>CM052886.1:99943354-99984336 GCA_028534135.1 Potos flavus
GAGATCATGACCTGAGCCGAAGGCAGAGGCTTTAACCCACTGAGCCACCCAGGCACCCCTTTTCATCTGATTTTTTACTGTACCTTTCCAAAGGATGCTGTTGGAAGGACATTGGCTTAGCTTCATCACAGCGAGATGTCTTTAGTGTGTGTCTCCTGCATGTTGGTTCCCCAGTCTCTGCTGCCCATACCAGGACTTGGAAAAGTGAAAGGACTTCTGGGTGATTTCATTGTAAAGTGGCATCTAATTGGTGGATACCAGTTGAGCTTCAATAAAACTGTGAATTTCATTTCCTAAGCACTTTTAAAGTTCTGAAGCTTTCTGGAGGGCAAAATGTATGGTGGTAAAACACTTGTCTCTTATGTACAGAAACGTACGTAAACGGCTATAGAATGTTGGAGATTGGACCTAACAGGTACAGTAACTGTCACTGTTTTGTTGTAGCTCTTAAATGTGTGTAGTTAATGCACGCAAGTCCTGAGCTGTGTTTCTAATTCCACCCTAGGTCATTGGAACTGAAAAGTCTTCTGTAAACATTATTATTTCAAGTCCTTGCTCTTTCACCCTAGAGATATGGGGAAAAAAAAAAAGTTGCTTGTAAATCCCCTTCAGGTGTTACCTGCCTGCTTCAGCCTCAGAGCAGTCCATCTCGTGGCGTGGGACTGCTCAGTATTTATAATTCCCAGCTATTGATTTTATTCTGGGAGGTTGCAACACAGATAAATCCTGAGGTCTATTGGTCTTACATGAGAGGAGTCACAGGAATTCATTCTAACACTAGTGCCCTGTACCAGTGGGAGGAAAAAAAAAAATTGTTGGATTTACTCTAGGCTGTGATCTTTTTCTCTTTCTAAAATCATTATGTTAGTTAAAATGAGCCTTAGGACCAAAGAAAAGAATCTATCACAGTTTAGGATTAGAGACCTCTTCAGGGAAAGAGTTCAGATTTATGGAAGAAGGAGTTAATAACACTGGCTAGATAGAGATGGGGCTCCTAACTTGGCTCCCTATGGCTCGTCACTGGTAATTCCCATTTTTTTTTCCACCTCTGCAATTTCCTTGTGTCTTACTATAGCTCCTTCCCACATTTACACAGTCTCTTGTTTTTCTTTATTTACTTTTCTTAGGTTCTGGCCTCATCATCTTTCCCATTTACTCCTTCTCATCTTTGGCGACACTCTGTTTCTACTTCTTTCTTGTCCCAGTATTGGGTCTGTTTTTCCATCTTCAATGTTCTGCCTACATTGTTTTCTATTCCAGTTTGCACTGCTGGGGTTTTCCCCCACTATTTCTGGTAAGGGAGACCCCATCATTTTCAGTATTCTGCTTAGTGTGTGTGTGTGTGTGTGAGAGAGAGAGAGAGAGAGAGAGAGAGAGAGAGGAGGAGAGAGGAGGAGAGAGAGGGAGGGATTGAAAGAGACTGAACTGCTCATGTTTAAGGCATAGGCTTTTGAAGGGATGGTGAGAGATTTGGTGGGGATGGGGTAGGGGGATTCCCAGCCCTTGGGAATGCTGCTACACAAGGCGTGGGAGTGAGATTCTTCACCAGTGCTTCTTGGACCCCAGTGATCCCCATCTGTGGGGATAGGCATCAGCCTCTGGAATGTGGCTCTGTATTGCATGTGAACACAAGTGAGTCTGGAAGCCAAGAATTCCAGCAGAGCAGGAAGCTGCCCTTATCCCTTGTTTAGGCAGAGGTTACGACCTGTTAGTCCAGAGTGCACCCTCTTTTCCTGAGGTTGCATCTGTTCGGCTTCCACGTCCTACAAATGTGCAGGTCATTATTGGTTTGGGCAGGCGTTTCCCTAGGTATTGGGCAGGGAGAGAAAGCTCTGAGCTCTGTCTTATTTCTGCTGCTGAGGGAGTAAAGACAGAGAGAGGTGAGAATATCACAGGCGAGTGAATGAAGTCAAAAGCAAGATTGGTCAGACCAGCCAAGATGCAGTTACCAGGAGTTGGCTGTATTTGTTGTTTGCTCTTAGGAGGAAGAATTATTGGGTTTGAAAGAGACAAAAACCCCAACGCTTGTCTAGAAAAGAGCTCATTTAGGGAAACCTTCCGATAAGCACGTGGATCTTCCAACAGGGGTAGCTGCAATGGTGGAGGAAGTGGGAGAATCTGCAATTCATTCCTCTGCTCTTCTAGAAGAGTGAGTTACAAACCCGGAGAGCGAGAGACTATTTAATTGGAGGAAAGTTCCTTTTTGTGAAGATGAATCTCTAAACAGCAGCTCCATTCAGATTCTGTGGCTGCTCTGCAAACAAGGCTTATGCTTTTATGACATTTTTAAAAAAATGGGTTTAATGGACTGAGTTCATTTAGACAGGGGAGATCAAATGAATGAGTAGAATTAAAATACACGTCCATTTGGCTGCCAGTCATTGTTTAAGCCACTCGTCCACCCAACTTCTCTAATTAAATGGGAGTGCAGTACCTGTATAAAGGCTGCGATGGATAAATTAGTACTTGGTAAGTGCTTTGAAGATGAAAATCAGTAATGAGCAAGGTTTTTTGTTTTTTGTTTTTTCCTTGGGCTGGAAACGGCATCTTTTGTGTTTTCCCACTGCACCATGAGTCACCTGGGTTGACATTGTAGAAAACCTCCTCTCCCAAAGGAAGAGCAAGAGAGACACGGTAATGACAGGCCTTTATTTGATGTTGACAAGGCAAATTAGGGAAGAGCCGGAATCCATTTCATGTCTGCGCAAGGAGTTATACATGTTTGCTACCTATAGACGCAGGTCGTATTGTACATGAATTTATACATTAAGAAATCGCATGAAAATTATCTTGTTTAAACATTCATGAAGAGCAAACATTCCCCAAGAGCACTGAAGACAGAAATCCAGCTCCTGATGGCTGGCTCACTTCTCTCTCGGCGCGTTTAAAGCTCTGCATCGAGCCCCCTCCAAAACCAGTGGGATGTTGAGGTTGATCTGCTTTGAGGATGTGATTACTTTCAGTGGGAGGAGCTTAGAACTGCAGATTTGGAAGTAAAGTGTAAACTGTTTGGCAAGGTCCAGCCCTGTCTGGGGAATCTTGCTTCTTCCTGACCGTCCTCCCCTCCCCCAGCTTCCCTGCAGAGAAGCCAAGACCCTCACTTGTTATATGTTCCAAACTTCGCTTGGAGCTTTTTGCTCGCCACATCCCAACATTCTCATCTGTATATGTTTTCCCTCTCCCGGATTGCTCTGTGGCAATTAGTCATGCTAGATTGTCCGGGGTTGACTAATTACTGATGGTTTTGACAGGCTCCATCAGAAGGGTTGCGGAACCCCAATGTAAGTTAGGCTCCAAGCCGCTGGCTGCCATGCTCCTCACTGCCCTGGAGTATGGAGTACCGTGCATCATTTCAGCCCTGGCAGCGCCTCACTCTCAGCTGCACCCCCAAATTGGTCACAGCTGAGAGAACAGCGTTCCTCACGTGGCCAGATGGGGGAGGAGCGTGGGGAAGCTCAGTGAGGATGGGGGAAGTGGGCGTGTGAGGGAGGTAGTGTGGGAGTGGGGAGGAACTGGGGTGCATCAGAGAGAAAATGCACCCCTGGATCAGGTCCAGAGAAACCGGCTAAAATGGCCAAAGGGGAGAACCAAAAACTCTCCCCCTCTGACAGATTCAGATGTAGGCGAAGTCCAAGAGATCTGGGTCGTTAATGGGGAAACAATTATGCTTATCTGCTTCCTGCCAATCTGTAGCCACTGAGAGAGCAGAAGTAATTATAGCTACTGTAGACACACTGTGGCATTAAAGTGTTTGAATGACACTGCTTAACAACACTTCCTGCTCTGGCCCTCTAGGCCTGGCCAGAGAGCTGGTTTGAGGCCGCGGGGAACCCTGTCGGGGCACGGTGATGTTGTTTGCAGAAGTTTCTCACATTTTCCCAAAAAAATCTCACTCCAGCAACAGAAAGGAAAAAAAAGTTTGTTGATACTAATTTGGTTTCTACTGAAATACTTAGCATGTCATTCACATAGCTCTCTTAGCAGAGGAAGCCGACATATTTTATTTGAGAGTTTTTATAGAGTTTGGCTCCTCGGAGGAGCCAAAAGCAGGGTCAGCACCGTAGATTAGAATCAATTCAGTGGAGGGAAAATAAACCTCTGGAATATATTTTATCTTCCCTGAGCACGTCGCAGGCATTAGCAATAATGCGAACCCTGTCTGTGCATGGAGAGGAAACATCTACAGCTCAGGCTCCCGCCCATCTTCGCCCTGGGCTGTGTGGTCCCATGACCTTCACAGTGGGTGAGAAGATTCCAGACTCATCGTCTCCTAACTTCATGCTGCTGTGCACAGGACACACACGCACACACACACCTAGAGTGTTCTCTCCTTGGATGGAGACAGGAGCTGCCGAAAGATGGCCCACGCAGATGAGGCAACCGAGCCTTTCAGGGTGTAGATATGAGCTCTCTTTGCCCTTGTGGGGGCTGTGCCATCTCTGCTAGGCTCACGCTGCCCAGTTTGCTAGTCTTCTGGACCTTTTTCCAGTTCTTTTAATTCACTCTGTGTGGCTGGCAGAGCAACTTGTCAACTAAGCACAGATGCATCCGAAAACTATTCAGCCAGCCCACGACAAGAGCGCTGGAGTCACTACTCCAAATGGCTCCCTTGCTGTGTCTGTGTGTGTGTGCGTGCTCTGCTGCTGCTCAGTTTCTTCATTTAAAGACAAGGATGAAGAAGGACTACAGTAGAGATAGTAAAGCACCGCCTTCCCCTCCTGTCGCCAGTAGAAGTCCCTGAAGAGGCGGTGCCTTCACTAGCTGACCGGTCTACTTTTTGCTGCTGCCTGTCCTTTTTAACAGAAACTCCAGATAGCCATTGCTGACTTTTACTAAGAGGATCTTGAATGGCTGTTTCTGTTTCTTACCCACCCTTCCCAGAGGCCTCCCCAGACTCGGAGGCCCAGCCCAGCCCAGCCCCCCTCCAGCAAGTCACCTCTGCAAGCCTCCCTCCTCACTTATCTCGTTCACGGTAGGTCTCTCCCTGCTCTGAGTCTTTAAAAACACCACTGGTACGGGGCTTCGGCGGGGATTGCCTTGAGGCAACTGAGAATCATGCGGGCAATCTGGAGAGTCATCTTGAAGACAACTTTGCAGTCTAAGTGGTTTGTTTCAGTTCTGTGATTTAGCTGTTCTAAAGGTTGACAGGCATAAAGATGGAGTTGACAGGATTTAAGCCCCCAAGAGTGGAGCTGGCCAGAGTGCTGAACTCAGGCTCGCTTCACATAGTCCTCAGACCCTGCTGGCTGTACAACGGATGCGCGCGCGCGCGCGCACACACACACACACCCCGTCCACACCTGGTGGTCAGCAGTCATACCCCCAGGACAGAGGCAGAGAAGCTGTGTGCAGCAGGCTCCCCACTTCGGCATCGCGCATGTAAACAGCTAGTGGAATTTGGGAATATGTGGCATGGGATCGTTCCCAGATCTCTTAGTTATATTTAGCTCAGGAGAGCTTGAGAATAGTTTGGCGGGAGTATGCTGCCAATCAAATGATTATTAATAGTGTGGGTCTTGGAGCAAAGAAAATATTTCTTCAGTATCTGATATGTATCTATGAAGGAGACGGTTCCTCGGTGTTATAAGGCTTGGGGCATGGGGGTGTGATGAGCCTTCAGAGATCAGGAATCAGCAGTACCAGCTGGGAAAAGAACTCTACCTACAGTTTAAACCAAACTATCTGAGCTTCCCTGGTGCCTAACTAAACACTTTCTCCCCACCTCTCCTGCCCCTCCCCCAACCATTTGTTTCTCTCAGGTTATATCAATCTGGTTCTTTCTTTTTTTGCTGTGCAGTTTATTAATGATTCTCGAACTCTTCCAGTTTATCCCAAACTGAAACACTGGCACTAGAATTGTACCCTACGTCAACTCACGGGTGCTCATCTCCTCCCTCACCCCCATCTAAAGAAAAAGCCAAGGAGTGGGGCCTGTTGGAAAATCCTCCCTTATTCTGGGGAAGCAGGGGTCCCCCCCCACCACATCCCCCACCTCTCTACATTTTCTCCAGGAGCCAGTCTGCACAATTCTTCTTTAACCTGGGGTTCAACTTCCCCATTAACATAGACACACCACTTCACTGAAGCCGAAGTATAAGAAATTTTCTGCTTGATGTGTTTTATGTCCCATTATTATCTCCCCTGTACATCACATGCCTCTCTGAGAGGCACAGAAAAATGTGTCTGGTGCGAGGTTTTGGGGGAGGGTCCCCTACCACTTAAGAAGGAGGAGGGAGAGATGGACCCATAAAGGAATTCACCCGAAGCTACTCCCTCTGCCTTCCCAGGAGGTCTGGACTCCCCTAAGAGCTCTCTCCTACTCTGGAAACTTCCTTTGCATCCACAAACTCCATTGCCAGCCTCCCTGGGCTGGCTTTCTCCCTTCTGTCTGGGTCTCTGCCCTGTCTGCCCTCTTCTCATGGCAGGGGCAGGACCGAGAGGTTTCCCCTGTGTAGCCTCTGCTGCTCATTGTTTATGGGATGAAACCGGAGGCTGGGAAAACACTGATGAGCTCAAACTGCAGCTCAGTCAAATCCATTACTACCCCATTCCCCCCAACACCACCACAATCACAATGGTTTCGTTCTTTTTTCCGTCAGGTGGGGGAAATCAGAATTGCCCATTTTCACATGCAGATTGTTCACAGCAATAGAGAAAAATGAATCAAGTATATACAAGGTCCCAAGTGGGGGACTTTCAAGGGGGAGAAACCAAGGGGAGGGGAAGACTGCCTCCATGGTAACAGCGGCTACTGGTAATCTCCCCCAGAAGTCTCTTAAAGTCAGAGGGCACAGCCAAACTCCCGTGCAAGATACATAATCTGGTCACAGAAAGCCTTTCCCCGGAGAGGCGGAAGTTAAGCTCCCAGCCCTCTGGGTTCCTGAAAGTTGCAGGTGCACTATACCACCGAGTGCAAGCACTGTTCCCTCGTTGAACCCCAGAGGGTTCTGGAGCATCTCTAGAATAGAATTCAGAGCTCGTCCCGAGGGCCGGGCTCCTCGGCAGGGGGCCCACCCTGGTTTCCTGGGACAGTGGTAGCGGGCACCCAGGCAGGTCAGACACCCACGGGAGAAGTGGGCACCAGCCAAGGAACTCGTCGGGCATCTTCTCAGTGTTCACGCCCAACACCACCCACAGCCACTTCTAGAAATAGCTGCCGCTGGAGGCCCAGACAAAGCCCCCACAGAGAAGCTGGGTGGTGAGGTGACGGGGCGAGATGAATAAGCAATGCAGACATGGGAAGAGCGTCCCTTCATGAGGAGCCGGTGGGGACGGTAACCCAACCCGAGGCAAGCAGGGTTGGCTCGCGTTCCCTCAGCTCTGTTTGGCCAAGGTTATACGAGCCTCTTTCAGAACCAGCTCCTCTTGCACGCCCCGATCCCACTAATAAGCCATTGACCTTGAGTGCGAGTCTGGGGCTGATTTGCTGCTCTGTCTTGGGGTACCCCAGGGGCCTGGTGGCTTCACGGGAAGAAATCCTCCTCAGTTCGGCAGCAATCGGTTTTTCTCTCCTCCTGCCACGGTGATCAAATTAGCAAAGCTGTTTCTCCTCAGAGGAAATGTGGCCACGGGTCCCAGGAGGCACTGCCCGTTTGCCTGTCTGATGGTTTTGGGAAGGGAAAGCAGGGATGGATGAGGGTGTGTGTCCCTCCCTGCCACTCCCCCCTCAGCCCCCCGCAGGGGCTCTCCCACCTGGGACGGCCGGCCAGCCAGCATCGAGGCCACAGGGAGGGCAGGTGCGGGGATCTTAGCTGCAGGAGGCCTGGCAGGTGGCTGTGTAGACGCTGCTGCCCACTGTGCCCCCGCTGCTCATGCTGCTGGTGGGGCACTTGAGGGGCCTCATGCTGCTGTCCCCCTGGGCGTGCAAGTGCTTGAGCCGCCAGCGCTCCCAGCTCCTCCGAAACTCCAGCTGGACCTTCCGCGGGAAAAGGAGGGAAACAACAGCCATCATGCAAACCAACTGCCCACAGAATGGCCCTGTTATTACATCAGTAGGGAAGGGGAAAAAATATCCACTGCATTATATTAAGAGACACAAGTCAAGGCCTTCGGGCGCCTAAATTAATATGCCAATAAAACTGTTTATCGTTGTCTCCTATTTTCCGCCTCTCCTCAGGAGAGAGATGAGGTTGATGATCTAATTGGTCTCTTCCATCTCTAAACTCCGTGACTCAGCTAAGTCCCCTCTGCAATCCATCACGCAATTGTTTAACGGAAGAGAATGAGAGCGAGAGCAATTCAGGGACCGGAGCCGGAGGGAGAAGACGAGGAGGGAGAGCCTGACTTCAGAGCAGCGTGGAGCCCAGGTGGCCCGAGCCGGCCTGCCAGGACCGCCCTGGTGTCCCCGGCAGTGACACGGGGGCGGGGGGGCGGGGGGGAGAGCCAGGCGTGGATGCCGGAGGGAAGCGGAGCAGACCCGGCGTCCGGCCGCCCTGCTCCGCACCAGCTCACTGCCTGGCTGGGCACCTGTGGCGAGTGTGCCGATGGGGGGGACGGGGACCTCTGCTTGTGCAGCAGCATGGAGGCCCATCTCATCTCATAGCCTTAGCTGCAGAGGCCGGGGAGAAGTAGGGTAAACGGAGGCACATCTGTGGGAAGCCACCTCACGGACCGAGGCAGTTTCCTGGACACCGGCAGGAAAAGGGACGGGCCTGGGACTTCTCAGAGGGCTGACCCGTGCTGCCCTTTCGGCCGGGACCACCCCGTCCTCATCTGGGATCCCTGAACCTAGCACTGTGCCCCTCATGCTGCAGGCCCTCCACACGTGCTTTGTAAATGAGCTGAGGGAAGGAGCGAGTGACAAAATGAGCATCTGACACGGGGCTCCTTCTGCTACTGAGTTATTACAGTGAAACAGCGGGGGTGACACCACAGGTACCAGACACCCGTCCCCGCACTTAGGATGGTGCGCTTCCCCACTCGCTAACTTTACCCAACTCCCTGCCTCTGAGGTCCTGTCTGGCCAGGCCCCAGGCTCGGGGATTGGGGAGGAATGGGTGAAGCTCACTCAATTCTATCTACACTTGGGGGGAGAGATAAGTGACTGCCCACGTCCCCCAGCTGGGTAGCGGCAGATCTGGGATTGGCACTCAGGCTCCTGGGTCAGAGCCACGATGAAAGGACACGAGCCACAGTAGAACCACCCCCCACCCCAGGACTCCCCTCCCCTAGGTCCGCTTTCCTGGCAGCTGAGGCAGGACCCGTGTCCAGGCCATCTTCTATCTTCAGGTCACAAGTACCTGGCATTGCCACAGCAGCCCTGGGTCTGGAGAACAGCTTTTGTGGACAGAGATCTCAGCCCGGGAGCCATGTGTGTGTTTGTGGCCCAGGGAAGGTGATGCATCTGTCTGGTGCCTGGAGGAGCCAGGGCTTGAGGCGTCTCTGGGGGAACTGGGCGGCACACTAGAACAAGGCAAGGTTAGGAGCTGGCCTCCTGGCCCCCACAGCGTTGGCCTGGGAGAGCCCAAGGGGAGAGGCCAGCTGGGGTTCTGGTGACTCAGGGGTCGTTAGTTGCCAAGGGCCAAGTGGGATGTGTGCCTGCCCCTCCCTCCTGACAAAGCTGGGCCAGCCCTGGGGGGTGGATGAGATGGGGAGGTGATGGGTGATGGGCTTTGAGGAAGGGAGCCGGGAGGAGACTCGGCCAGGGTCCGGGAGACTCTCCGCAGAAATGGTGGGGAAGGCTCGCAGGCGTGTGTGTCGGGGGGTAGCACGTGCTGCCGGCAAGGCTTTGGGGAAGAGGAGGGAGGAGTGGGAAACAGGAACTGCAAGGGACAGAGAAGGTGAGAAGGCGCAGAAGAGAGCCTGTCACTCCACCCCGCACAGGGACACCTGCCACCCTGCCCCGGTCCCTGGGAAGTAAAGCGGCAGAGCTTAGGGCCAGCTAGCACGTCACCCCTCTGGCTGAGAACCGTTCCTGAGGGGAGTGCCACCCTGCAGGGCTGCTGGTTCCTCATGTCTCAACAGTTTCTTGTTTTTTGGGAAGTTCTTTGTGAGGGCTCAGATGTGGGGAAGAGCTAGGCATCGTGCTGCCTCCCGTGGAGCAAGGGCCTGTAGGACAAGGGCCCTGTGAGTGTTCTCTGCACCGGCCTCCTCTCCTTCCACGGCCCACCCCGCACGGAGCCTGGTCAGCCCTCTGAGACCGACCCATAGGAACGGCCAGAATGCCTCTGTGGGCCACTCTGTGGGCCACTCTGGGCCTGGCCCTGCCTCCCCTTCCCAGCCTCTGCAGCCCTGAGCCGTGAGTGGAGACCCCTCCCCATCCACCAGCCCCACCGCCTTCGAGCTGTGGAACTGGGGCTATTCATTTCATTTTGCCAAGCCTTAATTTCCTCACCTGTAAAATGACGATCACCCCTGCTAACTAGATGGCATTTACTAAAACATGTGAGCACCTTATACACAGCAAACATTCAGGAAGCATTTCCCTCCCTTTTGGAGATCCATGTGCTCCGAGCGTCATTAACTCCACTTTGCAGAAGAGGAGACAAGGTGTCCCACTGTGGGTATGTGACTTGCCCAAAGCCGCACAGCTCATTAAGCGGTGGGGCCTGGACGGGAGCAGAGACCTGACGCCACAGCCCGCGTCCCACCTCTGTCCCACCGCATCGCATTGTGCCCTGAGCCATCTCATGGCTCCCTGAAATACCAAAGGCCCCACGCACTGCCACCCTCATGTCCCCCATGCCCACAGCGCAAGTAAAAGTAATGTATGAATGCAGACTCTCGAGATCTCCGAACTCCGGGATCCCAGACTTGGTGACAGAAGCCACACCAAGAGCACCGGCTCTTTGAGGAGCCCTGTCCACGGGTCATCTGACCCCCACCCTCGCAGATACAAACCCTCACCTGGGCCTGAACAGAGTTGAGAGAGGCCTCAGCTGGCCCCCCAGACTCTGGAATGGGAGATTTCCCACCCTCTCCTCCCTGCCGGGGTCCATCCCCTTGTGGCTACTTCCCCAGAGGGCCCCGGTGCTGCATCTAATACTATTATTTGTTTCCCTCCTGGAAGGAAGGGGAGGGGGTGCTGTGGCATTTGTGACATCCGGTCTGATGGCGTGGGGCTGCTCTTGATCTGCTCCAGCACAAAGCTGGGTACCTGGGCGGAAGGGACCTTCCCCAGGCACCATGGGCGTGGGTACCCCCCACCCAGGGGCTGACGGTCTCGGGGAGGGGAGGGCTATGGTCCACGAGGGTCTGCAGGAGAGGGTGTGGGGGTCAGCAGCAGCCCCCTTCTTCCACTCCAGCAAGCAGAAAGCCCCTGGAGGAACGCACCCCTTGGCCATGGTGGACGGGGCTCTCCCCTGCACACACACAGCGGGCATGTCCCTCTTCCTGTTAGAATCATTCCAGTCCCGGCTCTGCCTCCACTTCCAGGCCAAGCCTGGGGCACGCTTCCCATTCTCTCTGATCTCCAATGATCTCATGTGTGAAAAATGGGAATATTAAAACCAGAATTTTAGCAGGGATTTTTTTTTTTTTGGTGGGCGGGGGGAAGCAGTGACAAATAAGATAGTGATTATGAAAGCCCCAGTACGTGACTTGGGTACGTCTGCTGTTGAATCATCTTTTTAACTGCTCACTAACCTGTTAACTGCTAACCTGTTCACTCCGGACCCCCTTCACACAAGGCTGGGCCTTCCCCAAGTTCACACCAATTAGGGTATGCCTCTGTGTGTGTGTGTGTGTGTGTGTGTGTGTGTGACAGAGAGACACCCGTGCACAGAAAACAATGCATGGACAAGATGCTCCCCCAGCTCTAGAGCCTAGTGGGATGGGTAGGGGGTTACAGCTGAAAAGATGGATGGGAACCCCACTGACAATTCCACAACAGCCCATAAGCATTGTAGCAGCCCATGAGCATCCCCACTGTCCCCCCTCAGGCCTTACCTCATTGTTGACAAAGCAGTACAAGATGGCGACCATCAGCCCCTGGAAACAAGAGTCTCGTCAGCAGGGAGGAAGCAGGAGGGAGGTGCCCTGCAGGAGACCCTGAACTCTTTGGGGCTGCAGTCCCAAGACCCACCTCCTCAGACTGGGCAGCCCCGGCAGGCCCAGAGCCCAAGTGGTGGGTTCCTTCTCCTTTCCTTTCTGGAGAAACGAGAATGCCCCTTGCTTAGATACTGCAGAAGCCCTTCCTCCTTGACGATGTCTGACCCTAGGAAGTCCTCTGATCACGGGCCATCTTCCCCACCACAGCTCCGTCTGTTCACTCAGCACACTCGGTACTCTAGAACTGTGATCTGTGTGTGTGTGTGTGTGTGTACGTGCGCACATACGTGTAGGACACATGCATGGGCCTACATGCGTGTGGCCCTCCCACAGGCCTCCTGAGGGGCTGGGACCAGGTTCTCATGCATCTACACCCACAGCATCATCCACTACTAGGGGAGAGGATGAATCCTGGGCTTTGGAAACTATGTGACACGGCACATCTTGTTTTAACATCTCCGAGTATCAGTTTCCTCCCCTGTAAAATCAGGCGACCCCGCACGCCTCCTGGGGTGCTGTGAGGGCAAATGCACAATGTGTGCAAAGCCCCTGGCGGCAGCCCGGTAGCCAGCTGCCGTGATGCCAGGCGGGATGCCCACGGCTGCCTCTGGGAAGGCGTCTTGTCCCACGCGAGGGTGCCGGATGTCGGTTCTAGCTCTGGCTCTGCTCTGGCCACAGAACTCTGGGCACAGCCCTCTTTCCCCCCAGGCCCCAAGGTGCCCATCGGCACGGGGCAGGCCGATCTCTGCCCCACTCCCACTCTGCGACCTGGCAAGTGAGGAGGTCATGAGCTCACCTGGAAGGAGGTGAAGGACAGCTCTGTGAACAGCTTGATGATGCGCAGCATCCCCCGGGCGTGTTCGTCCATCACAAAGGCAAAGACGACCTCGTGGGTCCCCAGCAGGGGAATGAGCGTCAGCGTGGACTTGGCAAGTCTGGGGGGGGGGTGACGACATCGTTCTGGGTCTCTCCCAATGGGCTCTTTTCCCCTTTCTGGTCCTCAACCCCACATTTGGGGTAGCAGACACTCTCCCACCCCGACACGCTGGGCCGGGCTGCCTGGCACAGGGGAGGTAGAGCTCAAGACCCCCAGAAGCCCAGGTCCAGGGCTAAGGACAAGGCTTGGGGTCCCAGGCTGGCCCGGGTGGGAGAAAGTCAGCACCCCAGGATCTGTCTGTCCCTTCCGGAAGCAAGGGCCGAGGGGGCCCTGCAGGGATAGCTTGGGCACATCACCTGCACTTGATGTCCGTCTTGCACATGAGATTGGCTTTGAGTTTGGACACCACAATGCAGATGACCCGGATAAAGATGAGGAAGTTCACCTGCGGGGCAGACAGGAGGGGGCGGCTGGGGGCCCTCTCGAAACACCCACGGTCTCGGGCCTTCCCGCAGCAGCTCCGGGCCAGCCAGAACTGCCACCCCCGCCCCCACACTGTCACTCACCCCAATGGCAAAGAGAATGGGCAGTCGGATAATGAGCCAGTAATTCATGTTGGAGTTCCTGGTCCAGCAGCTGGAGAGGAAGGGAGACACGGAGGCCCCAGCTCACAGAGCGGGCCCAGGGGCACACAAACACGGCCACCACAAGCCACCAACCACCAGTCCCACAGACTCACGCAGAGTCCTTCAAGCCACAGACAAACACACACACACACACGCACGCACAGCCACAGTCCTAGATACATGGTCACACGGAGAGATACACACCGCCCCTTCAGGAACCCACGAACACTCAAGTGTGTGCCCAGCATTATACACAAAATAGCAGAGACATTTCAGTTATTACAGAAAAACCACTACATGCCCCTTGGACCCAGAACCGTCTGCCATCACACAGCCCCAGGGAGGGATAGGGAAGGGGCGCTAGAGAACTGAATTTGTAAGTTAAGCTCCTGGTCCCTCGGTTTATCCTCCCAACAGGTAGTGCGACGCACCCCAGGGGCCAAGGAAGCCATGGGGTCTGAGGATGGGGACCCAGGAGCAGGACACTCACCCCTCATCCTCATAGAGGTACTTGACAATGCCCCAAGGGGTAACAAACAGCAGGGGAACACCTGAGAGGAGAGAGGGAAAGAGAGAGAGAGAGGGGAGAGGGGCTGGCAGGCCCGAGGCAGCACTAGGCACACTGTTGGAGCTTGTCCCCAAGTCCCGGCTGAGCCTTGAGGATGCAGATACCCCAGTAACACAGGGGCAAGGCCACGGAGTGTGGAGAACATGCTAGGTGAGGCGGGGACAGGCCCACCCTCTGATGCCCTCCTCCCCCTGCCACGGCCCACGTGCCCATCTCGGTCAACTCCTTCAGGCACCGGAAGCCCCTCCAGCCACCTGTGCCCTAGCTGCACACACTGCAGGTGGCTGGGCAGAAGGGGGAGGCAGGGGCCCCGACTTCGAGGCCAAGCGCCCAGCTAACCGTGCGGTGGCCCAGGGTAACAACAGCTCCAGCAATAACACTCTGCACTCGGCTGAGACTCAGCTGGTGTGGCAGGCGGCCCCTAGGAAGGCCCCCCGCGGCCTCCACCTCCCGGTATCCACACTGTGGGGTAGCCTATGCCGTGTCGGGATCGCTCTGCGTGACCGGTAACGTGTGCAGAAGTGACGGCTTGTCACTTCCGAGATGAGGTTATAAAACACTGTCTTGAAAGGTTATAAAGGGCTTGCCTTGGGCTCTCTCTCTCAATCTGATCGCGTGCTCTGGGGGACACCAGTTGCCAGGTCTCAAGGGCGCTCAGAGAGCCCGGGGAGGCCCCTGGGGCGAGGAATGGAGGCCTCCAGCCGACAGGCAGCAAGGGCCTGCGCTTCCTGACAGCCTCGTGAGTGAGTCTGCGGGGGACTCTCCAACCCCAGTGAAAACTTGTGGTGACAATATCCCGGGGCGACAGCTTGACTGCATCCCTGTGAGAGACTTGGACTCAGAGACCTGCAGCCCCAATGAACCCAGATTCCTGCCCACAGCAACTGCGAGAATGTTGTGGGGTCATCACAAGTTGTGGGGTCTTCTGTTCCTCGGGGGAGAGCCCCATTCATCTTCAGAGCCTCAGTGCTTGGCTCGCCCTGAGGGCTCAATACGTTTGCCGACTTCAAATGGACTGCCCATCCTCAGGACAGATGGAGAGGAGTCAGGAGCTCGGGAGGGCACAGGTGGACTAGAATGCAGGGCTGCCATCCCACGGTGATGCCAACCACCTTCAGTGGCTTTTTGCACCAGCTCCCCTCGCCTGTCCCTACAGGTGCCTCTCCCGGGGTGGGAGTTGCGGGCGTCTGAGCTAGGTAAGAGTGTGCACACAGATGTGAGCGTGTGTTGGGGGGGGGGGTCTGTTTCTATGCCTGTGTGGCCTTAGGGGGTCTCCCCCAAGAGCATGTTTCCCCTGCCTTTCCTGTCGCCATGATCGACGTCCCCAAGAGCAGCTCCCGAGCCGGAGGGACAGCTGGAATTACAGCGCAGACAGGGACGGAGGAAGCAGCAGCTCCCAGCTGATTGGCAATCTCCATCGGATCTCCTTCTCCTTGGCCATTTATTGTCACACCAGCCAGACCTCTGAGCATCCATGATGCTTTACCAACAGGCCTTCGTGAGACTGCACAAGGGACAGGTGGCTTGCAAAGGCCTCAGAACATAGCACAGAGCCTGCCACACTGAAGATGCTGAGAGACCACGGAAGGAAGGAATGCTGAGTGGATCCATGTATCAGTGAGAGAAGGGAAAGTCTCCAGGCAAGAACATGCCAGTTCCCTGAGCCACGCACGCCCACGGACGCCTCCTTCTTGGGCATCCCCAGCCACCTGCTGTCCTTCCTCCCTGAGACCCCACTCCAGGACTGGGGAGCTCACTTGTGTTATCAACAAGACCCAGCGAACTTCACTCATTCATCAGCCTCTCCTTAACAAAGCCCTTCTAAAAATGCAGGCACAGCTCTGCCACACGCAAGCACGACACACTCCCAGCTGGCTGTGTCTTTCCGCTACTTAGGAATCCCGTCAACAAGACAGGTGGGAGGGAAGAAAGCCCAAAGTAAGACACACAGAACTGGCCCTGAGAAGTAACAGTTCCCTCGTCCATCACGTGCCTTCCCTCGGGCAGCTTCTTTGTGGCGGGTTAGGGGGCACCCCGCAGCTGGCGGATGTCAGCAGAAGCTGACATGTCTTTCGGGGACTCCCCAACTGTGCCCGAGTTTTCATTTTGATTCTCCCGCCCGCACGTGAAGCTGAAAGTTGTTTGCAAGCACCCCAACGTGGGCTAGGTCCCCGGGCCCCACAACAGAGCTCTTTGCGCATCTGTCTCTCTGTCCTCTGTCCTTGCCCCTTTGTCTGTCTCTGTACCTTCCCATCCCAATTCCTCAAGATGGAAGGAAGGTCCCCCTGGTCCTACCCCTCTGCCCCCTCAGACCCTGAGCCCTGAGCTGTGGCATGAGGTGGTGGGAAAGGATGGGCGCCCCTCCCCCATTTCTCACTCAGAAACCCCTAGGATGCCATGTGCCCCCACCAACCCTCCGCCAACCACCCCCGCTCCTCTGCACACATCACACTGTCCCTCTGATTGTTCCTGCCCTCAGGTCGCCATGGAGACAGGCACTCACAGCGCTGATGCTATCTCCCAGAATGGACAGGCGCGGTCCCCCACCCTAATAAGGACAGCCTTCCCAGAGCTGCCCTCAGTGATGTAAACCCTCCCAACCGCAGCTAGCTAGCGGCAGGGCTCTCCAGCGGCCCACTACCTGGTTGACTGCCCTAGCCTGGGAGGGGAGGGAGGCAGAGCAGGGGGAGGTGGGCCCTGGGGGAGGGAAGGGTGGGAGCAGGGAGTACACGGAGGCCAGGCCGAACTGCTCACCTGTGCAGAGGCCCGAGCTTGCTCAGCTGGGCCTTCAGGGGACTCAAGAGGCAGCACAGGACAGAGAACTTTCCATGACAGGCAGCAGGGGCCTGGGGCCTGGGAGTCAGGAGGCCTGGATCCAGTGCCTGCTCTGCCTGTAAGGCCCTGCCCTCTCTGGGCCTCAATGCCTTCAAGATACTGATCGCCCTCTTTAGAGGCCCCCTTCTACATATAGAGCCAAGTGGCCGAGGGATACCAGCAGAAAGGGATGCAGGGTGGGGACAGGGGCAGGGAGGCCGAGAGGGCCAGACAACCGGTGGAGGCTTCCTGAGGAGGCCGGCTGGATGAAGGACAGCCTTGCAAAGGCTCAGGGGCAGGAGCCAGTATGGGAGGGGGACGTCATGTGGCCTGGACTGAGGCCGTACGTCCCCAGAGGTCGGGGAGGTAGCGGTCAGAGCAACTGAGGTAGGTGAAGGAAGGAATGACAGTAGGGAATGACTAAATGGCAAGTCCGAGATGGAGGGCAGGGTCCTGTGGTGGGGGGCAGGGCCACGGGCAGATCAGGCAGGGCCAGAGGGCAGGGTTCTCTGGCTCCGTCCCAGGGGGGCTCCCGGGGACCCCTCCCGAGTAAGCACTGTTGCATCGGTTTTCCCTGTCGTGGGGTGGGGGCTGGGGGACTGCCGGTGGTGGGGGTCTCAGCCTCTATCCTCATCAGAATCCCATGTGGCGAGAGGCAGAAGCACAACCAGAAATGTTCCAGCAAAAAAAAAAGACACAATGGTTCTCTGCAAACTTTTTTGGCTAGAACATTTCCAGCTGGGCTCCAGGCGCATCCACGGTGCACCCCTTCCTCAGCGGGCTTCCGGCTGCCCTGCCCCGCCCCGCCCCGCCAGGCTCCTGGAGCCCTCCTCCTCGTCCTCGGCTGACAGAGCCTCAGCCCCTCAGCGCTCCCCTCCCGACCCCCTACCCTGAGTCCCGGACTCTCCCATTTCCCTCAGGGCCTGGGTACCAAGGACTGCGTGCGGAGCTCCATCCCCAAGGGTCTCAAGAGTAGAGGTGTTTGAGGACCGTGCCGTGGCAGCCAGGGGCGTGTGTGGTGTATCTGGTCAGAGAGGGTGGACGCCTCTGCTTCCACAAAGTGGGGAGGGCCGTGCAGGGAGGGGAGGGTAAGCGCAGCCCCGTTATCCGGGGTTCTGCAGCAGGCCCGGCCCGGCTGGCCCAGCGGTGTGCTCTCAGTACCAAGCCGGCTTCCTGGGGGGTGGCCTGAGGGCAGGAGTCCCGAGAGCGGTCAGGGTCTCCCCCTCCCACGCCACAGGTTGGGGTGGAGGGGCGCGTGAGATGGAGGACCGTGGGCCTTACCCCAGCCTACGCTCAGATAGAGCCTGAAGACGCGCTGCTCGGAGAAGACGGAGAAGGCCAGCAGCGTGTACAGGTACACGCCCTCCACCAGGAGCCAGTAGTAGTTGGCCGCCACGCAGTACTGCATGAGCAGGAACACCAGGCGGCAGCCCAGGGAATCCTGGGGGCAGAGGAAGGGTCCCCAGGGGACAATAGCTCGGTCCCCTGCCTTCCCGGGCCCCCCTCCCCATCCTGCCCCAGCTGCTACCCTCCCGCCGTGAATGCAAGAGGAGCGAGCTGAGGCCTTCTTGCCAGGGCCAGCGCTAGAACTTGGACCTGCTTTAGCTCACTGAGTCACTGCGCTGGGCGGAAGAAGCTATTAGCCCCACGACAGGTGAGAAAACTGAGGCCCAGAGACGTTAAGTGACTCGCCCCAAACTCTACAGCTAGTTAAGGAGCAGAGCTGGGAGTCGAGCCTGGGTCTGTTTCCCAAATCCACTTCCTGCGTCAGACAGAACTCCTTAGGGGCAGGAAGAGGGGAGAGGGTCCACCTCCTCAGACAGGGGCCCCCCAGGGGGGACCGCCTCTCCCATGGGACTGGGGGCTCCCTGAGGACCAGGCGGAGGCAGCTCCTGCCTTTCTCTGTGCCAGGCCGGGGTGGGGCGGGGCCGGCTGGCCTTCCCTGACTGTGCCACCTGCCCGGGGGTCCTTCCTGCCCGCGCCACACACCTGGTAGGAGAGGAGCCCATCCCACTGGTGGTGCTGGGGGGCCGTGCTGTACATCCACTTGAGGACCGCGTCCCTGATGAAGACGGACAGTGCTCGCAGGATGAAGGACGCGAACAGGTTCAGGTGGATGTAGTTCCGGGTGCAGTGCAGGTGGCTGCGGGAGAAAGCAGGGCTCCTTCCTGGCAAGATGGCCACAAGCCGCGGTTCTCAAGCTAACGCACCCCCTCAGGCATGTTTCTGCCTCTGGGACTGTGTCTTCCTCTGAAAATGCCCTTCTTCCTCATAACCCCGAAAATTCTCTGGGCCCAATATAAGTCCTGCCTCTCCATGAAGCCTTCAGGTGTGTGCTCACTGCCACCCTCCGTCCACACTATCCTTCCCTCTATGGCATCTTCTTTTCTACAGAGTCGTGTGTAAGCCAAGTGATTTCCGTGTGAGGACCACTCGGCCCAATGGAGACTTCCTGCGGAAAGGGCCCGCCTCTCATGTGCCTCGAGGTTGCCTTACAAGAGGGCTAGGGCAAAGCACACGGTAGGAGTTCAGAAAGTATTAGACATGATTTCAATATCCTTTCAGGTAAAAATGCATAGCTAACTGCAAATACAAGGGCGTTTCTTAATCTGATAAGGGCTATCTAACCACACCGGGAGCAAATATCATTCTTAACTGAGAAATTTTATAAGCATTTCCTTCAAATTCCGGTAAATAAGGATTGCCTAGTCTGACAAAGCTATTATCACGTCTATTCAACATCATAGTCCAGATCCTGGCCGCTGGAAGAGTGCAAGGAAAAAAATGTATAAAAATTGGAAATAAAAGAACAAAATTGTCATTATTTGTAGAGGGGAGAGTATCTTCATAGCGAATCCAAGATCATCTACACACAAAATAGAACTCATTAGGAGAGTTCATCTAGCAAGGTTGCTGATGTGCGTTTACATATAGCAGCAATAAACACTTAAAAAGCAAATTTCAAAAATTCACTCGTGATTTTTTATTTGGATACATAGAAAAAAATCTAACAGAAGATGGGCAAGATTTCTATGGCGCATATAATAAAACTTGCTTAAAAAAATAATAATAATAAAACTTGCTTAAAATTGTTAGAGAAGAGTTAAAATCCCATGTTCATGGATAGAAAGACTCACTATTTTTTTTTTTAAGATTTTTTTTTTTAAGACTTTATTTATTTATTTGACAGAGAGAGAGAGAGATCACAAGTAGGCAGAGAGGCAGGCAGAGAGAGAGGGGGAAGCAGGCTTCCTGCTGAGCAGAGAGCCCGATGCAGGGCTCGATCCCAGGACCTTGAGATCGTGACGTGAGCCGAAGGCAGAGGCTTTAACCCACCCAGGCGCCCGGAAAAACTCACTATTTTGAAAGTGTCAATTCCCGCCACTGTAATTGATAAATTCAATATAGCTATACTAAAAATTCCAACAGAGTTGGTTTCTTGTTTTCCTGGAACTCTCAAAACATATAAAGAACCAAGGGCCAAGAATACACCAGACACACCTAAAGAACCACAAAGTGGGCTTTTACTTTAAGAGAACTGAGGTTTTCAATGAATTTATAATAGTTAAGGCCTCATTGTATTGACAATCGAACGGATAAACAGACCAACGGGCAAGAATACAGATGACAGAAACCAACCCAGGCAAAGATAACTCTGGCTGCATTGCAGAGCAAGCACTCCAAACCCAAGAGGGAAAGGATGTACTGAAGCAATAAACCCGACGTATATATGGAAACAACAAAATTAAATCTCTTAATTTCACCATCAACAAAAATTAATTCCAGGTTGATTAAAGAACCAGAAGGGATACACAGAACTTATGACCCCAGGATAAGGAAAGATTTCTTAAAAAAAAAAAAGACCGTAAAGGAATTTGGTCTTTGGAAAATAAAAAATTGATAGTTTTTTTTAATCAATTGGCAAATCAATCTTTATCAATTAATAACATTTATTGGTAAATTTTATCAGTAAAAATAGATACATTGATATGCTTCATTTCATTAAAATTAAGGACTTCCAGGCATAAAGGTCACCATCAAGTGAGTGAGAAAATAAATCACAGATTAAGAGAGGATATGCCCTGGATTAGGATCGAGAATATATGATGAAAGGCCAAAATAATAAAGAAGAAGTGAAATAAGCCAATAAGAAAGTAAGCAAAGGATGGGAATAAATGATTCATAAAATGAAACATACATAAATGCTTGCTCCCTCTAGGAATCTGGGCTATGCAAATTAAAATCACGAGATATTCCACATACTTCAGTTTAGCAACAATTAGGTGAAAATACTAACTGTTGGTGAGGATGGTAAGCAAAGGGAACTCTCATCTATTACTGGTAAGAGGGCAAACTGGTATGACCACTTTGGAGAGCAACCTTACCTAATAAATAAACAAAAGCACGTGGTGTTCAGAGCAGGCATTTCTACTCAGAGGTATGCGCCCCTGGAGAAATGCACAAGGGGTCATAAGTAAGAATGTTCCTTGTAGCCAGGTTTGTAATTCAGAGAAGAAAAAAAGGAAAACCTCAAGTACCCATTAAAGTGATAACAAATAAATTGTAACATGTTATACAACAGAGTCTGGAGTGACAGTTACAATAAATGAAACAGAACTACCTGTATCAACACAAATGAATCTCACAAAAACATGCCAGGCCAAAAATAACATTGCGAAAGGAGATGTACAACATGCCACTAAAATATGCAAAACCTGCAGCTACATATTTTCATAGATACTACAAAGGTGGCGGAAGTATAGAGATGCATGGGAATTATAAGTAGCCCCTTCGGGGGTTCCCTCTGGTTGGGGGATGGGGGGCAGTGGCGGGGGGAGGGACCCCAGGGCAGCGTGACTATGCTGGGTATTGAGCACACGAGTGATCGGTATCAGCCACTGTATTTTCAGATCGCTGAAATACTTCATAATACAAGGGGGGAATGTTCACGGAGTGAATGCATTTATTAAGCACTGACTGTGTGCCCAGCAGTCGTGGTGCCAGGTGCCATGGGGGCAGCAGGAGGAATGAAGCCTGTCCTGTTTCTGCTGGCTGGTAGCCTGAGGTCCCTGCACTCAAAATCCCTCCTGACCTTGAATCCAGCTCCCTCACCCCCCTCCACCAAGTGCGGAGGTAGTGGGAAGAACATGGCCCTCTGGAAGGAATGGCTCGTTAAGGTTAGACGTAGGAAGACCATTTCCATGGGGCTGATAAGCTCCAAAGAGATCGAGCAGAATCTCGAAATCCTTGAGATCTTATCTAAAATTGTAATGAATTCCTACTTAAGCTTCACATGCTCACGGGAGAGGATGTCCCCTGATCCCACCACACACTACTAAGGTTTGGGGGGGTGTGCCTTCTGTATTCCTTGTGTGGTGTTTGTTTTTTCCTTTTTTGCAGTATTCTAGGAATGCTTTTACAGAGTAGAGATTAGACCAAGTATACCGTGTCCTAGCCCTTGTTTTCAGCCTCGTATGCGGAGAGGGGACAGGCTCTCCAGAGATCTCTTAGGAGAAGAACCTGCTGCACCGTCACTTTAGTTTGCTGCTCCCTCGTCTGGGGACAGAGGGGGGGAGTTGGGATGGAGCAGCCCCTCCAGGCACCCCCACCCCCGCCACTTCGTACCTGAAGCTCAGGAGGATGGCCGAGGCGATGACCAGAGCGGAGAAAGACAGTGTGTAGCCCACCGTGTAGATGATGGAAAAGGACAGCAGCTGCTCCTCTGGGGAGCTCTGTGTGCACATGAGGGATACCATGCACGTGAGGCAGCTCACGCCCTCCTCTCCCATTTCCTTCTTTCCCCTTCCCCAGGGGACAGGGACAGAGGCGGGGCCCCAAGTCAGGCTGCACCGGGGATCCCAGAACAAAGAAAGAAAATAACCGATGGACATGGTCCTTGGATGTCCAGGGCCTTGTCCCAAGGCCCGTGGGATGAACACACATCACCTCTGCCCAGCAAGCTAGGTGTGCAAAGCCCCCAGAGGCAGGCGATACACAAGATGGCCACAGACCAGCCCCCTAGATGCCCAGGGTCCCTGCTCCAGTGACGCGGGGAACCTGCTACCCCTCTCTGCCTCAGAGCCCCCGTCTTCAACTCACTCTCTCCCCTCGCTTGGACTCCTCGCACTCTGACAGGTTCCTCCAGGGTGAGCTGGAGTTGTCCTGGCGCAGCCACAGGCCCTCCGCTGTGCAGAATCGGTACACGCGGCCCTGCAGTACTGGGCGGAGAGACGCTCGAGCTGCGCCTTGGCCCAACGCCACAGGCCCCTCACTCCTCCCTGCCCTGAGGGTCACCCCTGCCCCCCCAGGACTGGCCTTTAGGATTAGCAACACGTCTTACACACACACACACACACACACACACACACACACACACACACACACACTCAGGCCCTCCTGTCTTGCCATGTGCCCATGTGGCCCAGGACAGGAAAGGCAGTCTCTGAGGGCCACCTCAGCCCCACCTCAGGCTTTCCTCTCGGCCACCCTGGGATGCAGTCTGATGAAGGCATGTTTTTGAGATGAGACAACTCTAGCCCATTTCCATGTCCTGCTTCTAGCCTCGAATCACACTCCTGACAAGGTCTGGTGCCGACCACCCAACAGCTCCACAGATACCCACTGCGACTTCCGGTTTTTGGGACTCAGCCCCTGCCTCCCTCCAACACTCCACAGACAGGATGGACACTGCAACAGATAGGTACAGAGCTGAGAGGGAGGAAGAGACACAGCCCTGCCTCAGGGAGCTGCAGTCTGAGGGGGGAGACATAGTCCTGCCCTCAGGGAGCCCCAGTCCGAAGGGGGAGACACAGCCCTAACTCAGAGAGCCCCAGTCTGAGGGGAGACACAGTCCTGCCCTCAGGGAGTCCCAGTCTGAGGGGAAGACACAGTCCTGCCCTCAGGGAGCCCCAGTCTGAGGGGAAGACACACTCCTTCCCCCAGGGAGCCCCAGTCTGAGGGGGAGACACAGCCCTGCCTCAGGGAGCCCCAGTCTGAGGGAGGAGACACAGCCCTGCCTTTAGGAAGTCCTAATCTGATAGAAATGACACAATCTTATCCTCAAAGATGGCTTGATCTAAAGAGAATACAGTGTTGATGATAGAGACACAGCCCTTGGGGACACTCCATTCAAAGGGGGAAGACCCAGCTCCTCCCTTCGATGGGGACGTTGGGGTTAGAGACTGCCCTTGGAGACTTCTCAGTCTTCGAAGAGGGAGAGTTCCAGCCCCTGTCCTCAGAGAGCTCCCAGTCTGAAGGAGGAAGCACAGTTCCCGGCTTCAAGGAATGAAGACTCTCAAAAAAAAACAGTCCTCAGAAAGTAATAGCATAAATGCAAACTTAGATCAAACACAGGGCCAACAGAGCTGGGGGTAGGACGTTTTCTATGCCCATTCACATCAAGTCTGCCATGCCCCACTATCCCCCTACTCAGGGAGGTGGGTGGCTTGGGGCTCCCGGTTCACTGTGAGGTCATGAGAGGGAATGAGGGGCTTACTTGTGCCTGGGAAGAAATGCCTCATTACCTCTCTGGAGGAGAATGTAAGTCTGACCCCAGGACCAGGAAACCGGGATCAAAACAGGGGTTAGGTTAGCCCAGGGAGATCAATGAGGGAAACTGGAGCCAGGATGAAATTTAAAAGATTTAAAAATTCTAAAGGACTAAAAGATTTTAAGGCCCAGCTATGGGATGAAGGTGCCGTGGGAGGGAGGAAGAGAGAATGGAGAAGCGTCGGAGGCCCTGGTCAGAAGTTTCCAGGTGGAGTGGTAGCAGTAAGAACTGTGTGTGGGAAGAGACTCATTCACATGTGTGCATGATGGGAGCATGATGGGAGCCGGCGACCCCCAGGGCCTGCCCCGAAAGGGCCCAGCAGGGACGCAGCCATCTAGACCTGGGGTCTGTCTTACAGTTCACAAACCACCAGTCTGCCCAGGTGTCAGACACCTGCAGGGCCTGTCAGTCAGACCCTCGTCCTTCCTTACCACCGACCCCCAGTCACCGGGTGCAGCCTCCCTATTCACTCTTCTCCTTTCTCCCACTCTCTTTCATAAACAAGCCTTGAACCAAGGCCCTTTTCAAGAGACAGAAGTATCTGGCAATACAGTATGGTAAATCGCCTTGCAGAATTATTGCCTCTAGAAGGACCTGCATTCTAAGAGACTTTACCTGGAAGAGAAATGAAAACCTGAAAATCTAATGGTGGGACTTCCGGTGGTGAGAAGAGTGGAGTCCCAATACCCCTCAAGTGTGTTTATGAACAAAATCAGGCCAAAACAAAGGCAGAGAAAGGTCTGGTTTTAGCAACTGGGAGGGCTCCTCTCAGGTCCCCAGAACCTCTCTCATCTGCTGCATGGATGCCTGGAATTCTTCATCAGGGGGTAAGTCTTCTGAGATGAGGCCAAGCCAGGCTTCAGTGGTGGAATAACCTCAGAGCAGTGATGGGGATCTGGGCTGACCCCACATGGAGTGAGACTGATGTCAGAGCCCTCACTGGCAGCCCATTCTGATGACAGCAAGGGAGGAGAAAGGAGGCAGAGGGCCCAGGGGGAAGGGAGAGGACACGGCAATGGGGCAAAAACCGCCACTGTACCCAGGCCTCAGCCCACAGCAGGGTGACCCCAGTAACACCCTAATAATACCACAGGTAACACAGATGCACCCACAATTGCTGTTCCCTCCCCCACATGCACCTTATACAGCCTCGCTGCAGGCTACACACTGACCTGTGGCCTGCCTGACACCTTTGAACGTCACAACCATGTTCCAAGGTAGGCATGGCTAATCCCATTTTATGGATAAAGAAACTGAGCCTCTGAGTGGCCAGGTGACTTGCCCAAGTTCATCCAGCCAGGAAGTAGCAGAGTCAGGATCCAGAGCCCCAGCTCTTTGCATTCAGAGATCGTAAGATCACAGCCAAACTCATTGCTAATAGTCAACGGTGGCCTCGTGCCATTTCTCCTCTGCCCTTCTTCTGGGCTTGGGTTTGCTAACATTCCCAGCGTCCTCCCAGCAGATCCTCTGGCCAGTGCGGATCCCCGGCAGCATGCCCCATTCTGGGGCCCTCTGTCCAGGGCCAGCTGGGAAGATGGGGAGGAGGTACACACCCGGACGTGTGACTGGCACCGTGTCAAGGGATCACTGCGTCCCTGAGAAGCTCGGGGAGCCCATGACAGTGTGTCTGTCAATTATCCTTCATTAGCGGCCAGGATTAAAAGCCAAGGCTCATTCTTGGCCAGGCCTCTGGTCCCCAGATGCTCATCTTGGCTGGAGGTGGGGTGGGTCCGGGCCCAGCCCTGCTTATCAGCTCAGCTTTATCTAGCCCAGGAGCGGCTGGTAAATCACAGCCAGGGGCTTGGCTCTAGTCTTGTCAACACCGGGAGGCCGCCGGCCGCGTGCCAGGAGGCCCAGGGATATTTCATTAAGTCGGACCCTGGTGCTGGAAATAAAACCCCCAATTAAACACTTCCCCGCCCGGAAACTGCAGCGGCGTCTGTAATCAAGCTAACAGCCGCCCTTCCACGTGGGTGCAGGCTCTCAGGGCTGTGGAGAGCTGCTCATGAATCCATTAGCTCCTGCACCCCGGCAACAGCAGCGGCCAGCAAGGACTACTGGGCCCCAGCTGACAGATCGCAGGGCTAAGATTCGGGAAGGGGAGTCCCAGGCCCTCCCCAGCGTGGTGGAATGAGGGTCAAAGGCAGGGCTGGAACTGAAGGCATCAGCTTGGGGTGGGAGGCAGGGGTAGTGTGTCAATCACGGTGCAGGAGAAGGGCTCAGGTTCTGAACTACACAGACCCAAGTTCAAATCCTGGTTCTGCTCTCAACCAGCTGTGGGGGACCTCGGTGGGAGAGGTCAGGGGAGACCTTGCTGGGCCTCAGTTTCCTCATCTGTAAAATGGGAACCGTAATGGTGTCCCAGGTGTGTGGTGTGAAGATTAGGAGATAAAGCACGAGAAGTACCTGGTGCATAGGAGGCCTTCAAGACACGGGCACAGTGAAAGCCCTGCGGCTGCCCCCATCCCAGTTTCTCCAGAAGGCGCTCCCTCAGTGAGGCTGGGGCTGGACACCGCCAGGACACTGCCTCAGCCACCACTCCTCCAGGGCCAAGCCCCGGCCCCGGTCTCCCTGGGGCAATGCCGGCCCGCCGAGAAGGCTCCTGGGCTTGACAAGACTCAAGGGAGGCACCTGTCAGAGTTTCTGAGAATTGTGAGTTATAGGCCATTTTAAAAGCATTTTATGACTTTCCTATAATGAGAACTAAACTAACAAACAGGTACAGATCAGGAGGGGGTGCCGCTAATGAGACCGGAATGATTTGTAACGAGCGGATCGGCTGTTTGTGGGTAAACGAGGCTGCTGGATGGCCCTCAGGCAGCGACGGGTTCTCGGCAGCCACCCGAGCCTTCTGGTTCACAAAGTCTCATTAATGCCAGGCATCTCCTCTGAACACGTTCCTTCCCTGAGTCATCTGCTTCTGCCCTCTGGGGTCCCAAATTCAGAGTTAGAGGGCTCAGAAGTCAAGGGTTTGCCTGGCGTCCCGTCCCTGGACATCGGGTGGCTCTGAGGCCCGAGGCCTGCCCCAGCCCCATCTCCAAGTTGATGCCTGACTGTCCTCCCCTCCCGAGGGGCCCTCCTTCCCCCTTCTCCAGCTCCCTGTTCTTTCAGGCCTGGCGCTGACGTCCCCTCTCTCTGGAAGCCTCCCTGATGCCACACCCCAGGCAAAAGAGGGGGCTCTGAGCTCCCTCAGGAGCACTGCCTGGGCCGCTGAGCTGACCTCTTCAGCCCCGTGGTGAGGGGTCACCCCTTTCTCCTCAACGCACACACACACTCCTGAGGTCTCGTTGGCTCCCCCATCTCCTGACATGGACCTAACCCGAGTGTCTGGTCATTGTTGTAAATGTAATTCTTTCTCTGGTCACACATCCCTCGGCCCTGCCCTGCACCCCAGAAGACTGGCCTGTGTGGACACCATCGCTTGGGCTCCCTGCCCTCTACGGGTCTGGCCCGTGGGAGGCGCAAGTAAAAGGCAGGAGGGCCCCTCTGTGGCCACAGCCCTGCTGGGTGGCCTCTCCATCACCATGACCTCCGGCTCTCATGGGGACCCCAGAGCCCCATGCCGGCTCCACTTAGGTCTAGAAAGCTAAAGTTTCCGCCTCTTATAGTCCTTGATGCTTTACACCTTAGTGGCCCCTTAACCCTGCCCTGCCTTGGGAAGTCGCCGCCCCGCCTTGGGAAGTGTCCCCTCCGTTAAATTCTCTTCAGATTCCTAGCTGAGTGTGTTTCCTGCCAGGACCCTGCCTACAACACCCCGGTCCTTCTCTCCACCCCTAACTCACGCTGTGAAGTTTCTCCATAGGCCATTCCCTTGACCAGCCCAAGAAACTCCAGCTCTGCCCCCTTCCTGCTTCCACACGGCCTGGTGGGTGTCTGGGAAGCCCCTGGGGCCAGCCGCTGCCAAGGAGACCAGCAGGACAAGCCAGAGACAGCAGTTATGCTGTGGGAGCCCACGGTGGGTGGCTCTGCAGGTCCCTAACTCAGGGAGAGGAGAGAGAAAGGCAGAGCCGGTGATCCTGAGTGTCAGAAAAGGGAGTGAATTAGCTTGGTGAGTCAGGGGAGGGAGTGGAGCCTGGCAGGGGGCCTGGGCAGTGGCCAGTATCTTCATGGAGAAAGCAATAAAACTGTGTTCGCTCATAAACGGGCATCACCAGGACCTATTTCCTGCTCAAATAAAATTAAAGGTGATGGATGGAGCCGCAAGGGGCAGGAGAGCTGGGGGCAGCTTAGTGCTGAGTGATGGGCCCTGTCCGGGGCCTGGCTCCCTGGGGTCTAGAGGCCCAACCCAGGCTGGCCGAGCAGCCAGTCCCAAACCTCCGGGAGGCAGGGCAAGCCGGTGGATTTGGGGAGGTGGGGCAGTTAAGTAGAGTGGGTGGGAAAACTCAAAGGCAACCATTTTTCAAGAACCTGCAATCCTCCCAGTATCGTTATCACCTGGCTTTATCCCATCTCCCAGGTGAGCGAGCTGAGGCACAAAGAGTTCTGGGCGTCTGCTGAGGCTCCCAGAGCCACTCAGAACACTGGCAAGCAGAACCATTAGCTTGCGGGACTCAACTATATCATTTGTAGGGAGAGGGCAGGCAGCTCATGGCCTTCCCCTGGAGTGTGCCCAGCCAGCAGACCCAGGCCGCTCACCTGTCTTCATGCCCAGAGCCACACACACACGAACATACACATATGCACACACACATGTGTGCATGCACACTCAAGGGAGCCTGTGTAGCAATTCCACAAACTCCAAATCAGACTCTGGAATGGACTCCTGGGTCTGCCACTCCCTAGCTTGTGAGCTTGGAAAAGGCACTTGGCACCTCCATGCCTCAGTTTCCCCTTCTGTAAAACGACAACATAATCAGAGTCCTTGCTCATGGAGTTATTGTGAGGAGTAAATGAGTGTAGGGATGTAAAGTGCTTCCAACAGGCCACGGAAGTGCTGTGGGAGGGGCCACTGGTCCACTCTGCATCTCACCAGGTGGGTGCCTCTCTCCAAGCCCAGGCTCTCCCTGTGCACCTTGGGGGGAGGTGGGTGTACTGGGAAGACTGAGAAAGAAAGAGCCTCCTTAGCACCCCTGCCTGGGCTTCATCTGACCTCAGTCTTTCGTTCTGAGGGGAAGTCTACCACCAGGCCTCACCAGGGGCTCTGATGTTCCACTAAGGGGCCACCTCTTCCAGGAAAGACCGCTGGTTTCCTCCAGTATGACCTCGTTCTCACACTTGCTTCTGGGCTGGCTTCTGCTTGAAGGCCCCTTCAAGGCACAGTGGTTAAGAGCACAGTCTGGAGTCATGCTGGGTCTACCATTTACCACATCACCTGAAGCAAGTGGTTTCCGCTTTCTGGGGCCTCAATTGCCTCATCTGTACAAGCATGACCATGGGGTGGTTGTAAAGAGTAAATGGAATACCCTGCTTTGAGGGCAAGACTTGGCACAGAGTAGGTAGTCAGCAAATATCAGCTATTATCATGAGAGTGTCTTTTCTCCTTTACTGAGACTCTGTGCTCCTTGAGCCAAGGGTGCTGGTCCTGTTAAACTCTCTGGTGCCCGGGACAGGTGGGTGGTGGTGGGGGTGCACTGGCTACCTCTCCCATCAGAGCGCCCCCTGCAGCCTCCGTAGGTCCCTGCATTCCAACGACATACCTCTCCCAGTGCGTGGTGTCCCTCGCAGGCAGGAGGGAGCTAGGGAGGGAAGCCCACTGGTGGCGGGGGTGGGGGGAAACCCCACCAATGCCCTAATCTCTCATCCCCTCTGTATTCATCTGACCAGTGAACCTCTGAAGAATCAGGAGGTGGCCGGGCACCACGACGAGGTAGGGGCTCTGAGAAACACACATACACACACACACACACACACACACACACACACACACACACCCCCCTCTGGGTAACCCCCCAACCCTAGGATCTGTTCCCGCCCAGCTCCTTTCCTGACTACTGGATGGAGGGGGCTTATGTGTCTCTCTTAAGCCAAACCCCACACTCTCCCCCTCCCCTCCCGCGCCAGCACAGGCCCTAGCCTAGGCTATACCTGACGCTCCCCACTGCCCCCTCACGGGGGAAGACAGGCAGACACACCCATCAGGAGGCCTAAAGATCTTTGGGGCGGGGAGCAGAGTCTGCGCAGAAAGGCAGCAGCACTCCAACTCCACCGCCACCCCCAGCCTCGGGGACATGGGGGGAAGGAGACAGGACTCACCACTGCTGGCCCAGGGCAGGTACCAGGGGCAGCTGACATTCACGAACGAGCCTGGCAGCCCATCTGGCCAGCAGGCATACTCATCGAAGGTCCGATTGCAAAACAGGCCTGGGGGCAGGAGAGAAAGTCTCTGAGTCCCACCCTGGCCTAGTAGCGGCATTCCCCTTCCACCTCCCCCCCACCCCCCCGAGGCTGGCAGGGCCCAAGCCTGTGCCCTGCTAAACTCCACTGAGCCCTTACTGTATGCCCAGCAATCTTCCCACCAGCAGGTACTGTGCAAGGGGACTCAGGCCCTGAGCAGCCATGGAACTTTGAGCACGTTACTTACTGTCTAGTTTCTCATCTGTGAAATGGGGTTGATCCTGAGCCCACAGGGCCTTTTGGGGACAGACAGTGTCATGTTATGTGGGTACCTGCGCAGGGTACGTAAGTGCTCAATAAACAATCCCTATAGGCCTGTTCTTAAAGTATCCATCTCAGATGAGAGGGAAACGGTAGCTCCTGGGGCTGGAGTAAGCTGCCCATGGTCACGGCGCTATGATTGCAGGGTCAGGATTTGCCCCCAGGCCTATCTGGCTCCAATCCTCTGCCCTCTAGACCACCCCATAAACTCCTCTGAAACAATGCTTCCTATAAATATGTCATCGGGCCTCCAGACCCTGCACAGGCCAGGAAGTGTGAAGGAAGGCAAAGAATGGACAGGTCAGGTCCCTGCTCTGAGAATAAGGAGGAATCAGACGGCACCCCAAGGCAAGGCCTAGGGCCGATGTGGTATGCTAGAGAGGCAAACGATGCCCAGCCCTGGCTGGGGGGGTGGGGGCTTCAAAGTCTCCAGGGAATCCCACCTGGCCTCACCTGTGGCTGGGGGTGGAGCCTCAGTCAGGAATCGCTGGCACTGGTGTCGGTACTCTCGCCATTTCTGCACTGTCTCCGAGAGGGACACAGTGGCACCCTGTGAGGGGAGGGGAGAAACGGAGGCCTCCTGGGTCCAGCCAATCACTCTTTCACCCCCTGCTCCCTGAACTTGGTTTCTTCATCTCCAGGGGACCTTAGAGCCCCAAACTCCCCCAGGCATTGGCTATGTCTGAGAGGGGGACAGAGCAAGTCACAACCACAGGGGGGCTCCAGGTGGACGTTTTTACATCTTTATCCCTCCCGATAGACAAGCGCATAGCTTGTTGTGTAGGAAGTGGCCAGCAAATGTCTACTGAAATGATGCTTTTGGTGAGTGAGTGGGGGAGGGGGGAGGGGAGGGTGTCCGTTCAGGGTCTCCTCTGACCTCACCAAGAAGGCAGAGTTCCTGAGGGCCCAAGACTTCATGATTGCCACAGACTCCTTTCCCAGTGTCCAGTCAGACCGCCCCCTAGGTTCCTGCACTTTTAACCATTCCAGTAGGGGACATGCCGGCCCAGAGTGGGAGAGGAGCTCAGTTGAAGGCACACAGCCCCCCAAGGAGCAGAGCTGAGGCTAGGACGCTGAGTGCCCCAGATCAATGACCTTGATGAAGTACTGGAGGGCGTATGGTGTGGTGGGATTCAATGCTAGGGAGCCTGGTAAGGCTGTCATTAGCATCTCTCCTGAAATACATAGCGGTTATCTGGGAGGCCAACAGGACTCGCCCTCCTCCCATTGTCCCTTTCTAATGTAGCAATAGAGATCAAATATTCAGCTCAGCTTCTACCACTGAAGAAGTCCTGAGGACATGGGGTCCGAAAAGTTCCAGAACAAGGAGCTCAGGCTTGCAATGGGGTGGGTCCCCCTATCTGTGAGGAAGGGGGACATGAACCTCAATTTTTAGGTAGACACAATAGGCTTTTTAGCACAGAGACCCAAGCAGACCCACCCACGTGAGAAATGACCCTTCTGAGAAAAAAAAAAAAGAAATTTTTGTTCACTTTTTTAAGATATGTCTTGGGACGGTGTTTCTTTTTTCTTCGTATTTTTTCTGAACAGGCTTAAGATTCTAAATACCCCTCACTTGGAGGCTGCGGATGCTGAAATGACCAGGGAGCCCCTTGTCCAAAATTTAGGGTTCATACATAATTGAAAAACAAAATTTCACTTTTTGAAATCACAAAAATATACACGTGTGCTGAAATCAAAATAGCTTCTTTTTAGAAGCTTGTGCCCTTGACTTGGTGGTGGTGCCCTAAGCACATGCTGGATCTGGTTTTTGGTAATCTTACCCCGGTTTAAGCTGAGTCGTGGTTTATAGGACACCTCCCATAAAGACACCGGTTGTCCTGTGCTCATCCCTGCCCACACTGGAAGCTTCTGGAAGGGGACCAAGCTTGCTAGAGAGCCCCAGCCACGTTCTCAGAGTTAGTGTGCTGAGGCCACAGGTAGTGCCACCTGAAGGAGCTCTTCGGAGGGCAAAGGTCAAGTGATTTGTTTAAAAAACAGAAGAACAAGGAATAAAACACAACAGTAGTGAAGGCAGTGTCTTGATCTTAGCTACAACGGATGGGTCAGCAGAATTTTCACTACAGCCAGTCCTGGTGGATCAACCCCACTCCCCACCCCTTTTGCTTCTATCCCTCCCGGCCCCCCCAATGCAGTGGCTGGTGGTAAAAGGGCAGAAAGACTGGGAAGAAATTCTCCTTGATCTCCCTTTCTAGAACGAAAGCAGGAAGGAAGCAAGGTCACGGTCACAGCTGGGAAATAGGACAGGTGTGTCTGGGGCAGGGAGTGGGGAAAAGGAAGCCGATGGAAACTGAATTCTCAGGGTGTGGATAGGAATGAGGTTAAAGGCTAAGGACAGGACCATGATGGCGAACCTGGCCACAAACACTCCAGGATGGTTCAAGACAGAGGCAGCCCTGGCACCTGCTCTGAGCAGAGCTTCTGATATAAAACTATCTTCAGACTAAGACTCCCTGAAGGCAAGACTATGTCTCCCCCCTCTCAGACTGGGGCTCCCTGAGGGCAGGGCTGTTTCTTCCCCTCAGACTGGGGCTCCCTGAGGGCAGGGCTGTTTCTTCCCCTCAGACTGGGGCTCCCTGAGGGCAGGGAATATTTCTCCCCTGAGACAGAGAGCTTCCTGACAATCTGGGTCCTGTCTTCTTCCTACACCAGCCCAGGGTCTCCACAAACTGCTCATTGCCCTGTTCCCGCCCCCGCCCTCCTCCCACCGCACATATAGCACAAACTACCAGGACCTCTGGCCTCTCCCCCATCTGGTGTTTATGGAAGCCATATTGTGCCAGGCTCTGGGAGGTAGTGAGGATGAGGGAGATGGGGAACACATAGAGGAAAGGCAGAGCCCTGGCCTGAAACACTCCCCGGGCTACTTGGGGGTGTGTGGGATCAAGGGCTTAGCAGGACACCACAGAGAAAGCAGGGGTGAAAGTGCTCAGGGAGTGGTTGGGGCCAGGTTCAGTGTAGACTCAGTCCTGGGGGACTCTGGGAACTGTGAGCTGAGGGAGAGACTGGGCTGGCAAGAGTGGAAGGTGGGCATTTCGGCAAGATGGCCCAGCAGGAACCAAAATGCAGAGGTGGGGACGCTGATGCTCCTGCCAGCAGAGAAAGGCCTTGGACTTTCTCTTGGAATCACACCGGGCATATTACTCAGGGTGAATAAGTTCCTTTTCTGGGAACCTTTTTGATTGAGGGAAGGAGGAACAAGACCTTGGCCTCTCTGGGCCACCGAGGTGGGAAAAATGGAAGAGGACCCCAGAGGAAAAAGAGAGGTCCAGAAGACAACTCTGGGACCTCCCAACTGATGTGACCCCTATCTTCCCCAGCAGCTCTGCCCCACACCCCCAGCCTCCTTCCTCTCCATCCACCTCCCAGAGCCCAAACCATCACCCCGGCCCCTGTGCCCAGGAAGGGTGGGACTGCTGACCCCTGCCTCTTTGACCTCATTATTTTTTTTTCCTAAGGGCTCCAGATATGTGAGCAGAGGGCACGGAAAGGAAAACTGACCCGCAGTGTCATATGCTCAGGAACCCTCACACGGATATACTGTCACACACATTATCATACACACCATTGAGCACAGGCTTACATACTGAGACATGACATTCTCCCCCCCCCCCCCGCCCACACACACACAGGCTGTCGGGTACACACATATGCTGAGACATTGCCTCCAACACATGCACGTGCACACACACACACACACCCTCCTTCCTTGACTCACGCTGTCACACACATGTACACAGAAACCCACATTCTGTCATAAGCACACTCTCTCACCCACATGCTGGCACAGCCCAGCAGACACCCATTTACACAAAAATCTCTCTCTCGCACACACACACAGACCTTCCCACAGACACAGTGTCACACATGGGGGTGCAAACACATACACACTGTCGGACACATGCTGAGATGTTTCACACACGGTGACTCGCACACCAGCAGACCACCACACACAGGATCACACACAAATACACAGAGAAACAGGCTCCTAAAACCCACAGCCTCCTCCCCCTGGTCTCTCACTTTCTTTTTTTTTTGGTCTCTCACTTTCTGTGTCCCTCTACCTGTCTCTGTCTCTGTCTCTCTGTGTCTCTCTATCACACACACACACACAGAGGAATCTGCCTGGGGCCCAGGCTGCAGCTAAGGAAGGGCCTGTTTTTCCTCGGAGCAACGAATTGGAGGGCAGGATGTGGTTTCTTGGTGGCTCCTGTCCCAGCCCCCACCTGGGATCCGGGTCCGGGAGGGAGCCCAGCTCAGAACAAAGTCCACGCTGACCGCTGTGCACCCCGGACTCCCTCCGCCCTTCACGAGACTGCGGAGGCTCAGGACTCCCACAGCCCCTCTCCAAGCCCGAGGCTGCCCTGAAGAAGGCTTCCGGGTTCTGGAGGACAAATCGGTCAGCTCCCCCACGTGCCTAAAGCTGCCACTTCAGGGTTCCAGTGTCTCAGTCCTCTCCGTGACTTTCTGTGGTAGAGCTTGTGATTCCTGTTTACAGACGAGGACCCTGAGGTTCGGGATGGTCATTGTCCTACCCAAGATCACCAGCTAAGAGCAGACCTGAGATTTGAACCCACGTTTGGCTGGTTCTCATTTTGGGTGTCTTGCCTGTCTCCTCATGGACTAGCTTCTTCACAGGGGTGCTGGGGAGGTAAGGAATAGGGGAGGAGGGTGGTCCTTTCAGCAACAGTGAAGGAGTGGCCTTGGTCCCCTTCTTCAGGGGTCAATCCGGCTATCCCCCTGCCGCCGAGGAAGCCACTTCCAGCCCGGCCAGATCTAACAGCGGACACTCTGTTCTTCCTTCCAGGAAGCAGGTTGGAGGCACCAGCCCAGCCTCTCACCCCTTTCTCTCTGTTCTTGAATGACAGGGTCATTTCACACAGGAAAGCTCCTTTTCTGAGATTTTGTCCCCATCGGTAACATGGAAGGAGTTCCTCTAGTCTTGCTGACTTCATGAACAGAAAATAGAAAACAAAATTCCTCCATTTCTAGACTGTTCTACATGGGCATGAGGTTGTGTCACAAGGACTGCAGTCTAACCTCAAGGCCCCTTTGCTCAGATCTCCGTGGTGGCCCCGGAGGCTCAGTCCCACCCCCAAACAAGAACAGCCCGGGAAAGCCCCATCCCCTCACTCAGAGCCTGGCTCCTCCTGCCCAGCTCTGCCTTCCCAGGCCTGTTACGGCTCCTGGATAGTCGGCTTTTGCACTGACCCAGAGCTGAGGAGTGAGGGGATCAGAAGTAAGGGCAGGCTCAAGGAACCGGATTCCTCCGGGAAAAGGAACTTTGCGGAGAAGACAGGCAGTCTCCAGAAGCTCTCCTCTTCCCTCAGTCCAAACCGGGTCTGCGAACGGGCCCGGAGCAGGATGGGAGGCGGCTGCAGGGCCTTTCGCCTCCACCCAGTCCCAGTCTCAGCCCGGAGGCAGTAAAGATGAGCCTGAGAGGCCGTCATGCTAATGTGTCTGCCGTCCTGGCTCCTGAAAGATGCCAAGTATTATACCAGGGAAGTCAAGGCCTGGCTGAGGGATTGTGGGAAGGTGCCGGGGAAGCGGGGGTGTCTCCTGTGGCGAGGGTCAGTAGCTGGGCTGGGGGACAGGGAAAGGGAGGGAATGAGTCTGGAAAAGAATTGGGGGGAGGCTGAAAATGGGCTGGCACATCTGTCCACATCTGGATTCTCAGCCAGGCTGGAGTCAGCCCTCACCAAGGCAATGGCCCCTCACCGTGTCCCCCCTCACCCCATGCTGGGACAAATTCCAAAGCCTGTACAGGCCCACTCCCCAAAGCTCTCAGTCCTTCAGGTCTGGGGGTAGGAACGGGAGGCAGTAGGAGGAGATAGTTCCCTTGACACCAGACAGGCCACCCAAGCCTGCGCCTCCTCTGCTCTAGGGTCTCACAACATCTTTGGACAACTCCCCACTCCACCAGCAGGCTGGCTAGACCCCCAGCCCAGGAGCCTGCAGACAGGAAAGGCAGGGAGGGCAATGAGAGCTGCAGAGAGGGGCCGCAGAGGTCTATCTGTGGTCTGCTCGCCAGTGGCATCCAGGGGACCGAGGTGTCTCTGCGTGTCCCGGTATGCGTTCTGGTATATGTCCTCGACCACATTAGTCAGAATGGGGGGTCACACAAGTGTGTGAGGGAGACCTGGCTGCTTTCAGAGGAGCCGGGAGACTCCTTACGTGTTTGCCGCAGGGGCTGGGGGAGGGGGGGCACTCAAGTTCCATCCGGGAGGTCAGAAAGAAGGACAGCCAGCTGCCACCGCAGGGTCCCTGGGGCTATGAGTCAAAGGCTGTGCTGGGGGGCTGGTGAGGGGCGAATGGAGCTGAGTGTCCACACCCTGGCCCTCTCCGTCTTCCTGGAGCCTTCTTGGGGTCTTTGAGGAGCGAGCGGGGTGGGCTGGGGGTAGGCACCGCGGGGAGGGGTCAGGGGCATCGTGGGAGAGGTGAGGTCAGGGCAGGGGGCGAGTTGGGGCCGTGCCAGGGCCGCGGGCACGAGTCTTCGAGGAGCAGGAGTTGGGAAAGTGGTCTGCGGAGATGCGGCGCAGAAGTCAGCGCAGGGCGGCCGCGGGGCAACGGGGGCGGGGGGGCCTGGTCGGGGGAGCAGGGGCGGCGAGGCAGGGACCGCCGGCGCCGTCCGAGCCCCCATCTCGGGCCGCCGCCCAAGCCCCCGGTTCAGGGCACCCAACTCTCCAGTGCCTACCCCCCCCTACCCCCCCGGGGCTTCGGTTCCCTCCGCCTGCGGTCGCGGAGTTTCGCTCAAGTCCCGGCCGCCCTGCGGGACCCGGTGCCCGCAGCCCGCAGGGCCCCCTGCCTTCTCCCCCTTCCCCCGGGGGCCGCGGGTCTCACCTGGGGGCGGGGGCCGGCCGCCCCGAGCAGCAGCAGCGCCAGGCAGAGCGGGCTGGGGGCGCGGGCCATGGCGGGGCGCTCAGGACCGGGCCATCGCTGCCACCTGCGGAACCGCGCGCGGCGACTGATCCCGGGCGGCCGGCGGCGCCGGGGGAGGAGCCGGCGCGGGGCCGCCCCGCCCGCGGGAGGGGCCGGCGGGGTCCCGCGTCTTCCGCCCCGGCCGCAGGGGGGCTCCTCCACCCCTCGCCTGTAGGTCCGGGGCTGCGGGCACCTGGCCCTGCGCTCCGGGCGAGGACCGGTCGGGCTGAGAAGCACAGGAGCCGGCCACCAGCACCCAGCGCCGCGGGTGCCCTCGCCCCCCTAGCCCCCGCCCCCCGGCCTCCCCCGGGTTCCCCCAGGTTCCCCCAGGTTCCCCAGGCTAAGGAAAACCAGAAAACCCCCACCTATGCAGGCTACTCCAGAAGAAACTGAGGCCGAACAAGCGCGCGGGACTTGTCCAAGGTCACCCTGCCCGTCAGACCCCTCCCGGAAAGTGTAACCCCCAAAACTACGAGTGACTAGTATAAGAAAGAGCCGCCCAGCGGGGTTACCCCGCCCCAAGACCTCTCCTCATTCCCGAGCTCAATCCGCAAGGCCGCCCTGGGAGAGCTAAGGCTGGGAGAAGAGCGGAGAGACCAGGACAAATGGATCGATGGAGCCCTGAGTGGAGGGTCTAGAGTTTCCCCCCACTCAGCCCCCACGGCCCTTGTTCTGAATCACTAGGCTCTTAGAACCATGTATCCCTGGGCCATCGTGGGCCCATGGCTGTTCCCTGTGCCTCCTGTATCTTTGTCATCCGCTTTGAAGGGACTCTATTTTACTTGTCTTTGGATCCACCCCCACCCCCAAACACAGTGCGGGCAGCGGTTGGGGCTGCGGGTGGTGCAAAGGCTAACCTCAGATTCCCTTCTTACAGCCAGGCTGCGGAAGAGAGTGCGAAAATGCACAGACTTTACTTCCCTGATGCCCTCAAGGAGTAGGGGTGGGAAGAGGGGATTGCCCCAGCCCCGAAAGAACTTTGATGTCACTGTTGGGAAGGGGGGAGGCAGCAGCATGCAATCCTGGACTCGCCGTAGGGGGAGATGTCTGGATCATTCCAAAGGGAAAGAGAGTCTGTGAGAGTAACTGCTCCACGGGGGAAGAACAAAACTTCTGAGGGAAGCCCTGAGGGCAGTTGGCAGGGGTGGGGGTGAGGAATGGGAAGGGGGGAGGAGACAGCCAGTGGGAGGAGCCAGGGGCTCCCCTTCAGCCAGAGGGATCATGCTCTACTTCCACTACCTGGGAGTCTTGTCTTCCCTCCCCTGCCCAGAAGGCAGTCTACAGTCTCCTTCCGTGTGCCACTTAGGATTATTAGCTTGTTTAGCTACACCTGACAGAAAACCCCAAATAGCAATGGTGTAACCAAGGGCTCTCATCTACAACAAGACCGGAGGTTCAGCCTAGGGCTGGAGCAGTGGCCCCCTGATCATTAGGGTTCTCCTGTTCTTCTAGCTTCCACCATTCTCATGGCCCAAGCCTTCCACTAAAAGATCCAAGGGGGCTGCTCCAGCTCCCACCATGATATCCAAATTCCAGCCAGCGGGAAGGAGAGAGGGGAAGAGGAGGGGTGCGCCTCCATGGCTAAGGGCACATCCTGAAAGTGGCAACTGTCAGTTCCATACCCATTGGTCGGAATTTTTTTTTTTAATTTAATTTATTTATTTGAGATAGAGAGCACCAGGGGGGGGGCAGAGGGAGAAACAGACTTCCCGCTGGGCAGGGAGCCCCTCGCAGGGCTTGATCCCAGGACCCTGGAATCATGGCCTGAGCCAAAGGCAGATGCTTAACCAACTGAGCCACCCAGGTGCCCCCATTGGTCAGAATTTAGATGCATGGGCAGTCCTAGCTGTACAGGGGGCTGGGAAAAGCTCCCTTTGTCCCAGGCAGTCACTGGCAAGGTTAAATATTGGGGTTTATATTGGGGCGCGTGGGTGGCTCAGTGGGTTAAAGCCTCTGCCTTTGGCTCAGGTCATGATCTCAGGGTTCTGGGATCAAGCCCCGCATCGGGCTCTCTGCTCAGCGGGGAGCCTGCCTGCCCCCTCTCTCTGCCTGCTTGTGAGCTCTCTCTCTCTGCCAAATAAATAAAATCTTTTTTAAAAATTGGGGTTTATATTACTCTAGAAGAAGGCAAAATTAGATACAGATGTATAGATGATAGAGATATCAATACAGATCCAGGGGAACAACTTGCCGGCTCTGCTGTACCAGAGTTGGGGGCTGCGGAGAAGAGGAGGCTAGAGAAGGTATTCAGATGGAACTGGGCATTTGCCAGGAATTTCTCAGCCTCCAAATCACATTTATTCAATAAATATCCATTGAATACCTTGCTATGTGCCAGACACTGAACTTGGTCCCAGGGAGAAAGTGGCGATGCTGCTTCTACCCTCAGGAAGATTCTATTTTATGCAGAAGAGAGACATTAAACAATTATTGGAGCCATTTCTCTTGCAGTTACAACGGTGACCAGCACTGCTGTGATAAGCAGGTGCCTCTGAAGTCCTGTCCTCAGCACTGAAAAGACCACACTCTCTCTGCCACCGGGCTTTCTCTGACGGGGAGATTTTTGTGTTCAGCGGGTGCAGACTAGGCGCCCCTAGGAGCAGCTCTTGAGCGGCTTTGGATGGACAGAGGTGGCTGGACAGCTACTCCAGCTCCTCCCCCTGGGATGGGACACCTCGGAGGAGTGTGCCAGGCTCTCAGGGTTCCCTGTGCTGCGGAGCCCCCACCATCCACAGCCGCCTTCCCTGGCCTCTCCTGCATTCCCACAGTAGGGGACTAGCGCTGCCTGGGGACACCTCCCAGATAAAAATAAACTACCTGTCCTTAAATCTTTATCTTGGGGTCTGCTTCTGGGAGAGCCCAGCTGAGGTGGTTGGGCACAGGGAAGTATGCAAGCATGGAGGTGGCCCCCTGAGCCCGGAGGCATTTGGGTGGCAGATTGCTGACCTCTCCCAGAGGTCCGAAGCCTCTGAGGTTTCTCTGACACTACCTCTCATCACTGCACGTCATGCTGTGGCTCCCTGGGTT
>CM052886.1:99984836-100009864 GCA_028534135.1 Potos flavus
TTTATTTATTAATCCTTCCTACTTATTATTCATCTCATCAACTTGGGTTTTTGAGTCCCCAAATTTTGCCTCCATCCCGTCTTTCAAGCGACTTGCTTTACTTCTGTTCGAATTATCCTCTCTTTAGTTCCATTTCACGTTGTTTGGTCTAGAGCAACAACCTCCTCTCTGACCTTCTAACTTGCATTCCTTCAACAGTCCAGAACCATCGGTGGTCCCATGATCCTTCCGCGGCATTCCCAACATGGTTCCCACCTGACATTTCCTCCTTCTCCATCATTTGCCTACATCTACCAGTCAAACGGGGTTACTTGATGTCCATTCATTCTTTCATTCAGTCAACACTTAACGGGGTGCCAAAAAGCCAGACTCTGCTTTCCAGAAGCTTGGTATAGAGTGGGGAGCCAGGCCCCCATTATTAATTCCTAAGATTAAAATTGCCAAATTCAGTTGCCACCAAAATGCTGCAGAAGGAGCAACAAATCCCACATAGCGGAGGGATGAGGGGGGTGAGGGGTCATGAAAGTCCTCATAGAGAGCACAGAAAGGATCAAGCAGTGTAGGGAGAACTTTTCGTCCCTGGTTTATTCAGGTAGGACTGAAGTACAATAACCAGCACATGTTTAAAGTGTACAATCTGGTGCGTTTCGACACTTGTAAAACCATCACGACAACCAAGAGAGTGAACACATCTCTCCCCAGAGTTTTAATCTCCTTCCCTTGCCCCCTTCCTCTCATCCTGCCAGGCTACCGGGGATCTGCAATCTTCATGGCAGATTCATTTGTTTTACGTATACGTGCAACCATATGTCACGCACTTTTTTTTTTCACCTGGATCCTTTAACTCAGCAAAATAATTTTGAGATTCATCCATGTTGTAGTTTGTATCAGTACTGTGTTCCTTTTTGTTGCTGAGTAGTATTCTATAGAATGAGTATGCCCTAGTTTATCCTTTCAGGCATGGATGGGACACTTGAGCTGTTTCTAGTTGCTGGTATTACAAATAAAGCTTCTAGGAACGCTCATGTATAAGTCTTTGTAGGCACGATGCTTGCATTTCCTTGGGTGAATATCCAAGAGTGAAGTGTCTGGGTCATATGGTAGCTGGTCCAGTCAATACTTACTGAGCTGCAAAAAGTTTAACTTTTAGGAAACTGTCTAGCTATTTTCCAAAAATGGTTGTCCCATTTTACATTGTCTCCGGTAGTGTGGGAAGGTTCCTGTTCTACATGGAAGAGGTTAACCTGATAAGGAAACAATACAAGGTTGAAAGTACATGTAATGCTCAGGGAATATCAAATAGTCCTAACTGAGCAAGTTGAGTGATAGTGGGCCACAAGGCAGAAATTTTATTTTAGGCCAGCTCATTGAGGGCTTGGGTATTTGGAGTGTACATTCCAGGTGACGGAAACTCACTGAAAGCTCTTGAGGAGGGAATAATTTGTCTGGCCTCTGGATCTGAATGTTGTGTGTAGCTTCCCACCTGCATGCTATTCTCTCTCTCATGCTGTTGCCTTCCTTAGCTGTCTTGGTACCATTTTGGTAGCATCTGTGGAAAGACCAAGACCCAACTGAAATGTTCACTTGTCTTCAAGTTCATCCCTCAACCCTGAATTCCTTTAATCATTCTTTTATATGTCATGGCTCCAAGTCACACTCACATTGCTGGGGAGTTATCTGAGGGCTCGTTCATGCAACATCACCCACAAGACCAATCCCTTTTGGAAGATATATCTTTAGACACTTCTTTTTTGGTCTTGTTTTGATGCAAAGTCCAAACTAAAATAAAATTCTAAAACAACAAAGGTATAAATCTCATTGCTCATTTTCCCAAGACCAACATGAGAATATGTGGACTGGATACAAGGCGGAAAAAAAAATCACTCTGCCTCCCTCCCAGCTTTGGTTGGCTTAACCATCTTGTCCCCGATCCTCTGCTTATGCTCACCAGGTCTCCTTCACTCAAGTGTGGCAAATTATGTAATTAGTGAAAGAGCAACAATTTTGTTGCTAAAATGGTTATGTGTTTATGGAAGTTCAATGGCTCAAAATGTCTAATGAAACCATTTAATGGGCCCAGAGAAAGAAAGCAGAACTGGGCCCCGGCCAGCTCTGCAAAACCAGGGATAGATGAGAAGCACCCCCCTGGAAAGAAGACCATTTTGAGCCACTGCTTATGTAGCAAGGACTCATCCCTGGGGTGGCCTTGGCACCCGTCGCTCTCTCCTCTGTGCTGACACAGAACAAAATAATCAGTGAAAAAGTTCCCAGGAAATGGTCTGTGGCTTTAAACAGTCCGATCTATACCCTTGCTAAGTTGACATCTTTCCTGCTCTTCCAATTTTCCATAAGATATTCAAGTCATTAGAGAACACCGAACCTAATTGTTATTCTCTGAAAGCCCACCATGATATCCAGGGGTTTAGACTATGCAGTTTGCCTTCAATCGTGTTAGCAACTGGACAGGAATATGAATAAAATGCATGTGTTTTATTTTGGGCCCTGCCGTTTGGTGTGTTAGAATGTGCGTCACTTCCTCTGAGCTCCCCCAGAGCAGCAGTGGCTTCCAAATTCTAGCCTCAATTCAGGCGGACATTCTTTCCAGAGAATGCCATCCTTTAGTGTGCCTATTGACCAAGGGAAATACCAAAACACGTTTGGACTGGGGGCTTGGTTTCTTTAGTTTTCTAAATTGCCCCAGAATGTTCTATGGCTTTGACATTGAACCAATCTCAGATCATAATGGAACTCACTACTGCAAGGTACATTTCATAATATATTTTCTACTGTTTGGAAGTACCGTAGACTATGGGGGAATTTTTTTCTGGGGTCTTCCCTGGACACCTTGCCCAGGCTATAGCTTGACCATCCTGTTTGGTTTCTCGTTGGCATCTCTGATCAGAGCGACAGAAGAATGGGAGGGGAACAAGGCAACATGAAATGTGCCCTTCCTTCAGAACAGACAGGGGGAATGAAGTTGGTGGATTTAGCTGAGGTGAGTAAGAGCATTCTAGACGGGAAGGCCAGTAGAGACACTTCACTACCCTGAAGCTGCATGAACATTCAATGTAGGACCCCATCCATTTAGTTAAATTGACAATTTCCTTTAGCAGGAAATAAAGGTTCATACTGAGTTTCAGACCAGCTACAGGGTAAGAAATAGCTTCACTTTTTAAAGACTTTGCTTTTTAAGGCATTCGGTATGTAACCTAATTTCATTTGATGGAGTTTGTTTTTCCTTCTCCATTTGCTGCCTAGAAATGTGTGCTCCATTATCTCCTGCAGAATTGGGGTTGGGGGGGGGGTGGTAGGAGCTGAAGACTCAGAGTTCTCTGGGCCTCAAAAGCACGTCAAAAAATAAAATTAAATTAAATTAAATTAAAATAAATGACAAGAGCAGCTATCCCTGTGGATTTGCTGTCTCAAACACATCACACCACACAGCTGTAACTCCTAAGGGGTACTGACTGGACCCCTCCAGTTTCCATTTCACAAGCACAGAGACAAGGCCAAACCCCAATAAGCAAAGGACAGCACTTGAGCACAAACACACACAGGGGTAGATTTTCTTCCATGGAAATGTGGTTTTCATTTGAGAAAACCACATCTATTAGGCCTCTTTTAGAATGCAACGAATTCATACTTTGTTTTAGATTTTTAAAAAAATTCAAACCTTCCAATGTTCTAAGATGAAGATGGGACTTTATCTAAGCAAATAATTATAATGGAATATGATTTCCTGGGCTAAAATGCATTACTTTAGAACTGGTTGTTTTTTGTTTTTTGTTTTTTTTTTAATATTGATATGAGGGAAAACACACGCACACACACACAAATGATTATAGAATATCAACTTTTTAATTTAAAACGAGTAATCAAGCAATTACCCTGGAGAAAAGACACACATCACCACGGCTCTCATTAGCCCTGGCTGGCTCTGGCTCTAGCGCCCTCAGCAAGTAGAAATGAATCTACTTGATGTCACACAAAAGAGCTACTCCTCTCAGGATCCAGTGATCTGGGGACAAAACTGTTCGCAGATACACCACAGTGATGAAGGTCAAGTCAGTACGCCTGGGTTTCTTGTAAATAGGACACACATACAGCTTGGGGTCCTTCGGTGCGGTGGAATTAATGGCGAAGATGTGCAGCACAGGCAGCTGTGTGAAGAGTACCTTGGGGGTGGATTCTGTAAGCTTCCCATTCCGTCTGTCCCAGGCTGCTCCGTCCATATACAGCCCATAAATATACACGCCTTCCTGGAATAGTCAAGCATAAGGCAATAGGACTTCTGAAAAATCATGTGCTGTGAGACGGACATTCATTACTGTAATAGGGGTCGTCAGTTTAGAAAGAAGACATACACCAGTCTTAAAACACCACCAAAAAACGTAACACCACTGGGTGCATTGCATTAGTGAAATACTGAGCTCAATCTTCCCCTATGGCCTATCTTGAGGCCTTACGGGCTGCAGACATGTTCCTGTTATTGCTTATTTGAGTGTAGGGACAGCCTGCTGGGGGCGACAGACTAAGCCAGCAGAAGCAAATCACCTCTACAAGCAGCTAAGTCTCGGAGAGATCTGGAACGGGATTTGGAGCTGGGAGCCACACAGGATCTCAGCCTGTGCTGGCCAAGCCAACCTGCCCCTCTAACCATCTCAGTCATAGGAGGGAGTGAGGTTTGTGCAGCCAGCCCGGCGAGCGGGAGAGTCAGAGCACCCCCAGAGGCCAGGTGTGGTAGAGCTAGTGTGGGCATAATAGACGGGGACTGGGTGTGTTGGTTCAACAGTGGCTGGCGGTCATCCCGTTTCTCTTTCGCATGAAGGAACCCTGCCCTTGAGGGCTTCACCATTAAATCAGGGGAAAAGACATGAATTGAATACCAGCACACACTTGTTAGAGGGCTGCCTGGTGAGCAGCACTGAAACTGCATGAAAGGCCACGCGGGGCTGGAGGACTTGGGGGTCTTTGGGGAGGATATGGTTTTGAAGGGTGGGCTGCTTTGGGGAAGATAGAGGACAGAGGGCAGGCATCCAGGCAGCAGCAATAGTACAAAGATAGGTGGGATGGGTAGGAAAGCCCAAGCCATTTATTTAGCAGAGGGTTCAGGGGTTATAAAATAAATTAGGGCTTGACCGTGGAAAAGTCTAGATGCCAAAGTGAAGAGTTTGAACTTTGCCTTGTAGGCCATGGGGAGCCATAGAACATGTATTCAGCAGGAAAAGAAAGGCTAGAGGGAATCACGGGAAGACTCTGATAATCACATAAACCCATAAGATATATCTATGTAGAAGATGGTGACCATTTTTCCTTTCCAATGAGGCGCAGGTAAGGGGAAGCAAACGTAGATTATAATAAAAGAGAGTGAGATTAATTGCAAAGTGTTTTCTGGAATCCCCTCACGTGAGCTAAGAGTATGAGGACCATATTTTTTAACCCAAACCTAAAGTACATGGTTTGACGGTAAGACCAGGAGCAATCCCAGAAAATCAGGACATATGATTAACATCATTGCCAGTGGGTGACAATTACTGCATGGACGACACAACCATTTAGGTATCATCCAACAGTAGACTTTACCCCTTTTAGGATCCTTTTCATCTCAGACCTTTACAAAGTCATAGTTAGAAGGTGTAGCAGGCTGAAGAGTGTCCTCCCCCCCCCAAATTCATGGTCCACTTAGAACCTCTGAATGTGACCATGTGGAAATAGGGCCTTTGCAGATGGAATTAAGGTCATATTGGATTAAAGTGGGCTCTAAACCCAATATGACTGATGTTCTTATGAGAAGAGGAGGGAACATGAAGAGAGACAGAAGGTCATGGGACGATGGAGGCAGAGGCTATAAGCCAAGGAACACCCACGACTACCGACTACCGGCAACCGTCGGAAGCTGAGAGAGAGACGAGGAACAGATTCCTCCCCCTCCGCCCCGAGCTCTCAGAAGAAACCGGCTCTGCCAATACCTTGATTTCAGACTTCTCGTCTCCTGACCTCTGAGGAAATAAATTTTATACCCAGTTTGTGGTACTTGGTGGCAGCAGTCTTAGGAAACGAGTACCTATCATGGTACCAGGAAATGTGGTGCTGCTCTAACAAATACCTACAAATGTGGAAGTGACTTTGGAGTTGCATGATGGGAAAACGCTGGAAGAATTTTGAGGGGCATGGTTGAAATAGCCTAGGGTTGCCTTGAATGGAGAGGTTGCTGGTGGAAATGTAGAGGTCTTCTGGTGGGGTGGCAGACAGAAATGAGGACCAGGCTATTATTGGACACTGGAAGAAAGGCGACCCTTGCTTGACGTGGCAGAAAGGGCCAGAACTTGGAATTCACCTGGCCCAGTCCTCTTAACAATTGAAGGAATGAAAATCAGAAAAAGGGAAATTGAAGTTGATGTATTGAGTACCCATATGGGGTTTAAATGATTCCAGTTGATTGTCACAACCGTCTTTCACGAGGTTGAATCATCACCCTTATTTCACAGATGAGGAAGTTGAGGCTCAAAAAGTTAAAGAACTTGCCCAAGTTCACAAAGCAGGTCAGTGTCCAAGCAGTGGCTTCCAATGGCATCTGCTTACCTTGGGGCCCCCCTCACTTCCCCCTCCAAGTGTCCCTCTACCCAGGGTCCTGCAGCTAGCGGGGTGCTGCTGGAACTGGCCTAGAGCTCAGGACTGTGGGCACTCTTGGTCTCTACCCCCCCTTCCCGACACTCCTCCGGTCTGTGAGCAGCCCACAGCAGGACCCGGAGACATATGGAAAACCCCTTCTTAGCAAACACGAGTGTAACTTGAAATTATAAAGATATGCTGTCTGGGGAGTTCCAGCACTTGTCATTAATTCCCACTCCAGCAAACAGGAAGCTTTGGCACTGAAGTCTCCCGGTGAGGACCCAGGAAACCCCAGCTACAAAGCCAACGGCCTTAACGGAGGCACTCATAGGTCAGTGTCAAGCAGAATTTGAGCTTTCAAAGCTGTTCCAGAACTGTCCCTGCTGTAGTCCAGTGGCGCCTACCACAGGGGGCGACGCGATCTCCTCCTTGGTCTGCCGCAGAACTTCGTTGTGGATGGTCACGGAGTCTAGGGCCCAGCCTTTGTGGGCGCGGGTCACTTCTTGCCTCATTGCTGTGAGGAAGCCTGAAAAAAAGAAGAGGAAAGAGGATCCCGATGTCTTGGTGCGGTCCACTCGAGAAACAAGACGGGAGCAAGTGCCAAGTGCGAGTTGCTTACCAATCTCCAAATGCGTGCCCTCCCAGGAGGGGTTGAGATTGAACCTCAGGGGCACATTTCTTCCTGTGTTTTGTTTCTATGGGGACCTGCAATGAGCTGGGGATTCCTTGCTGGCTGACAGCAGGAAAGCAGTACCCTTTCTGCCTCAGCCAGAACCTTGGTTTGAAATTCTCTCCCAGGGTTACAACCACTTGAGTGTCTAAAGATCGTAACCCAGGCCGAACTCAGAGTCTCTATTTGGAAATACGCTATTTAGGAACAAGACTGGAATGGTAAATATTCTGAGATAAGCATTCCAACGAAAACTTGAATCAAGCCATTATCAAGCTTCTATTTGCTATAATGGAACAATTTCATTTTGTCTAAGGAAACAAGGCATAATGCCAAAACAGAAAACCCAACTTTCAATTTGATCAAACAAAGCAATCACACCGGAAAGGAAAGCTATGTGTTTTAACATGCATAATACACTTATTTTAAGGCAATACGTGGCTCCAGATATTGTGGCCTTTCTTTACACTTAATATTTGCAAATGATGCTGTTCAATTCAATAAAAGAAGCCTTCAAGAATAGCAATTATGTTAGAAACTAGGCCCCAAACTTCAAATGGACTTCAAAACCTTAGGAAGATTTATCTGTGACCTCTATATTATATTTGGCTCCCATGTTAACAGTGAAAATCATGAGACTCTTGACCCATAATCATGAGTAAATTGTGGAATACGTATGTCCCCGCTACTCCCAGTGAGATCTGAGAACTATTATGCACAAACCAGCCCATCAGTGAGAATATTTTGTCAAGTTTGGCTGGGATTAGAGGGAAGAGAAAAAGTTGCAACGCACTAAGTTACTATCCCTCAAAGCTGGAAAGAAAGAACAGGGCCCTAGCCTGGCTGAATGAGAGAGTCAAGTTCTTCTGGTTCCTAAGTCCCTTTTTAGTTATTAAATTCCACAGTTGGGGAGGTACATCTTCATTCATTCATTCATTTATTCATTTGTTAAACTTCTTAGGCACGGCCACCATGTACCAGGCACCGCTCTAGGTGGGATGACCACAAAGATGAAAAGGCCATCCGTGGACCCTGCATTCCAGGAGTTCCGTCTAGAAGGAGTGTGGAGGAAGGCAGGACATACAACACAATGCTGTTATGAGCAGAGGTGTGGACAAAATGAACCACTTGGGAAGTCCGCTCAAGGAAGGCTGAATCAAGAGGATGAAGTTGAAGGTGACTCTTGCAAGATATGTAGGAGTTTGCCAGATGGGACAATTCCAGTTAGAGGAACAGCGTGTGCAAAAAGCCACGGAGGTCTAGGCAAAAGGTGAGGCAATGCTGGCAGATAAGGTTAGAACAAAGGTAGAGGCGGGACTTTTCAGGGTCGGGGTTTGGACTTGATTTGTGGCTAGTGGGAAGCCATTGAATATTTAGAGTAGACAGATGATTTGATTATATTTGCATCATATAAGGTGTACTCAGAGTGCTCTCTAAAGCAGGATTTGTGTGCTAAAGAAGAGCCCTCACATCAATCTAAAAGGTCAATCAACGAGAATAGCAATTGTCGAGCTTTTATAGGTGATTCTTTCTTCTTTCTTTCTCTTTTCCTTCCTTCCTTTTCTTTTCTTTCTTTCTTTCTTTCTTTCTTTCTTTCTTTCTTTCTTTCTTTCTTTCTTTCTTTTCTTTCTTTCTTTCTTTCTTTCTTTCTTTCTTTCTTTCTTTCTTTCTTTCTTTTCTTTCTGTCTTTTAAAGATTTTACTTATGTATTTGAGAGAAAGAGAGAGGGGGGAGAGAGAGAGCACGAACATGGAGAGAGAGGGAGAAGCAGACTCCCCACTGAGCAGGGAACCCAATGCGGGACTTGATCCCAGGACCCTGAGATCATGACCTGAACCAGAGGCAGATGCTTAACCGACTGAGCCATCCAGGTGCCCCTATAGGTAATTCTTACAAAGCTACAGTTTCACAAAACTGAGAGTGCTCGGTAGTAAAGGAAGATTTTATGGCACAAAAAGTTAACTTGTAGGGGCCAGGAAATGGTGCAAGTTTGCCTGGGAACAATCGCTGGTCAGTGCCTCTCCGTATTGCATGCTCAGAGTCACTTGAAGTGATTTGATCAGCATGTGATTATGTTGACTTCAGTGTTCAATACTGGGGATCCCATACTCTAGCAGTAAAACAAGCATTTTGCATATTTGCTAGTCAGTGGTGTATGACTGCTGGGGGAGGGAGGTCATCGAGAGAATGTGATCACCAGTTGACCTGTGAGTTGCACCCAGGCAATCAGAGACTCCTCACTCCCTCCTGTCATTGGAACCTGCAGCCCTCTGCCTTCCCCCCTCCCAGAAGCTGCTCAGGAACATAGCCTCGAGATGGTGGTATGGTGCTGAGACCATGTGGATGGTGTTTGTGACTGAATCCAGTGAAGGACTCTAGATAAACTTTCACGTTTGGTGGGCACGTATGACGATCTACTCCTCTTGCAACCACCCAAGACAAGCCTCATGTGTAAATTCCCTTGCATACTAAACCTGCCACCTACCAACCTGGAGAGGTCTTTCTCTTTCTTGGGTCTCTCTCTGCCCTCCATGGAAGGGGGCCAGTTTCAGATTTCACCAGGGAAGCTTCCAAGAAGGTTGCAAAGCAATAACTGGCGAGCCTGCCAGGAGACCAAAGAAACCGGCCTTGGGCAAGAGGCATCCGAGGGGAAAATCCCACGTTGACCATCAATTCGGACACGCCCCATCTTCCCCCAGCATATCTGAGGTCCTGCTGCTCCAGCAGAGGCCTTCGGGGTACAGTCTTATTTGGGGTGGGTGCCTCCTATATCCAGAGTATTGTTGGATGCAGTTTGAGAGTGCTTCCGGGTGAGGACCACTGAGATGATCGGAGGACTCATGTTGAGTTCACGACTCACCAGTCCCCCAGGAATAAATAAAAGTGACAGCTCTGGTGGATACTGGAGCTGAAGGTACTCTACCACGTGGTAACCCTCGGAAGTTTCCTGGCCCCCTCGGTGTCATTGATGATGATGAAGAGCACACAGTTAAGGTCAGGAAGATCCTTTGGACCCTGCAAATTAGGCATTCTACCCCCAAGAATGTGAGGGTTTTTTTTTCCCCTCTCCAATACCAGAAAACATGGTGGACACTGATATCCTACAAGGTCAAACTCTGCAAAGCTCTATTGGTGAATTCTGCTTCCAGGTTACAGTAATCAAAGAAGTGCTGGGAGAAAATGCCAACTGGGAACCCATAAGGCTGCCTCCCCCATGAGGAGGGGTAGCTGTCAAACGGTATCAATTGCCTGGGGATGCAGAAGGAGATAGGAGAAACTATCCAAGAACTGCCCTGAGTGGGTATTGTGTGCCCTGCCCACAGTGCTCTCAACAGCATGGTCTGGTGGGTAAAAAAGCCAGGTGGCTTGTGGCAGATGATGGTGGACCTACCCAAAAATCGCACAAGGTAATGCCCCCCTATTCAATATGCAGCTGGGCCCCATACTGCCACCATCTTAGATACCTTGGTCATGGTCTTAGGCGTTGACTCTGTTGTGCTGGATGTAGCAAATGCTCTTCTCAATAGACCCCTGGCCACTGGGTCACAGGATCAAATTTGCCTCCATATGGGGGGGCAGGAATGGACCTTTCGAGTGCTTCCCTGAGGTGTCCTGCACAGCCCCACCATATGTCATGACATGGTTGTCCAAGACCTGTCCCTGTCCTCCTTCCCCACAACGGTAAAGCGGGCCCATTATACTGATGATAGGATGTTAACATGTGAAGACTTGCCTCTGCGGCAGAACACTCTGCAGGCTTTGTTGGAACATCTGGGAGAGAAGGAGAGCAGTGAACCCACAACAATTAGAGGCCCAAGCACTGCTGTAAGGTTTGGGGAGTCATTTGGTGGGTAAGCAGCATCTTGCCCCAGAAGCTGTGATTGATAAGGGCAAGCTCATCCAACCCCTAAGAATGTGAAAGAGGTACAAGACTTTGTGGAGATTTGGGGGTCTGGAGGACTTTTATTCCCCACCTAGCCAGTGCCTCTGTCCCTTATACTGCCTGGTAAAGAAGGGGCATGTGGGGGACTGGGGATCAGAGCAGCAAGCCACCTCTAAGAATACAAAAATACCAGTGAAGCTCCTAACCAGTACTACTGCTTGAGTTAGGTATGTCTGTGACTCCAGGAGGGCTGGGGACAGAGCTCCTCCAGCTAGAGCCTCTCATGCAGCAGAGGCTGAACTCAGAATGGTCTGGCTGGTCATCACTTATGAGTCCTGACCTTTGCACTGACACTTGGGCTGTTCTTTACTCTCTCTCTCTTTTTTAGATTTTATTTATTTTAGAGAGAGAGAGAGAGAGAGAGCATGTGAGTAAGGGGAGAAGCAGAGGGAGGAGCAGAGGGGGGAGCAGAAGGGGAGGGAGAGGGAGATAACCTCCAGCAGACTCTGTGCTGAGCACAGAGCCCAATGCAGGGCTCGATCCCATGACCCTGAGATGATGATGTCCTGAGCAAAAACCAAGAGTCGGAGGCTTAACTCACTGAGCCACCCAGGTGCCCCAACACCTGGGACATTATAAAGAGATTAACTCTATTGCTCAGACAATGGGAAGCCGAGGGGTGAATGATAATGAGTAGGTCATTGTGGCATTAAGAAGTATGGGGGCCCCATTTTGGTTCACCCGCCAGAGCCTGAGGCCATCCTCACTGTCTTCCACATCCTGGCTCATAAGGCACTGACACCCACTGTTAATCAAGAAGCTGATGTTCTGGGTCAGGTACAAGCCCTAGCAACTGTCCCTTCAGTAGATATAGCAGGTTGAGTGCACAGGAAGAGCATCCACCATTGCATTGAGGTGGGATGGCATACTGCCAAAGATGGCGGCCAGACTGCCCTCAAAATACAGTGGCTTGGTTAATGCAGTAACAGCATGTCCTGTGTGTTCTAAACAATGCTCGAGGTAACTTCTAAAGGAGTTTGGGGCCATCTACTAGAGTTCCTAACCAGTAAGGGATTGGAAAATTGATTATATTGACCCCTCCCTCTGAGTGAAGATTCTAAATACGCCTTCATTTGTGTAGATATCACATCTGGTCTAAGCCAAGCTTTCCCCTGTCACCATGCAAAGCAGGCTACCACCATCAGGGGACTAGAGAAGCTAAGTAGCATGTACGGATATAAGACACTGTCTTATATCACTGTCACTAAGACAGTGATCAGGGGTCACACTCCAAAGGTCATGATGTGCAGGACTGGGCAAAATCACATGACACTGCATGGCAGTTCCATCTCCCCTACAACCTGCAAGTAGCAGCGGGGGTGGGGGGGGCTGTGAAAGGACAACTGGAATATTAAAGCAGCAGATTAAATTAGTAATAGGTAAAACCACCTTTGCCCAATGAGCTTCAGTACTCTCAGGCTTTAATACACTTGAATGATCAACCAGTAGGGCCTATTGCCCCATATGCCAGACTGGGGACCCTGGCCAAGGTCCCCAGTCCCATACGGGTATGGAAGTTGCAGGAAACAGCCATTGCCCGAGATCAACATGCTATGCTGCTGAGAACACCAAGCCCCACCATGCCTGGGAAATGAATTACCTACTGGAAATTGCAATAGGATGTCCTGCTGGGATGTGTGTTACTTCGCACCCCTGGCTGAGGGGGAACTACTCAATCTTCACTGGGATCCCACTGTCCTGCTTCAAGCCAGACCTGTTGAAATGCACTATGCCTGAAATGGAACACGCACCACTGAACGAGGGGAGAAGGTGGGGGTCCTGGTCTGGCATATCCCACCCCCAGTCCATCAGCTCATGACTGACAGGGCTGCCTCCCTCAGCCAACATGGATGGTATGCACAACCAGGTCAAGTTCCTAAAACTGCCAATTTCCCTCTCCTCAAGGCCAGGTGGGTATGTAGTTTTCCACTGGTTCAACCATTTGGCCACAGTCTTTATCTGTCCATTGGCCTGGAGGGCATTCTAGCACACACAGAAGCCAACAGAGCCTGTCCTTACCAAACACTGAAATGTCTCTACTGAGAAAAACTGTCTTCCAACATAGGAGGCCTTGGACATTATTACTGCCTCACAAGGAGGCATCTCTGCCATTATCCAAATAGAATGTTGTGTGTTCATTCCTGACGAGTCTGCTAATGTATCATCTTTATTAAATCACATGAGGACAGCAGTGAATGGCCTGGGTAATCCAACTTCCAGCCTAGGGGACTTAATAAATCAGTAGTTTGAACCATGGAGCTCTTGGTGGAGAAAATTTTGACTCATTTTGGAATCATTGTCTTGATCTATGTGGATCACTTTCTCTTGCACGTGTCCATACTTTTGCTGTGGCATCTGCATGCTGTATAGCCAATGGCTGCCCAAAGAGCCTCCTCTATGCAGGTGAAACCCCTTGCTGATGGCTCAGGTCCCATTGCAGAAGAGGGGGGCCCGGGAGATTGTAAGAGCTGGTCAAAGAGTGTTGGGGGAGGTCATCAAGAGGACATGGCCACCAGCTGACCCGTGAGCTTCACCTGGGCAACTGGAGGCTCTTCCCCACCTTCCCTGTCCTTGAAACGTGGGTTCCACTTGCCCTTCCCGCTACCAGAGGTTGCCCTAAGGACATAGCCTTGAGCTAATAATGTGTTGTTGAGGCCGTCTGGAGGATATCCATGACTGGACCCAGTTAAGTCCTCTATGTAAACTTTTAACATTTGGTGGGTGGGTACAGAGATCTATTAGGCTTGTGGCCACCCAAGATAAGCCTCTTACAAGCAAGTGCCCTTACTTATAAAACCTGCCACCTACCATTCTGGAGGGGCTTGCCTCTTCCTTCAGTCTCTCCCTGCCTTCCGCATAAGGGGGCTGGTTTCAGATTACATCTAGGAAGCTCCCCAGGAAGTTGCAAACCAACAATGACCACAACAATAATATACAATTCTTTCTCGTGAGTCCCTCCATGCATGTCATTTTCATCATTCAACACTAGGCGTGCCTCCATGTGGCATATTAGATGGCTGTGCACCCAAGTAGAATCGTTGGAATTCAACTGACTCTATTTTGTGCTATTTTAAAAAATTCATCCCTGATCTATGAATCTACAAGGTCATAAGGCACAAGCCACGAGTCTTGGTCTTAACCATCCATCTGCACAAATTGAATAATTGAATTTTTCTCTAACATTTTAAATTCTAACTAAATTGCAAATTTAACCTCTCACCATATGGCATTCAGGACAATGACATAGGTGCCAGATGATGAATAAGTGGGATTTTCTCTCATGGAACACGCCTGCTTTGAAGACTTCTGCCACTGTCAGAAAGCTCTGAAGACCTTGAGTGTAATTAGGGAGAGAGCATCTCCTATCTCCTCCCTACTGGGGGATACACATGATGTTGTCTGGTTTATGTGAAGTACACCTCCTGATTTAGGTAACACCCTTAGTATGCTGGTAGATGGAATCTAGAACACAGATTACCTTGAGATGTTAAGAAAGGAAAAGGTTAAATATATGTGTTTGAGGCCTGAAAGTGGAGGGTAGGAACTATTTCATGGGCCATTCTCACCCAGGGAACATGGAGAAGATACATAGTTTTTCAAGTCTTGATAGTTTTGCTTTGGCTTCCTGAAAAGAAAAACATGATCTTGTGGAATTCAAACTGCAGTAAATCCACTAAATTGTTCATTATCGAATTTAAAAAAAGGAATGACCATCTTTCTTGTCAACTAATATCAAGGCTAATGGAATCAAAATCTGTGTTTTCTGAAGCCTGTATAATTTTAAAAGACTATTGATACATTTTTCTTTATAAAAACTTGAAAAGCAGTACTTTTGTCTTTGCACCAATTTAGTTTTAATAATTCTTAAACCAAATTTCAATCATCGGTGCTGGAAAAGTGATTTCATGCATTCATACATTTGACTCTGAAGTGAGAAACAAAAAGTTGGGGAAAGTCTTCACCAATAATAACCTTCTGTTCATGAGATTTAACCACCCACATGGAAATGGGTGATTTCACTATTCAAACATCTGAGTTGCATGTGGTCCAAATGAGATGTTTTGAAAAAAAAATTTTTTTCCCTTCAAACTCATACAGCACAATGAAATCTTAAAACACTTGTCAAGTATGTTCTTTAAAAAATTCACTATTAAGCTGGGGTTATACTTTGGAAATTCAGGTCTAAAGTAACACTTGTTATGTCTTAATTCCTGTAACAGTAGTAACCCAACATTTCAGCAAACTAATTACTATTGCTTGACTTGTGTAGTCAGTCGGCTTAAAGAAAGCCGTAGAGTTCAAGTACCACTTCAAATGAGGCCTAAGAAAAGCCGAAAGAAATAACTAATCAGGAAGGTTGCTTGTCTCAATTTGACCAGGAGGAGGCTGGCATTCTGTAATGACAGTCCTATCGGCCATTTTTTTTCTTTAATAAATGAACCAGTCCTTACGTAATGGGCCTTAGGTTGGGCAGTATTTCCTGTCTAATTAGTTACCAAGCCTCCCGGTAGCATCTCCAAATATGAGGAGAAATGATGTTCCTGCCACAAGTGTATGACAGGCAGTTTTTTCCCCAAATGAGAAGCAAACAGAGTTCATTAATAAGTTAAATAAAGGTCAGAAATCATTAAACAAAGATGGGGTTGATCCACCCAGTTGAATCAAAAGGCACCAGGCACCTCTCCTGATGCTTTGCTAGATGCTGTGAGGTGGGGAATCTTAAACTTGGCTGAAAATTAGAACTATCTGGGACGCCTGATTCCCAGGCCACAACCCAGATCAATAAGGTCAGAATCTAGAGGTGGGATCCCAGCATCAGCACTGTTTCAAGGCAGGGCTTCTCAAACTTTCAAATTTCATAGGTATCAGCTGGGGAAGGAGCTCGTATTAAAACACACATTATGATTCAGTAGGTAGGTCAAGGGTGGGGGCCTGAGATTCTCCATTTCTGGAAGATGAAGCTCCCAGGTGATACCAACGCTGTTGGCTGGTGGACCACATACTGGGTAGCAAGTCTAAGGCCTGGTTTCTTCCCGCATTAGAATGATCCAGGGAGCGTTTAAGAAAACTAACTGCACAGACTCCAGAGGCCTCATCACCAGAGGTTCTGATATAATTGGTCGGGAGCCCCAGGTATTACTATTTGTTAAAAGTGTCTCGGGTCATTCAATTGGAGAGGCGGGGCTGAGAACCACTGCGCTGTAAAAAGATCTGCACAGCAGGCTGACGGTTCACTGACCCACATTTTTTTTAAGAACAAATTTGACAAGTAGGAACAGAAATGCCTCACAGTGCAAGCAAAATATTAGGAAGGCTGTCAGTAGGACGAGCGGACTCCTTCACAGCCCCCTGAGGCACACGTGTTCCCCGTGATGTTGTTAATCCAGGACACGGCTGGCTCCAAAAGAACCTGAGTACATGTGGGAAAGCTGGGGCTAATGCTGGCGTCTGCTTCATCCACCACGCCTCATGCACCAAAATGTCAATTCTCTGAACTGCGCTATCTTCTCTGTGTGCTACTTTATGCTTCCTTTCCCTTGCCATAACCAAACCCTGGAGTGGTTCGATGGTTAACCAACTCTCCCATTTTTCCACCTCTGCACAGAACATTCTATCTTCTTCCTCTTACTGGAGCCTGCTCATCTCTAAAGACACAGTCCTTCCCAATTGTTCCTTCATCCTTTATGAGAATCTCTGGTGCTTTGACAAGCACGTCCTCTGGCCACATTCCCCAAATACTACCTGCCCGCATTCGCTAAGCATGCTCCATCATCTGGGCCTCTTCAGCCTCCATTCAGAATCCTGACCTCTCCATTCCCCAACCTCATCATTTCTGAAGACCTCCTGAACTCCAGCTTTTCTTCACTTTTTTCCTGTGCAGTCTAGATCCATTCTTTTCATCACTTGCCCAGCAAAACTCCAACCCTAGATGAATCCAAATGTCCCCCTTTCTACAACTATCCCAGGCTGCCAAACAATAGACCCCTCTTTGCCTCTTTTACCCCCCTCTGTTATCTTTGCTCTCTCTCTCTCTCTCTCTCTCTCCTGGCTTCTTCCCACGTGTATTTGAATAGATTCAAGCCTCTCCTATCATTAAAAGAAGAAAAAAGAGAATCCTTTCTTCTTACAACCATTCCTCCAACTTGCTTGTCCTCTTCAAAGCCAAATTTCTTGAGACAATTATCCTTCTTGTCCATACTCTCTGTCTTTCCATTTCCTGTTGTCTCACTCACTCGCCTTGAAGTCTGACTCCTCCACTTCCCCATCCACTCCACTGATACTTCCTTTGCCAACAGTCTCCTTATGGATAAAGCCATCTGATCACTTTTGGTCCTATCTTACTTGACCTCTAGCAGCATCTGTCACTACTTCCTACTTTCCCCTCTTGTCTGCCACCACACTATGCTTTCCTGGTTTCCGTCTTCCAAGCTCTTTGGGTGTGAGAGGACCATTCACAAGAGTTGGGTGATCTGAGCATGGTGATACACAAACAAATGTAGCAGAATCTTCATAAGGATGGTTTAGGAGGAAGATGACCTGATGGTAGTACTGGTGAGGTTCACAGGAGGATGGAATATTCTCCATTGGCAGTTGGAAGTGAAGAACTAGGAATCTTAAACCAGGACTTTGGGTGAGTCGGTCGTAAGCAGAGGTAAAAGAGTTACATCTGTGAGAATGGCTGTTGTCATCCATGTAGGTACCAGGGTCAAGGGCAGAACTTGCTTGAGAAGAGCCTACAAAATAGACCAAGAAGCAGTCCTAGGAGAGGTAGAAGGAGAAACAAGGAAGGTAATGGATGAAAGCATTCTGATATAGTTCAGGGGAATGAAGTTGGCAAGGAGGTCACTAGATTTGGTGGCCTTGGAGAAAGCAATGATGAGGCTGGCCAGATTACAAGGGATTAGACAGTTGGTAAGGAAGATAACCATGTGCAGAATTATAGAATTATAAGGGATGTGGTTGTGATGAAGCCAGGTGCACCTAAGCCTCTCCGACACGAAGGCAAGGAAGATGGGATGTTACTCAATCAGGAGGCATTTCTAAGATATCCACAGCCCTCCCATCATTCTGTGGTTTGTGCTGTCACCCAGATAGAGGTTTAGAACCCTGAGGTTCACCTGGCTTCCCTCAGATGTTAGAGTCAGTTCTGGTTCTGCAAACAGTAGCCATGGGGGATGCTTAGGATTGTTACGGGATTAGAAGAAATCTCCCAGTCCCTTCCAATCGCAAAGTTCTATTAACTCTTGGTGTACTTTTCCGCCCCACAAACATCAAGCATTCAGACAAGCATTCAGAGAGTGCTTCTGGTTGATGATGTCGCCCTGAAAACAAATACCTAGGCAAGAGGTTATAGATGATTTTACTGTAACAAAAGATAGCAGGACAAAAAGTATCCATCCCCTTGCTTCAGCAAAATCCTCTCTGAAAATCTTGATTTGTGCCACTACATAAGTTGTCACTGATACCTGCTATGACAGACTGATGTGGCTTGTTGAGACACTGAGGAGACAACGGAAAAACTAATGCAAGTTGGCATCCAATTGGCATCAAGCTCCAGACTGAGTTAAGCATTTGGAGAATAATGATACTACGTGGTTCAATCTCCTATAGAGGTGTGAGGACTGGAGAGCACATTCGGTCTCTGCATTAGCAGCACCTGTGAGTCATACCTAACATCAAATGGTAAAGCATGGCCATCAATTAAGAGGTTTTGCAAGATGGTTAATACTCACTTGAAGTCAGGCTTCTAATTCATAGTCCCCATTTATGACACAGACACACACACAAATGAGAATCAATCGGGTGTACATGATGCTCTGAAAAGGTACACCTGTGGGAACCAGAGACCGAACAAATCCTTCAAGAATCCTGAGAAGCACAATCTTAAACAATATGTGAACATGTGTATCAACGATTGCTGGGAAAGCCCCGAGGAGCACAAAGCTTCATTTGGGCCTGAGTAATCCATTGGGAGGCAAATCCATGTGCTACCAAAAGCCAAGGCATCAAGCCATTGAACAAATGTTATGGGGTCATGGGTAGAGAGAGCTTGGCCATTTTAATAATCAAATCTAATTGCCACATGATTGAGCTCATCAACTGCTATAAGAAATGACTGTGAAGGGGGCTGAAAATACCACTCCATGGCGGCTAGCTGACTCAGTCTCTTCAACTATGACTGACAAAATTATCAGGCCACCACGAGGCAAAGGAACAATGCTATAAACGCATCAGTTCAGGCACAAATGGGGTTAGGGGAGACACAAGTCCTGTCACCTGTCATTGTAGCAGCGTGGGTCTTGAAGTCACTTAGGCCTGAGGAGCAATCACCAGAGGCATGATGGGAAACACGCTTCAGACAGTACTGGATGCCATATTACAAGAACACAAAACAAATGGTCATATGTGTAAATGTTTTTTCATATGTTTTATAGCCTAGGTGATTTTGACTATACATATTTGTGATGAAACTCTGACCTCGTTGCAAACTGCGTTGTGTTTTACTTAAACATGGTTTTTTAAATTAAAAAAAAAAACACCCTATTTCCTTAAATACCTTGAGCCAAAGAAAGAAATTTCATCAAAGGAGACTGGATTAGAAGATATAAAGCCCAGGAGATCTAGTCATGCTGAGAAATCAATTATTGAGTTCAAATAGTGACCAGAGAGGCTTCCAATTGGAAAGCAGTTTATCTGCTGGCGCACTGCCTGTGAACATGCACGAAGTTGCTGTAATCTTTATGTTTCCCAGATTCAGTCAGGTAATATGGAACAGAAAGTAATTTGTATTTCATGTCAAGAAAAGGAAAAGGAAGTAGACAAGTGATTAGCGTGCAGAGAAAGTTGACCTCTACTCTGCTATAAATAGAAAGCAATCATAGATAATGCTTGTGTGTAAAGGTAACATGCTTAAGTAAGTCCAGGGCTTTCTAAGACAGAGTCTTGAGAGAAAGAATCAAAGTTTAAGCTGAAAGCAGAAATAAGGAAAAGAGAAAGGATTAGTATTATTAACAAATAAAGAAAACAGATGTATGTCTGTATTTGTATTTCTTTAAATGTTCTGGCTTGTTAACATTTCTTAACACATAGCAACAATTAAAGATTAGTTCATATTAATGCTTTGCTATTTTAAAGTCATAATTCTAATGGGGAAAAAAAGCAATCATTGAAAGAGATTGTGCGTTGTAATACGCAACTTAACTTGTCTGCATCTACAGAAAGCCAGGGATCAACCAACCCTTCTCTCTCGGTTTCTGAAGATCAAAAATGTACTTAATGACCTCACAACTTTTTAAAAATCACTGATCTTTATCTCTGTCCTGAACTCCAAGTTGGCCAACACACCTCTCCTCCTGGATGTCCTACCAGCACTAGCGGACAATTCCAGTGTTCCTTGTTTTCCTCTCAACCTGTCCCTCTTCCAGTGCTTCCTGTCTCGAACAGGCCTTCAATCTCAGCCACTGCCACTCTCTGTTCTCTCAAAGATCCCTCATTTAATCACCCCATCAAATCTGTCCCTTCCTCTTCACCTGGTTAAGGTCCCAGGCTCTCTTCTTGGACTTGGTAAGTCTCATTGCTCTGGACCTCCATATTCCAGTCTACCCTCTACCTTCTCCTGGGATTATCTTCTGATCTCTGTGGACTTCCAATTGCCTTTATGATGTGGCCTAACCTCCCGCAGAAGACTCTGCACTCCAGCCTCACTGCCACCCACCTCTGCTTCCTCTTCCTGAGCTCTGGCCACACTGCTGTCCTTCCTTTCTCATGCCTTGTCTTTGCTCAGGCCTCTGGCTGGAATTCCCTTTTCTCGAGTCCCTGCAAATCCTACTCTGTGCTTCCTGTGTAAAGCTCTTCTGGTCGTATAAAGCTCTTCTCCTTGGCAGAATTCATCTCCTTGTCCTCTGTACTAGTGTGGCACTCAGTTCTCACTTGGGTGGAGCACTTATCGCATTATGTTAAAGTTGCTGATGGGTCTGTCTTACCAATCAGATTATGAGCTCCTTTAGGGGATGAATTGGGTCTCAAATCTCTCTCTATTGAAAGCACCTAGCGGAGGGGCTGGCAAATGGAAGATGGTTAGACAACCCTAATTAAGTTAAGTGTTATTTCTTCAGGCCCTCAAGCCAGGAATTACCTGGTGACAACTCACTCAAAGGGCTGGTAAGGAGGAAAGAGATATTCATAAGTAGATTCACAAAATCCGAGAACCATGATAAAAATGTTTCCTCCCCAAATTCAATGGAAATTCTGGGAGAAAAACAGATAAATGTGGGAGCTGTCCTTTACAAATCTAAAGCCTATTGAAATAATAGTATACTGTGTACAGTTTTGTAAGCTCGTAAAAACAGCCACAGTTAGTGTTTAAGTTTAGAAAATTTTAAGATATTTGAAAAGGCATAAGGTGAATGAATGTATGTGCCGAGAGAACAATTACAGGGGTTTTTTTACATTTTTTTTTTACATTTTTTGAAGTATTATTTACACAAAGAAAACTGCACAAGTCATAAGTATACGGCAGCTTGCTGAATTTTCACCAAGAGAATAGCCATGTAACCAACATCCAGATCAAGAAATGGAACATTCCTGGACCTCCAGGAATCTCCTTGTGCCCTTTTGCAATCACTGCCCTCTGTCTCAAGGGCAACCATTAGTCTACCTTTAACACCATGGATTTCTGTTTTGCCTATTTTGATTCATTGTGTAAATGGAATCATACAGTATACATACATTACACATAGACTACAATGTATATACTATAACCACTGTAATGTGTTCTGTTTTACTTCCTTCGCTTAATATTTTATGAGATTCGACCATATTGTGAGTAGTAATAATGCTTCCTAAATTTGTACATATGAATATTTCTTAGATTGTATTACTAGTGGAGCTATATAAGGTGCTGAACTGTAAGGAACCCAACATTACTTTATTTACTTGAGGCCAGAATTACCTCAAGTAGCTATGAAACCAGAAGTCAACCACAAGAAAAAAATCTGGAAAGATCCCAAATACATGGAGGTTAAATAACATGCAACTAAACAATGAATCAGCGAACCATGAAATCAAAGAAGAAATTTTAAAAATACGCGGAAACATGTAAAAGTGAAAACACAGTGGAATACAGCAAAAGTGGTTCTAAGAGGGATGTATTAATAATTATTATTAATAATACATGCCTACCTCAAGAAGCAAGAAAAGTCTCAAATAAACAACCTAACCTTGTACCAAAAGGAGCTAGGATAATAGCAACAAATAAAGCCTTAAGCCAGCAGAAGGTAAGGAAAGAATAAAGATTAGAACAGAAATAAATGATATAGAAACTAAAGAAACAATAGAACAGATCAATGAAACCAGGAGATGGTTCCTTGAAAAAAGTTAATGAAATTGATAAACCTCTAGCCAGACTTATCAAAAAGAAAATAGAAGGGACCCAAATAAATAAAGTCATAAATGAAAGAGGAGAAATAACAACCAACACTACAGAAATACAAACAATTAGAAAATATTATGAAAAATTGTATGCCTACAAATTGGACAAGCTAGAAGAAATGGATAAATTCCTAGAAACATATAAAATACCAAAACTGAAACAGGAAGAAATAGAAAATTTGAATAGAGAGATATCCAGCAAAGACATTGAATCAGTAATCAAAAACTCCCAACAAACAAAAATCCAAGACCAGATGACTTCATAGATGAATTCTACCAAACATTTAAAGAAGAGTTAATACCTATTCTTGTTTGGTGACTAACATAACGTAATAAAAAAGAACTATAAAAATTTTTTCCAAAAAAAACCCCTATTCTTCTCAAACTATTGCAAAAAAAAGAAAAGAAAGGAAAACTTCCAGATTCATTTTATGAGGCCATGATTTCCCTGATAGCAAAACCAGATAAAGACACCACAAAAAAAGAGAACTACAGGCCAATATCTCTGATGAACATAGATGCAAAAATCCTCTATAAAATACTAGTAAACTTAATCCAACAATACATTAAAAAAATCATTCACCACAATCAAGTGGGATTTATTCCTGGGTTACACGGGTCATTCAATATTCACAAATCAATGTGATACATCACATTAATAAAAGAAAGGATAAGAATCATATGATCATTTCAATAGACCCAGAAAAAGCATTTGACAAAGTACAATATCCATTCATGAAAAAAACTCTCAATAAAGTACATTTAAAGGGAACATACCTCAACATAATAAAGGCCATCTATGAAAAATCCACAGCTCACATCATCCTAAATAGGGGAAAACAGAGCTTTTCCACTACAGTCAGAAATAATACAGGGATGTCCACTTTCACCACTTTTTCAACATAGTACTGGAAGTCCTAGCCATAGCAATCAGACAACAAAAAGAAATAAAAGGCATCCAAATCAGCAAGGAAGAAGTCAAACTTTCACCATTTGCAAATGACATGATACTCTACACTTGATCTTAGCCAAAAGGCCGAGAAGCGATGACATGATACTCTATATAGAAAACCCTAAAGACTTCACCAAAAACTGATAGAATTCATAAAGTTGCAAGATACAAAATCAATGTACAGAAATAAATTGTATTTCTATACACAAATAATAATGCAGCAGAAAGAGAAAATAGGGACTCGATCCCATTTACAATTACACCTAAAATAATAAGATACCTAGGAATAAACATAACCAAAGAGGTGAAAGATCTGTACTCTGAAAACTATAAAATGCTGATGAAAGAAATTGAAGATGACACAAAAAAATTGGAAAGACAGTCCATGATCATGGATCATAAGAACAAATATTGTTAAAATATCTAAGCTAGCCAAAGAAATCTACCCATTTAATGCAATCCTTATCAAAATACCAACAGCTTTTTTCATAGAGCTAGAACTAACAGTCCTAAAATTTATATGGAACCACAAAAGACCCTGAATAGCCAAAGCAATCTTGGAAAAGCTAATAAGCAAAGCTGGAGACATCACAATTCCAGACTTCAAGTTATATTACAAAGCTGTTAGTGATCAAGACACTATAGTACTGGCACAGAAATGGACACATAGATCAATAGAATGGAATAGAAAACCCAGAAATGACACAATCATATGGTCAATTAATCTTCAACAAAGCAAGAAAGGATATTCAATGGTAAAAAGACAGTCTCTTCAACAAATAGTGTTGGGAAAACTAGACAGCAATGTGCAAAAGAATTAAACTGGACCACTTCCTCACACCATACACAAAATTAGGTTCAAAGTGGATTACAGGCCCAAATATGAAACCTAAAACCATAAAAATCCTAGAAGAGAACACAACCAATAACCTCTTTGACACGCGCCAGAGCAACTTCTTTCTAGGTATGTCTCTTGAGGAAAGGGGAATAAGAGCAAAAATAAACTATTAGGACTACATCAAAACAAAAATCTTCTGCAGTCAGCAAAACTAAAAGGCAACCTAAAGAATGGGAGAAGATATTTGCAAATGACATATCCTATAAAGGATTAGTATCCAAAATATATAAGAACTTAACGAAACTCGGGGCGCCTGGGTGGATCAGTGGGTTAAAGCCTCTGCCTTCAGCTCAGGTCATGATCTCAGGGTCCTGGGATCGAGCCCCACATTGGGCTCGCAGAAAACGATTGAGCAATGGGAATAACACACACAGAGAGAAAGGCAAACCAAGAAACAGACTCTTAACATAGAGAACAAACTGATGGCTACCAGAGGGGAGGGGGTTGGGGAGAGGGGTGACATAGGTGATGGCAAGTAAGAAATACTCTTGCTGTGATGAGCATCGGGTGATGCATGGAAGCA
>CM052886.1:100009964-100046073 GCA_028534135.1 Potos flavus
GGGATAGGGTGGCTGGGTTATGGACATTGAGGAGGGTATGTGCTATGGCGAGTGGTGTGAAATGTGTAAGCCTGAGGATCCACAGACATGTACCCTGGGACAAATAATACATTATGTGTTAATTAAAAAATAAAAAAATAATAAAAAATTTAAAAATAAATAAATAAATAAAAACTTTAAAAGAATTACTTCAAGTAAAACTATCCATATTGTCATAAACAAAAAGTTGCTATGTTTCAGAACTTTATGAACTCCACATTTTCTAAATCTGAAACACTAACGATGGTGGTTTTTATGAGCTTACCAAATTATATATAGTTTATTATTATGTCAGTAGACATCTGGCCAATAATTTAGTAAAAATTTCTAGAGTGAAGGAAGAAACACAGCAGAATCACAAAGCACTTTTTCAGGGTGGAAAAACCGGAGGGGGGACAGACTCTAGAAGTTCACTCAACAAAAGTTTTGCCACATGATGATTTTTGAAATCAGTCTGATTTCCTGAAATCTAGAAACAATTTTTGCCTATTTTGGTGCTTCATGTTTGTCATTTTCATAAAAATTTAAAATTAAGATTTGAACAAAACTTTACTATTTCACATGTCCTAACCACAGGCTTCCTGAAGCAGATGAGAAAACAAATGGAAAGTTTGCTTCCATTATTGTGGAAGCAATGGTAGAATGAATTTTAGATGGAATTTGCAGAATAAATACAGAAGAATCATCTGTGGTTTCCAGCGTTTGAAAGCATGTGTCTAGCACCTAGCAAGATATACCTTTATATTGTTGTATTATAATATGTATTTACTACACAGTGCTACTACACCACTATCTTCACCTTCCAGCTTTGCCCACCCTCCTATGAGCACATACCTTGGGGATTAAAGAAGCCAGTCATCCAAAATACATTGGGCCTCCCTTCAAATATCCAAGCAGAAAACTGAGCATTTCTTTCCAGAAGTTCAGTAAACCAGAAGCCCAGTGTGGATGAATCCCAGGACACTCTTTTCCAGATCAGAGGTATGCGAGCGTCATACATGTTGTCCAGGGCATCTCTCAAATTCTGAAAAGGAGTGAGTTAAAAGATAAGAATGGGCCAAACCAACAAAAGAGGGAAATGACAACTGAGATCATAGCTCACCTCACTCATAATGATTGTTCCTTCAATGGCCAATTTTAGATCACTCAGGCTACTGCGAAGTATTGAAATGACTTTTTGCATTCTGTCAATTTCTTGTCTAAGAAATATGTTCATTGAATTAAGATGTCCCATCTTTATCAAACGAGCTTTCACCTTAAAAAAACATACAATACAAGAAAGGAATTTTTTTTTTAATCATCTGTCATTTCTCTTCCAATGACCTCTCCTTTCTCTATTCTTTTTCTTCCTCTGGATATATCTCTACTAGACCAAATGGATTCTAAACTATCTCTTGCAGAACCAAACTTGACATTAAATTCCCCATTTTCCAGGCCTCAAAAACTACTGGTCAGCTAAAATGGTTTTTATTTCCTACTGATTGTACTTAGTTGATAATTGGAAATGTACTTTAAAAAGCTGAAACAAAATTGTACCTTTTTCCCCTTTCAAATGATTAAGTGCTAAGTGTCAGTTAAATATTCTTTTTCAATCTAACCTTTGTAAAAGTACAGTTTGGCATGTTTTTTTTTTTTCATAATGCTTACAGAGTCGTTATTAGAAATGTCACAGAAAGTTAATATGGCCAAAATCGTTACAGAGCAGTAACCAACGAATGATTGGTTGCAGCTTCCTAAGATCATTATTGCCCTGGTTAAGGTGACTAAAGAGAGCCTTTCCTAATCTAATCGATGAAAATATTTGACTTCATGTGAGACCCATTAAGCACCTGTCATTTGTTCCTTTTGGTATATCATTTATTGACCATTTTGAAGAGATCAATATAAAAGCATCTGGTTCTGGGAATAATAAAATATGACAATTATTGGAAAATAAGCCAATATATACACACATTTGAATTTAGTGACCTATGCCCAAGAAAAGATTGACTATGAATGTCGGCAAGAACTCATACAGAGATCTGAACTTTCTCCTTGCCACAATCGAAGAGATGCCAGTATAGGAAGGGTAAGGACAGGCACATGGAGTGGGAGAGAATTTAGAGAGATGTACTAGTCCACAGAGTCACCAGAAAGCCAGTCAACTGCAGGATTCTCTGCTGGAGACACCCACGGCCCCCCTTCTCCAGTCATGGAATGTTAGAGACGATGGGCTTCAGGCTCATCTGGACCATCCTCCTCATTTTCCAGAACACGTTTGCTAGCATGGTGCTGAAGTGTCCCACTCAGCAACGGACACCTCTGGTTTCCTGCAGCGGGGCCCCTTCTAACGAACGAGGGATGAAGAGGGGAAGCACAAACTCGGGGAAGCAGTGATATAAAACCGAACAGCCCGGGTGGGATATATCTGGGCAGGCAGAACAAATGATAGAGCAATGCCAGTCGAACATGCCGGTGGAGGTCCCTAACCCAGTCACCATACCAACCTTCAGGCGTTCTCCTAAATTCCTGCTTCTAGAACTTACATTTCTGTAGGTTCCACCGCCTCATTCTTATCTCCAGCCCTTCAGCCTCCAGTGGCTGAATAGCATATATATCACCCCCTTTAAATCATGACTATTCTGTCGAAATTCACACGGAAGGAAAAAGGAAATTATGGAGATACTTTTGCAACCCCCACCCCAAGTGGGAAATTCAGCCCAGGTATTGGCTACAATGTCCCATCAATAGCCCAGCTACCTTGTAGTATGCTAACAGCCCCAAACAAATCACCTTGCCCTACTTACGCTTTTAAACGAGAAACTTCTTTTGCAATAGAGACAAGCTTAGGAAAAACCGAAACTCTTGAAAATCTAATTTTAGTACCGATTTTGTTTTGAATATGGTTATTGTTCCAGCCTAAAATTACCTTTTTATTAATAAGAAGAAAGATGTGCTGCAGTCCTACATAGGATTTTCATTATGTTTCTGGGACCAAGTAGTCTCTTCTTGAGTAATGTGGCTGCGTTTTTACTCTGGAAGTCAATAGTATAATTGCATTTCAATTTACAAAATTCACTTTACAGCCACATTTTCAAGAACACATCTCTCTCTCCTATGAAATAAAGGACACTGAAAGGTAAGCGATCTTGGAGGAGGAAGCCGTTTTAGCTGCCTCAGTACAAACTCCTTCCCATTTAGCAAACCACTTAGCGACGTCCCCCGCATTCAGTACCTGCCAGAATTTGCCAGAATCGAGAACTTGGGCAAGTGGCCCTGACCAAGCCTGGATAGCTCAAATTATCCCAAGATCCTGGACCCCTCCTCTGGTAACACCAACCTGTGGTCTAGTCAACCAAACTGAGTTTTAGCTCACCTTCACATGCCAGCTTTGAAAATATTTGAAGGCGGGTTTTATGCCTCATCTGTCTCCTGGAGATCACTTACAATGAGCCATTGAAAGTATGTACGTACAACATGTATCCGTTTGAAAAAATGTTTCCTCCCCCACTACAATTATCTCTATGTGAAGCAATGGATTTCAGTATCTTGGCCAAATGCCTTGGTACCCATTTACATAACAGAAGCAAAAACCATTTTAAGAAGCCAGAATATGTTTTTTATTGTCGAGGGTACCCATTGCAGTGGGAGGCCTGTAGCTCCAGCAGCCTCGGGGTTCCCAGCTGACAAGTTCGTTTTTCCCAGACTTGAGGATGCAAGTCAGGGGAGACCCAAGACCATAGTTACACCAGTCCTAGGGCGTTAGCCTCTCCCTTCTTGGTTGAAGAGCTACCCTTGACTCCGCCCTATCTGGGACTCTGACCATCAGCGGTGAGGAGTGGAGGCTGAGAGCAGGAGAGAGGAGGCCCCAGATGACCGGAGGACACAGCCCTGTCTTCTTGCATGAAGAAGGAGGCCAAGCTGGAGGATCTTTCACAGAACTTTGTAAACCCAGAAACTTTAACACAATTAAAGATTTCTTTTTCGGTGCCTGGGTGGCTCAGTGGGTTAAGCCTCTGCCTTCGGCTCAGGTCATGATCTCAGGGTCCTGGGATCAAGATTGAGCCCTGCATCGGGCTCTCTGCTCAGTAGGGAGCCTGCTTCTCCCTCTCCCTCTGCCTGCTTCTCTGCCTACTTGTGATCTCTCTCTGTCAAATAAAAATAAATAAATAAAATCTTAAAAAAAAAAAAAGATTTCTTTTTTTTCTTTTTAAATCAGCAGTTCTCAAAGACCCCTGCAGGCCTAGAGATCCTTTCAGGGAGTCCACAAAGTTGAATGTTTTTCATAGTAATCCTAAGACATCATTTGACTTTTTAACTCTTCCTGTCTGAGGAGTGTACAGTGAAGTTTTCCAGAGCTATGTGACACCTGGTATCACAACAGATCAAATGCAGAAGCAGATATGAGAATCTACCTGCCTTCTGTTTAACAAGGCCTGAAAGAGATTTGCAAAAATGTAAAACAATCCCACTATTCTCAATAATTTTTTTTTGTCTTGGAAAACATACTTTTTTTAAAAATAAAAATGTTATTTGTGTTAACATGCAGTGGGGTTTTTTACTGTTACTTTACAATAAATTAATACATATTTTTGAAATGTGTCTGTTTAAATTCCTACTATATTAAATATCAGTAGTTATAACCCACATAAATAAAGGCTATTTGGGGTCCTCAGTCATGTCGCAAAGGGGTCTTGAGGTTAAAAATACTTTGAGAAAAACCAATTTAGGTTAATAAGCAAACAACCGGGAGGTTCGAGAAGTAGAAAATTACTGCCATCCACGTGGGGAGTGAATTCATTTAAATGGCTTGCTTTCCTGGCTGGGGGACTGAGAGACTAAAAGGGGGGAGCAGAGGACAAAAATAAGGGGTGAGCTTAAGGAGTGGGACAAAGCAGGCTTGGGTGAGAGGGGTGGAGAGATGTTTCCAGCCTAGAAGGGTAAGATGTCTGGGGATCCAAAGACAGAGGAATCCCAAGATGGGAGAAGGGTAGAGAAAAGGCAACTGAAAGAGAATACAGAGTAGGAGGCAAATGGAGAAAGGAGTCAGGAAAAGTGCAGATCATAGTTCACAAGATGCTTGAGGAGGGGCAAGGAAGAGACCACAAGGTTAAAAGAAAAGAGTTGCAAAGGAAGCGGGAATGAATAGAGTGGGGAGGGAGTGAAATCTACTGTCCCAGGACATGCTAGGCTTTGTGGAACCCAAAGATAGCCGTGTACACACCAGGGGGCACAGGGTATAGCTTACCTCGTGAGGAATGTAATCAGGAGGCAGTTTGCTCAGCATATCTTCAGATAATCTATAAACGATGGCTTCCCGGGTCTCTCCCACACCCCCTCCACTCTCTTTGGGTTGAATGTTGGTAATTGTCTCAAGAACAGCAGAAGCAGTGTTACTCTGATACCTGATAAAAGAGTGAACTGTTCAGAATGTAGCAGGGAAATGTATGTTCAGAGATAATTATCAAAGCTAAAATGAACTGATAAGATCACTTAAAGCCAGATAGAAAAAAGAGGGGGGAAAAAGGAAACTTTACCATCAACCCACAGGAATGAAAAAACTATTCCTACCATCCATCCTACCGCCTCCTAACAAGACATCAAGAACATCACAGAAATGAAAGGCTCTCCATCTTCAGGGAAAGAGATTCCACAAATGTCCTTGGTAATCCAAAAGAGTACTATCCAATTTTGCTTGTCACTAGCCTACAAACCTCATGTTGGGCAATGAACACAACTTTTATTCTCCCCAGTTATAGACAGGTCATAAGAATCTATAATTACATGACAATTTGTTAGATCAAAGAGAATCACTCACATTTCCTCTGTGAATTACACATTATTAAGATGTCTTTGGTATTTTGTTTTGTTTTCTCACTTTCCCACTTTATGATTTCCAAAATAATCTATCGGCATCCATCTGCTCCACCTGTCTAAAGGCATCCACCCATCTTTAAAATCTATGTATCCAATAAAGATTTACTATGTACCAGGCACAGAGCTAGGTGCTACAATATGGTGGTAGACAGATCCCTGCCTTGGTGCCCCTCTCTATCTAGTGGAAGAGGGATGCATTTGTCAATACCACTGTAATACATGTTGTCGAGGAAAAGAACAGGATGCTTTAAAAGAGAGTAATCTGTCTGTGTCTCCTTTTTGTTTTTATTCTCACTCTCTAGATCTCTTCTGGGTCAACCAGATGCTCTGAGAGGCACACACTTAATTTTTGTCTTGAAGTGCCCGGGTCTAGAAACACAGATGGTGTGTGTACATGAGTGTGAGAATCAGTAGGATATTAAAGTCCCCTACTGTTATTGTATTATATTGTACTATTGTACTATTATTGCATTGCTATCAATTTCTCCCCTTTGGTCTATTAGTATTTGCTTTATATATTTAGGTACTCCTATGTTAGGTGCCCAAATATTTACAAATGTATTTTCTTGTTAAATTGACGCCTTTATCATTATTTAATGACCATCTTTGTTTTCTATTACAGTCTTTGTTTAAAAGTGTATTTTGTCTGATATAACTACCCAAGTTTTCTTTGAGTTTCCATTTGCATAAAACATCATTTTTCATTCCTTCACTTTCAGTCTGTACATGTCCTTACATTTGAAGTGAGTCTCTTATAAGCAGTATGGGTCTTTATTTTTGGTTTGTTTACTTTTTAAATCCATTCAGCCACTCTATGTTTTTGATTGGAGAATTTAGCCCATTTGCATTTGAAGTAATTATTACCATGTACGTGCTCATTGCCATTTTGTTAATTGTTTTCTGACTGTTCTTTAGTTCTTTTCTGTTCTTTTTCTCTTCTGCTCTTCCCTCGTGGCTTGATGACTTTCTCTAGTGTTAGATTCCTTTCCTATTATCTTTTGTGTATCTATGGTAGACTTTTGCTTTGTTACCATGAGGCTCACATATAACAGCTTATAAATGTAACAGTCTATTTTAAGTTGATAGCAAATATGTAAATAAGCATTTTCACAGGAAGACTGAGGTTGTGTTTTAGTCCACTGTGTGTACCACCCCTTGGGGGTGGCAACCTGTTGAGAACTGCTTCTCCAGTTGTTTCAGTCCTGTGGGGCCCAGAAATGCAAACCCCCCCGGCCTGCTACCAGGCCAAACATGCAAGGGATGTCCTCTGTGTGGGCCGCATGTGTCTTCTGGCTTTAGCAGGGCCACAGGAGCCACGGGGCTTGGGACATTCCCACAGGCTCTAGTAAGACAGAGGGAGAACACAAAACTGGTGCCAACCAGGACCTCCATCCTTATCGAGAGTCCCGACAGGTTTCTGCCCCTCTGGCAGATGCCTTAAGATTAGCAAATGAATCTCCTTCACAAATGGTCTAAGTGGGGCGCCTGGATGGCTCAGTGGGTTGGGCCTCTGCCTTCGGCTCAGGTCATGATCCCAGGGTCCTGGGATCGAGCCCCGCATCGGGCTCTCTGCTCAGCAGGGAGCCTGCTTCCCCCTCTCTCTCTGCCTGCCTCTCTGCCTACTTGTGATCTCTCTGTCAAATAAATAAATAAAATCTTAAAAAACAAAACAAAACAAAAAAAAAAACAAATGGTCTAAGTGTTTTTCAAACTGCTGCTTTTGCTCTGAGTCCCAGGGATGAGTGAGTCTGCACGTGAGCCCTGTAACAGCAGGATCTTAATTCCCTACAGCCCTTTGGTGTTATCTCCTAGATATAAGCCCCATTGGTTTTCAAAGCCAGACATTTTGGGGGGTTAACTCTCTGGTACAGGTCCCAAGGGTTGAAGTTCCTGATGTAGGACACAATCCCCTTGCTTCCCAAAGAGAAGCTCTGTATTTATGAGATTGCTCCCAATTACATGTCATTGTGCCAGCGGTGAGGATTTGGGTGAGATGACATTATTGCTGCTCCTACCCATCTTGATGTAGCCCTTTTATACTTCACTGTGGAGCATCAGAAGGAATTGTTCCATATGTAGCTGTAGATTTGGTGTGTCTGTGGGAGGAGTTTAGTTCAAGATCTTCCTACGCTGCTAACTTAAACTGCCTCTTCCTGCAAATTCACTAGGTTCGTTTTATTAATTAACATTCATTCATATTACCTATATGAATTTAAAATCCTCAAGGTAGAAATTTATTTTAAGGTGTTTCCAGAAAGTTTCAGGTGGCAGCTGGTCAAACTAACACACACCTTTTCCTGGAATAACGTGCCTACAACCAGGTCTCAAAGAATCCAACAGCTAATTCCCAACAGACGTGAGTTCACAGTCAAAAGTTAAAAAAACTCATAAAGAAACAAAGCAAGAGCTCTTACTCTGAGCGAGAGCCAGTATAAACAATAGAAAACAGACCCAGACCTGCAAAGATCACAGATAATAAATTTTCAGATACACATTATAAAAATGTTTTTACTACATCAGAGAGTAAAAAAAGGATGACCAAAAATATAAGTATGAAACAGGAAAGTCTAAACATGAATAGCATATGTGAAAAAGAGTCCAATAGAACTTTTGGAAATCTAAAAAAATATCAAAATTGAAAAACTGTATTAGTTTTTTATAGCTACTATAACAAATTATCACAAAATAAGTGTCTTGGGGTGCCTGGGTGGATCAGCCAGTTAAGCATCTGACTCTTGATTTCAGTTCCGGTCATGATCTCAGGGTCATAGGACTGAGCCCAGCATCAGGATCCATGCTCAGCGAGGAGTCTGCTTGAGATTCTTTCTCTCCCTCTCCCTCTGCCACTCCTCCCACTTATGCCCTCTCTCTAAATAAATAAAATCTTTTTAAAAAGTAAGTGTCTTAAAACCAGCATAAATTTATTATCTTACAGTTCTGTAGTTACTAAGTCTGACATAGGTCTCACTGGGCTAAAATCAAAATGTCAGCAAAGCTGAGTTCCTCTCTGTAGGCTATTGGGTAAGATCCATCTCCTTGCTCATTTGAGCTGTCGGCAGAATCCACTTTCTTACTGAGGACCCCAACTCCTTGCTAGCTACCCATGACAATGGCAGGTCAAGTCCCTCTCTCACTTTAAATCTTTCCTCCTGCTTGCATTTCATCTCTCTGCCACATACTTCTGCCTGCATCTCCCACTAGTTCATGTGATTAAATTGGGCCTATTTGATAATCCATGATAACATTCCTACCCCAAGGTCCTTACCCTTAAGAATATCTGTGAAGTCCTTTGTGCCACATAAGGTAACATATATACAGGTTCTGGGGATTAGGATGTGATAACTTCGGGGGTTCATTATTCTGCCTACCATAAAAGTTAACGATGAGTCAAACAGAAGATTAGATTCGGCCAGGTAAAGAATTAGGAAACTGGAAAATAGATCTGAAGACATTATGTAGAATGCTGTAGAGGAAAACAAATGAGAAATACGAAAGAGAGGTTAAAAGACATATAGGATAGAGTGATAAGTTCTAACGTACGTCTCAGGACAGCTTCAGAAAGATAGAAGAGAGAATAAAAAAGAAATAATAGGGGATGAAATAACAACTGGGGATTGATGAAAGAGTTGAATCCTCAAGTTCAGGAAATTCAGTGCCTCCTAAGTAGGATGAACAAACAAACAAATAAATAGAAATCCAGAGGTAGACATATCACAATGAAACTGTAAAACACCAAAAACAAAGCAAGTATCTTAAAAGTAGCCAGAGAGAGAGACAGATTATCTAGAAAGAAATGACAAAGAGACTGATGGCCAATCTTCAACAGTAGCAATAGAAGCCAAAAGAAATGGAAAGGTGTGTTGCACATGTTAGGATAAAATGACTTCAAACCAAGAATTGTATACCAAGCAAAATTATCTTTCAAGATTGAAGGCAAGACAAAAGAGTTAAATAGATATTTCACAAAAAAGCTGTATTAATGGCCAATAAACACATGAAAAGATGCTCATCATTTATTAGAAAAAATGCAAATTAAAACCACAGTGAAATACCACTTCACACCTACAAGAATGATTAGAATAAAAAACAGACAATAACAAGCATTGGTAAGAATGTGGAGAAACCCGAACCTTCATACATTGTTGGAGGGTATGGTAAAATGGTACAGCCACTTTGGAAAACAATCTGGCAATTTCTTAAAATGTTAAGAATAATCATATGATTCAACAATTAAATTTCTAGTTATCTAATCAAAAGAAATGAAAAGACATATCTACACAAAGACTTGTACGTGAATGTTCATAGCAGCAAAAACCAGAAACTACCCAAATGTTCATCAACTTCTAAATGGATAAACAAGATGTGGTAGTTTGGAAGTTATATGCTATTTCTATTTTTTTACTCTTTACTCTAGAAATTTTAACATCCATTTTTAATTAAGTATAAAATTAACATTTTTACCCTCCTCTCAATCAAAAACTCTTAGGTAATTTTAACTACAGTCACTCCCCTCCTGGCATTTCAGTTTTTAAATTTTATCTTTTTTTTAATAAACCCACAATTAAAATGATTGTTTTATGCTATAATACTTACTTAGATTTGCCCATGCATTGACCCATTCTTTTCTATATCTCAAACCCTCCACCACTGTATTGTTTGTTTTTTTCAATAAGAAAGTATGATTTTTTATAATGAAGAGTATTAAGACCATTTCTTTTGAAAAATAAAGAAAAAATAAGCCCCCAAATACAAAGCCTACCAAGGACTCAACAAAGACTCATTAGTGACAAATGTGTGAGATTCACTGAAACACATGTTACAAATCCCTAGTAATCTTTGTGCCCCACCAGAAAGGCCCCCTTCTACCTTTCCTCATAGCATACAGAAAGAATTACATCTTTCTCTTTTTCATCTCTAGCTGTGAATTGTGCAAACTGTCTCACTAACTAACAGAATCCTAAGGAGCTACAGCTAAAATTATCCAGGCTTCTTCGTTTATGATAAAGCCACATTTTGTGTCCACAGAGGGAATTCTATTCAGCTAGCCTTTAATTCATTCAGGAGACTAGCTGAAGAATGGAGGAGATGATCTGTCTTCAGGATTTTCATTTGGTTAGCAGGTGGAATACTGCATCGGGACCCAAACACACATACCCAAAGAACTGGATCCTTTCTAGAAGTCATGGCTAAGGTAAATGTATCTGCCCCTATGCTCAATAAGCTGGACTTTCAGTCCGATACAGTGATTATGAGGGTCCTGCATCAAACCTAGCAAATGTTTATAACCCAACCAGAGCGGGGCTATCGACTCCATATTATCTTTAAACATGTAAGTTTCATAATAAGCGCCAAAAAGGTAAAATCCGATTTTTAATAAAATTAAATGAAAACTGATTTTGTATGGGGTGCCCTGGTGAGTCAGTCCCTAAGCAGCCAACTTTTGATTTTGGCTCAGGTCATGATCTCAGGGTAGTGGGACTGACTCCACACCCAGCACAGAGTCTGCTTGTCCCTCTCCCTCTGCTCCTCCCCCCCCTTCTCTCTCTCAAATGAATAAGGTCTTTAAAAAAAATAAAATTGATTTTGCATAATTTTATAGAGAATTTTAAATTTATCTTTCATTATTTTTTGATGAACAACCTCTACTCAGATGTTGGGGTTCTGGAATATCCCCAAATACATTTATTTAAAAAGTTGAAAGACAAACCCATCAAGCACATACAAAATTAAGCATATACATAGGTAATAGAACAGTCTAGTAAAATGGGACAAAAGGCACTTGCAACTCATTCCTGAATTTGAAGTATGGTGCTATCTAGTTTTTAAAAGTCATCTAAAGTCCAAGGAAGATACAGATAACTCTAAGGGGGTAAACCTAGGAAAACAGCTGATGTGACAATAAAATGAAGTCATCAAAAGTCAAGGATCCACATGTTATCACATACAATTCTCAGACAGGTACATTTCTGTGATGTATATAACTCCATGATCTCATGCTAGCATCAGATACATTAAAGGCAGACAATGAGGGCAGAGTGCTATGTTAGAGAAGATGTAGGTATCACTGTCACGGTCGTCCTACTGAGAGCTGTGGACCACCGGGCAAAGCTGGGTAGCATGAAACCTCTGACTTTATCCTAATCTCCACATATCCACATTTCTGCTGACTCTTGGGGCTCTCTGCTTCTTAAATCAAACAATTCCAACACCCAACTCATTGTTTTCATTCTCCCTTTGCCCCATCTGTCCCATCTCCTTGCATATCAATGTCTTCACCCAGCTGCGGACCTACCATCTCCTCGCACACAGCACAAACTTTCACATCTTCATGCCCCTCCTTGGACTGTTCCTTCATGTATGTGCCCTAATCTATGCCTTGTATTTTCAATGTGCCAAATCATTTTAAATTTCTTTTCAATTGTATATACTTAAGGTGTACAACTTGGTGACTCAATATACGTATATACACTTACTGCTCATTATCTTCCTCTTTCCTCGCACTGTCCTTCTTGTCCCCAGTGCTGCAGTCCCTTCCTCCCTACTCCTTCTCTTACCTGAGAACTCCTGCACATCCATTAAGGCACAGCTCAGAGGTGGCCTCTCTCACTAACTTACTTTATTACCTAAACTGGAATTTATTGTCTCTTCGTCTTTGTTCTCATAGCAGTGTGTGTGTGTGTGTGTGTGTGTGTGTGTGTGTGTGTGTATGTGTGTGTGTGTGTGTGTGTTCTATATAAGCCTGATTTTAAAGTCTGTCATACTGTATTACATAACTATTTGTCATCCATTTATTTTCCCTAGTACATAATGAACTCCAAGGGCAAGGACTGCGTCTTACTAATCTCTGTATCCTGAGTTGGCTAGAAAGTAAGTTCTCAATAAATGTTTGTTGAATTCTGGCCAATTGGCTTGAATTTTACTAGACCTCAAATATAAAGAAGAGCAATTCTCCAATATTTAAAGGGCATGAAAATTTAATTATTTGTTTCTTCTTATGGTAAAAGTATAGTGAATTACCATTATCACTATTTACCTGGTTCCTGGCACCTTTCGCCACACAAAGGGAAACATATGTAAATTTAAGTGCTCCTCAAAACACAGGAGAATCAGAAAGACATCATTTGAGGGTAAAGAAAACCACCGTAAGTTTCCACTTATACAAAGAAAATCAGAGTTTGTTCTTCCTACCTGTATTAACTACATATAAAAAAGGGGAAAGACCCCATGCGTCTGGGACTCTCAGGAGCTCTCGGCTCATCCCCAGCTCCTTGCCTCTCTGGAAACACGCTCTGCACCCGGGGCTGGGTGCCAGCAGTGCACACTGCTGCAGACACGACCATTCTGCTGCTGGCCGGAGCTAGCCGCATTCACCACTGCTCCAGGGAGGGGTCAATGGACATGCTACTGCTGCTAGGTCTCACCTAGGAAATCATCTTCTTGGTGGGTGATTTTATTTTTTTTATGAGGTGATCTGAAAAGAATCCTCAGGTCATGGACGTGGGGAAGAAGCCTTCTGAAAAGCTGACCCGTTTTGTCTAAGACCCACGCAAGCTTTCTGGATCACCTCCCTGCCACATATTTTATTAGGCGCAGAATGCCAGGGCTATACAACTCCCATTTCTTTATCCACCATGTGATTTTATGTTTGCGAAGATAGGAAAGGCAGAAGCCTGGTTAGCTAGCTATAATGGAGAACCGTGAATATCTCTGTATGCCTCAAAAGCCTTTCAGGCTTTCAGGAAAACAGTCCCCATAAATGCTCTGAGATGAAGCACAAGAACTATAATACTCCATGAGCTTTGGTCCTATGTTACCTCTAGAAGAAAAATTTCTCTTTGGAGTAAATATGTGAAGAAGCGCATATCGGTCTTGTAGTGTGGTGGTTTGGGGCAGCTTGTCCCAGTCACCTCTGTTGGGTAGTAGAGTCAAGGTCATAGGTAATAAAAATGCAAGTAAAATGAAAAACAGAACTGTCTATAAATAAACGATTAACCATCTAATGAGATACTGGTGCATGATCACATCCAAATCAGCTTAGATTTATATACATCTTTGCACATGAAATAACGAGAATAAATTTTTAATAAAAATCTGAAACTCAAATTTCAGCTAATACTAAAAGGAATACAATTAAATTCATCCTGCATCGAAATGAATATAAAAGTTGTAATAGGACATTTGATAAATTTCAGAAGGTAGAAAAATATGCATAACAGTTAATGAGAAAAAGAGCGAAAATAAATAACTGCTTTTGACATTGAGATAGTTGCATCTGCCGAGTCCTTGGTACCTTATAAATCTAGATAATAAAATGTGAATAAACTATGCATTTTTATGGTTTCTGTCGCCAAAGTATCTAAGCTCTTGGGAGAGATTTTACTTATTTTAAAGCATTTATTCAGCTGTATTTCCTATCCCCACCCCCTTTTCAGGGATTGTGCATTCTTAAGGAAGAGAAACACTCACGATCCCCTTTCGCAAATCTCTCCCTCCTCTCAAATTTATGGATGCTAACTTCAGAGTGCAGATTCTAGAAGCAGAGACATAGAGTTCTCCACCATGGCCCAATTACAGCCCAGGAACCTATCTGGAAGAGTGCTATTGAACAGGGTGCACATTAGATAAATTAATAAGGATTCTTCTAGTTTGGGACACTTGCACAGACTTCTCAGTGTTATCTTAGAGAGTCCACCCCTTCTCATGGCTTCAAGTGTTATCTCTGTACAAATACATTGAAACTTCTCACCTGGGCTCCAATCCATGTTTTTCTCCCCACTCAGATACATCCTTCTGTCTTTCCCAATTCAACACACCCAAACCGGACTCTGCGACTCCCCCTCAAATGCACTTCTGTTCCAAACACCACCGTCATCCCAGCTTCCAGACCAGAAATGTCAGGGGAAGCTTTGATTCCTTCTTTCATCTCACACAACTTGGAGAGTCATTTCTTGCTGGAATGGGAGGGGCCTTGTTGGGAGGGGACCAGGGGGAGGTTTTCGCTGAGAAGCGTCATCTGCTATTGCTTACTGCCTCCTGGTGGCTGGTGGGGGGGACAGCGACGGGTTCGAGCACAGCCCTCCAGGAAGGTGGGCTCAAATGCCTAGGATTCCAGTTATCAGAAAAACCAGAGTCAAGAGGACAAAATGACCAAATGCAGAGCTGCACAACAGAGCCTACTGCCTGAGCAAGAACCAAGAATGGACCAAGGTCCCCAGGAGGAAGAGAGCAGGAGTGGGAGGGGAAACCCAAAGACAGACCAGGTGGGAAGTTAAGCATGAAGAGAGATCAAAAGAGGAGGGTCATGGGTCCTACAGGCCAGCTAGTTGTCTAACAGATTGGAGGCAGACTCTAGCAACTTTCTACTTGATCTTATTTGGTGCGATGAGAGATTGCAAGATCCTGACACTCTATTTTGGGAAAAGATAGCTGTGGCATCTAAAGCATGCCGGCCAGTGATGGCATAGAAGCTTTTGGACAGAGCAGTGAAGAGAGCTGCCAAGAGACATAGGAGGCTCACTGTGCTCTCTACCCTGTAGGTAGCAGCAACGAATGGATGAAAACTACACAAGGGTCTCAGCCTTGCTCTATACTTACTAAATCCCACTGGACCCCTCTGGGACATGTCCTACAGTTTTGCTCTACCCTCTCCATCCCCTGATCATCCCTGATCTTGGCCTGCATCAATCCACATCTGGTTTATCCACAGGGTCCCCAAGATGGTCCTAGTCCAAACAGCCCCAAGTGTACGGAAATGTACTCAATTTCACTCAAAATAAGAGAAAACAAGTTAAAACTATGCTGAGATACCATTTCTCACTTGTTTTATTGGTGCGAATTCAGAAGCTTCACCAATACTCTGTTGATGAGGCTGTGAAGGAAGGGCTTTATCACACTGTTGTTAGAAATGCAAAGTGGCACAGCCCTGGGGAAGGGGACTTGGCAATATTCACTAATTCCTGATCTAGCAACCCCACCCACAGTCATTTACCCTGAAAATACATCTCTGACAACATGAGAAACCATAACCGTGAGATTAATTGAGGAATTATTTGGGATAGCAAAATACTGGAAACAACCTAAATGCCTACCCATAGGAGAATGGATGGTAAACTATGATACATATTAACAATGGAGGCACGTGCCACTGTAAAAAAAGTCATGAGGAAGACATGGGAACATATGGAGTCATTTACAGGACACATTTTTTTTAAAGATTTTGTTTATTGATTTATTTTTAGAGAGAGAGAGTGAGTGTGCAAGCAGGGGGAGGAGCAGAGGGGGAAGGAGAGAGAAAATCTTAAGCAGGCTCCACACCCAGCAAGGAGCCCAACTCAGGCCTTGATCTCACAACTCTGAGATCGTGATCTGAGCCAAAATCAAGAGTCAGATACTTAACCAACTGAGTCACCAAGATGTCCCACAGGATACGTTTTTAATTGGAAAAGACAAGACACAAAATTATATATAGTATGGCAACTTTATGTAAGAAAAAGAAAGGTAATAAGAATATACATGTATTTATGTTTGAGCAAAAAGAAACAGGGAAGGGGCAGCTGGGTGACTCAGTCAGTTGAATATCTAACTCTTGATTTCGGCTCAGGTCATGATCTCAGTGCGGTGGGATTGAGCCCTGCATCGGGCTCTGTGCTCTGGAGTCTGCCTGAAGATTCTTTCTCTTCCTCTACCCTCCCAACCCTCCGCTCATGTGCACGCTCTCTCTGTAAATTTTTAAAAGTCAAAAAAAACCAAACCAAAACAAAACAAAACAAAAAACCAGGAAGATAACCCAGAAACTAATGCATTTGGTTGCCCATAAAGGAAGAGGGAAGTGGGCTGGAAAGGTGTGAGGATATCCTGTTATCTAGTCATAATTTCCAAGCCATGTCCATGTTTCACGTATTTAAGACAATCAACAAAGATGGACAAAAACTAAATGTAATGTGAATAGAAATAAATGAATGCATCTATCAATTGATAGCATAATCACACAGAAAAAACAATCTCAATAATTTTTGAATATAGTACTCTGTACAACCTCAGTGGGATATAGTCTAGGGACGAAAAGAACTGCGAAGAAATCTTGACCTCCACTTAATCCATTTGTGGTTGGTAGTGGTATCGGTGGAGTGATTTAGAACAAGTGAGTAAATATTGAACTTACTGGGAACCGGAGTTCTTACCATGGGAGAAAGGAGATATCAATATTGAAATGAGGGATGACAAGGAAGAGAGGTGAGGTAAATCTTTGCAATTGGAGTTATTAGTATTAGCTCATGACATTTTAAAAAGTACTTATTTCCTAGCTCTATCCATTGAGAGGGACTATAATCCTACACACGCACAAAGAGAACTAGATGTGGTTCCATACGGACATAACTGTAGATCTATAAATACACAAAGATATAAATATAGAAAGAGAAAAGGCAAATGGTACAAAATGTTAACAACTGATGACTCTGGGTGAAGGGTATGTGGTGTTCACAGTACTTTTCTGAGGGTTTAGAATAGTTCGAAATAAAGAGTCAAGGGAAAAAAGCAGTTTTTCCCCACACTGCCTCCCACCTAGGTTAGATTTTAGTTGTACTTCTCTGGGCCTTTGCTAGTTCTGGTTTATCTTTCTTGAGAGCTGATGACCCAAACTGCTATGGTCATATGGGTAAGTCAGAACGAGATGAGTTCATCCCCGCTTTTCACACTCCCCGGCCGAATCCTACAGTGCCCAACAGCATCCAGTTCTCTAGGAACTGGCTGTCATGACTCCTTGGGCTCTTGCCAAGGAGGAAATCAAAGTTCAGTGCCCTCATATGTGAGCTGCTTCAAGTATTGATGTATAAGTGCTTTAAAACATTGACCGTTTTCCTGCCCGCCCACGTGAACTCACGAGCTGTTTCTATACACTATTCCCATTCATTAGATTCTCCATAACCCGGAAGAACTTAGTATCGCTGGCACATTCATCAAGTAGTCCCTGAGCATCAGGCCCCATGTAGCCCTGGAGATACAGTAGCAGGAAAAAGGGACATAAGTTTCAGACATGATGGTGCTTATGATTAACGATGGTAGATGGATGATAGCAAATAAATAAGCGAATATAGAGGATGCCAGTTGGTGATACAATCTAAAGAATAGAGCAGGCAAGGAGGAAGGAATCTGGGGTGAGGACTGGGGAGTGGTCGGCAATTTTTAAATAGGGCAGCGAGGGAAGACATCATTGAAAAGGTGAAGTTTAAGTAAAGACCAGAAAAGGTGGAAAGGTGAGCCACAATGATATCTGGGAGGGAGGGATGTTCTGGAAGCTGCAAGTATCCCATGGTGGGGGCCATCTGGCCTGAGTAACAGGAAGCTAGCGGGAGCTGGAGCTGGGCAGTGAAGGAGGGCGAGGGCAGAGGAGACCAGGCCGAGAGGTGGAGGCAGGTGGTCTTAGTGGGCCTTTAAATTCACCTAGAGGTCACTGTCCACCTTTGACCTTGACTTGGAGTGAGACAGGAGACTTAGGAGGCTTCTGAACAGAGGAGTGACATGGTCTGCCTCAGATTTTTTAAGTTTCAGCTAAAGCAAAACTATTTCTCTGTGTTATTTCTTTCAGATAATGTTTGAGTTGATTCCAAATGGATCCCTGAGGAATCTTATTTCTTCACCTCTTTCCTGTTTTCAGCTAACTTATGAGGGCCTCTTCATATAACCACCAGAGCCATCATGGTTCCATCATGGGGTCTGAAAAGAACGTTAGCCATTCGTGGCTCTTCTGGGTCATGCCCAAGTCTTTGAAGATGATCTCTGAGCATGGGAGAGATCAGAGGATTTAGACAAGTTAGAATCAGAATGGGTGACAAAGAGGCCAGGAGGCCAAGCCTCACGTGAGGGGTGAAGTGCATTTACGTTCAGGGGTAGAGACACAATGCAGGGGGAGCTCGCTGGGACTCCACGGAGGCTGGGCAAGGGCAGAGAAGCAGAAGGTGAGAAATGTCCGGGCCGCTTTGCAGAGCTGTTAAAATTGCCGTGGCTGGTGAATGACTAGGAGAAAGGCACACCCCATTCCTTCTCGATGGGTTGTCACAGCTTAAAATCTGCCAGAGGCGTCTTGGTCTCTTCCATCCCCCGAAACCAATCTTCTAGACAAGAACTCTGTGGTCTCTCCTCGATGGGCCAGAGGCAATGACCACCCACAGGAGAACCTCAGCTGGGGCTTCTTGGCGCCCTCTCTCTGGAACCGGATAGCCTTGTTTCCAGGCTCCTTCCTTCGAAGGATGGGTCCGAGAAGGGACTTGGGATTTGGATGCATTTCTTGTCTCTCCGCTCACCATGTCTTACCTCAGTGACCAGAGTAGGGGCCTCACGTTGAGCTGAAACCCACAGCCTTTCCTCCAGGCTCTGTGCCCACCATGGGTGTTAGTGATAGAAGGAAGCAAGTGAGCAAATAAGGGCACAGGGCCCACAAGAGAGGGGATCAAGCAGAAATACGATTCCTCATCCCCCTCTCTCTATCCTCCTGGCCCTTTTAGACTCTGTTTATGACCATTACTTTTAGTGGATTTTTTTAAGGTAAGAGGCAAGGAGCTGGGAGGCTATTGTCTTATCAGTAGAAAGCATCCATACCAGTAACACCAGAGCTGGTTTTACGACATGACAGAAGAGAAATAATCAATGCGTAAATTAGAGCTTTAACATCGTCATAAACTCTGGAGCATCAGGATTTAGTGAGGGGAGAGCGGGCCAAGATATGACAAAGTTGTAATTGGGAGACAGGAAGTGACATTATTTTTCACAGCAAAATAAAAAGAAGGGAAAGGAGAGAAATTAAGAGAGAAAATGAAGTGCACAGCCTTTGCCAAGCTGAGTTACAAATGAACCCTTAAAATTAAAAAATGTCAGGAACTTACGTGATATCAGCATTAGGGTGCAGCCCAAAGACTTCGGGGTTATCTAGGGATGGCAGTGACTGGATGTACTCAAAATACTGATCCAGGGTTTTGCACAAGGGGATTTTATATCCAGTATAAAAACAGAACGACGGTTCAAACATCTTCTCACTGAACCAGACCTAGACGGGAGAGAAAACAGAAGAAATAAAAGTGATGAACATCTAAATGAGAACTATAAGGAAGGAAGGGTCCCCTTATTTCCATTTTAATAGATTTTCATATTGGGTTTGAAAGGACCTTAAGAAAACCACTGATAGAAATAATTAGCACAAATAGGAAGAAAAGAGAGAGGCCACATGACACAAAAACAGTGAAGCCTGAGCCTCTCTTGGGGACTGAAGAAGACACTTGCTAACAGTGATGAGAGAGAGCCAGTCTCGTAAGCCTACTCTCTGCTCCAATAAACTCACGATTCTCCATCCCATTTTTGAAGACGAATAGGAACACCCTGCAGAGAGGAGGCCATAACCACACACATGAGAGAGGATCTGGGCATTTCCATGGCCTCGCTTCGCCCCCGGAACAGGGTTCATGCCGGGAATGTGCTGTGCTCGGGGCGGCACACACAGCACCGTGTCCCCTGCAAGGCCAGGAAAACTTCTTAACAATTGTCTCCCCTCCCACCCCGAGCTGGAGAGCTCCCTCTGTTAATTAAGTTATGTCCCTGGCCACAAGAAGCAAATGTATCCAACCGTCTTATTGTTTGCCTGAAGACACCCTTTTCTCATTCCATATGAATTGATTATCTGTAATGTAAAAGCCAGAGAACAAATATATACTTGGTGTGAATAGACTTATTCCGAAGAGAAAAAAAAAAAAAAAAAAAAAGAATGCTGAATGCCTATGAGCCAGATTTGAGGCAATGACTTCGGTGTCTAACAGAGCAATTTTCTCAGCAGGAAGGGAAATAATGGGAAGACAGGAGGAACAGAAGTGCAGGCAGGATGTCTGAATCACTCGGAGGACTCGATGTGAAAAGAGATAGGGACTGTGCTTTACTTCAGTGGGTTACACTTTCTCTAGCATCTTCCTTCCTTATCCTTCTTCCAACTCTTTTTAGGTCCAGAGATCACTCTGATATGTCCTGTGTGCTGGTTCTCTCTTCTGTCCCCACCCCCTGTTGCCCACCCCCTCCCCAACCCTGTTCTATCCCAGTTAACTCCTGTGCACGAGGCATGGAGCTTAGAACTGGAATAGAAGACAAAGGTGAGTCATACGTGGTTCTTTCCTCCAAGGAGCTTGTGACCCACTGGAGGGATAAGTCAATTACATATTAAACCACACTGCAAAGTCCACTAAGGTAAGAACCAGAGGAAATGAAAAGAAGCAAAATACAAGGAGGCTTAAAGGAGGAAGAGAGACTAGCCAGCTGGACATCAGGTAAAGCTTTATCTGGGAAGTGACCTTAGAGATAAGCCTTGAAGGATACGATTTCCACAGGAGAGCTGGTGACTGGGGAGGCTGCATCAGCAAAGACACAGAGTAACTGATGCGAAAATGCGAGGCAGGTTGAGGAAATGGTGAAATCTAGGATAAACGGGCGTTGATTGAAGAAAAGGAACAGTTCAAAGTTATTAAAGAGAACGGTGCTATGATCATGGTCATTCATTAGAAAGGTTGTGTTTTCAGTGTTGTGGATGACGAGAGAGGGGAAGGCCACAACAGTGACCACACTGAGTTCTCTAGTACCAGATGACATACGTCTATAAAAGCAAACTGAAGTTTCTTCTTGTTTTTCTATCACTTTATTAATATGCCCACAAAGAGCTAGAGTCACAAACACATACACAGCTGAGTTTTAGCAAATCTGGAGGACATTTGGGGGGGGTAGTCAAAATAAGGAATAAGAAGTCAACATGGAATGACTTTGGGAGACTCTAGAAGGTGCCTTACAAAGATAAGCAGTCATTCTCCAAGGACAAAAAAAAAGTTCTACAATTGTTGGTTTGCGGAGAGACATACCATGAGACGTTGGGAACAGAGAAAACAAACAGGGGTTCAAAGATAAGCCCCAGATTGAAAGCCATAGGGACAGAGGATCCAACTCGAAGGCACTGATACACAGTTAAACCGAGCCTCTCTCTGGGTAGCATGGTCGGGGTAAAGTGGCCACAAGGAGGTTAGGTCAGCAGGTCAGAAGGTAGGACTGAAGCAGAGACCCAGGTAGGGGAAGGCAGCATGTGGGCTACATGGTGCTTTCTGTAGCCTTCTTCAGTAGAGTTTCCTGGTAACCCCATGTCCTTACAGCCAGAGACCCAAACTCACCTCTCTGGTTATTATTATTTTTTTAAAAAGATTTTTTATTTATTTATTTGACAGAGAGAGAGAGAGAGAGATCACAAGTAGGCAGAGAGAGGGGGGGAAGCAGGCTCCCCACTGAGCAGAGAGCCTGATGCAGGGCTCGATCCCAGGACCCTGAGATCATGACCTGTGCCGAAGGCAGAGGCTTTAACCCACTAAGCCACCCAGGCGCCCCTCACCTCTCTGGTTATCGAGGGGCCATCTGGAACAGGTGAGGGGAAGGATGAGACAGGAGGCTGAAGGGAGTGCAGGATGAAGAGTACGTGCAGGGGGAGTAAGGGACAGGGCTGCCCAGTGCTCGGAGAGCTGCAGGCATTGAAGGTGGAGCAATTCTAAGGGAAGTCAGGAGACAGAGAGAAAGAAATGGGGGCTGGAGGGGGCAGGGAATGAGGGGTGGAGAAGCTGCCCAGAGGCAAAAGAATGGAAAGCGGTAGGATGAACTTTTCATTTAGGGCAGTAATTAAAGCCCAAATGGGCTTCCCCCAGGTGGGGCTCAGGCCCAGAGGATGGATAACTGTAGCCTTCTGAGAGGGGGCTGGGGTCTGCTGACTAGTCCTCTATTGCCCTGAGTATTGGAGGGGGGAGCGGCGTGGGGAGGGAATAGGGAAGAAGTCGAAGAGGGGGAAGACAGATTCAGGTCAGAGGGAAGAACTGTCCACTTTGAGGTCGCGAAGGTGCAACAGTTTGAGCAACAGGCTCCCTTCCTCTCCCTCCCTTTGCCCACAAGCCACTTTGAGCCAGAGAGCCGGCTTCGAGTCTGATGTGGAGGGCAAAGAGGTCTCTTAGAAATCCTCTTCACTTAGCCAGCAAACTGCGGTGTTCCTGTACCTATAAGTAAGGCAGTTGCAATAAAACAAAGACAAACCGACTAAGAGGGTTGGTTCATCAGGACTTGCCTTGAACTCTACCTTTTAGAAAAAGTCTAAGTAATTTTTTTAAGCTAATATAAAGTGTTGTTAAAAAAAAAAAAAGTATACGTGATTTTCGGGTTGCACTCTGGGATTAGTAAAAATTCAATCCGGTCTACTCTGTTTTAGATGACTATGACCCCAGGCACATAAAACTCAATCTGCTGAGATTAAATTACGTTTATCATCATCAACAAACATCTACTGAGTGTATCCTAGGTGCTAGAAAGGACACAGAGACTTAGAGGACCTGTTTCTTATTTTAAGGAACAGGCTTACAATCCAGTGGGGGAGGCTAAACACATGTATTAGGATCACATGTTCCCTTTCCCATTCTCCAAGGCAATGACTGCACATCCCTTCCCCTTTCTTCAAATGTCCCAAACTTGCCATACCCTCCCCTCAGCTGATGACCTCCATCCCCTTAGCCGATGATGCTTCTTATTTCATTCTGAGCATAGATAGGATGAGAAGAAAACAACCCCATCTTCCTCCACCAAATCTTCCGGTCTCTGCCACCCATAGGTTTCCTAGGCTGCCCCCATCATAAGGAATGGGCTGCCCTTTCTAACAACCAGTACACATACTGGTAAATCTAAATCAGCACTGGTTGTAAAATTATCATAATGAGTAACAGGAATGGGAATAAAAATGAGGAGGAGCCAAAATTCTCCCTAGCTGTAATATGGAAGATACAAGTCAGAAGGGTTCAGAAGTAAAGCCTAAAACGTAGGGTTAGATTTTCACGTAAGTAATCATGTTAGAAAATGTAAAGACTAAAAATAGAATACATAATTTTCAAACCAACACAGAAATATAAAAATACATTTTTAAAAAGCAAGAAAGAAGAAAAAAAGACCAAAAAAAAAGTATGGCTAATGAAAACCACAAAGATGGTAGGATAAGTTAAAACATAGCAATAATCACAATAAAATGATTAATTTGCCTGTTAAAATACAGAGATCTTCAGACTAGATATTAAAAATTCCAGTTATCTGTTCTTTATAAGAGATAAATCCGACACATAATGACATAGAAAGGTTGAAATAAAAGGAATAGAAAAATATATACTAAAATTTATTTTAAATACTATACTAAATTTTAGGTATACCTAAAATTAAGTATTTCTAATCATTAAAAGACTAATAAGAGAATGAAGAAGCAAGCCTTAGAGTGGGAAAAGAAATTTACAACCACATAATCAACAAAGAAATTACATCCAGAATACGCAAAAAGCTCCGTAAATCAATATTTTAAAAAGACAGACAACTCAAGAGAAATAGAGGTAAGAACGTACAAGCAAGTCACAAAGGAGAAAACTGAAACAGTGAATCAACATGTGAGGGTACTCAAGTCCATGAGCATTCAGAGAAACAAAAATGAAAACCAAAGTGAGATACCACTATATATCCACCAGAATGGCTAACATTTAAGAGGCTAATGATGCCCAGTGTCGGTGAGGATGTGGCAAAATGGGATATCTCATTCTTCTGCTGGATGTATTCTTAGAACACTTTGGAAACCAGATTGATGTGACTGACTGAAATGGAAAGTACACAAACCCTATAACTTAGCAGTTCCGCTCCTAATAGAAAGGCATATTCATGTGCTCCAAGAACCTTGTACAAAAATGTCCCCAGATGCGTTATTTGTAATAGTGCCAAATGGAAACAATCCTAATTTCCACCAATACAATACAATGGAACCTAAACACAGTAAAGGAGAATGAGTAGACTACACGCAACATGGGTGAGTCTCTAAATACCATATTGAGAAAAAGAAGCCTGACACCAAAATGAGAACATAGTCTATGGGTCCATTTATATGAAGTTCAAAAACAGGCAAAATCGAACTATGTTAATAAGGAGTACTTATTTAGATGGTACAAGTACAATGAGAAAGAAACGGTTCATATAAAAGTCTGAATTGTGGTTACCTTGAGGGAATGAGGAGTTGTGATGGAGAAGGGGCATGCATGAATTTGGGGGAGCTGAAATATTCTATGTCTATTTGAAGAGACTTACTAAACTATATGTTTATGTTTTATACATTTTTCTGTATATTTTATGTTTCTTAAAAGTAGGTTGTGTTTTTAAGAGATTTATCAGGCAAATACTAAGTACAGGTAAAGTCCTTTTCCTCATCTTCCTTGACCTCTCTCAGTTGACCATTTCCTCTTTCTTGATTCATTAAAGTACTCAGAGTCCTGTCCTTAGCTTTTCTTTCTCTACACTTTCTTCTTAGATGATGCTCTCATCTGTTCTCTTGACTTCAAATGCCATCTATATGCTGACAAATTCCAACTCTTTTTCTCTAACCCTGACCTCTCTCCTGAGCTCCAGACCTGTAAATCCAACTGCCTTGTTTACCTTCCTTCATTCTCTTATTCAACAAATACTCATTGATCAGGTAGTATGTTCTAGGTTCTGCTCTGCATGCTGGGAATCTGGCGGTGATGTAATCAGGCAAAGTCCCTGCCTTTAGGGAACTTCAGTGTTAGACAACTCCATTTGGGTGTCTAGTGGGCATCTCAAAAGTCACATGATCAGAACAGAACTCCTAATTTCTGGTCCCAGCCAATAAAACTCATTCCTCTGTAGCCCTTCTCCTCTGTAACTGGTCCTATTCTCTACCCAGTTGTTTAAGTCAAAACTAGGTGTGATTCTTGAGCCCCTCATCTTTTGCCATCAGCATTCTGCTGGTAGTATCTGTACAATACAGGCAAAATCTAACCATGATAGGCACCACAACATTGAACTCATCTACTCCCCCATGGTGGACTCCTACGTTACTTTCTACTTCCTACTACTACAAACAATACTATGAGCAATATCTTTGTACATGTCCATGGACACCTGTTTGCGAATTTCTCTGGGACATATACTCAGGAGTGGGAGTCTGGTTCAGAAAGTACCACACACTTGATATGACTAAGGGCCACCAGATTGTACCCCAGAAGGGTGAGCAATAGTATTCCGTTGTGCTCATTCACTACTTAGGATTCTTAGGCATTTGTAGTAGATGTTGTGATGCACCACCTGTTCCTTCTTCAGGACCCAGACACTCACTCCCTCAGCTGTCTGGAGTATTGACTACTAAGGGCTCAGCACATTGTCTCTCCCAAGGTATTGCCCTGGCAGAAGGGAGCCTGCCTCAACCAAGGTCATGCCCTGGGGAAGGGGAACCCACAAGCAACCCAACCTATGATGGTTATCTTCAGCTCCACACATAATATTGCCATAGACATTATTATACACGTTCATTTGTGGACTTTTTCTAGAAATGTTCTGGGATGTGTCTACCTAGAATACTTAATTTCAGTAAGTTTTGGCCAGCTGCTTTCTAGGAGGTCTGTACTGACTTAATCTCCAGCAGCCAGGCTCCTACTTCTGCACAACATTTATCATCAGCCACCTTTTGCAAGAAAAACTTGGAAAAATAAATGGGGATTGAAAGAAAAATCAGATTCCTCCAATTTACCAAAATACCCCCAAAGCTTATGCTTTGCTGTTTTTGTCAAGGAGAAAAAAAAATCACTGAAACAGAGAATTGCCAATATTGATCCTACTATAAAGAATTCAGATAACCATAAAATACTTAACATACCTGATTTTTCCCACTTAGGTAATATATATTGCTTCTTTAACATATAAAAATTTTAAGAAGAGGTTGAGTCTTATATTTATACAATTTATCACTGACGTGAAAACTGTAATTGCTAAGGAATAATTTTCTCTAGAAAATGCTTCCCAATGTGATGTATGTAGCTTTTACTGGGCACAGAGGGAAGAATGAACACTCCATCAATTTTCAATTTTCTGTCCTAATAGAAAAGATGAGAATATTCAAATCATGATTAATTCTTCAGTTGCTTATTTGGGGATTTGAAATCTTCATGAGACTTGCACTCTAAGAAAGTAGCAAATAAACTGTCATGTTTTCATGGAGGAGGGGCAGTGGGGAGAGACCCTGAAAATAAGCAATTCATTTATACAGGGGAAAATAAATAGACAATCAAGAGTTGACCACTATTATGCTCTGGACCACAGGTAGATTTCTAGTTGGTTGGGCTTTGGTTTTGGTTTGGTTTTGGGTTTGGGTTTTGTTGGCTGGTTTCTTTTCAGAAGCTCTGCTCTCTGGGGTTTCCCCCCCCCCTTAAGTTTGGCTCATCAATTACAAACAAACAAATATTCTTGTTTAAAAGGAAAATGCAGGGATGCCTGGGTGGCTCAGTTGGTTAAGCGGCTGCCTTCAGCTCAGGTCATGATCCCAGGGTCCTGGGATCGAGTCCCGCATTGGGCTCCTTTCTCGGCGGGGAGCCTGCTTCTCCCTCTGCCTCTGCCTGCCTCTCTGCCTACTTGTGATCTCTCTCTCTCTCTCTCTCTCTCTCTGACAAATAAATAAAATAAAATTAAAAAATAAATAAATAAAAGGAAAATGCAATGAAATGTGTCCCACAGTTTTTCTGTAAATTGACTTACTCTAGCAAAGCAATTAAGTAGACGTTTATCAAAGTCATCTGTCACTCTGCCTCCATATTGAACTTCTCCAATCATGTACCGAACCGTACTCCATGATACACCCTTTATTAAAAACACAAAAGATTATTCATTATCAATCCAAACAAGTAACTCTAAACATTTCAGGTCTTTTCCTGGAGGAAACGTCTCAAAAGGGAAGCATGAGCTAGATCACATTTAAAATGACTCATAATCTTCTGTTGGTAACTCTTTTGCCATTACATGATGGAAACTGCCAGGGTTTGGTCGTCAAAGAAAAATCTACAATACTAAATATCAAGTGAATATATTCTCATTGAGTATTTAAAATGGGGGAAAAAGACTATTTTTTCACTCTGTGGATGTAATCATCTATAATACTCATTATAGTAATGCCAAACTGTTAGAAAAGAAAAAAGTTGTGTTTAGTGAAGAAAGGGGGAAAAAATCAAGTAATCAACTATTTAATATGCTTTCTTAGTAATATATTTTCTGAATCAGTATGAGAATAATCAGAAAATTATTCATTCACAACATTTTTCTACAATGCAATCCTTTGCTGTCTTATTCTGTGAGCTATATAACTAAATCAAAGTATTTATTAATTTCCATAGCCATCTTATCCTGGCAGTATATTACAGATATTAATAGTTGTTTTTTTTTTTTACTTAATACATTTTGAGTAGGAAAACAAAGAATGCTTGATTTTTTTTAATTTCCTTTTTTTTTTTTTTTTTTGCTATATTCTGATTCATCAGCTCCACTGCCTTTCAAAGCAACTATTTCAAGGTTAACTATTATTTGTGTATACAAAATGATAAATAGTAACAGACTATGAACCCATACAATGTAATTTTTCATCAAACTGTCATACTCAATTTAATATCCCTTTGTAACTTCAAGGAAAAGTAACGATTTGATTCTAGATCCTCCAGCGGCCCACATAAGAATTCATCATGGCTTACCATCACCACCCTGATACTTCAGTACCTATAATTAGCTTCAAGATCTACTATGAGAAAGAAGAGAAGAGGAGACGGTAGGAAACTGGAATTTATTGAGTTCCTATTGTGCACCATATACTGTGCTTTCACAAATGCTAATTCACTTATTCCTCACAGAATAATTCACTTATTCCTCACAAGACTGCTTTGTAAATGAGGAAACAGGCTCTGAGAGGCTCATAAACTTGCTCCAGATCATAGAAAAAATGGATTTCCAACCCTTTCTAACACACCTGGAGGGACAACTGTGACCTGGAGGAAGCCCTCTAAAAAATAGAAGTCCTCTATTCTATTCTATTCTCTCTCGTCCATTACCTCATCAGTAAAATGGGGACAACGGTAATGCCTTCTGTGCCCACCTCACAGAGTTGTGAAGGTACAGGAGAGATCCTCCACGCATGAGCACTTTGAGAACTGTGAAATGCTGGACGATGGATAATGGTGGCCATTATTAAAAATTATTGCCATCTATTTGTGTTAAGTTTAAACATCTGTTAAGATGTGACTAAAGGTGAGAAAGAACTCTTATGTGGGCTGAGATAACATTTTCACTTCTGAAGAGGCATCAGTGAGATGCTGGAAGAAAAGTCTTTCTCTTGAGGTGCACCGGGGGCAGTTAGGTGCGGTATGAGGAAGGTTGCGGAGTTTCTGCACACAGGTTGCCTCATTTGTGGTCTGTCTCTGCTGTAGGTGTATGGGAGAGAGACGAGAGGGGGGGACACTAGTGTGAGACTGGGGTCCGAATGCACTCCTAGGGGCAGTAGCGGTGTGAGGGGAAATGGCTGGACCAGTAAACAATGAGTTAGAACGAGCAGTCCCTTTCGGGGGAGGTAGGGGGAACCTCAGCGGGTTCAACTATATATTATAGACTGAAAATGTCTGTAGAACCTTGATTTGAGGACAATAAAAATGGGGGGAAAAATAACTGTTTCACTCACTTTTTTAATATCACATTCATCAAGGTGATTCTGAATGAACTGGACGCTGGCTGTAAAGTCAGCAGAATTGAATTCATAGGGAATATTCCATCCTAAGGGACCAAATTTGCGTCGCTCCTTAAAAACACCAAAGAAAATAAGTGAGATTTTAAAATTGAATGCAGCTGATTTCTCTTATTATTAAAACATAATGTACAGGAAAATTAAGGCATGATATAGAGATAGGTTGATGGCATAAAAGAACAGTATACAATTTTGGATACATTAATCTTCAGAAATACTATTTCATGGCTCTATTGCCAGATGGTTTACAAGAACAAATCCTCAGGCACCTGGGTGGCTCAGTTGGTTAAACGTCTGTCTGCTCGGGTCATGATCCCAGGGTGCTGGGATAGAGTCCAAGTCCTGCATTGGGCTCCCTGCTCAGTGGGGAACCTGCTTCTCCCTCTCCGTATGCCTACCCCTCCCCTCGCTCATGTACACATGTGCCTGTTCTCTCTCTTGCAAAAATAAATAAATAAAAATCGTAAAAAAAACAAAAAACAAAAAACAAATCCTCAAATATTTGCCAAAGTGTGGCGTTCTTGGGCTTTAAAAAAAAGTCTAGGTTTCCATTGCCAACTCAAAAAAACGCAGTAGGTGCTCAATAAATGTCTGCTAAATGAATTCATTTATTCTAAATCGGACTCTTAAAAGTTTCAAATGTTAAATGTAAGAGTTTAAATTTTTGTTTTCCCAGTTGAATTATCTTAAGCCCTTGAGAGCATTTAGACCCCCTGCTAGTTTCACTTTGTAATCTTGCAATTTCAGACTTTGAAAACCCCAAATCTCTATGGTGAAATATGACACATCCTTCTTAAAACTTTCACACTGCCCTCATTTGTTCTCTCCTATGGAATACGGCTAACTGTTTCGAACTTCCAAAGTGCCCATAAACAATCCAAAGGGGCTCAGATCAAGTGATTCAATTGCCTCGATATTCTGGAGACCATGTTAGAACTGGTACCTCCAGGCTCTAAAAACCACATAGATTAACTCAAATATCACTACACCATCAGCTTTCTCTGCCTCAACGCACAACCAGTCTCTAAGGGAGGTCCAATTATTTACTTGGCTTTAGCTCCTAGCCCTGTGACCCTAGTGGTTGAGGTGAGAATCCATGGGGAGAGTAGAATCCCAAAACATCTACAGAAAGGTATAATTCTACTTCTCTACCTCTAAATATATACTAATTTTTCTTTCTCACTTCTGCCTTCCCTAACACACACACACACACACACACACACACACACACACACACGCTGTTTTCACAAGTCATTCTGATACTTCTTACTACAGCTTCTCCGAGCTTTAGATCTTAATTAACACCACCATTTAGAAGAATCTAAATGAATTTTAGCGTAGACAAGTTCATGCACAGGTCAGAGAAAAAAATTCAGAAAGCAAGAAGGTTTAATTACTGATTTTCTGAATATGCTTTTAAAATATTAAGTAAATCATGAAAATTAATCTGGGTAATGTGGGTCCAGATGTCCTGACCCTGGAAATCAGACTGTTAAGTAAAAATTCAACCAAGTAAATCTTAAAGATCTCCATGGCTTTATTTTTTTATTTTTTATTTTTTTAAAGACTTCATTTATTCATTTGACAGAGAGATCACAAGTAGGCAGAGAGGGAAGCAGAGGGAGAAGAGGAAGCAGGCTTCCCGCCGAGCAGAGAGCCCAATGTGGGGCTCCATCCCAGGACCCTGAGATCATGACCTGAGCCTAAGGCAGAGGCTTAACCCACTGAGCCACCCAGGCGCCCCTCCATGGCTTTATTGAATGATTGATGACTCACGCAGCATCCCATTTAGCAAATAGGAAGGCACCCCAAAGAGCTACAGAAAAGGGAAGGTTTTTAAAGGCAGAGGGTAGATGGCACAAGGAAGTCATAAACAAGAAAAAGGATTATTTTGGGCAAAGTCACCTTTCTTTGGGGGAGAAAAAGAGTCTATTAGGGGGCTACCTCACTAGTGCTGACTAGGAAATTCCAGACTAACCAGTTAAAATCACACTCCTGGAAACGGTTGAAATTGCAGTTAGGTTACATACGTATTGGTTTCAGTTTGGCGATGTGGGCTCAGCACAAGTAACTCCATTCTGGGTCTGTTGTCTCCTTTTTAACAAGACCAAAGGTAAACAAACGGCTCTTAAAAATGTAAACTACCAACATTGCTTCTAGATCCTACTCCTTTAGGTTAGCTTGTCAGGTAGTAGACATTTGTATGGTGTGACTCCCACCCTTGTCCCTTAGCTAATTAGCTAGAAGGTGGAGAGCCAGCCCAAGAAAGGCCAACCAGATTCCTCCTCTCAGGAATTTGAACTTAGGGTTCAGATCTGCTACCTAGAATTTATCCTAGTTAGAGCTTAAAGTAGGGAGACATAAATTTGGGAGCTGTGAAGCACCATCTCCCACCTTGAACACAGAGAAGGTGAGAAGGAGCAGTGGTGCCTTGACAGATGGAGAGGACTTGTGGTATCATCCCCTGTACATGGGGGTGAACCCTTGCTCTTAAAAGTGTCAGCTTTTCTTGATGGCTTTCTGCTTCCTGGTCTTAACATTCATGTTGCCATGATGTTTGTTTTTTTTTTTTTTTTTTTGGTTTGTTTGTTTGTTTCATGTTGAAATATTTGGTCCTGTAACCAGATTTTGAACCTCGACAGTGAGAAACGTGTCTCCCATTTTTGTTTCCCCTTTGCACCTTTTTGGGGAAAGGATTATGAATCTGAAATGAGCACCAGATTGATTATTGATTATTATCAGAATGAAAGTCACTCTCCTCATCCTCTGGGGGGTGATTTCTGAGGCTGACACAGAAATTCAAAAGGATTTCTTGAGTGGATCCCAGAAACATGGAGGTGAGCTCCCTCCAGGTTATTTTGGAGCAAGAGTGAGTTGGAAGACCCTATGCGATATTAACATGAAAATGCATTCAGCTAAGCCTTGAGCCTCTGGAATTTCTTCCACCTGGAAGCCTTCAAAAAGAAGGAAGCTAACCAATTATTAGTGAACTGAAAATGTTTTCCTTTTTTTTTTTTTAAAGAGAACCAACTCAAATAGCTTCACCTATGTTTGATTTAATTTTTTAAATTTACAGTTCAATTAGACAGGAGACTGAATGAAAAATAATTCTTCCTTTCCAATTACAAAAACTGCTTAAATTGGCTCTATGGAAACACTTCCATTTACATGTACTGAGCCATTGCAATTCCACTGCTCCTTAAAATACGATCTTTGAAAATTGCTATAATGCTGAGATTTGTTTCACTTTATGCTATTTACTATCAAATTTCATTTAAAGCATTTACTTTTTAGGTTGGTTCACTAAATTAATAGACTATTTAGCTTATCTCGAGGGGAAAAAAAGGACAAAATCTTGGGGGAGGTGACTTTTCTTTCACAAATGAAGTCATTCCATTTTCTTGCAACTTTTTTTTGTACTCACTGATGTCTCTAAGTGACAATAAAGGAAGAACCCTGAATTATCACCTTGGAATACTGTCAGATCACAGACTCAAACCCTCGGGAGAAGAACTAATAACTCATTTGGGAGCTCAAAAGCCGGCTGCTTTGCTAGAATTTGAAATATTTAGAATACTTAATCTCTTTAGTCTAATTAGTATTTTTGAAACTGTGGGATGAGTCCTGTATGAGACAATGGAAAAATATTAAAATCAATGTATTTTAAAGAAGTTTTAACCTAGTTGAGAAAATAAGACGTAGAAACAAGGGGAGGACAATGTGATGGTGACTATAATTAATTAACAAAATTTAACAAATGATAAGCCTGAAGAAGGCATTCAGTCAGAGGCTTCTGGGAAGAACAAAACTGAAGCTGGTCTTTTAAAAGCAGAGAGAAAAGACTTCTGGGCTTGGCAAAAGCCATGAGCAAAGACAGGAACACGAAGCTCTGATTTATCTAGCAAGAGGCTGCAGGTAAATGGTTCTACTGCAGCAGAGAGTGACCTCAGGTGAGTAGCTTGAACTACACGCTCACGTGATGATTCAGGGGTGAAACACAGACAGACTTGAATGTCAGGATAAAGAGCTAAAACCTAATTCAATAGTAGGGAATTATTAGTCATTACTAAGTTGGAAAGTGGTGATTTTAGGAAAACTAGTCTACTCTTTACTGAATTCGACCAATATGGTTCCTTCCTGTATTCCAAACAATCTACAAGACAGAACTACTAGTGAAATACAGAAAACTTGGCATCTTCCTTTGGGTGCTGAAGACAAGTTGCTCAACGGAGTCATCATCTTAATGATGTCAAAGCCATTTCCAATTTCATGTTAGATTCTACCTCAGCCCAATGAGCCCACCTCCCACAGCCCAACACAGAATCACTTCAGTTGCATCTGCAAAACAAGGCTCTCTTTGGAGCATCACATCCTGTTTATTTAATTACTGGAACTAACATAAAATGAAAATGAAAAATGCAATCCATACTACACAAGGGAAAATTTTAAAAGGTAAAAATAATAAACAGAAATGGCCAGAACCCCTGCAAAAAACCGTCAAGCAAAATGTAAAAGATCTTTCTTTAGACCTGTATCATATTATTGTAATTATTCTGAAGACTTTTTAAAAAAGATTTTATTTATTTATTAGAGAGAGACCATGAGAGACAGCACAAGCAGGGGGGAGCAGCAGGCAGAGGGAGAAGCAAGGCTCCCCGATGAGCAGGGAGCCCGATACGGGATTCGAGCCCAGGACCCTGGGATCATGACTTGAGCTGAAGGCAGATACCCAACCATCTGAGCCACCCAGGGGCCCTCTGAAGACATTTACACTAAGAACTTTGTAGTCATGCCTCCCCAAAGCAAGACTTTCATATGCACTGTTAAACTTGAAGGTAATCCTTGTCAAGGCTCAAACTTGAGAAAGAAAACAAGATGGAGGAGAAGAAAACACTTTTCGGAAAGAAAAACTTCTGGCAGAGGAATTCCCTGGATCCTATTTGATATGGCCATTTTCATTTAATATTTAATTATTTTTAAGGGCCGGGATAAAATATCCAAGTCTGCATCTGCCACTGCAAGCCGTGAGAGCTCCTAATCAATGACTTTAGCAAAAAAAACCTCACAGACTTGTGCATAAGCCATTAGAAAAATCCCAAAAAATAAGCCTCAATTTCGGCAAACCAAGGTGAGGAGGAGACAAATTCCAAACCGGAAAGGACATAAATGTGATGGACTCCTGTCTTAAGGGGAATGGATACTGGGCAGTTATTCTCAATTCTTGTTGCGCATTAGAATCACTTAAGAGGTTTTTAGAAGGACTGAGCAGCCCACCTTGCTGCGTGCTCCCAGGGATTCTGGGCCCCAGGCAATGACTGAGAACCATTGCGTAGATATTCACTGGGTCCAATGCATTGTTCAAACAAAGGATGGTACATTGACCATCAGAGGATGGTACACTGACCACCAGAAAATGCTATTCTGACTTTCTGCAGGAGGTTTTGGGAGGACACCACAAATGTAATTACTGAGTTTCAAAAGACCAAGACTTTGGAGGAAGATATACTTAAAATTAAGATTCTGACGGGTGAATGTAGCCTTGCTCTGAAACCCAGAATGGCGCTGCACTGAAATTCCTGGGAAACCATAGATGATATTAAGGCCAGAGGGAAGATCCCATTGAGAGTAAGCTCCAAGAGGATGTGGATATGTCCTCAAGGAGTAGTGGCCAAGGCATCCACTAGGATGCTGGGGATGGTGGTGGGTTCCCATGGGGAGGGCAGGAGGGCTGGCTGGCTAGGGCAGAGACATCACCTGATTGCGGTAAGACCGTTGTTGCTGCAGTAACTTCCTGGCCTCTGTGGAAGGTAAGTTCCTGGTGGAGAGGGGAGGGAAGCCCAAGGGAGACTGGGGAAAGAAGAACTCAGTGTAGAATTGGCTTGTGTTATCTCTGCAGTTCCCATGGAAGCACCCACAGCCCCCTTCTACTGGGTGAACCGGCTCTTCCCTCAATCACAAAACAAACCACACCCTTCACTGTACCACCCAAGATACTTGTCCTTGACCATCCAAGTCTACTACTTCCCCTTCTTATGGGACAGGAGGGGTATTCATTTAGTTCTCTGTAACAATGAGTGAGGTTCACATAACACACGATGCCCTTGAGCGGGGATGAGTTGATGGCATGAGGCCAAACCACAATTCAGTAGGGGAACTACATGGGGGTCACGCAGCTCTCGCATTTGACTTCTATCTCACTACCATTCTGAGGGGTGATGGCTCCAGCATGAACTCCTCCCCGGGCCTAAAGCTTCAGATTATGTGACAGGAACCAATTCCCCCTTCCTTTCGTCTGTCTCTGCAAGGACAGGTGTATATACCTCATATTTGCACAGAGCAAGTGATATCTAGGTTAAATTTGGAGGAAGCAATTAATCGGTTAACAAATCAGGTGTTTGGCTATTATGTCGAGCACTAGAGAAATCTAAGTCACAATCACTCCAACCCAGAATAATCCTTTTAGCAGTGGCTGTACTTCAAACTTTAATATACACTTGAGTACTTGGGCTTCTTATTATAATGCAGATTCTGATTCAGCAGGCCTGGGGTGGGGCCTGAGATTCATCTCGCACAAGCTCC
>CM052886.1:100046573-100083887 GCA_028534135.1 Potos flavus
GAACCATGAGAGACTGTGGACTCTGAGCAACAAACTGAAGGTTTTGGAGGGGAGGAGGTAGGGGTTGGGTGAGCCTGGTGGTGGGTATTGAGGAGGGCACGTATTGCATGGAGCATTGGGTGTGGTACATGAACAATGAATCTTGTAACACTGAAAAAATAAAAGTATTCGGAAAAAAAAATAATACAAGTTCAGACCCTATTCTCTCTGGCTTCTGTTTGTTCTTCCGTAAAATGAGGGTGTAAGAGCAGGATAGTTAAGAGGGTTAAACAACATGGTCAGGATGTCCTCCTACAGCTTAAGTGTTTGTTTTGGCTTTTCCCAGCAAGGGTGGTGTAAGCACCTTAGTGCATGCTTTGAAGAGGAAGCTGAGGCCTAGGAGAGAGGGTGTGGGCCCTCTGGGGACACGGGGTGTAGCCTCCCTTCGACAGTGGAATGGCCCGCCTTAAGGAAGTTTGGGCAGCCTACTCGCGGCACCTGGACCAGTGAGGAATCCTCTCAGATCAGACCGACAGTACCAGCGAGACCACCAAGGAAGGACTGGTTTTCAACAGTTGGCACCATGTGGCCCCAGGAGGCGACGCGCAGTGAATTGAAGGGCCTGGGCTCTCTCTGCCTGGCTGTGGAAAGGGCATGGTTCCCTTACTGGGCTGTAGAAGCCCCGGGCTATTTGCTGGAAGCGAAGGTGGAACAGCTAGTGAGAACGGAGGCTGGGACTGTGCCCCCTTTGGTTCTTCTTTGCCCAGACTGGCCGCCTTTAAGGGCCGGCCCCACCGTAACCATCCCTGCTAACCAGGTAGGGCTTCCCCTCTCCTTTCACTGAGTCCCTCTGTTTCTCTGGTGTGAGGATCATTTCTCTTTCCCTCTGCCAATGTCTTTCCCATGTTCGTGGCATCTGCTCCTATCTCTTGTCTTTCTCTTTTCCTTGTCCAGTCTTCTGCAGCCAATCTTCCCCTCACCCTCCCATGTGAAGCCTCTCTGGTCTTATTATTGCTAACCTTGCCCTGTCCTTGAACCCTCAGTACTCAAATTAATTCTAGGTAAGCAAATAGAATCTTTCTCAGATTTTACGCAAATATGTTTTCCATATGCAAATAAGTATAATTACATTTTATGCAAGCACATTTTATGCATCACATTAAGTGTTTTCTGAGATTTAGTTTCATCTTGTATTAGTCTCTTAAAATCTTCCTGTTTTAAGTTGTTCTTTGTTTTATTAGAACCCTCAATCATACTTAATTTCTCTGCTTTAATGTAAATTTTATTCAATTAAAATTAAAGTTAGGCTCTCTGTATCACTCGAGTACTAGACTGTACTAGTTGAAACGACCCCAGTAGTAATATACTCATTCAGAGCAATTTCTTTTTCTCCAGGATCATTATTTTAGTGAATTTTTCAGGTACGTCAAAGAGCATCCATCCCTAGGACTACAGATACGAGGTCAACATACTCCAAGGATTAAAGACAGAAGTAAAAAGAGCAGTGTGAGTGGTGTGTGTGTGCACGTGTGTATGTGTGTGTGTACACACACACACACGTTTGGGGTTGGAGGACAGCTGAATTAGTTACATGATTTCTTGACAGGACTTGACAGGAGACAGCGAAACTAATATTTATGCTAACGAAGGTAAATACAGATTTGCTTAATTTTTCCCTCCCCAAATACTTTACGATTTCATAATTCATTTTAAGCATTTATTATAATTTATTAGAAGGAGTGGTTTACCTTGAGAAATTATTACCTGTTTCTCAGTTAAAATCACTCTCCTTAATAACTGATTCTCAAGTCCTTTCATGGTGACGGTAAAATCAATAACTGATGTTTTAGCATTGATCTCAGGGGTAAAGGCAGGGTTGGGTAGCTTCGTGGTAATATAAAGTTTAAATGTATCCATGATATCACATTCCTTATCACCGACTTTCACCTACATCAATTCAAATATCAAATTAAAAACAGCTTAAGGGACAGGACAAGCCATTTGGGGTTAACTTAGGAAAGAATTTACCAGAGGTCAGGGCTGTGAAACTTGAATGAATTGCAAAGGACAAAGTTGTAAGACTTTAATCACTGATCTTAAATGATTGAGATTTGCGGTCCTGCCAGAAGACATTGTTAGCCATGACACCAAACAAATTAAATGAAAAATTTATCCCCAACAAATGTAGAATAAAGGAAAACTCAGACACATCTCAGATTTGACTGTTTTCTCCCACTTGAGGAAATTGTTTCCTACTGACGAAATTTGTGGTGTTTAGAGGAAGTGTTTGTTATTTCTCTTTGCATTTCACTCTTACCTGAAGCATATTTGACAACAGAAAGGATTAATGAAATTTGCAAAGAAAAAAATGCCAACATTTTTTTCATAAACATGACATTTATCTTAAACACTACAATTTGCAGTATATTATATTTAAAAAAACTGGTTTTGCTATCTGAAATTTAGGTGGAAATTATACCATTTTTAAAGGACTTACATTTTTCATTAATCTTGGTTCTACATGTGGTTAGAAACCACATCTATAAGGCACTACCACGTTCTCAAGCCCTGAGCCTTCACACTGCAGATAAGAATCTCTTCTTTTAAAAGACCTTCAGGAATAAAAATCCTACACCCTCCTTTGGCATGTGAAATACGGCACATTAAAGACTCACATTACGAAGAAATGTTTTCTAAATAAATCTTTGTTTAATGAGAACATTTGCATTCTGTACTTATTCAGTGATATTCATGAAATTAAGTTGTCCAAAGTGAAAAATCTCAATCAGAAATGCTGTCATTCATCAAGAAACAAAACCAAAGAAGCCTAAAGGTAGAGAATGGCACCAAGTAAAAAAGAGACGCTTCTACTGAGAACCATTCGTGTTCTCACCAATGATGGGAAACAGGATTCCACAGCTTCTAGCAAAGTCTGTGAGTTTAGATTGAAAGTTAACACAGAAATGAACAAATCAATGTCCACAGACTTTATTAAAATGCCATTTCCTCCTGTGAGAAAATACAAGTTTTTTTTTTAGAAAATACAAGCTTTATCGTACAGATGAATATATGACATGTACATCCAATTTCCTCAGATCGGCCAATATATATACATATATAGTGTGTAACACTAATATATTATTATGACCAGACAATGTCTTTCCTTAATATTTGTTATTTAGTGTCAGCTATATAGCTATTCTTACCAAAATACTGCTCTCCTCTGTATTTTTCATATATAATTTAAAAAATAAGGGAAACACTACATATGAGTTTGGAAATAATTTTTCCAGTGTATCAAATACTACCACCTGAAGCAAAGAACCTTCGCTGCTATGCTCAAAAAGATAAGTAGATGTCACCATTGTTCTTTTCTTGTCGTTTTTTTTTTTCCCCCTTCCCAAAGCTCACCTTGAATGTGGTGCCTGATTTAATGAAATTCTTTTCTAATACATTGTCCAGGGCTGGATCCAGCTCTTCACGAATGTCCTCGATGAGAAGGGGTCGGCCCAAGGAAAGGCTGTCCTCCAAGTGTGTGCGGAAATATTTATGGTTCAGAGATGTTACCTAAAAATAAAGGGTTCATTGCTATAGAAAGGTAATGAAGAATGTGCTTATTTCCTAAGGGGAAACCATGAGAATTGTTGCACAAGTGCTTAAGAATTTTAAGAGCAATATAGGAAGCCTTATGAAAATAAAAGCAAGAACATTTAATTTTCCGAACTTGGTGAGTCCATGACTTTGTGGAGGCCTTGGATGAGCAACAGTCTCTCTGATTGAAACAAGAGAATTAAATGGCGCTCCTCAAAGGCAATGTCAGAGCCCTGCTCCTACACAGAGCAGAGAAGTAATCAAGGATTACGCCTGCTACACATACATAATTACGATCACTCAGGGAAAGCAAACTGACTTGCATATTTGCGATATTCCTTTATCTCTTCAGGATCACTCATGAGATGATCAAGTGATTAAAAAACAGGTATAAGAAGGTCAGAAATGACATATGGAGTCAAACCAAGGGCCCATCGACGTATTCTGCCTCTAACAGCGGCACAACAGAAGAATATGATAGATAGTTCCCATAAAATCAACTTAAAAGACTGTATATTCACGTTTTAGATTATATTTTTTTTAGACACACTGGGGACAGCTGTGTGGCTCGGTCAGTTAAGCATCTGCCTTTGGCTCAGGTCATGATCTCAGGGTCCTGGGATCAAGCCCTTTGTTGGGCTCCCTGCTCAGCGGCGAGCCTGCTTCTCCCTCTGACCCTCCCCTCTCTCATGCTCTCTGTCTCTCTCACTCTCTCTCTCTCAAATAAATAAAATCTTAAAAAAAAATTAGACACACTGGGCCGGTTGATCTTTGCATTGACCAAATGGCTTTAAACTCAGACTTATCCTATGATTCCCCACCCTGCCTAAATGGGAGGATTCCCAAAAGTTCAGCCCTCAACTCTCTACCTCCTTATACTCTACCCTCTGGATTCCGCTACTGCCTCTATGGGGCTGTGAGTGCTGATCTTAAGAAACAAGGAAGATCCACTGGGACAGCAGGCAATTAAGGGAGTGGAATTAAAAGATATTATCTCTCCCTTGCTATGAAAAAGAGATGCGTAATTAAAAATTAAATAAGTCTACCCTTGTCCTGTTTTGGATAAAAAGGGAAATAACTAAAAGAAAAAAATTCTGCACATGAAGGAATTTGTTTCCCTGGATGGATAGCTTTATTTACACAAATGACGAGCTGTGAAAGACCTCATTATGAGTTGATAAGGTAAATGAATCTAAACAAAGAGCTTTAACCAGCTTATCAAACAAGATGAAACAAGGTCCCAGTGAGGCTAAATATAATTGTCCTGCTCTATTTCCTAGGGAGTAAACTCTATTTTTGTGATTTGCGTCCTAAGTGTGATGGTTAATGTTACGTGTCAACTAGATGGGGGTAAGGGATGCCCAGAGAGATGGTACACATTATTTCAGGCTGTGTCTGTGAGGGTGTTTCCAGAACAGACTGGCCTTGGAATAGGTAGACTGAGTAAAGGAGGTCAACCTCACTGATTTGGGTGGGCATTATCCAATCCATTGAGAGCCTGTACAGAGCCCAAAGATGGAAGAAGAGCAAATTTGCTCTCTGCTTGAGCTGCGACATCCATCTTCTCTCCTGCCCTTGGACACCAGCAACTGGTTCTTGGGTCTTCAGATTTGAACTGAGACTTATACCACTGACTCCCCTGGTTCACAGACCTTCAGAGTTTAGACTAGGACTACGTGACCAGCCTTCCTGGACCTGTAGCTTGTAGACAGCAGGTTGTGGGATTTCTTAGCCTCCCCAAACCCATGAGCCAATCTCTCATAATAAATCTTTTTCTATATATCTGTATTTATTTTTTTATTATTTATTTATTTTTATTATTATGTTCAATTAGCTAGCCTATGGTACATCATTAGTTTTTGACGTAGTGATCAATGATTCATTAGTTGAGCTTTTTTTTTTTTAAAAGATTTTATTTATTTTATTTTTGAAAGAGAGAGAGAGAGCACGAGTGGGGGGAGAGGGGCAGACAAGGAAGCAGACTCCCCGCTGAGCAGGGAGCCCAATGCAGGGCTTGATCCCAGGACCCCAGGATCATGACCTGAACTGAAGGCAGACGCTTAACCGACTGAGCCACCCAGGCTTCCCTTCACTCGATTTTCTTGTGTAGAAACACTGTGTGGTAGCTACCATCAGAGCCTGGGTCACCTGCACAGAGACTCTGGGGTTGGGTCTTTCCAAGGTGGTCAGTGAATTCTTTCACCTGACCTTCTCTTTCTGGAAGTCAGAGCTGAAGGTTCTGGAGACGGTGTTGAAGGTGGCCTCGGCAAAGCTGCCACAGTGGAATGCAGTCCTGGATGTACGAAACATGTTTCATTTTTCATTTATAAAGTGTTTCGCTTTTCATTTTGTTTTCCTTCCCAAATAAGGAAATAATATTTTTGTTTTGTTTTCATTTATGTGTGTTTGTGCATGTGTTTATCCACATGTTTAAGAACATAACGGTTCTTAAGTAAGGAGACTATAAGTCAATTTCCTTATGTTCTAGGAGTTGATGGTTTTAAAACATGTCCGTGTCTCTGGCATATTTCTATTACTTCTTCACCCTGAGACTGGGTGACATCAGGAAGGACATCATCGAAGGCTAGGAAGGAGCTTAATGCCAAAATGGAGAGACAAAGCTATGATCACGCAAAGAGAGAGCAGGAGAAGTAGGGAGATGGACATTCAGCAGAGGCGAGAAGAATGAAACAGGGGACACACTGTAGCTATGCTGGGTCCAGGAGCTCAAGTTCAGGGGCAGGAATGCTCCTGTATACGCCACTCGTGCTTTCCTTCTGGGAAGACCGCTCGTCAAAAGCTACATTCCCAATGACTTCATTTCCCTTAACTCTCCCCCTCTGTTGACACCCTCTTTCTGGGGTTTCTCTGGGTTTTCCAAGTAAGCAGACTGGTGCATTGTATCCTGGAGGATCAGTGAGCTGGGAGTATCTCAGGGGTGTTCCTGAGCACGGGGCAGCATCCACCTGTCAGGGAAACCCTCATCCCAGAAGGAAATCTTCCAGTACTACCCCAGTAAGTGGTGTTTGTTGTAGGCTTTTGGTAAATGCTCTTTATCTGATTAAGGGAGAGCCCTCCTATTCTTAGTTTGTTAGAGGTTTTATCACGAATGGATGTTGAATTACCAAGTGCTTTTTCTGCATTAATCAAGACGATCATATGGTTTTTCTGTTGGTTTTTTTTTCCCTTGTAATGATGGCACTTTGATTAATTCATTGAAATTCAATAAATATCAGAATTCCTACTCTATAGAAAAAGCAGTGCAGAAAATAAAAATAAAAACCTTTCCAGCAGGAAGTTTATGATACAGTAAAGACAAAAGACAAATGTGCAGTGAATAGTAATTGAAGACACACTCTAAGTCAACATCAGAAATCCAAACAAGACACTGTGAGCATGTGGGACAGGCTATATTAAACTGAGGACACAGGGAAGTCTTGATGAAGGTACTACTGGATGTGGACTTGGAAGAACACTCAAGGTATTTATCTGGGATGTAAGTGAAATGGGCAGCAATGTAAAGAAAGACATCCTGGCTAGTAGAAGACCATAAGCTAAATATGGAGCCAGGGGACTTAGAACTCTGAGAACATTGCCTGGGAAATGGAAAATAGTCCGTATTGGTAGTTGAAATATCGATGGTAAATCTGAGATGCTGGAATCCTGCTTTTGTCTACCTCTACCTTAAAATTAATACCTTGTTATGGGCCACCTGGATGGCCCAGTCGATTAAGCATCTGACTCTTGATTTCAGCTCAGGTCATGATCTCAGGGTTATGAGATTGAGCCCTACATCAGGTTCTGCGCTGGGTGTGAAACCTGCTTAAGATCTTTCTCTCCCTTGCCCTCTGCCCCTCCGCTCCTCCCTCTCTGAAAAAAATAAATAAATAAAATTAAAAATAAACACCTTATTAGACACCAACTCTAAAACTGGACTCTACGATGCCATGAAGTGCCATGGGCCTGAGCTAGGCTGGAGCAAATAGCCTTAAACCGAGGAGTCTTGAGTTCTATTTTTGCTGCTTTCTTGTAAGCCTAAACCCAAGATCCAGAATAAAAGCCACATCCAACACTGGCAACAGCAATAGAGCCAGGGAAAGGGACAGACAGGAGAATGCATCACAAGAGAACCCAAAAGAGAGAAAATAATCTAAGCCCTTGCCCCAAACCACTGTTAAAAAACTCAAGGGTATAAATTAACAAACAATTATGAGAGATGACAACTTTATGACTGGCAGAATCAACTGAAATTTTGGGAAAATTTCATGATTTTAAGAAAGCTTTCCCAGGGGTGCCTTCGTGGCTCAGTGGGTTAAAGCCTCTGCCTTCAGCTCAGGTCATGATCTCAGGGTCCTGGGATCGAGCCCCACATCAGGCTCTCTGCTCAGCGGGGAGCCTGCTTCCCCCTCTCTCTCTGCCTGCCTTTCTGCCTACTTGTGATCTGTCTCTCTCTGTCAAATAAATAACAAAAACCTTTAAAAAAAAAAAAAGAAAGAAAAAAGAAAGCTTTCCCATACACCAAATGGTACGTACCTGCAAGTCATTTTCTCTTTCCTTGGATTTAATCCAAGTTTTGCCTTGAGTCTGTGGGTCTATGAGGAGTGGGTATCTGGTGGCCTTTGTCACAATGATGCCATTCTGAATTGAGAGGTCATCTCCTGGTAATCCCTGCAGACCCCACTCCCCAATCTAAGTAACAAGAAATGGATATGGCCAGTCAGAGGAGAACAAGAATGCTTTCATAGTAATTAAAAGTGTCACAATATTAAAAGAATTTAATACTGGGATACATATATTTTTTTCCATTGAGACTATGCAATGGGTACCTAGAAAAAAAAAAAACTTGTAAATGTGAACCAAATAACCTTCACCTAAAAAAATAAATTTATAATCTAATGACTCCTTTAATGACCCAAGATTAGGGTTTAGTCCTTTATGCTACATTTTTAAATTTATGAGGGGATATTGTAAAATCTGTGGCTTTTTGAAGCATGGTTGCTGAACATTCAGAGAACATAGGGGTTTAAAATATGGTAAGAGTGGGTGAATGGTGGGATCCAGACTAGGCAGGGTTAGTGGAAAGAATACATCTAAATGTCTGGAAAGATAAGCACCAAGGGTTAAACCCCTGAAGCTTCCTCTTCCTGCCCTTTGGCTTTGTTTACTTGGAGGGCAGGATTTGCATAGCTGGAGGCAGAGAAATTAGGAGAAATAAGATACTATACTGGCAGGTGCTCATCAACGACATTTAAAAAAATATATTTCCTGGGGCGCCTGGCTGGCTCAGTTAGAAGTGCATGTGACTCTTGGTCTTGGGGTGGTGAATCTGAGTCCCACGTTGGAGGGTAGAAATCACTGAAAAATAAATAACTCAACTTAAAAAAAATCCTCCCTAATTATGAGAGAATTGCCAGCCTGCCTCCACGTGGTCAATAAAATCACCTGAGATCCAATGACTCCACCAGCCTCCACCCTCATTAAATTATCCTAGCAGCCTCCAAAGGCCATAATTAATAAGGAATATCCTGGCCCACTTTGCCTCGTCAGTGGCCACTGGATCTTTAATACATTATCTAGTCCCTGGAAACAAGCAGTTGAACACTGTTTGAATTGAAAAAGATTAATTTTTCAACTTTTAAATACGGATAACACGACACTAATAGCATGGCTTCCCAAAGGAAACAGCCACTGGGGAATGTATTTACAGATCAGAAAGCAGCTCATGAATACAAATTGCCTGGGAGGCATTTAATGTCTTAGGAGATCTGCGAGATACACTGAAAATTGACAGTGGAATCAAATTCCCAGCAAGGAAGGTAGTATCGTGGGGCCATCACTCAGCGATACCAGAACGTACAGATGTGCTATGCTCTTGGACACAATGAAAAGATGGCTCATGATCCAAAGAAGATTAATACCAGTACTTACAGCCTAGCTAGTGCCTATAATTGCCTAAAACGTTTGAAAGAGTGTGACTTAATAGGAGTGGTGCAAATAATGGAAAGTTAAAAGAAGAGCTCAGTATTAGCAAGCCTATGGTTCATGAATGATCTTTTATTTATTTATTTTTTTTGAAGTCTTTATTTTTTTTATGTACTCTCTACCCCCCAGTGTGGGGCTCAAACTCAAGACCCGGAGATCAAGAGTTGCACGTTCCACTAACTGAGTCAGCCAGGCTCACAGCAGTGCCATGATATTAATTTGAAAGTAAGATTTCTTAAAACTCAAAGGAACTTTTATATCAAAAAGAGAGGTTGCTTTTTTATTAATTCTTAAGTATTTTCAAAATAATCTTTTCAATTAAATGAAAAAAGAACAAAAATAGGTGAGCCATGATTTCTTAGTAAGGCTGGAATTCAAATAATATTATGAAGAAAGTGACACTCACCGTTGGCGGATCTACCAACATTGAAATAAGATTCAGGTTTTCTGTGAAAGGAATCTTCCGAGCTCTCAGCTCTATCTCCCACTGATCTTTAAGCAAATAGTTCCTAAATATCTGATTGAAAGGACCAAGGTAGGAAAGGAATCCAGTGCACAGCAGAATATCACCTACGAGTCTGTGGGGGAAAGGAGACAACGTGAGTCACCTAACACATTCACTCTCTCCCATTAATGAGTCGGAAAGGCCACAGGTCAGCTTTGTTTTCTTACTAGGCAAAACCCTTCTCTGTTCCCTGCTTAACACTTGGTAACCAGACATGGAGAGACCATGCAAAGGGAGTCCCCAGGATGCCTGGGTTAAGTGACTGCCTTTAGCTCAGGTCATGATCCCGGGTTCCTGAGATCGACTCCCACATCGGGCTCCCCCTGCTCTGCAGGGAGCCTTCTTCTCCCTCTCCCTCTGCCTGTCACTGCCTCCTGCTTGTGCTCTCTCTCTTTGTCAAATAAATAAATAAAATCTTAAAAAAAAAAAAAAAGAATCCATTAAAAAAAAAGGAGCCCCCAAATCCAAATGGCGGTAGGAGGAGCCACATTTGGGGCAGGCCAAGGAGCAAGAGAGAAACTGCTTCCTTCAAGCCTGTAGGTCCAGAGTCTTGACTCCTAAGAAGGACCATGCTCTGGTCCCATTCAGAATCGGTCTTGATAAATATTTCCTTCTCCCCCCCTGGCTCTCCCTCTCCTCCTCCCACTTCTTGCTTTTCTCTATGCCTCTCTCATTCCCCTCTTACAGTTTTCTGAGGACACCAATAGACACTATGACAAGACACCCTGTACTTAGAACAACTGATTCACATATTAAAAATCACTGTGGTGAAGAGTGCAGAACTGGAGAAAGTACCTAGATGGTTCTGGCAGATCCAAACAATATTGGAAGCACTCTTGGGGTGCCCAGGGAGCTCAGCTGGATAATCATCCAACTTTTGACTTCAGCTCAGGGCATGATTACAGGGTCGTGAGTTTGAGCCCCACATCGGGTTCCACACTGGGCATGGAGCCTGCTTAAGATTCTCGCTCTCTCTCTCCCTCTCTCTCTGCACATGCCCCCCGGCAAACAAAAACAAAAACAAAAAAAGAAACAACAAAAAAGAAGCACTCGTGTACATTGTTAAACCAAACTTGAGATTAAAAATGCCTCACAACCTTTTAATCCCTCTCTGTTTTACTGAGAGTGGGTAACCTCAGCTGTAAGATTCAGAAATGGATATACGGAAATGAAGGCACCAAGTGTTTCACCAGGGAGATGTATTTTATTTTCTCTCATGTCACAGAGAGGTGGTGTTTGGGGTGATGACTAAGAAGGAAAGCAATTATAACAAAGGCCAAAATTTATACCTATTAATCTGAGCTCTGAACTCTTTGCTTTGCTGAGTCCACCGGACCTTTTCTCCACTCAGCCCATCGATGAGGGTGGAAGCTGCCTGCATCTTTTTCCGGCACATATCTGCATCATTTACCAAATCCTACATTCAGAAAGGGAGAATATCCCAAAGAACTTTTTTAAGCGGTTAATCAAACATCCATTGTATTCACACATAAAAATATAGAGAGGAATTTCCTAATATGCAAAATAAATATAATAGTCTAAAAAGCAATGTGAGTGAAACTTTACATATTAAATTCTGGTAATTAACTCATTATGTAGTTATTTTAACCTTACAAAATTTCAAGGAAAGAGATCTTGTAAGGGACATTCCAAATCACATAAATTAACATAGTATTTCTAGTTTTCAAAACAGAATCAAATCAATAAAATATACCATCTTAGGTCTTGGATTTAATAATTCTCAGTTCTCGGAAGTTCGCAAAGTGATTTTTTTTCCCCAGAGAAATTCTACCCAACAGTGATGTGCTGCAGCCAACTTGAATCAACTCACTAGAGCCAACCGTTACATTTTTAGAAGACTTGGGGGCTGATGTTGGACACAGACATTATTAAAAATTAAATTATATAAACTTACAATTACATAAACTACGTTACGAGCAAAGGTAATGGATAATCAAAACTCATCACCTCCTCATTATTCACTACATTTTTGAACGATCTATGTGCTTGAGGTCAAGTCTGCTGTATCTGCACGGTGGTCTATGGTAGGGTGCGGTATCTAACAGGGCTAAGTATACAATAGGGCCCTGCTGTGCAGCTGATTCCAAATCTGTGTTCAGTGTCAGCATGTTGGTAACTTACAACGGACAGTGGTGGGAGGACCTACACCACAGAAATCAGCAAACAGTGCAAATCATGGCTTTTTCCCCCACCCCGGGACCGCCCCTCCCCCAATTCTATTGGTACCAGACCACCACTGCCTACAACCTATCCTACAAGGTTGTAGTACGATCCCTGCCTGATAGATGAAGCTTGATCCGTTGCCTCCAGCTGCCCAATGATTATGTACCTACATTGGATCCCAAACTGAGTTTTCTAACCCCCAAATCAGGACCCTTTGGGTATGATATCCCGGCTTACTCGTACCAAAAATGATCATTAAAAACACAAAAAAAGACCTTAGAGTGCCAAAAATCCCAAATGGGTAGCCGTATCCAGTGAAGGACAGTCACCAACATTTACCTAACTTCTATATACAGCACACACTTGTGGACAATGTTAATGCCTTGTTTCTGCAATTTTGTAGATTTAATCTCACCATTTTCTCATTCATGGCTGCATCAAATTTCGCTTGTACTTTATCCAGCTCGCCTTGTTTCTCATCGAGCAGTGACTGGGCCTTCCCCAGCTCGGCGTTAGCAACTGCCAGACGGCCCTCTTGCTTGGCCAGGTTAGCCTTAAAAAGGAAGAAGAGCTCACTGCATGGAGTGGTAGTAGGTCTGCAAAATATTTTTGGTTTTAACTGGTAAATAATAACAAAGATTATACAATTTTTGCCCAAGATGGTATTTAGAGGCTTAAGCGTGTTCAGCTGGGGAAGCAAAGGGTGTTGGAGATATTCCATTAAAGTTCTATTTTTTCTTTTTCTTTTTTTTTTTTTTTAAGATTTTATTTATTTATTTGACAGAGAGGAGAGAGATCACAAGTAGGCAGAGAGGCAGGCAGAGACAGGGGGAAGCAGGCTCCCTGCTGAGCAGAGAGCCTGATGCGGGGCTCGATCCCAGGACCTGAGATCATGACCTGAGCTGAAGGCAGAGGCTTTAACCCACTGAGCCACCCAGGCACCCCTCTTTTTTTTTTTTTTTTTTTAAGTACGCTCCACATCCAGCATGGAGCCCAGTGCAGGGCTCGATCTCATGACCCTGAGATCAAGACTTGAGCTGAGATCAAGAGTTGGACACTTAACTGACTGAGCCTTCCCAGGCGCCCCTCTCTTTTTTCTTTTAATTATTAATGTTCAATATAGAAAACATGGAAAAAAATGCAACAACGTATAGAAAGGATAACAGAAATTATCTGTGATTTTACATAGAGGTAGTCTCAGTATCGTGTTAAGACGTGATAACTGGCATTTTCCAGTTTTTTCTTTTTCACTTAATATAGTGTAATCATTTCCCCTTAAACACGTCCTTAAACACTCTTTCCATGAACATTAGTAATATGGCTGCATAATATCACACTAGTTGGATGTATCATAATTTACCTAACCTTTGCCCTACTTTTAGATATCGCCTCCCACCATTTTTAATTATTATAAAAAAGCTATTGGGCATACAAACATTTTGGGTTGTTTTCTTCATAAGGATTTTTTGAAGTGACTTATTGTAACAGTAGATTTTTCATCTTTTTTCTCTTATTTTTTTGACAGAGAGAGCGACAGCGAGAGAGGGAATACAAGCAGGGGGAGTGGGAGAGGGAGAAACAGGCTTCCCGCTGAGCAAGGAGGCCGATGTGGGGCTTGATCCCAGGACCCTGGGATCCTGACCTGAGCCGAAGGCAGACGCTTAACGACTGAGCTACCCAGGCGCCCCTTTCATCTTTTTCTCACTTCTAGAGCATAGACTTAGAAATTATCTGTTTCTTAGAAATGATTGATTTCTTAGAAATTTAAAAGAATTAGTAAAGTATAATAGCCCTAAAGCCTTCTAGGGTAGAAGTTTTTGATAACATTCTCATTTTCTTTCTCAATATTTATTTAAGTTTAGCCCTCTTTTGCAGGCAATTTTAATTTAAATAATATTAATATTATTGTTATTAAATTTAAATTTTCTAATGTATTTACATATAATTTTAAAATTTGCTTTCTAATTATTTAAATCCACATATCTGTGATTATACATATTTTCTTGATATTTTCCAAGAACATATCTTTTACATTTTGTTTTTGCAAAGCAACAATTCTCCAATTCTGCTGCTTTTCTCTAATTTTTAATGTTATTTTTATTAGCTTTATTCCACTTTCCTTAAGCTTTGTGTGTATGTATATTTATAAGTAAGTAGGTACTGTTGTGTTTAATTAATTTATGAGCTAAGAAAGTGCCATCAATTTCTGCTTTTGGGAATTGAATCAAGATCTTCTTTTACTGTTGAGTATGATCAATTTTTGAAAATGTTTCTCAGTCACTAGAAGTAATTTCATATTCTTTGTTCATATTTAAGAAAGTTCAATGCAGCTATTCAACCTTAAAAATGATACAGTGTAAAATCTCTATATAATTATTAGTTTATGCCTGCTAAAGACTGGCTACATAATTTTCAGGGCTCAGAACAAAATTAAAAATGTGGGGCCCATTATTAAAAAATTATGAAGAACTTCAAGAAGGTGATGGCAGAGCATTAAGCCAAGCACGGACCCTTCTAAACTAGGGGTCCTGTGTGAACAGGTCACAAACCCACAAAACCAGATTTCTCCACAATCTCAAGTTACAATATTATTTTTGTTAATTTCCACTGAAAATATTAAAGCATTTTGCTTTTTGTAATTTCATAACATTTTATTTATTACAAAAAGCATTATTACAATTAAGTCTCACTGTGGATCATAATTTTTAGTAAAAATTAACTCTGTTCTTCTGAGTGCATTTTTTCTTAAATTCTATATCCCTTGGTATATTTTGGTTTGAGTGGATTCCTGCGTTTTCTCATCATTTCCCTTTATTAAAACTTTATTTTTAACATATTTTCTGTTTTTCTCCGAGTTATCTATATCAAGAGCTTTAAAAGGTAGCCATTTCTATAGGGTTTATTATGACAACCAGCAACCCTCTGTCCACCTGCTCATCATTTTCCACTCCACGGAGTAACCACTTTCAACGTTTAGCTTGATGGTGGGGGCGGGGGGCGGGAGGGTAGCGTGCGTCTGGGTGGTGCATTTCATGAACCCTTTGCACTCCTGCGAATGTCCTTCAGCTCCCTCAGACGGGAAGAACAGCCTGGCACAGTATAAATGGTGTGCGTGTGCTTGCGCGTGCGTGCGCATGCGCATATGTGTACTCAGTACTTCAATCTTAGCATCCTAAGAACGTCTTTTTATTCCCATATACATGAAGGGCAGCTTGGCCAGTTCTTGCATTCTTGGGCCACAGCAATTTCCTCAATACTCTGCACGTATTTTTCCCTTATATTCTAATATTTAGGGTTGCAGGAAGTTTGTGCCATCCTGATTTCTCTTCTGCAACCTTTTTTGATTTGGACTGATCATTTGTTTCTTGGATGCATAGAACGGTTTTTCCCCCCCTATCTTTCAAATTTAAAACGTTCCTGGGTGTTATAAACTTTATTGGGAATATAATAATCAAATTCAACCTCCAAACCTAATCTCTCTAAACTTTAAAGAAATGGCAAGCTTTCTTTTATGACAGCTTAATTCTTATTGGCAACAAATTCATTTCCTGTTTAAGTTAACAAGTTGGTTTTGATTTCTTGTCTGCAATGCCTAGAAACACAAAGCAGAGGTAAAGAAAATGAGAAATGCGAGAAGACATGAAGAAAATAAAAAATGTACTCAAAATTATGCTTTGTCTTTTCATAGCAGTAATTCTAGTGATGGATTTTATTAAACATTGATTTCCTAGAAGAAGGAGGGAAACTCTTACCTTCAGAGGCAACACTTCTCTATTGATACCATAAAATGTTGCCATAGCAAGGGTCCAAGACAGCAGACCAGCCACATTCCCACAGACTTTTTTGGCATTTTCCAAAGAATAATCATCCATGTTAAAATATGGTTGCAGCAACTCAACAGTCTCTTCATTTATAGTATCCTTGGGGAACTGCTGGAGGCTCCACAGGAACCCTGTTGCACTCATCAACTGAAAAATAGCATTACAACCTGTAAGTTCTGGGAGTAAATAAATACTTTCTTCCTGAGTTAGCATATAATTCTAAATTGAATTTTTTCAAAGAAGTAACAATCAGTACACTCTTAAACATACAAATCAGGACTGTGATGGTAGTCAACCTAAATCTGTAAGTTGTAAATTGTCTACCCATTACCATGGTCAAAGAGTAAAGAAGAAAAGATATGTAAGTTTCCTGTCCAGTGCGTGCATCCGAAGGCCACCAACCATACAAGCTCTCTTTTGGAGACTGGGTTGGGATGACATCAAGAGTGTGCCAAGGGGCATCTGGGTGGCTCAGTAAGTTAAGCGTCTACCTTCAGCTCAGGTCATGATCCCAGGGTCCTGGGATTGAGCCCCACATCAGGCTTCTTTCTCAGTGGGGAGCCTGCATCTCCCTCTCCCTCTGCCACTACCCTCTGCTTGTGCTCTCTCCTTCTCTCTCTCTGTCAAATAAATAAATAAAATCTAAAAAAAAAAAACACACACAAAAAAACCAGCCTCTGGTTTTAGACACTTTTTACAAAAAGAAACCATTCAGCTTTACAATCTTTCCCTACTTACACTTTGGGAAATGCAATCTAAGAAAAAGTCTTCAGTACACAATTATCAATTACTGCCTGCCAGCTTGTGTGGTCTATATTGAAGGTCCTGGGCTGGGAGCATCTGATGCATCTTACAGGACTTGCAAAGATTTTTTACTTACTTTTAATGACTCTCCCCAGGAAGGCTTGCAGCAAGGTTTTTCTGGATCCATAGTGACTGGGTCAATTTTCTTTTGAAATAGTAGCAGGACACAGTCCATGATTCTCATAATAAGATGCGGGGGCTTGGCAAGTTTCCTGACTGTGGCGATATCATTTGGTTTGATAGTCTGTATTTGGGATTAGGAATCAATAAATTTTTTGTTGAGTAGTAGTAATAATCATATGGAAATCTAATGCTTTTAAACAATGGAAGTAGAAAACTTTAAAATGTATTTTCTCCCCATCCCCTCACATTATCTCCTTAAGGGCTTGTATTTCAAGATTTTTGCGTAATGGTTCTTTCATTATTGTCTTGGGATTTCTATTTGTTTTTATTCTCTTTTCTCTTGTTGCTCTCAACTAATTGCTGTAGAATATCACTACCATTCATTGCCCACCACCCCAAGTCTCTGTTGGCAACAAGCCTCACTGATGGGTAACATTCAGATAATTTGTATCTTCAGAGCACATACCCTATGTGTGGTAGGAAAGGAGGAGCAAGGCTCTGAATAACAGAAACCTCACCTTCAGTGTTCATTTTGAGGGCTTCCCTAATTATGGAAGGGGCAGAAATTCAAAGAAGAGAAGTTATTATAACATATGGCTCACAAAAATATTTTCCAAAGTTTCTATCTGTGAGCGGGGCTTGGAATGAGATGTTAGCTGATATTCAAGGCAAGAAGGATTGGAACATAACATGATCAATAAAATCCCCTAAGACTCGTTTGTTCAGTGATTTTTCTTCCTTGAATATTATTGTAGGACTCATAAAGGGAGTGGGGGTGGAGAATGTGTCTGATCATTGTCACAATGATATTAAATGATTATCATAAATCTAGTCATTCAACAAATACAGGCATCCTCCCATTTTTTTTAAAAAAGAAAGAAAATAAAGAAAAATAGCCTTGTCTTCATAATCTTCCAAGAAAGAAAAAGAAAGCACAATTACCCTAAACTAGAATTGTCATCATGCTAGAAGCAGAGGGGTGACAGGAAACACAAGGGACAGCCAGAAGAGCCAAAACCTTCCTGGAAGGGATGCACCTGGCCCTGGAGAATGGCTTATTAGGCAATGAAGGTTAGGGAAAGCATTCCTGGCAGAGGGAAAGACACATTTAAACAGACCATGGTTCTTCCAGAAACCTATGGGTGTTTCTGCATGGCTGGACCATACTGTGTGCAGAGACAGAATGACAGAAGGCCTCAAGGGCTAGACAGGAGCCCAGTTAGCAGCTGCAACAGCAGCACTGATATTTACTAAGTACTTTCTGTGTGCCGGGAAAACTGTATTCATTGCTTTTAATGCTTACATTGATCCTTCAAGGATCAATGAGGAATTATAATCCCCACAGAGATCCAAAAAAGTGAAGTAAATTTACTCCAAGATCATCTATGTAAGGAGCAGTGGTCGCAAGAGGCAACCGTAGGCTGCCCCCCAGCTGTGGATGTCTAGCGGTGGACCTTATCCTAAGAGCCCCCAGCACCCGTGAGAAGATTTTTAAAGGGCACATAATGTAATCTGGAGGGGATGCTTTGGAGGAACTGGGGAGGCTCTCTATATAATCTGAATCCCTTACGCTATTGTTCAGGCCAGGAATCACTCGCATTATTTCTCGGCTCTCATGGAAGGCTGATTTATGGAATAAAAATAAGTTATAAGAACTGAAGACTTAAAAAAAATTAGAATTTAGAATACTGAATCAACAGAAACATTTGTCTTCAGACTCAGAGATTATCAATCGCATCAGAATTCCATTCAGTTTTCAGATTCTAGAAGTTGCGTGTGAATTTCGCTGAACAGCCCACGGAGCGGGCTGGGATGGGGGCTGGGAGGGGTAACGGCGCATGCTCACATTCAGGGCCGCTTCTGCTTCTTCAAGGGCGGGTTTGGCCGCCTCCAGCTTGGTCTCAGCTTTTACTTTCTCACTGTCGATTTCATCCACAATTTTTTGAGCTTTGTCTTTCACCTCCTGCACTTCGTTTTTCACTTTGGCTGCAGCCTGAGCACTTACCGTGACTTCTGCCAGTACCTGTTAAATCGGGGGGACACATGAGGGCAAATAGGAAGCTTTTGAGCAAAATGGACAGATTTGAGCAGTGAGAGAATATTTATTCAATATAATATAAAACACAAATAAGAGCAAGTTTATTCCCTGTGTATATTTTACATATATTCCCCAATCTATGATTTAAGGTGTATTACAGTTAATTCCTTTAAACGGTTCCTTGAAATCTTCTATGTTCTAAGCTTCCCTGAGACTTACAAATATATAAATAAATATACATATTATACTTAAACACAGAATATATAAATGAACATTTTAAGCATTCAGGAAAATGGCATTTCACTCTATATAATTTCTGGAAAATTAACACAGCTCAAGCACATGAATAAGGTCAGAAACATATCAAAGCCCATGTAAGGAAAATAAAATAGGTCGTACTTGTTAAATGTCTATCATACAGCAGGACTATGCTAAGACCTTCTCCTATGCTCTCTCTCTCTCATTTCAATAACTAGCTAAGGTAAGTATCCATTCTTAACCGACTCAGTGAGTGGAAGCTGATGGTCAGGGTCATGGATCAAGGAGCAGCATACATATATCCCTATCAGCTTGGGAGGAGGATCTTTTTTTCTTTTTCTTCTTTTTTTTTTTTAACTCCACCAACAATTCCTCTTAGCTTTTTCCCTCCTTAACATAAACTTTGGATGAGACTTGGGCCATACTAGAAACGCTGAGCATACAAGAACCTCTAAGAGAAGACCAAATATACCTTAGAGAAAGGCAACCATTTCATAGCCAGATGAACGAGAACAAAAAAGACAGACCCAGAGAAGAAAGAATAGTCTTAAACCAGGTAGAGGATATAATAATTTAGGTGTCTCTTGGTATAAGTTAAACGGAAATACCTGTCATTGTGAACATTATCTTACTGGAAATAGTCTGTGGGTTTATACATTATTTTTTTAAAGATTTTATTTATTTGAAAGAGAGAAAAAGAGGGAGAGGGAAAGACAGCATAAGAAGGGGGAGGGGCAGAGAGAGAGGGAGAAGCAGACTCCCCACTGAGCAGGGAGCCCGACGAGGGACTCGATCCCAGGAACCTAGGATCAGAACCCAAGCCAAAGGCGATGCCCAACAAACTGAGCCACCCAGGCGTTCCTACATTTATTTTTAATAACATTTTTAAACAATGCTTTTTAAAATGTGGAATACAATTCCTCGCCACTAGTTATACAGTAAATGCCAACTCACTTCATCCGCTTTTACGGAAGCCACTGCTAGCTCCTTCTCCTTTACTGCGAGATCCTGAGAGAGCTTAGCCACAGATTCGCTCGCCTCCATAAGCTTATCAAGACCTTTACAAACACACACATACACGTTTGCTTAGTATCTGAACATCCCTTCTTCAAATATTTGCTCAGTATTTACTACTTACAAGCAACTGTACCAGTATTATAACCACCATAAGGTAATTCTTTATGGACAAATACGTATATATGAGGAGTATCAATACTGACCCTATCTCTGAGGGTTTCGACAGGGGGTGAAGAACACCATCTAGCTAAATTTGAGGGAAGATCACAAGGCCATACTGAGTAAGATTAACTTAGGAAACTTCGTCGACAAAATTAGTGCTCTCCTTGGCTTTGCAAACATCATTTTTAATGATGTATCATTTTTTTTTTTGCCTTTGAATCACGCCGTAGCTGTGACAAATGAACAGATAATATAGTCATAGTCGTGTGGTTCTCTTTGCTATGAAAATGAAAACAGCTGCTAACGCCTATGCGACTGACCCTACGACTGTCAGTGGTGTGGAGCACAATAACTGGACTCTCCCGTTCCAACTGAGTTCTAGACAGTGGTGTGTCGGTGAGTGTTTAGCATGAGTCCCTTGGGGAGAAGGGGAAACACTCATCCGTATGTTTTCCAGTTTCCGTGGTATCAGTATTCCTACCAGGGCTGATCTGAAGTTACCAAGAGATTCCCAGTAGCACACCAGTCATTATAGGTCTACCACACTGATAGAATAGAAATAACCTCAAGAACATTCATAGCAGTAAAATAGAGTAAAAATAACTAAGATGTGATGAATTTTGAGTATTCTTGCCTTTTTTTTTTTAAGATTTTATTTATTTATTTATTTGAGAGAGAGAGAGAGTATGAGTGGGGAGCAAGGGCAGAGGCAGGGGGAGAAGCAGACTCCCCACTGATCAGGGAGCCTGACTCGGGGTTCAATCCCAGGACCCTGGGATCATGACCTGAGCTGAAAGCAGATGCTTAACCGACTGAGCCACCCAGGCGCCCCTGTTCTTGCCTTTTGCAAATATAATTTATTTAATTGTGAGTTTATAGATCATATAGATCATAAAATTCCTACAAATTAACAATCAACTCTAGAGCCTACAAGTAGCTCCAGCCCACCACTAATCATAGAGTATCATATGGAAAGCTACAAGAAGGTGAGCCATGAGAAAAACAGAGGACGGTTTCTTCCACAGTGTTTCCATCACTATAACTGCCCAGATCTCAGAGCTCAATTAGGCTATGGGATCACATTTTTTGCAGAAGAAAGAGGGAGGAAAGATTTTTGCACTTCTTTTTGGACTGTTTGGGCCATAATGCTTTCTTAACATATAATTTGTTCCAATTTATACCTTTTCTGCTTTATATTACATGCACTGGACGTAGAAATCCATTGTTCAGGCAAACTACCTCTTTTTGTTTTGATTTTATTTTTCCTTTTCCTTTGTTAGAAATTTGAGAAGCATTAACATGGCAAAGTTTATGCAAATCAAAGCAAACTGTAATGAAACCAAAAACTGAAATCGTGGTCAGTTCTCAAGAGCTAGCTTTTCTCCACCTGCAGGTAGCAGCTCAGTGACAATGGGGACTCCCGGCCCAACAGCCTGGACCCAGAGTTGAAGGGGCAGGGAGAAAATGGTTCGAGAGAGAAAACAGGCTACCTCTGTTTAGATTTTCTTCTCCCCAGAAGCTTCCTTTTTTTTTTTTTTTTTTTTTAAGATTTTATTTATTTGAGAGGGAGAGTGAGTACAAGCAAGGTGAAGGGTAGAGGGAGAGGGAGAAGCAGACTCCCCAGTGAGCATGGAGCCCAGTGTGAGGCTCCATGCAGGACCCCAAGATCATGACCTGATCCAAAGGCAGAGGCTTAACCAACTGAGCCACCCAGGAGCCCCTGCCTGGAAGCTTCTGAACAGGTAAAAGACCCTAACGGCACCCCTCAAAATAATCTATTACTAACAGTAAAGTCAATACTTTGCTTTCAAACACAATATCCACCAGTGTAATATGTATATAATATTATACACATTACATATACACATACAATATACATATATTATATGTAATATTACACATTACATATGTATTACATATTATATCGTATTACATATTACATATTTTATATACATATATACATTATATATATTACATATTATTTCCATATAATGGTGTGTCTCTTGGTAACTTCAAATCAGACATGATGGGAGTACTGACACCATGGAAATTGGAAAACATACAGATGAGTGTTCTCCCTTCCCCTGAAAAGACTCAGATGCTAAACATTCACCAACACACCACTGTCTACAACTCAGTCGGAATGTGAGAAAATCCGTATGATTCCATATATATGGATTTCTATCAAAAGCCCTTAAAAGATTCCATTCTGCTTACCAATATTCATGCGTTCAGCTTGTTCATTGATATGTTTCACCTTTTCAGTATAAATGTTCTTATAACCATTTATAAATGAGAGATAAGACTTGGGAGTCACGTGTGCTCTTCGGCGGTATCTGAAAATAGAACATAAAAATGATCATCATCTCTATCATTCTGATTATTCCTAGAAAGCATCCTACAGACACTCTTCCCTCTGTGGAATCAGTGTGATTCTGAAGGGTGATGCACTAAAAGGAGGGCAGGAACTGTGAATGCTTTCCCTAGAGGTGAGATGGAAAGAACACTAAATATCTGGTGTTTTGACCTTTGAGGGGTCTTTGACTCAACCCTTACCCCACTCTGGGCTTCTGTTTCTTCATCTGGAAAACTAAGAAAAAAATCATTGCCCTACACTTGCCAGCACATTGTGGGGGGAAAAAAAAAAAAATATATATATATATATATTAAATATAAACTATTATATTTATTATTTATATAAATCATATATATAATTTTATATTTATATAAATATAATTTTAAAAGAATATATTTATATAAATATATAAGTATAATTTATATAAATATAATTATATAAATATAATTAAGGCATAATTATATTTATATAAATATAAATAAATAATTTATATAAATAATAATTAAATATAATTTTATAGTTATATAAATATATATATATTGCATATGTAAACACACTCCATAAACTTTAATGTCCTGTACAAATATTAGGGATACATAGTTCGAATGAATTTCGGCTGTAACCTGTTTTCATTCAACTGATATTTGAATGAAATATGTACTTCTCTTCACTGCTAGAAACCATCTGGGTGGGCTTATAAAAGTGAAAGTCAGTCTCTCCCCCTACTCCCCAGATCTCCTTGAAATCATGGCAGCCATGACTCAAGCATTGAACTCATTATGGCTTTAGTATAATAATTCTTTTTAATGGTAGAATTAAATAAAAGGAATAATTTTATACAGGAGAAACTCAAGTCCAAGAAGAGCACCTCACATACTATAAAATCATTTTACCTTTTAATTAATTTTTCACTTTTGGAGTTCTGAAGATTTTTAACATTAAAAAAAATTTTAAGGACTCGGGCATATACGTGACTAGCACTTAAGCACTTGATAAATATCACATTCAGAATAAACTTCAACCTAAAAGGATATGAGAATTTTGGAAAATACACCCAATTTTTCAAAAATAAAGACACAGGTTTTTGTAGCTGTAAGAAGGTAAAAACTTTCCACAGATGACAGTGGCAGAAGGAGTTCAAGTTAAATGGAAGGAAAATCTTGGTAAGCATAAGAATACACATGGATCCACCAAGAGGATCTGGAAGGTTACCTAGAACTATTTAAAAGCGGGAGTGGGGGGTTCTGGGGATAGGGTCCAGGATAAACATCCTTTTATGAGATAGGAACCTTCTGGAAAATCCATGAAAGTGTTACCTAGACTCTCTAGCTGGAAAAATTCTTTCTGGCAGGTTCATTGCCCCCAGAAGCCCAAAGATTATGTTGGTTCGCCTTTATTCCCATCTGTCAAATGTACACAGCTGCTATCATGCACTGGGAGGGGAAGAAGTTGTATTTTTGAACTGTTGACAGCAGCTTTCACATGTGAATACCATTGCTACTTTTAGCCAATGGACTCTCTTACAGTCGGTTAAAATTATTTGGCACAAAAACATTGCTAAGACTACGAAATGCAAATACAAAACCTAAATGTCCCTTACCATAAGGCAATATTGAAACTTTAAAACAGTGTACTTCTTTAATCAAAATAAACATGCATTTGAATAAGAAACTAATTTTAAATAATTTATCATGAATTAGTTAAGTCATTTTCAAAAAAAAATTAAGCGAATGAAATAAAGTGATTCATTAAGCATCTGTTCCTTTGAGGCCTGGAGGGAAAGAGGTACTTGAGAACGGACACTAGTTCATTTTGAAGTCTCATTGATTTATCATGATTTCAATATATAATCACTAGAAAATCAAAGCAAGAAAGAAAAATCTAAGTGCAGCCGAGACCTTGTACTCAATCGATCTGGCTGCTGACAGAATTCCTCTCTGGAGTGAACTCTGGTGCTTGCAGCCACGACCTCAGGTAAAGCCACTCACCGCTGGAAATAATTTTCACAGCTCTCGGAAACCATGTCATGGAAGAGGCCCATTGTTTCTACCACTTGTCTTTTAGTGTCACTGGAGCAGACAATACTATAGCCTGAAAGGAAATAGGAGGCCACCGCAATCAAGGCCTCCTTCGGCCAGCGACTAAACCAGTCCATGGTGCAACCTGATATCAAGCCAGGAAATTTCAAAGAGCGGGCCCGGAACTTCTCGCCAACCTGTTGACAGCGAAGTCGGAAAGCGTTAGACACACAGAGGGATTATAATAATTCTGCTCGAGAGAGGCTTAGGCTTTCTGAGCCAACGGTGTGACATCACAATTAAAAAAATATCTTGTGCTGCATTAATTTATCAGTGAAATGTTCAGATGAAGGGAGGTGGTATTTCCACACCCTTCCCTTCCCTAAGACTAGATCTGGCATTACTGGGTTGGATTCTAAAATCTACCTTTAAGAGGAAAGTGACAAGCTAGGACTCTTCTAGAGAGAGATGACCAGGATGGTGAAAGGCCTGGACACAAGGAGAAGTGAGAATAGCAGAAGGGGTGGGAGGTGTTTGGTCCACAAAGGAAGCAACTTCAGGAATCTGCAAAAACTTTCTCTAAATATCTGAGGACCTAGGTATGGGGTGCAAGGAAGGATCGGATTCATTTTACAAGCCAAAGCAGAATCACAGGGGGAAAAAAAAACCAGAGACACAAAATTCAATTCATCTCATAGAAGACTTCTCTGGGAATTTGACTACCTAAAAATTAAGCAGGTTGGCTTGTAAGTCAGTGAGACTCCCAGAGCAGAGCTGCCTGATACAACCGTGATTGTGGAAACGTTCTATGTCTGTGACATCCAGTATGGTGGCCACAAGCCACACGTAGTTACTGAGCACCTGAATAGAGCTAATGGGACTGAAGAATTGAATTTTTATTTTTAGTTCATTTTAACTAATCAAAATTTAAATGGCCATACATGTCTAATAGCTACTCTACTGGATAATACAGTGAGCTAGGGATATTCAAACCTACATCAGGGACATTCTAGATAGGTATGTCTATATTGCAGGAAGAGCTGGACAAGATTACATCACCAAATCCCTTACAATTCAAGTAATCTATATCTCTAGGCAATTAATGGAAGTTGTAGGCTATGCAATACTTTCTAATAAAATGAATATTTTAAGTTATTACACTTTGGTACGAGATTGTCTCCAATGCAGACTGGTGGTAGTAAAGTGTTAATTTCAATTCGGTGTGACAAATGTTAGTTTCTGAGCAAATCATCTCATCAGAAGGTAAACTATTAAGTACATTCCAATAAATAATTCCTCCCACATAAATATAAAGTAACAACTCACTGGAGAAAAGCAGAGAACAACATGCAAGTTTTTTCTTGATCTTGAAATGAAGTACTCATACAGATTGTCGAAGGTAGGAGGGTGGCGAGGCAGCTCCTTTTTCATCACCGATATCAGACCTTGGGTGATTTCATCCATCTCATCTCGTGCAAACAGACTGGAGATCTTTGTGAAACAGACAAGACTCATACTTTACAAGTTCCCCACACCAATTCACTGCCAAAGCCTAGTCCTCTTCCCCGCCCCCCACATGTCATCTTTTTTCATATTTTCTTTCTGGATCTCCATAGTCAAAATCCCTCATTTGCCAGAGATGACCAAGAATACAACTTTTTATTGGGCAGTTTAATCAGGAAGAAATTTTGTTTCCCTTTGCTCCAAGAGCTATCACCAAAAAAGTATCTCTCTAGCATTCTAATAATCTCTTTAGAATGTCCAGTGATGCCCTGTGTTCTCTGATTCATAGGCAGTCCCAGTTCTGGGTCTGAGGTCATTTTTTTACTATGTTTGTGTATTTTTTTCATGTATAATTGATATACAATATTAGTTTCCAGTGATTCAACATTTTTATATACTGGGCAATGATCACCATATTAGGTCTAGTTACCATCTGTCACCCTATAAAGTTACACGATATTATTGACTACAATCCCCTGCTATATATTAACATCTCTATGACTTCTTTATTGTATAGCTTTATTTTGTAATTGTACTTCTTGATACCCTTTACTCATCTCCCCCATTCCCATCCCAGCAAGTTCCCCTCCCTCTGTCAACCAACCATCTATTCTCTGTATCTAGGAGATATAGAGGGTTTTGTTTTGTTTTTTAGATATCTCATATAAACAAAAGCATGCAGTTATTTGCCTTTCTCTAACTTATTTCACTTAGCTTACTACTCTCAAGGTCTACCCCTGTTCTCACGAATGGCAAGATTATATTTTTGTTGGGGCTAAGTAGTATTCCATTGTGTGTGTGTGTACACAAACATGCCATATCTTCTTTACCCATTTATCCTCTGATAGATATCTGGGTTGTTGCCATACCTTGGCTATTGTAAATATTGCTACAATGAGCAAAGGGTGCATATATCTATTTGAATTAGTGTTTTCATTTTCTTCAGATAAATACCCAGTAGTGGAATTGCTGGATCACAGGGGGGTTCTATTTTTAACTTTTTGAGGTTCCTCCATACTGTTTTTCAAGTGACTGTATCAGTTTGCATTCCCACCAACAGTGCATGAGGGTTCCCTTTTCTCCACATCCTTATCAAAACTTGTTATTTCTTATCTTTTTGATAACAGCCATCCTGACAGGTGTGAGATGTTATCTTGTAGTGGTTTTGATTTGCATTTTTCTGACAATTAATGATGTTGAGCATTTTTTTCATGTGCTTGTTAGCCGTCTGTGTATCTTCTTTGGAAAAATATATATTCAGATCCCCTGCCTGGAGGATTATCTGGGGTTTTGTTGTTGTTGTTGTTGTTGTTGTTGTTATTGAGTTGTAGGAGTTCTTTATATATTTTGAATATTAGCCCCTTATCAGATATTCAACTTGCAAATATCTTCTCCCAGTTAGTAGGTTGCCTTTTAATTTGTTGATGGTTTCCTTCACTGTACAGAAGCATTTTAGTTTGATATAGTCCCTTTTGTTTCTTTTTCCATTAGTTTCCCTTTATCACATTGATAAAAGCATTGCTAAGACCAATGTCAAGGAGCTTACCTATGTTTTCTTTTAGGAGTTTATGGTTTCAGGTCTTAACTTTAAGTTTTTAATCCATTTTGAGTTAAGTTTTGTGCATGGCGTAAAGTAGTGGTACAGTTTCCTCCTTCTGCTTGTGGCTGTCTAGTTTTCCCAACACCACTTATTAAAGAGATTGTCCTTTCCCCATTGTTTATTCATGGCTCCTTTGTCTTAAATTAATTGACTGTATATGCGTGGGTTTATTTCTGAGCTCTCTATTCTGTTTTGTTGATCTATGTTTCTATTTTTATGCCAATACCACATTGTTTTGATTACTATAGCTTTGCAGTATAGCTTAAAAATCAGAGATCATGATATTTCCATCTTTTTCTTTTTTCTCAAGATTGTTTGGCTACTCAGGGTCTTTCATGGTTCCATATAAATTTTAGAATTCTTTGTTATGTATCTGTGAAAAATGCCATTGGAATTTTGATAGCTATTGCATTGAATTTGTAGATGGGTTTGGACAGTATGGACATTTTAACAATATTAATTCTTCCAATTCATGAGCACAAAATATCTTTCCATGTATTTGTATCTTCTTCATTTCTTTCAACAATGTTTTATAGTTTTTAGTGTACAGGTCTTTCACCTCTTTGATTAAATTTATTTGTAGGTATTTTATTCTTTTTTTGATGCAATTTTAAGTGGCACTGTTTTCTTAATTTCTCTTTTGGATAGATCATTATTAGTGTATAAAAATGCAACCAATTTCTGTATTTTATTCTTGTATCCTGAAACTTTACTGGATTTGTGTATTAGTTCTAACAGTGTTTTGGTGGAATCTTTAGGATTTTCTATATCTAATAGTATGTCATGTGTAAATACTGACAGTTTTACTTCTTCCTTTCCAATTTGGATGCCTTTTATTTTTTCATCTTTCCTAAGAAAAAGCTTCCTGTTAAGTATGATATTAGCTGTGAGCTTGTCATATATGGTCTTTATTATTTTGAGGTATATTTCCTCTGTCCCATACTGTTGAGAGTTTTTAATCAGATACTGAATTTTGTCAGATGCTTTTTTATGCATCTGTTATGATCATATGATTTTTATCTTTTGTTAATGTAATGTATTATGTTGATTGATGTGGATGTTGAACTATCCTCACAACCCTAGAGTAAATCCCACTTGATCATTGTGCATGATCCTTTTATCGTATTGTTGAATTCAGTTATTTTATTGAGGATTTTTGCATCTATTTTCATCAGGGATATTGGCCTGTAATTCTCTTTTCTTGTGGTATCTTTGTTTGGCTTTGCTATCAGGGTAAGTCTGTCCTTGTAGAATGAGTTTGGAAGTGTTCCCTCCTCTTCAATTTTTTAGAAGAGTTTGAGAAGAATAGGTACTAACTCTTCTTTCACTGTTTGGTAGAATTATCCAGTAAAGCCTCTGGACCTGGAATTTTGTTGGCAAATTTTTGATTACTGATTCAACATCCTCATTAGTGATCAGTCTATTCAGAATGATTTCCTATTTCTTCATGATTTAGTCTGGGAAGATTATAAGTTTCTAGAAATGTATCCATTTCTTCTAGTTTACCTAATCTGTTGACATACAATTGTTTGTAGTAGTCTCTTATGACTCCTTGTATTGCTTTGATAGCAATTATAACTTCACCTCTTTTTTTTCTGATTTTGAGTCCTCCCTCTTTATTTCCTGTTTTAGTCTAGCTAAGGGTTTGTCCATTTTGTCTATCATTTCAAAGAACCAGCTCTCAGTTTCATTGATCTTTTCTATTGTCTTTTCTGTCTCTATTTATTTCCACTCTGATCTTTATTATTCCCTTACTTACTGTTTCATTTTCTAGTTCCTATAGGTGTACAGTTAAATTCTCTATTTGAGATTTCTCTTGTTTCTTGAGGTAGGTTTATATTGCTATTAACTTCCCTCTAAAATCCATTCTCACTGCACTGCATGTTTTAGCATGTCATGTATGTTTTCATTTGTCTCTAGGTATGTTTTATTTCTCCTTTGATTTCTTCTATGATCCAGTAATTATTGAGTAACATGTTTAATCTCCACTTATTTGTAGTCTTTCAAGTTTTATTCATATAATTGATTTTTAATGTCATACAGCTGTGGTCTAAAAAGACGCTTAATATGATTTCGGTCTTCTTGAATTCATTAAGACTTGTTTTGTGGCCTAACATGTGATCTATCCTTGAGAATGTTCCATGTGCACTTGAGAAGAGTGTATATTCAGCTGTTTTGGAATAGAACATCCTACATGTATATCTATTAAATCCACATGGTCTAGCATATCGTTTAAGGCTGATATTTTGTTAATGATTTTCTATCTCGATGATCTATCCATGGATGTAAGTGGGGTGTTAAAGTCCCCTACTATTGCATTGCTGTCAATTTCTTCTCCTAGATATATTAATACTTGTTTTATATATTTTGGTGCTCCTATGTTTGGTTCATATACATTTATAGATGTTATATTCTTTCTGGATTGACACCTTTTCATTATACAGTGCCCTCTTTGTCTTTTGTTACTGTCTTTGTTTTAATGTCTATTCTGTCTGATTTGAATACAGCTATACCAGCTTTCTTTTCATTTCCATCTGCATGGAATATCTTCTTCTGTCCCTTCACTGTCATTCTGTGTCCTTACTTCTGAAGTGGGTCTCCTGTAGGCAGCACATAGATGGGTCTTTTTTTTTTTTTAAATCCATTCAGCCACTCTCTATCTTTGATTAGATAATTTAGTCCACTTACATTTAAAGTAGTTTTTGATAGGTATGTAACTTAGTGCCATTTTGTTAATTGTCTTCTGGCTGCTTTCATTGTTTCCTTCTGTTACTTTCTTCTTCTCTTTCTCTCATCCCTTCTTGTTTGATTACTTTCTTCAGTGTTATGTTTCGATTCCTTGCTCTTTTTCTTTTGAGTGTTTACTATAAGTTTTTGCTTTGTTGTTACTGCGAGGTTCACTTTATCATTTTATATATTTAACAGTCTATTTTAATTTGATAGGAACTTAAATTTCAACACATTCCAAAAGTCTTCAGTTTTACTACTTTCTCCCATGTTTTATGTTTTTGATGTCACATTTTACATCTTTTTATATCCGTTAACTATTATAGTTTTAGTTAATTTTATCACCTTTACCTTTACTGCCTTCATAGTTGTTTTAGTAGTTTCATAAGTGATTAACCCATTCCCTTTACTATATATTTACCTTTTTCAGTGAGATTTTTAATTTTCTGTGCTTTCTTGCTATTAATTAGTGCCATTTCTTTTCAGCTTAAAGAAGTTCCTTTAACAAGTTTCTTGTAAAGCTGGTTTAGTAGAGATGAACTCCTTTAGCTTTTACTAACCTGAAAAACTATATCTCTCTTTCAGTTCTGAATGGTAACTTTCCTGAATAGAGTATTCTTAACTGGAAGTATTTTTTTCCTTTTAGCACTTTGCATGTATTGTGCCACGCACTTTTGGCCTGTAAGGTTTCTGCTGGGAAATCAGCTGGTAACTTTATGGCATTTTCCCTTATATGTAACAATTTTTTCTCTTGTTGCTTTTAAGATTCTCTCTTTATCTTTAACCTTTGACATTTTAATTATAATATGTCCTGATGTGAATATCTTTGGGCTCATCTTATTTGGAACTCTAGGCTTCCCGGCCCTGGATGTCTGTTTCCTTCCCCAGGTTAGGAAAATTTTCAGCCACTATTTCTTCAAATAAGTTTTCGGTCCCTTTTTCTCTCTCTTCTCCTTTGAGGTCCCCATAATGCGAATTTTATTCAACTTGCTGTTGTCCCATATATCCCTTACATTATCGTCATTAAATTTTCTTTTTGCTGCTCTGATTTTCATTGTTTTGTCTTCCAGCTTGCTGATCTGTTTCACTTCTACTAGTCTGCTGTTGAACCCCTCCTGTGTATTTTTTCAGTTCAGTTATTGTAATTCTTCAGCTCTGTAACCTCTATTTGGTATTTTCTTACATTGTCAATATCTTTATTAAAGTTCTGTGTTCATCCATTCCCCTCATGAGTTCATTAAGCATCTTTATGACCATTACTTTGAATCCTTTATCAGGTATGTTACTTATCTCCTTGTCATCAAGGTCTTTTTCTGAGGTTTTTGTCTTTCATTCAGAACATATTTCTCTGTTTCCTCATTTTGCTTGACTCTCTGTGTTTCTTTCTGAGGCAAAACAGCTACCTGTCCCAGTCTTGAAGAAGTGGCCTTACGTAGGTGATGGACCTTCTCGTTCAACTTCGCCCTAGCTCTTGGTTGTCTCACAAAACCTTTTGATTATCCAAACCACCTGATTTATTGTTGATATGCCCCTATTGCTGAGGGTGCACCAAGACCAGTCAGTGTGCCAAGGGGGAGGAATATCATTTAGTACCTGGTTTCAGGTTGATTGGAATCTAGACCCTGAGGCAACAGTTTTTAAAGTGTGCAAATACATACATTCCTATATGGCCACAGTCATAATGCCTGCTGTCCTCCAGACTAGGAAGTCTCTCCAAATCACAAAAGCTGGGGCTCAAGACAAATATATAAACTCCTTTCCAGCAGGTCTTGTTGAGCTATAGCAAGGCCAAGGGGTTGTGGAAGGATTGTGTCTTCCTGCTTACATTCCCTTTGAGTGTCTCAACCTCCAGATGTGTGGGAAACCGAAAGCCTGTCCCTCTGGCGGAAGCTCCAGGCTAAGTAAATAGGCCTTTTTCACAGGAAGACTGGGGTTGGGTTGTGATTAAGTCCATCATCTATGCAGTGTCCTGGGTGTGGTGGCCTGCCAAGAACTGTCTTTCTAACTGTTACATTTCCGTGGAGCTCAAGAATGTCATTCTCCTTGGCCACCAGCATCAGGCAATCAAGGGGCATCCCCATGTAGATTGCCCAGGCCTGCTGGCTTTAACTAGGCAGCTAGAGAATGTGTAAGAGGGGCACACTTGCCAGCTTCAGAAAAGCAGCAGGAAAAATGTTTTAACTGCATGCTCCCATGGGCTTCAGGACTGCAGAGTGAGTGCCTTGTCTGAGTGTATGCACCAGCTTTAGACTAGTGTGCACCAGTTTTAGACTAGAGTGGAAGAATGTTTCCACCTTTTGCACTTGCCGGCCCCAGCCAAGGAAAGGGAGTGTCACAACCACCCAGTGCTTGCTGACCTTATCTAGGGAGCAGGTGAATGCCACATTCATGCTCACCTGCCCCAGCCAGGGAGCAAGGGAGTGCCACAACCACCCATGCTCTCCAACTTCAACAAGGTGGCGGGATAGCACTGACCACTCACGCGCCCCTGCCTGTCTTAGTAAGGTGACAGGAGGGTGCTTTGTCCAAGCTTGTTCACCTGTGCAAGCAGGGTAGGTAGAAAGTGCAAAACTGGCATCCACCAGCAACTCCATCTCTAGGGAGAGTTTCAACTGTTCCCTGCCACCTCCAGTTGATACTTTAAGATTGGCAAATGAATCTTCTTCACATACCAGCTAGGCACTTTTCAAAGTGCTGGGATTTATTTGTTTGTTTGCTTGCTTGCTTGGCTGGGTCTTGGGGGACTATATGGGAGCCCTTTAGTAGTGAATCTCAGTTTCTTATAACACTTTGAGTCATTGGATGTCAGCCCCATTGGTTTTCTTTTCTTTTCTTTTCTTTTTTGCCCCATTGGTATTCTAATCCAGACATTTTGGGGGCTTGTCTCTCTGGTGTATATTCCAGGGGTTGGGGTGCCTGATGTGAGGCACCAACCCCTCACTCCTCCAAATTTGTGAGAGCCCTCCCTATTGTACGTCACTGTGCTGAGGCTGAGGTCTTTGGCAAGACTGTGTCTCTGCCTCTCCTACCTATCCCGATGTGGTCTTCTTATCCTTTGTTGTAAAGAAGCAGCTTATCTAGTTTTCAGATCTTTTTCAGAGGAAAGTAATCCATATGTAGATGTAGATTTGGTGTTCCCATGGGAGGAGGTGAATTCAGGACTTTCCTATGCTACCCTCTTGCAGAAGTCCTCTCTCCAAGGGAGTTAAGGAGCTCAGGCAGCAGCAAGCATCGATAGACACCATGGGGCAGGGAAGAGTTAACACGGTGGGCCCGATTTTGAGAAGCATATGCTCGGAGAGCTAGCACTTCAGCATCCTCCGGGAACTTGGTTTTTGAATGTCTCCTTCATTACTAATTGAAAAGGTTGTTCTGTGCCTGGACTCTTTATACAAACATTGTGATACATGGCGAACAACTGCTTTCCTTCCGGAAGTCTGGAATTTTGGCAGCTGTGTCTAGGCAGGGAAGGACAACCAGACCAGCCCCTGATAAAACTGTTGAACTCCAAATCTCCAACAGACTTCCCTGAATGGAAACACAGTGCATGAGTGACTGCATTTCACCGCTCAAGAGGAAGCACATTCTGTATGACCTTTTTGATGAGAACATACGAAGCCTGTGCATGGATTTCTCCAGATTCCACCTGATGTGTCTTTTTCTGCATTGATCTGGCTGTGAATCTCTGCTGTGTCGCTGTCATAAATCTTAGGAGTCTGCTGAGTCCCGTGAGTCCTTCTAATAAAGCACCAAGCGTGTGAGTGATCATGGGAGTGTTGACAAAGGTGGTGTCAGAAGAGATGACACAAACATCTACTTAGAGCTGGCAGAACTCTTTCATCTCTTTTTATACTCCTGACTATCAGATAGATACTGTGATTCTTCTAAAATAAATTACAGGACCAAATGCCAGAAATAAGTAAGCAATCATATTTAAAACGGAACAATGCATACAAAAAATCTGGAGGTGGGCAGCATAAATTTCACAGGTTGTTTTAAACAAAATCTAGCATGTCTTATACATGAATCCTTTCTAAAATGAAAAATGTATGTTAAGTGGCCTCGCTTGTGAAAGGTTGCTGCTTTTTCTGTTCCAATATAATTTATATTTTTTTAAATACGAGCTTTTTCTCTCCTTTTGAGACCTACCTCCCCTGAAGATAACAGGTTGTTAAGATATTCTAGAAATGCCTCATCTTTTATTTCATTGTCAGTAAAGATGAAGGTGATACCTTTTCCATCAGCACCAGCAACTTTGTACAGACCTTTTAAGTCCTCCGTTAGATTATTCACATTATAAGACCTAAACAGGGTGGTAGGAAATTTAAAATTAAAAAAATATATATATATAAAATTAAAAATTAAAAAATAAATTAAAAAAATATATACACACATATACATACATAGTCATAAGTTGTTTCAAAAGACAATATAACCCATGATAATAAGAGTATACTCTGCACCTGCTCCAAGAGATATTAAGTAAGCTTGCCTGCTAAAAAACAGAGTTTAGAGTGAAATAGTTATACGTTACTGTTCAAAGCAAGTATGTTTTATTTAGCTTGAGAAGTGAGAAATGGGAATTTACCAGAAGTGACTCATGAAGAGTAATTAAAAATTCAGAAATGAACTTTATTCTCAGCAAGCTGACAGTCTTCCACAACAGATTTTGCCCCGAGTGAATATATGTATAATATTTAAAACTAATCTGAAACTTGGATGAGTTTGGATTGGTAAGAAAGTCAAGATAAATTATAAATAAAATTAGCGATAAATTATATATAGTGGTAATTTGTGTATCTCATTAAGTGGCTAAATACAGAGACAACCTACAGAAGAATATGCATTATGCAATGTGATATAAATAATTGAAATGTTGTAATTATGTAGTTACAGATTATGACAAGATCTTAGTCTTTGCTTTTCTGCTGTTTCCTATTGAATGTACATGCTCCTGGAGATGAGGGGATGTGCAGAAATAAAGCAGACACTTTTTGAAGTGTTGTGTATAAATCCTCATGAGTAAATTGACAACACAGACATCTTCACTTGAAGGAGGTTGTACTGTGCAAGTCACAGGGAGTTTCATGTAAGTCATAGGGTCTAGCGGAAAGACTACCAGCATTAGAACCAGAAAGACCTGTGTTCAAATCCCCATTCTGCAGCTTTGGAAATGTTCCTTTACATTTCTCAGCATCTGTTTCCTCCTCTGCAAAATGAAGATAAAATCTGTTTGTAAAGGCTGCTTTGGGCATTAGAGATGATTTGGTTGAAGTGCACTCAAATGAATAAATAGCTGATTTTAAAGTAGGAGAACCAGTTACCCCCTTCTGAGGGGCACTACAGTAACATGTCTTGTAGACTTGGGCAAGAGGAACTCCACTGAAAGGAGAAAATACATGTCTTTCAAAATAACTGCCAAGGAGGGCAGACATTCGTTAGAAGGAAAAACTGGTAAGATGGTTTGCTGAGATGCAATTTGGTTTCTGGAAACCACTCTGGATTTCTTCCTCCCTGCCTTGCCTCTTCTGCTCATTCTCCATTGCAAGCAAGTCCCCTTCCTCTATGTTGGGAGACCCCAGCATTCTTCCCTCAGTCATTTCTTCTAGCTACACACCCTACTCATATTCCTTATTACCTTGAAAGTGTTCTCTCCACTGAGACGTCTGTGCTGACATTTCCAGGACCCACTCTGAACTCTACACCCATGAGTCTAATGAACTATGGAAACCGTGTGTTCAAACATTTCACTCTGCATGTACTGACTGACTTCTCCTTTTAAACCCCCCCCAAAACTGTTAATTTGTTCAATAGATATTTTTATGGTGTCGGTTAAAAGTACCCACTTGATAGTAATGGTAGATAAGACACAGGCTACAATGGTCCATCCTCAGGTTGCTTACAGCCCAGTGAAAGAGACAAAGGAGTGAACAAGCATTTTTATAGTGCAGAGTGATAAAAACCACTAGAGAGACTAGGTGTGTCCTTCTAGACGTTCTTCTTTACCCCATATCCAATCAGGTGTTAAGTCCTATCAATACACCAGTGACTATAAAGTCCTACTTTAAATTCCCCCTCTGACTCCTCTCTACTTCCACCTTCCCTGCTGTTTTAAAATGTTTCCTGGATGGGGTGCCTGGGTGGCTCAGTGGGTTAAAGCCTCTGCCTTCAGCTCAGGTCATGGTCTCAGGGTCCTGGGATCGAGCCCCGCATCAGGCTCTTTGCTCAGCAGGGAGCCTGCTTCCTTCCCTCTGCCTGCCTTTCTGCCTACTTGTGATCTCTCTCTCTCTGTCAAATAAATAAATAAAAAATCTTTAAATAATAATAAATAAATAAATAAATAAAATGTTTCCTGGATTTGTTTTAGTCAGGTATGGTCAGAGACACAGACATGGAAAGGCCTGTCATGAAGGAAGAAGCTTATACTCACAGACCCGCAGAAACAGGAAGGGATATGCCACACCACATGGGGAAGCATCAGGGTCAGTCAGGAGGTGGAAGGAGTGAGAGGAACCATGGGCAACAGCCTTTACTGTGGTTTCTATGAGAAGGGCAAAGGCAGGCAGGCTAAGCAGATTTAGGATTGGCCTGTTTGCATCATTTCAATGGACTCTGGGGCATAGATGCTGTCCCTAGTTACTGGTCC
>CM052886.1:100084387-100162789 GCA_028534135.1 Potos flavus
GGGCGCCTGGGTGGCTCAGTCAGTTGAGCATCCAACACTTGATTTCGTCTCAGGTCATGATCTCAAAGCCATGGGATCCAGCCCCATGTCTCCCTCTGCCCTCCCCTACTCTCTTTCACTCTTTCACTCTTTCTCTCAAATGAATAAATAAATCTTAAAAAAAAAAATAAGGCTGTATACAGTAATATAAAGATGAAGTGGTATACAGGGTTAAAAAGGCTTTGTGAGGATGAGAGGTTTGAAGAAAAGATACAAAAAAGTCTGCTTATTTAGGGGTGGGGAGGGGAGGAAGATTTATTCATCATTCAGTGGATATTTTAGAGTACTTCCTGCTGCCCTTAAGATAGCATGGGGGGGGGCACCTAGGTGGCTCAGTGGGTTAAAGCCTCTGCCTTCGGCTCAGGTCATGATCTCAGGGTCCTGGGATCAAGCCCCGCATCGGGCTCTTTGCTTAGCAGGGAGCCTGCTTCCCCCTCTCTCTCTGCCTGCCTCTCTGCCTACTTGTAATCTCTCTCTCTGTCAAATAAATAAATAAAATCTTAAAAAAAAAAAAAAAGACAGCATGGTAACTAAGAAGATAGCATGGTAACTAGCAGCTCAATCTACCATCAGGGAGCTTCCATTCTAGTGGGGGTGCCTGACAATAAATAAATAAGAAACAAATATATTGGTAAACAAACAAGTTGACAAATAATAATGATAAAAGTCATGGCCAGAAAAAATAAAGCAGGGTCAGGAGATGGAATAACTGTGGCAGGACCATGGACAGTTACTTTAGAGCCTAGGATCGGAGAAAGCCCCTGTGAAAGTAAGGAGGGTGAGAATGAGTCAAAGTATAATGGCCCAGGGGCACAAAAAACGTGGGGTGTTGAAGGAACAGCAAGAGGGCAGGGGAGCTGGAGCAGAAGGTGGAAGGGGCGAGCAGGGACCAGCTTGGGGTGAGTTCCACAGGCCAGAGCAAGGTGTATCTGGGCTTCACTCCAAGTGTATCTGGGAGCCTCCTGGTGGTTTCAAGAAGGAGTAATGATCTCTGATTACTTTTTTTAAAAAGCATTTTAGGGCTGTGTAAAGAAAAGGCTCTAGGAGGGCAAGAAGAAAGCAAGTCGCTGCATGGGCCAGAGGGCAGGCGACTGAAGCATCTATGGGGGGGGGTCACTCTGAGATGGCAGAGTGCTCAGCTTTGAGATGTATTCTGAAAGGACGGTAACTGAGACTTGCTGAAGAACTGGAAATAGAGGGGTGAGGGAGACAAATCACAGACGGTGGCAGTTTTCTAGTCTGAGGAAGAGGATCAGTGTTGTTGCTATTAACCAAAAAGATGCAAAAGTCTGAAGGAAGGTCATATTGAAGCTTATTTAAGGGTTCCGTGTAGACACATTAACTTTAAGATGGTTATTGGACATCTAAACAGCGATGTCTACTAAGCAGTTAGAAATCAGCGTGGAGCCAAGCAGAGAGGCCTGGACTGGACATGGATTTTGAAGTTATCAGCACGGAGATGGTAGATAAGGCTTTGAAGCTGGAGAAACCATCTGGGTGAAGAATGCGTACAGGGGAGAAGTCCTAGAGTCGAGATCGGGTGCACTACAGTATCTAGAGGAAGGGAAGGAGAGGGGGGACTTTTTTAAAAGGTAACTTGTCAGGTAGGAAGAAAACCAAGAGTATGAGGTCCCTTGGAAGCCAAGTGAAGAAGGTGTCGAGAAGGATAATTTATGTCAAATGCTGCTAAAGAGTCAAGGAAGAGGAAGAACTCAACCTTTGGATTTGGCAAGACTGAGGTCTCTGGTGACCTTGATGAGAGCAGTGGAATGAAAGGTTGTGCCAAACAGGTTAAAGAGGTAAAGAAAGATGAGAAAGGAACCAGTAAACACTCATATAACAAAAGAAGCTTTGATGGAAAGACACCCAGAAGGCCAAAGCTTTTCAAGAAAATATGTATATAATCTCATTAATGTGAACAATAGCCCCACTGGGAAAACAGATGGATCTTACCACAGAACATTATCCCAGACACTCAGTCCCTGCCATTCATTTTGAAGTTTCTTTAAGAGAGGCAGAACAGCATGTGCAAAGACCCTGTGTTGGCAAGGAGCAGGCCCCATGCAAGGAATTGGTCACTGCAGGGCACTGTGTGCACTGAGCATTTCATAAGAAACACCCAATTCCTCTCCTGGTAATTCTCTTACCTAGAATTCCCCCAGGAATCTGAGAGGTTGGCACCCTCCAGGTTTTACCAGGACATAAGCTTCCTCCCAGATACGTGTAATTGGCCTAATGAATGTTTTTTGGCAAATAACGTCAATTTTTTTTTTTAAGCTGAGCTATCACAGACCTATGCTTAATTGCTTTTTCAGGAGTCTGCTTTAAGCCATCTGGTGACAGCTACAGGTTTGCTGAGTTTACTTAGGGCACTGAACTGTATAACAAAATCTAGACTAGGGGCACCTGGGTGGCACAGTCGGCTAAGATTCCGGCTCAGGTCGTGATCTCAGGGTTGTGAGATCGAGTCCAGCGTCAGGCTCCATGCTTAGAGTGGCGTATGCTTGAGACTCTCTCTCCCTCTCCCTCTCCCCCTCCCCCCTACTCTCTAAGGTAAATAAATAAATCTTAAATATGAATATATATATATATATATTGTTAAATACACTTCCATCCATTTACTAATCCCCGCTCCATCTCAGAGACTCACACAAGTTAGACTTTAAGTCTCAGGTAGCTAAGAACATCCAGAAATTCATGTATTCAGTCAGCCAGTAAACACGTGAGTGTCTGACACACAAATCAGAGTAACAAGTGGGAAAGCAGTATTCTCATTTGAGCAAAATTCTACTTTATCAAAAAAAAAAATTCTACTTTATCTTGGATGCCGTGTGTGGTTTATAGTAATATCTCATACATATGGAAAGCACCATCCAGTCAGAATATTTGCTCCCTGGAAGGAAAAGGTGTCATAAATCTATTTGAGCACCTAATTTGTCTTTTCCAAAAAAAACCCCACTACTCCATGATGTGATGATAAGCTCATGAGCCGTTAGGTGAGAACGGACCGAATAACAACTGACTTCGTTATTACGGACTACGCTTCTATACCTTTGTCCACTGCCACAGCACTCTGCCTGCTGAGACTAAATTTGCAATCATCTCACATACTTCAGGTTTGAACTTTCTGCAAGGATCAAAGTACCCACAGCCAATAAGCCCTGGAAAAGAAAACAAGATTGAAGGTACACACTTACGGAAAGATTACAAGGTGCATGTTTATCCCAGTGAATAAATCATGGTAAGACTGAGTAAGCTGGGTGAGGTTAAGAATTTCTCTCAAGGAATCAGCTAAGACTGGAGGTCAGGAGTGGGGCCAGCAAAGCTTAGTGTGTAGCGATAAGCGTTTTATATGTATTAACTCACTTAATCTTCCCCACATCCTATAGAAAAGGATCTCAGAAAGATATTATCATTATTCCCATTCTAATATGAGTTTAGTAACTTGCCCAAGGTCACACACATGTATGTGGATGGATCTGAGGTTTGAACCCGGGCAGCCTGGGTCTGGAGCCTACAAAACAACACTTGCCCTGAAGCCTACAAGAGCTGGAAAAGAATTTAGAGACTACTTGCTCATATCACAGATACGGAGACTGGACCAAGACCAGGAAGGCAAATTGCTCAAGGTCACACAGATTGGTTGTTGACAGAATTGGAATCAGGACCCACACCTTGGGACCCTCGCCTGGGCTGGTGATGTAATAGTCCCTAGGAAACACACGGCACCATGACAATCTGACACAATCCCCCTCAGGAAGGACTGGGTTGTAGATTTATAGACTGTCTTTAAATTCTCAGTGTTTTTGGTTTTAGACTGCAAAAACTGATTTACTCTACTTCACTCCAGTGAGACTGCATGTTGAACGATGCCTTCAGTTCCGACCATGGTATTTTCAGAGAAATGCAAACAGGAATATCTGCCCAGGGACACAGAGCAGGTTTATGAAGGGAGGAGCAGCTAAAGAAACTGGGATCATTCAAGTGGACCAAAGGAGAGTAGCCCTGAGGGAACAGCAAATTGTCCTGTAAAGTCAGGGTTGGTTGTGCTCAATGCCTACAAGGCCCTTTTGCTCCCTGACATCCCATATTCTAGATCCCTGACTTCCTCCACAGGTGTTCTGTAAGAACATGGCATCTGGAATCGAAAACCAGAATTAGCACCACACCTCTGCCACGAGCTAACTGAATGGCCTTGCCGGGGCAGTCGTTTCACTTCTCTGAGTCTCAGTTTCTCGTTTCTTTCTGTCTTTACTTTTCAGTATTAATCATATTGAAGGGTGCATAAAATAGTTTAACAAGTAAACACTCACGTAGTAGAGTCTACTAGATTGAGAAACACAACCTTGCCCCCACACAGTGGAAGCCCCCCTTTGTCCATCCCTGTCCACGACCCCTTCCTTCCTCCATGGGCAGCCATGACTCTGACCTGATGAGACTCTGTGGCTTGCTTTTCTTTGTAGAGTTGCCACTGAGGGTTTTGACCTTTAACCTTTTCTTTAGCTTCAACTTTTGAAATTTAATTGTATGGCATCCTCTCACATATTCCTTTCTGACTTGCTTCTTCTACCCAACATATTCCTGGGCTTCATCCACGTGGGAGCCTGTAGCTGTGTTTATTTGTGTTCGCAGCCACATAGCATTACGCTATGTGCCTATGCTACAATTTATTGACCCAATTTTACCGTCAATAAATATTTGGATTATTTCACGGTTTTTGCTATCACGAACACTGTTCTATAAACACGCTTGTATGTCTTCTGGTACTCATGTACAAAATCAAGTAAAGACGGATGAAGGGTTTAAATATGGAAGGCAAAACTGTAATGTCTGGGAGAAAATATAGGCGAGTATCTGCATGACCTCTGGGTAGGAAAGGACTTTTTTTTTTTTAAGATTTTATTTATTTGACAGAGAGAGAGAGATCACAAGTAGGCAGAGAGGCAGGCAGAGAGAGAGGGGGAAGCAGGCTCCCTGCTGAGCAGAGAGCCCGATGCGGGGCTCGATCCCAGGACCCCGAGATCATGACCCAAGCCAAAGGCAGAGGCTTAACCCACTGAGCCACCCAGGCGCCCCTGGAAAGGACTTCTTAAGTGAAACTCAGAATATGCCAATCATAAAGGAGACAAAGGATAAACTGGCATATGCCTGGGAGTGGACTGCTGTGGGTGTCCACACGTACCGCTTTACCAGCAGTAATGCCCAGTTATTATCCACAGCGCTTGTCCCAATGTATGCTCCCGCCAGCGTGAGTGTCTCAGTTCCTGCACGTTCTCACCGAATTTGTCAGAATTTTTCATTTTTGCAAATCTAGTGGGTATAAAACGGTATTTCCTTGGTGTTCTAAATCTGCATTTTCCTGAATATTAGTATGTTTATCATCTTTACATTTGTTTATTGGCCATTTGCTTCCTCTTTTTAAAGTACTTGGTTTTGTGTCCATTTTTATATTAGGATGTTTGCTTTTCTCTGATTGATTCATAGGATTTCTTTAAGTATTCAGATTACTAACTTTTTTGTTTTACTGTCTGTGTTGAAATTTTTTTCTTTCACTTTCGGGACTTGTCTTTTCAGTCTTTAATGTTGCTTTTTACATAAACAAAGATCTTAATTTTAATCTAGTCAAACTTGTCGTCTCCTACCTTATGGTTTATGCTTTCTGAGTCTCACTTAAAAAGTTCTTTCCTGGAGGAGGAGTTAAGATGGTGGAGGAGTAGGGGGACCCTGAGCTTGCCTCATCCCTCAAACACAGCTAGATAATTATCAAATCATTCTCGACACCCAAGAAATCGACCTGAGGACTAAGAGAACAAACTGCACATCTGGAGGTAGAAAAATGTCCACATCATAGACTGTAGGAACTGCTGAGAGGTTATCTATGGGGAGAAACAATTGTAGGTGTTGCAAACGGGAGGGAGCCCTGATCGCAAAGAGAGGAGCAAGAGAGAAAGGGAGAGATAAAGAAAGAGTGAAGCAGCAGGCAGAGGATTGCACAACAAAAACTCTTTCCCAGAACCACTGACTGGGAAAAGGAGAGGGGCTGGCTATCACAAGTCTTTCTAGACGTTGGAGCTCAAAGTCTGAAGTTCTAGACATCTGCACCATCGCTGGGGTCATGCGTGGTGGGCTTAGCAGGTGGTCTGGTTAGGAAAGAGGGCAGAGGCCCAGGAGTGTGCAGCATAGTCTGAGGATCCCCTGGGTCACATGGGGAGAAACAGTTCCCCTTCCTGGGAGTGCATCTGGGAGTCACAGCATGACCTCTCTGGGGACAAAAGAGCTGGCAGGAGCCAACACGCTGCTCTGTTCGCTGGCACGGGAACAGAGATACCCGCTAAGGGCAGCAAGACTTGGTGCCAGCTCTTTGGTACATTTGACCATAAATTCCAAACCACTGCATGGTCAGGTGACTGCTTTTCTGGGACAAACCAGCACCGGCCCTAGCATGGCGAGACCCTCCCTTAGAGGATCACCATGGGTCTGTACAATGAGGGTCCCTAAAATTGGAAGTTTTGAAAACCAGCCAGCTGCCCGAGATAAAACACAGGAGTATGTGACTATGCTGCTCAGCAGGCAGACAGCTGGGACACAGACAGGGTGAAGGCAGGGATCTGACGGAAGCTGAGGGCCTCAGACAGGTGATTTTTTGCTCTTTTGTGAGGGCTTCCTGAAGTGTGGTGGGCACGTACTCCCCACTCCAGAATGAGAGAGTGGGCCGATGCCATTCCCTGTCCCCACACCCATCCATCCCAATAGGCACTAACCAACTTCAGTGAGCAACACGGTGCCCCCCAGTGGAGGCCAGAGATGCTTACACCAAGCCCTGCCCCCAGTTCCCTGCAGGTGCCTCTCCACTGGGACAAGTCTGCCTGAGAATCAGTGCAAGCAGGCCGCTCCCCCAGAAGACCAGCACGAACCCCTCACACACACTGTCTACTGACCACAGAGTGCTGCAAAGAAAGCTTCAGCTCTAGGGGAAGTAGGATCTAGTTTCTTGGGGTTTTGTTTTGGTTTTTTTGGATCTGGCTTCTTTTAACAAGCAGACCAAACACACATAGTTAAAACTGGCCACACAGTGGACAAGGTCCAAACACCCCCCAGTGCAGGCAAGGAGAAACTCTGCAGAGGACTGACGTGAGGGAAGAAACAGCCAAAACACAACATCAGAGTGCACACCCTGAAACACCTCCTGAAGCACCAGGCCCAAGACAGTATAGGACCTTTTATTTTCCTTTCCTTTCTTTCTTTTTTGGCTCTCTTAATATAACCATCACTCTCAGGAGCAGGAAAATAACAGGCTTTCCTAACAATCCCACACAAAAAAAATCCCACACAAGCTCATCCCTCATGTGACCTAGACAAAATGACAAGACAGAGGAACTTACTCCAAAAGAAAGAACAGGAAGAAGTAACGGCCAAGGACTTAATCAATACAGATATAAGTAAGATGCCTAAGCCAGAATTTAAAACAACAGTTATAAGGATACTAGCTGGGCTTCAGAAAAGCATAAAGACACTAGAGAATCCCTTACTTCAGAGATACAAGAACTAAAAACTAGTTAGGCTGAAATAAAAAATGCTACAAGTGAAATGAAAAACCGACAAGATGCAATGACAACGAGGATGGATGAAACGGAGGACTGAATCAGTGATATAGAAGATGAAACTACAGAAAATAATGAAGCTGAAAAGAAGAGGGAAAGAAAAGTATTGGATCACAAATATAGACTTAAGGGACTCAGTGACTCCTTTAAACATAATAACATTCATATCATAGGAGTCCCAGAAGAAGAGACATAAAGGGGCAGAAGATTTACTTTACAGCTGAAAATTACAGCTGAAAAAATTACAGCTGAAAAAATTCCCTAATCTGGGGAAGGAAAGAGACATCAAATCCGAGAAACACAAGAACTCCCATCAATTTGAACAAAAGCCAGCCATCACCAAGACATATCATAGTCAAATTCACAAAATACTCAGACAAGGAAAGAATACTGAAAGCAACAAGAGGGAAAAAAGTCCTTAACCTACAAGGGATCACAAATCAGATTTGCAGCAGATCTGTCCAATGAAACCTGGCAGGCCAGAAGAAAGTGGCATGATATATTCAACATGCTGAATGGGAAAAACATACAGCCAAGAGTATTTTATCCAGCAAGTTTGTCATTCCAAATAGAAGGAGAGATAAAGAGTTTCCCAGACAAACAAAAACTAAAGGAGTTCGTGACCACCAAACCAGCCCTGCAAGAAATATAAAGGAGGACTCCTTGAGTGGGGGGAAAAAAAGAACAAGAGCAACAAAGATTAGGAAGGAATAGAGAACATCGCCAGATATATCAACTTTACAGGTAACACAAGGTCACTAAGTTCATATCTTTCAATAATCGCTCTGAATGTAAATGGACTAAATACTCCAATCAAAAGACACAGGGCAAGTCAAGCAGAGACAGTCAACTATCATATGGTCTCACTTACGGGTGGAGCATAAGGAAAAACATGGAGGACATTGTGAGAAGGAAAGGAAGGGTAAATTGGGGGAAATTGGAGGGGAAGATGAACCATGAGAGACTGTGGACTCTGAGAAACAAACTGAGGGTTTTGGAGGGGAAGGGGTGGTGGGTTGGGCGAGCCTGGTGGTGGGTATTGAAGAGGGCACGTATTGCATGGAGCATTGGGTGTGGTACATGAACAATGAATCTTGTAACACTGAAAAAATAAAATAAAAGTATTTGGGGGAAAAAAAGACACAGGGCATCAGAATGAATGAAAACACAGGACCCATCTATATCATGCCCACAAGAAACTAATTGTAGACCTAAAGGCACCTGCAGATTGAAAATGAAGGGATAGAGAACCATCTATCATGCTAATGGACATCAAAAGAAAGCCAGAGTAGTCATACTTATATCAGAAAAACTAGATTTTAAACCAAAGACTGTAACAAGAGATGAAGAAGGGCATCATATCATAATTAAGGGGCCTATCCATCAAGAAGATCTAACAATTGTAGGGGCACCTGGGTGGCTCAGTTGGTTAAGCGGCTGCCTTCAGCTCAGGTCATGATCTCAGGGTCCTGGGATCAAGCCCCGCATCGGGCTCCCTGCTCAGCAGAGAGCCTGCTTCTCTCTCTCCCTCTGCCTGCCACTCTGCCTGATTGTGCTCTCCATCTCTATGTCAAATAAATTTTTAAAATCTTTTTAAAAATTTAAAAAAAAAAGAAGACCTAACAATTGTAACGATTTATGCCCCAACTTGGGAATACTCAAATATATAAATAAATTAATAACAAACATAAAAAAACTCATTATAATAATACAATAATAGTAGGGGACTTTTACACCCCACTTAACAGCAATGGACAGATGATTTAAGCCGAAAATCAGCAAAGAAACAATGGCTTTGAGTGACACACTGGACCACATGGATTTAAACAGATATATTCAGAACATTTCATCCTAAAGCAGCAGAATACACATTCTTTTTGCATGTACATGGAAGATTCTCCAGAATAGATCATATACTGGGTCACAAACCAGCTCTCAACAAATATAAAAACACTGAGATCATACCATGTATATCCTCAGACCACAATACCATGAAACTTGAAGTCAACCACAAGAAAAAATTTGGAAAGACCACAAATACATGGAGGTTAAAAAACATGCTACTAAAGAATGAATAGGACAACCACAAAATTAAAGAAGAAATAGAAAATTACATGGAGGCAAAAAAAAAAAAAAAAAAAAGAAAGAAAGAAAATTACATGGAGGCAAATGAAAATGAAAACACAACAGTCCAAAACCTTTGGGATGCAGCAAAAGTGGTCCTAAGGGAAAGTATATAGCATACAGATCTACCTCAAAGAGCAAGAAAAGTCTCACATACACAACCAAAACTTATACCTAAAGGAGATAGAAATGGAACATCAAATAAAGCCTAAAGCTAGCAGAGGAAGGGAAATATAAGGATTAGAGCAGAAATAAATGTTATTTAAAAAAACAGTAGAACAGATCAATGAAACTAAGAGCTGGTTCCTTGAAAGAATTAATAAAATTGATAACCCCCTAGCCAGATTTATCAAATAGAAAAGAGAAAGGGCCCAAATAAATAAAATCACAAATGAAAGAGGAGAGATCACAACCAACAGCACAGAAATACAAACAACTATAAGAGAATATTATGAAAAATTATATGCCAAGAAACTGGGCAATCAGAAAGAAATGGACAAATTACTAGAAACATACAAACCTCCAAAACCGAAACATGAATAAATAGAAAATTTGAACAGCTGCATAACCAGTGAAGAAATTGTATCAGTAATTAAAAATTTCCCAACAAACAAAAGTGCAAGTCCAGATGGCTTCCCAGCAGAATTCTGTCAGACATTTAAAGGAGAGTTAATTGCTGTTCTTCTCAAATAGAAATGGAAGGAAAATAGAAAAAAATAGAAATGGAAGGAAAACTTCCAAACTTATTCTACAAAGGCCAGCATTATCTTGATTCCAAAACCAGACAAATACACCACTAAAAAGAAGACTATACCTGATGAACATGGATGTAAAAACTCTCAATAAGATACTAGCCAATCGAATCCAACAGTACATTAAAAGAATTATTCACCATAATCAAGTGGGATTTATTCCTGGGCTGCAGGCATGGTTCAATATTCACAAATCAATCAACGTGATATACCACATTCATAAAAGAAAGAATAAGAACCAGATGATTCTCTCAGTAGATGCAGAAAAAGCATGTGTATAGTACAGCATCCATTCTCTTTTATAAAGATTTTATTTATTTATTTGAGAGAGAGCATAAGCTGGGGCTCGTGCTCCGGAGGGGTAGGGGCAGAGGGAAAAGGAGAAGCTGTCTCCCTGCTAAGCAGGGAGCTCAATGTGGGGCTCCACCCCAGGACTCCAGGATCATGACCTGAGCTGAAGGCAGACACTCAAGTGACTGAGCCACCCAGGTGCCCCACAGCATCCACTCTTGATAAAAACCCTCCACAAAGTAGGTATAGATAGAACATACCTCAAAATCATAAAGGCCATATATGAAAGACCCACAGCTAATATCATCCTTAATGGGGAAAACTTTGAGAGCTTTTCCTCTATGGTCAGGAACAAGACAGGGATGTCCACTCTTATCACTTTCATTCGACATAGTACTGGAAGCCCTAGCCATGGCAGTCAGACACAAAAAGATATAAAAGGCATCCAAATCTGTAAGGAAGAAGTAAAACTTTCATTATTTGCAGATGACATGATACTATATATAGAAAAGCCAAAAGACTTCACCAAAAAAACCTGCTAGAACTGATAAATCAATTCAGTAAAGTCTCAGAATATAAAATCGGTGTACAGAAATCTGTTGCATTTCTATACAACGCTAATGAAGCAGCAGAAAAAGAAATCAAGGAATCGAACCCATTTACAATCGCACCTAAACCTTTAAGATACCTAGAAATAAACCTAACCAAAGAAGTAAAAGATCTGTACTCTGAAAGTACTTACGAAAGAAATTGAAGAGGACACAAAGAAATGGAAAAACACTCCATGTTTATGGTTTGGAAGAACAAACATTGTTAAAATGTCTATACCACTCAAAGCAATCTATGCATTTAATGCAATCTTTGTCAAAATACCACCAGTATTTCTCAAAGAGCTAGAACAAACACTTCTAAAATTTGTATGGAACTACAAAAGACCCCAAATAGCCAAAGCAATATTGAAAAAGAAAAGCAGAGCTGGAGGCATCATGATTCTGGACTTCAAGTGACATTACAAAGCTGTAGTCATCAAGAAAGTATGGTACTGGCATAAAAACAGACACATAGATCAATGGAACAGAATAGAGAGCCCAGAAACAGACCCACAACTATATGGTCAACTAATCTTCAACAAAGCAGGACAGAATATCCAATGGAAAAAAGACAGTCTCTTCAACAAATGGTGTTGAGAAAACTGGATAGCAACATGCAGAAGAATGAAACTGGGCCACTTTCTCAGACCATACACAAAAATAAACTCAAAATGTATGAAAGACCTAAATGTGAGACAGGAATCCATCAACATCCTAAAGGAGAACACAGGCAGCAACCTCTTTGACCTCAGCTGAAGCAATTTCTTACTAGACACGTCGCCAGAGGCAAGGGAAACAAAAGCAAAAGTGAACTATTGGGATTTTATCAGGATAAAATGCTTCTGCACAGTGAAGGAAACAATCAACAAAACTGATGGCAACCTACAGAATGGAAAAAGATATTTGCACATGACATATGTGATAAAGGGTTAGTATCCAAAATATATAAAGAACTTATAAAACTCAACACCCAAAAGACAAATAATCCAGTTGAGAAATGGGCAGAAGAAGAAGGCATGAATAGACATTTTTCCACAGAAGACATATAGATGGCCAACGCACATGAAAAGATTCTCAACATCACTCATCACCAGGGAAATACAAATCGAAACTATGATGAGATGCTACCTCATACCTGTCAGGATAGCTAAAAATCAACAACACAGGAAACAACAGATGTTGGCAAGGATGTGGAAGAAGGGGAACCCTCTTATACTGTTGGCAGGAATGCAAACTGATGCAGCTACTCTGGAAAACAGTATGGAGGTTCCTCAAAAAGTTAAAAATAGAGCTACCTATGACCCAGCAATTGCACTGCTAGGTATTTACCGAAAGAATACAAAAATAGTGATTCGAAATGGCACATGCACCCCAGTGTTTATAGCAGCATTATCAACAATAGCCAAACTACAGAAAAAGCCCAAATGTCCATCAACTGATGAGTGAATAAAGAAGATACGGTATATAGATATGCAATGGAATATCACTCAGCCAACAAAAAGAATGAAATCTTGTCATTTTCAATGACATGGATGGAGCTACACTGTATTATGCTAAGGAAAATAAGTCAGTCAGAGAAAGACAAATACCATACGATTTCACTCATGCGGAATTTAAGAAGCAAAACAGATGAACATATGGAAAGGGAAAAAAAAAAAAGAGAGAGATTGAGGGAAGCAAACCATGAGAGACTCTTAACAACAGAGAACAAACTGAAAGTTGACAGAGGGAAGTGGGTGCAGATGGGCTAAGTAGGTGATGCATATTAAGGAGGGCACTTGTTATGATGAGCACTGGGTGTTATATGTAAATGACAAAATCAATCAATCAATCAATCAATCAATCTTTCCTACACAGATGTCATTCAGGTATTTTCCTATATTTTCTTCCAAATGCTTTTTAAGTCTTTAATCTGTTTGTATTGATTTTATGTCTGGTGTGAGGTAGGGGTTCAATTTCAATTATTTTCACATTACAATTACTACATATCCCATTACCACTTACTGAAAGTCTGCCTTTTCCCTTCTAATCTATAGTACTTGCTATGTCAATTAATATGCATATATGCATGGGTCAGTTCCTCTTGTATGTCTTCATATACATAATTTTTGATGAAACAATTTATATGAGCCTCAATTTGTTGTCAAAAAATCTCATTTCATTAACTTATATAAAAATGCTACTTTTGACTTGATACATTATATTGTTAATCTCTGATAGATCTGCTGTCATTTATTAGCCCAAATTTCTCTGGTTAATCATGTCAAGAAACCTAAACCTTAAAGTCAAACTTCTAAATATTTTTAGAATGGGCTATTAACATGAATCTTCTTAATATTTAGTCCCTCTTTTCTGGTGTTTAGCTCTGCATTTCAGATAATTAATCCCTACTACAGACAGAGCCTTTCTATTTCCTAAATAAGATTTTGCATGGCATGCTTACATCCATTAGGTAATACAGTAAAAAAAGAAACACCAAAAATAGTCATACCAAAAATTTTGTCTATTGAAGCATTTGAAGGCAATGTGCAATTAAACACAGTAAACTGTCTTTTTAAACGTTGGGGAATATCATTTCGACCGCCTCCAGGGTGGATCATTGCTGCTATGATCTGCACATCAACAATAGTAGTGAAGTCTCCAGGCTTATCCAAGCTATACATTCCTTCCATTTCCATCATTTGTCGCACAATCTCATTAGTTATCTGAAATTTTATACAGTGATGCTTTAGTAACATACTACTGTCATATTCCTCCACAACTCCTATAAAATAGTACATTGAGATTAGAAGAAAATATTCAACTCTTGTCAATGACGTGTTTGTGAATGTTGATGGTCACCTGCAAGGCAATTTGATTTAAATGCTACCATTCATGAACAAAACCATAAGCTAAACGTGTGGACTGAGTCCAGTGTGCTCTTTACCACGTTGATAAAATGGATCTCCAAAGAAATTGAAATTTGGTGAGTTACAGAATAGTTGGTACAATTACAACAGTAGTCAGAGTTACAAGTATCAGTATTTAACACTTTAAGCTACTTTAAATCAGAATGTGGGATGGTTTTACTCACTCCTGAGCCTTAAGTACTACTAAATGTTTTGGGTTTGGGTTTTGTGTTCTTATCTTTCTTTTTGGCAGCCTCTAACACTGCTAACACTCCCTCCTCATTGAAAAATTTTCCTCTTTTGAATTCAGAGGCTCAGTTCTTTCCAGGCTCATCTTGCGACTTTGGATCACTTCCTAAGTCACTCTTTCTCCACCCATCCCTCACATGCAACTGTTCTACAGGGTTCCATCATTGGCTTTTTCTCTTCTTGCTATTTTGAGGGCCATGCAGAGCTGTTTGAGGAATAGTCTCAGGGTGAGCACGGATCTGGGAGTCCTGACTTCCTACAGGTATCTGAGGTGAATTCGGATAAAAGGCCAGATGGAATGGGTCCTGGCAGGCTCTAGGTAGACATTACTGATGAGGCAGTGGGCAGTGGTGGGAGGGAGGTGTTGGGAGTCCCACAAGGAATGTGCAGAATTCTGAAAGCATCAGTGAGGGTCTATGATGGAGAATGACTCTGGGGTTGACAGATGATCACAAGGAAGACATGTGTGGGGCAGAGTGAAAAAGAAAAAAAAAAAAGGTGTTTTCTAAATCGGGTATTCCTCGGAGGGAGTATACAGAGTAAGAGGTAACAGCAAGGATAAAACCCTGGGGAAAGGAAGAGAGGAGCCAGAAAGGGTGCTGAAATCGAGAAGCCTGAAAGCAGGAAGGAGTATTGCTGAAAAACACACAGGGATTTCAAGAAGGGAGAATGCCAGCTATTAACAGAGAAGCCAAAGCTGAGAGAATTGCTACCAGGCTTCATAAGATGAAAGCTACTGAGACCTTTCATATATAACTAAAAATACCAATTAAGTATTATTTATAGGAGATATTGTAGTCATACCTGATCTCCCCATTCATTAATGACAGGCATATTAATATCATCAATAAATACAGTCATTTTTCTGCCTCCTGGCGGCCCATATGTACTTCCCATTCGCTTATCCACATAGCTCTCCATTGTTCTCTAGAGAAGAGGAAATGTTTGTCTTAAGTGTTAGATTTCAACCCATATTCCTAGAAATGATGAACCTGTTTTTCAGAGTAGAACTAAGTTATTTAACACGGCGTAAATATCATTATTAAAATAGACATTCTAAGACTGCAAAAAATAAGTTATTAGAAGGTTAATCATTAATTTTATACACAAAGTTCAGCTTCAGCCTCAATATTAGGTCAAAATCTGCTGTTTGGATTTGGCCTGGGAAAGCTAATAGCTGAATGCCAAGTGCAGCCCCATTTCCTTTTAACACATACACATACACACACACACACACACACACACACACACATTTTATATGCATACACATTTTACTGTAACCAGCACTCAAAACATTTAAAATGTTGATTACCTCAGCAAATGATGGGTTTTACCTGAAACATTATGGGTTCTGTGGCAGATGAAAAGTTCAGACTTTTGGATAACTGTACTTCAGGATCATATTTTTTCAGATAGGCCTTAATCATTACAGTTTTTGCAGTTCCCTGCTCTCCTGTGAGCAAAACGGCCTGCAATAATCAGATAATCATGATGAAAGGGGTTGTAACGCGTTTAGCTTTAAAAATCTTATGGTTCTGGTAGCTATTTTTTTCATTGTAATAGTTAATACAACTAATTTTAATTACTTTTTAGAATTAGACCCACATCAAAATAAATCCTAAAATAAATAATCAATCAACCAAACAATCCTAGTTCAAACAAAGATTTCAATATAAAATGTGTACTGGAACTGTGCTGGAAGGAAGTATGGGTAAATAGTCAAGCGACCATGGGACTAGGGAGGGACTCGGTGAGCAGATGACCACTTTCCTTGCAAGCTGGAAGTCAGCAGTTCAGGGAATATTGAGTTGGAGTGTATCCTGGGGTTCATTTGCCAAATGTGTTTCCCCTTGTGCTGGAATTTGATTTTTCTATTTGTAGCATGTGAAAAGGCATGTGTTTTTTATAGGTTTGTGATCAGCTAAGAAACTATCAAACTTACTTTCTGCTGTTTTGCAATGGTGTCTATCAAAAAATTTGTTCTAACATTGTCAACATTTGGAACCAAAATGGATGAATATTCTGGAATACTGTCAGTTGGATAATAATATGGCTGAAGTTTCTTATTCCAGTGCTCCCAATCTCCTACACAGTAAGTAAAAATTCATCTTAATTCATCAAAAACTGCATTCTTTGAAAGTTATCTCAAAATATAAAAATGCAAATACTATAAGCAGCCAACAGAATCATATGAACATTTAAAACGTTTTCCAAAAATATGTTAACATCTCGGCTTATCTAATACATATGGCACTTGATCATTTAAATCTGTTATGACTCTTTATAAGGTCAGTTTTTAAATTTCTAAGTCATTCATCTAGAGAGATCTGGCCTGAAATGCAATTAGGGTTGGCTAGTGGTAAAAACCAATGACATATTTAGTATCTAGTAGGAAATCCACATCGATTGAAAGGATGGGAAATACCAAAAGGGGTTAACTGATTAATGGACATAGAATGTTTGCCATGGAAAATGGGGAAAATAAATCTAGCCCTAAAACTACTTAATAAAGTACTGAGGCTCCTGACTACTAATTTATTAACTGATATTATATAACTAGTAATTTACTGGCTCATATTATTGGTATAATTATTATTACATTTCATCAATTCTAAAAAATTTTTTATTTATATTTTAGCATATCTGGAATGTGTCTTACAACCTATGAAGACTTGTAATCACTACTGGGTAGGCAAACTTGGTCAGAGATGCTAATATTGCTACCATTTAAATTAGATTACTTGCATTGTTGGTATTGCTTTCTTCATTTTAACTGGCATTTTAAATGTCTCCGGAAATACTAATCTATGATTCAGGATCATACCAAAAAAAGGTGCTGTATACACAGAATGCACAAAAACAGACCAGGGGAGCACACATTTGAGAGTAGCAAAGAAAATATTCAGTCCTAGAGGAATAACCTCAATTTCAAATTTCCTTGTAAAATATCAAGTCATATGTTAAGTGTATGTTTAACTCCCAAGAAACTGAGAAACTGTTTTCCAAAGCGGCTATACCATTGTGTACTATATGAGAGGTCCACTTGTTCCACGTTCTCACTGATATTTGGTAGAATTAATCTTTTCACTTTAGTCATCCTGGTGGCTGTGTAATGATATCCCATTACAGTTTCAGTTTGCATTTCCTCAATAACCAATGGTGTGGAATATCTTTTCATGTGCCTTTTTCACCATTTATAGATCTTCTTTGGTGAAGCATGTAGTGAAATTTATTACCCATTTTTAAAAATTTGGGTTGTCTGTCTACCCGTTATTACGGAATTAAAAGAGCCTTTATGCATTGTGTATTAAATTATTTTATCAGATATATAGTTTTATTACATTTTTTATGTTAATTATAGTGTAGTTAAGATAGAGTGTTATATTAGTTTCAGTTGTACAATGTAGTGATTCAACAGTTCCATACATCACCCTGTGTTCACATGACAAGTGCCCTCCTTAATCCCCATCACCTGTTTTACCTACCCCCCCCCCACCCACCTCCCCTCTGGTCACCATTAGTTTGTTCTCTAGAGTTAAAAGTCCGTTTCTTGATTTGTCTTGGACATCCTTGTCTTATTCCTGACCTCCCCTATGACCTTAGGGGAGAAGCTCTCAGTTCTTCTCCATTAAGGATGGTGTTCACTGTGGGTTTATCACATACGGTTTTTATTATGTTGAGGTATGTTTCCCCTAGACCTACTTTGTTGAAAGTTTTTATCATGAGTGGATGTTGTACTTTGTCAAATGTCTTTCTGCATCTGCATCTGTTGTAATTATCATATGGTTTTTATCCTTTCTCTCATCAGTGGGATGTATCACGTTGATTGATTTTCGTGTACTGAACCACCCTTGCATCCTGGGACTAAATACCATTTGATTATGATGTATAATTTTTTAATGTATTGTTGGGTTCAGTTTGCTAGTATTTTGCTGAGGATTTTTGCATCTATTTTCATCAGAGATATTGCCTTATAGTTCTCTTTTTTTGTGGTGTCTTTATCTGGTTTTGGTTTCAGGGTGATGCTGGCCTCATAGAATGAATTTGGAAGTTTTCCTTCCTCTTCTACTTTTTGAAATAGTCTGAGAAAAAAAAAGGTATCAACTCTTCTTTAAACGTTTGGTAGAATTCACCTATGAAGCTGTGTAGTCCTGGACTTTTGTTTGTTGAGAATTTTTTGATTACTGATTGAATTTCATTGCTGGTAATTGGTCTGTTTAAATTTTTTATTTCTGGGCGCCTGAGTGTCTCAGTTAAGCAATTGCCTTCGGCTCAGGTCATGATCCCAGAGTTCCAGGATCGAGTCCCACATCGGGCTCCCAGCTCCGCGGGGAGTCTGCCTTTCCCTGGACCTTCTCCCCTCTCACACTATCTCTCGCTCTCTCTCAAATAAATAAATAAAAACCTTTTTAAAAAATAAATATTTTTTTTATTTCTTCCTGCCTCTGTTTTGGTAGGTTATGTGTTTCTAGGAATTTATCAATTTCTTTTAGGTTGTCCAATTTATTGGCATATACTGTTTCAGAATATTCTCTTCCAATTATTTGTATTTCTGGAATGTTGGTTGTTATTTCCCCTCTTTCCTTTGTGATTTTTGTTTATTTCGGTTCTCTCTCTCTCTTTTTTTTTTATGACTCTGGCTAGAGGTTTATCAATTTTGTTGATCTTTCCAAAGAACCGGCTCCTGATTTCACTAATCTGTTCTACTGGTTTTTAAATTTTTATATCATTTATTTCTGCTCTAATCTTTATTTCTTTCTGCTGGTTTTGGGTTTTGTTTATTCTCTTTCTATCTTCTTTAGGTGTAAGGTTAGGCTGTTTGAGATTTTTCTTGGTTCTCGAGGTATTGCTACAAACTTCCCTCTTAGAACTGCTTTTGCTACATCCCAAAGATTTTGGACCACTGTGTTTTCATTTTCATTTGTTTCTACGTAATTTTTTATTTCTTCTTTGATTTCTTGGTTGACCTATTCCTTGTTAGTAGCATGTTATTTAACCTCCATGTATTTATGCTCTTTCCAGATTTTTTCTTGTGAATTCTAGTTCCATAGGATTGTGGTCAAAAAAGATGCATAGTATGATTTAGATCTTCTTGAATTTGTTGAGGCAGTTTGTGGGCTAATATGTGACCTATTCTGGAGACTGTTCCATGTGTACTTGAAAAGAATGTGTTTTCTGCTGTTTTAGGATGGAGTGTTCTGAATATATCTGTTAAATCTCCCTGGTCCAGTGTGTCATTTAGAACCACTGTTTCCTCATTGATTTTCTATTTGGATGATCTATCCATTGATGTGGGGTATTGATATCCCCTACTATTACTGTAGGGGAATTATTACCGTATTATCATAGATTAGTTCCTTTATGTTTGTTATTAACCGCTTTTATGTATTTGGGTGCTTCCATCTTGGGTGAATAAACATTTATAATTGTTATATCTTCTTATTGGATTGTCCCTTTTATTATTATTATAGTTGCAGTCATAAATATTTACAATGATTAGATCTTCTTGATGGACAGGCCCCTTAATTATGATATAATGCTCTTCTTCATCTCTTGTTACAGACTTTGGTTTTAAATCTAGTTTGTCTATTATCATATGATCTCTCTGATATGAAGAATTTGAGAGGCAGGGAGGGGGGCTATCGGGGGTGGGGCAGGGAAATGAAGCATGATGGGATCAGGAAGAAGACAAACCATAAGAGACTCCTAAACTCACGAAACAAACTGAGGGTGGCTGCGGGGTAGGGACAGGGTGGCTGGGTTATGGACATTGGGGAGGGTATGTGCTATGGTAAGTGCTGTGAAATGTGTAAGCCTGATGATTCACAGACATGTACCCGGGGCCAAATAATACATTATATGTTAATTAAAAAAATAAAAATTAAAAAAAAAAATGAAAGTACATGATGGAAGAGGTATTGCCAACTTACTTATGCAAGATTTCACTTAGGCCACTCCAAAAAGAGGAGAAGCCAAGAGTCTCTTACCAGTTTCCAGCATGGCCAATATGCAAAATTCTACTATTCTTTGCATATATGCCTTTTAAAAATGGTATTAGCAATCATATTATTTATAATTGGCTTAATATTTCCCCATAGAAGAGTCTATGGAATTTTACGTTTTTCTCATTGAAAAAGAGATCATCTCATTTCAGGTATAAGTCACTGAACTTACCATAATCGGTAACATAAAACTCATACATGGTCTGACTAGTGCCTGTGGGTATTTCTGGTAAGTCTAACTTGCTTTCATGATGTCGTAAAAAGGCCTCAAGCTTTTCTCTGCTTTCCAGTTCCAAAAGGGCTCCTAAACTCCACATTAGGCCAAACACAAATAATTTATGAAGATGTTCGACACATGAAACGCCACCTTCTTCTTTGGAGGGAATTAAACCTTCCAGTAGATTGAGAGACTGCAAATATTTGAATTACAATAAAATGAGTTTTTGTACTCAAGTTTTTGAAATAAAAAATGTTTAAATGATAATAAATTTAGAAGGAGGAGGAAAAGGGAGAAGAAAAAATATATTTCTCCAGATATTTCTTTATCACTGTCCTACCACAAACAGCATTGAGAGAAAGGTCATCCTGCTTTATTTAAAGAGGCGGCATGGACTAGCAGAACAGATGCCAAAATGAGAATCTGGGGGTGTGGTTTCTATCCCACGCTCATGCCACCAACCTCACTGAGCCTCAGTTTCCTGATCTGAAAAACAAAGGTCCCAAACTAGATGTTTTCTTTCCTTCCTTCCTTTCTTCATTTTTTTTTTTTTTTTTTTTTAGATTATATGTTTTCTAAGGTAGTTTCTGGATCTGAAGTTTAGTTACCCCAAATTTTCTACAACAGAGATTGCATTTCTTTTTCACTCTTTGCAGGGCTCCGCAAACTGTGGCCCCAGGAGCCGGCCACCTGTTTGGCAAATAAAGTTTTACTGAAACGCAATCACACTCATTCATGTAGGCATTGTGTCTGGCTGCCTATACAATAGAGCAGCAGATGTAAGTGGTTGAGACACATAGTTGTGCAAACATTTGCCTAAATATTTGCCACCCTCTCATTTAAGGAAAAGTGTGCCAACTCTCATTTGGCATCAGAAAGAAATGTATCTACAGTAAGACATCTTCAGTCTTCCAAAACAAAATTAATTCAAGATAAGATTTTCACTTATAATATGCATTTTAAAGTCATTACTAAATAAGTCATTGATTTGGGCCCTTGTGTATTACTTCTTACCTACCCACCCTCGCTGACTGGTGTCCCTTACTAAACTTAGAGAAAACCAAAGTACCAGAATGGATCATGAAAGATCACCTATAGCCTAGAAGCAGGGGAGCCCTCCATAATCTATGATTAGGTTCAGATTTTTTCCAAAGACTATTAAGGCAAACTGAGTATGAGAGGAAAACACACACACAGTGCTAGAAACGACTTGGAAAATTGTTTAAAGCTTTTCCCTATCTTAAATACTCTAAATCTGCAATGCTGAGATTTCCATTGGCCTTTTCTTGCTGGTCACCAGCTCTTTGTACTTTTCGGGAGGACTGCCTGCTTATTTATTCAGTCTAGTGTCATTATTGGGTGCACTTTCTGGGAAGGTTTCTAAGCTTGACGGTGGGAGAGATCCTTCACTCCTCTTCCCCTGCCAACACCCACCCTGGGAAAAGAAAATCATAAAACGATGGAAGTAAAAACATTAATGAACTCTTCCAAACTCTTTCATAGGAATCAAGCTTCGCCAAAGTATTTCTATGCACTGCGAGAATTTTCTATTTCAGACGCCTCTAAACTGCGAGGGGGAGGGGCGGTGTGGAGGGAAGTCTCCAATCTAAATAGTGAACGTAGACAGTCTTACCTGTATGATATAGTTGCACTCCAGGAGCTGCATTTTGGGATTGAGGTTTAGTTTCATATACGTATATATATCTTCAAATATTTTATCGTACAGAGCGAGAAATACAGTCGCCTCCTGCGCACTGCGCTTCTTCAGCCACGCCTGCGGCAAAGAAACAGAACCTCAGTTTACCAAGGAGGCGAAACCCCGGAGGACGCTGAGCACATGCGCACAGGCCTCCTGTTCGCACCTGCAGTATCGCCCTCCAGCTGAGCGCGGAGCTGCTGATATAGACCATGCCCATCCGGGAAACCGTGGCCGGAGACGCGTTCTCGATATTGTGCACCTCGAACAAAAGCTTACAACTCGGGGCCATGGGGATGCGGTCTCCGTTGGCTAGCGTGAGGGTTTTGTTGTCGTCCAGCACAGAATTTAAGTTCTCGATCCAAATGGCATCCACGGGGCCGTCTAAAATGAGGAAAATGTTTTCACCTGCGAATAATTAAAAGCGGAAAGCCACTTATCACCTGCCAAAAATTAAATGTGCTATTTAACTTTGGGGGGTGGGGGGTAGGGCGCGCAGATTCACAAAGGAGAGGTGACGGGTACCTTTTTTAGCTTTTAACGTTTTTCGCCACAGAGTAGAAAAAATCCCATCTGTCCAGTCATTAGTAGCAGTGTCCAGTCTGCCAAACATCTGAGGCGCAGTAATCGCTTTGGGATTCATTCGCATCTCTCTGTGAGGCCTCCCGCACTCAGTTAATGCCTTCATCAGGATTGTTATGACGGTTGTCTTCCCAGAACCACTGGGCCCCAGAGTCATCAAACCATGACGGACCAGAGATGTCTCGTATAACTGCGTGGTGAGGCAATCAATTGAAAAATGTAACTAATGAGTCTCTTGGTGACATTCATACAAGTAGCGTGCTGAGGTTTAAACAGCTTTAAATAGGCTCTTATTAAAGCAACTAGTTCACGATTTAAAAGATGAAAAAATGCAAAAATAAAAAAGAAAGAAAAAGGGTTTATTTTGTTTTACTAGATGTAGATAGCAAATTAGTGCCATGGTATAAAATAATAAGTGATAAAATTTTGACAATGTGGAACTTGAATTCCATTTTGGAAGTAATTAATTCAGGATCTCGTTTTTTGCTTCTCAAACTACTCTTCCTTGTGGTTTGGGTTTGCGGATAGGTTTTTCCGGGCACAAGCTTTCTCTGCATTCAATGTGATGATGCCGCCCCCTGGTGGTGGAAAGCAGCAACACATCACAGTGAAGACCAGTTTGAGATTGAGGATTCCCCCCCCCCCCCCCCCCGCAAGCGATTTGTTCAGGCAGTGCTCCCAGGAGAAAACTGGTAAGGGAGTGGGGGAAGCGGGACAGGAAAGAGAAGTCAGGCAGGGTGTGATTGAGCACAAAATCCTGTAGAGGGAAACCTTAACACTGATCCTGCGAGGCACTCTGGAATGTTCCACCTAGAAGCAGGGGAGGTTGACTTTCCTACTCCACCATCCATTAGTCTTTACCTAAGGAGAGTTTGGTTTGGGGGTGGGTGGGAAATAAACTTGCAGGCACCACCTGCTGTTTGTGCCTGCCAACCAAGTGACCCCAGTGGTCCTGAAGGGAAGGGAGAATGTGGGCTGTTAAAATCACACAGAAGCAGGGAAGTGGCACATAGTTAGGGTAAAAGAGGTTCAAAGAGGCATGCTAAGAACTAGACAGTGTCTGTTAGAACATCCTATTGTTTTCTTAATAAAAATAAGAAGTGAAAAGCTCACAGTTGATCAGAGGCAGAATTTAAGTTATTCTCCTAACATTTTAGAGAGAAATGTATTACTACTGTAACCCATAGTTTAAAAGCAGCAGAGACTCAGTCCACCATATTATATTCAAGAGTAACACTACTGACACCGAGTACCACCACCGTATTCTGGTCCCCTACCCACTGAGATGACGACAACTTTAGTACTCAATATACTGTACGCATATCACATAGAAGTTTTTTGAAAAATTTCCCGGAAATTAAAAAAAAAGGCTTTAGTGGTTTTTCAATCCATGGATGATGAAAATGTCTAAACTGTTCCTGTATCCTTCCCTGTGAAAATTGGACTCACACTTATAATCTGGCAAGAACAGTAAATTAAAATAAGAATTGTTATTTTTCAAAAGCAGCGTTTAACACTCTCCATGATTTCAGCTCCCTCATTTCCAAACCTGGAAAATAGCCCTGAAACATCAGGGCCATTGAGATTTAATCCTGCCTCTCTTCCAACCCTTCTTGACTCTGCTGATAAACTGTTGGGTGGCTGTCACAAGGATGAAACGTGGTGGACAGGAAGACACCAGGAGACACAGGCAAAAGATGCAAATTTTAGGGTAGGTGAACCTGCCCACACATAGAGCAAAAGCACGGTAGCATTCTCAGATCCCTTGGGCCCCAAGCCCATGAAGGCACCCAGTTATGGGGATCCTGCCAGTCACAGCAGCCAGCAGGGTCATTCCATCTCCCCGGCTTTTTATAACCTACTATCCCCTCCCAACTGTCCTTGAGATTTTAGTTACTGCCCAACCTTCTCCCCAGGCATAGCTAACCTCAGTTAATTACCACTTGTTGACTGCGCAGCCGAGGCCGAGGCCGAGTGAATCCCCACTCTCTCTAGGACCCACCCATCCTCCTGAGGACTCTGCTTGCAAGGATGTTTTAATTTAGTTTCAACGTCCATAGTAAGTAAGACAAATCTCCCAAGTTCTTCTCTTCAAATGGCCCATCTTTGAACAACACAGTCTTATCACCATCCTGATAAGAGATTAAAGTGTCTTTACCTGCACAAGTTTGAGATTCCAGGGTGGGTGGTTAATCAAACCTTCTATCTGAACCTGGTTGGCTACGGCAGCCTGCAGCTCCGCGTAGGTGCTGCTATCCAGCTGTAATCCTGGAAACAGGTCATTGATTAAGCTGAGGAACAGGGGTTCGTCTTCGTCAACCTAAAATGGCAGAGAATAAATATATGCTTCTTCAGTCCACAAATAATTATGGGCCAGCTGGGAAGCTCATGGCACTTATCACTGGATGCCCAGAAAATCGTGAACCACTTCCCCTAACCAGACTTGTATCCTCTAGAAGCAACTCCCAAACACCACCACTAAATCCACATTACCTAGAGCATTGTAGCCAGAGCCCTTTGGCATTCAGCGTTTTCTACAATCTACTGCTTCAAGGTTTGATCTCATTACTTTATCATGAGAATATCATGAATGCTGTGCTTCTCACAAGCTGCTGTAGATGTTAACTTAAAAGCATGTGATCAATAGTCCCAACCCCATGAAAATAGAATATTGGTATTTCACTTAAGTTAGGAAAACATCCATAACTCTACCTGCCTGGCTCCTCCAACACTGACTGGAAAACTCCATCAGAGCAGTGTCCCGCCTTCCTTGGAAGCCATAGGTTTGACTAAACAGACCCTAATCCTCATTTGCTCTATAATACCCATATCACCCCATTCCCAATGGCTGACCCCTTCTGATTTCTCCATATTCTCTGGGACTCCGCCGCTGCCTTCTGGAATTCTTGTCTACCAGTTTCTAGAATACTATTACTGAGGGAGACAGTGAGGAATACCGGAAGGGGCAGAGGACTTGGCATCAGAAAATCTCGTGGATTTTTGTTCAGTTTCTCAACTGACTGCGATTGTGGGTGAGTCTTCCAGACTTGGTTTTCTCATAAGTAAAAGGGCAATAAACACACTAGCCATTCGTATCTCAGCGAGTGGCTGGGAGGTGCAAACGAGACAGTACCCCTGAAAAAGCTTTGTGATAGGAAGGAACTACATGGATGTCGGCTCTTAGCTTCTGTAACGAGAACGGGAGCTTCCTGAGAACCATTTCTTCCTCAACCTCGTACTCCCAGGGCACAGACACAATACGTAACCCACAGAACCTTGAATAAACACCACGTGAACCTGTCTGTCCGCTGGTTTAAGGAAGCTGCCTATAATCGTGACAAGCATGAAAGCAGCAAGATAACTATGATCATCTTCCCAGCAAACTTTCAATAAGCTTTTGGAAAATAGAAATGGTGTTGATTTCTCGGGAGAGACATAGATAGCTAAAATAGGCTTAGACATATTTTGAGAAAGCAAAAGTTCCCGTGGTTCTCTGTGAGTCCAAGAAAATGGGATTGTCACGTGAAGAGTTCATGTTAGTTAGTTCATGGAAGGCTGGACTGAAATTTGAGGGCCGGAGCCCAGTGATGCAGCCTGTTTTGTGGTTCACAGCTGATGAGAGGATGTGTTTCCTGCCCATGTTGGGCATACAAGGTCATGGGCTGTTTGCCTTCTGGAAACACGGAGGTAACTTCACCTCCCTATTGTCCCTGTAATCATTAACGCTCGCAGCTCAACCCGAGCCAACCCCCACATATCAGCTAAGGAGGGAAAAAGCCAGGTGAGACTATGGAAGGAGAAGGGAATTTGGAGAAGGGAGATACCAGCTTGGAAAGGTTCATGTCTCTCAGTCCTCTCATGACAGTGCTTAGCTCACTGTCTTCTGGTCTGGCTCTTTTTTGAGCTCCAAGTGTCCTCAATACAGATAGAATATTTCTCAACCCAAAGTCGTAATGAACCTAAGATAGGGGAAAAAAGGTTGTTTCATTGAACTAAATGTAGACTCACACCATTTACACATAGGTAGATGTTCTTTTTTTTTTTTTACGTTACGTTAGTCACCATACAGCACATCATTAGTGTTTAATGTAGTGTTCCATGATTCATTGTTTGTGTATAACCCCCAGTGCTCCATGCAATACGTGTCCTCCTCAATACCCATCACCGCACTAACCCATCCACTCACCCCCTCCCCTCTGAAACCCTGTTTGTTTCCCGGAGTCCATATTCTGATATGTACAAAGTGCTGTTCCAAGGGACTGAGCTGCAAAGTTCTATTAGCTCCAGTCTCTCGCCTTTCCTTGATTGCAAAATGACCTCCACTGGGAAGTTCACCCTTTTTTTTTTTTTTAAGATTTTATTTATTTTTGGGGGCCTGGGTGGCTCAGTTGGTTGAGCAACTGCCTTCGGCTCAGGTCATGATCCCGGAGTCCCAGGATCAAGTCCCGCGTCGGGCTCCCAGCTCCACGGGGAATCTGCTTCTCCCTCTGACCTTCTCCCCTCTCATACCCTCTCTCACCCTCTCTCTCTAATAAATAAATAAAATCTTTTAAAAATAAAAAAAAAGATTTTATTTATTTATTTGAGAGAGAGAGAGAGCACAAGCAGGGGGAAGGGGCAGAGGGAGAAGAAGAAGTAGGCTCCCCGCTGAGCAAGGAGCCTGATGCTGGGCTCAATCCCAGAACCCTGGGGTCATGACCTGAGCCAAAGGCAGAGGCTTACTAACTGAGCCACCCAGGTGCCCCATGGGAAGTTCACACTTTAAATATACTTTGAAAATAATACAGCCTGATATAGTCCATACAGCAAACAGATTTGAATGAGTAACCAACAGGAATCACTCTGTGATTCCATTTCTGTAACATTCTTGGAATAACAAAATTATAGAGATGGAGGAAAGATAGGGGTTGCCAGGGCTTAGGGATTTGGAAGAAAGGTAGGTGTGGCTATGAAGAGGTAGCATGAGGAAATCCTGCAGTGACAGAGCAGTCCTGCATGTTGATTGTGGTTACATGAATCTGCACAAGCGACATAACTACACAGTACTACACACACACACACACACACACACAAAGTGCATGTATAGCTGGCAAGCTCTTAATAAACTCTGTGAATTGTACTGATGTGGGTTCTCTGGTTTTGTTATTTGTCATTGTACTGTAGTTACAAAATGTCAACACTGGGGTGCCTGGGTGGTTCAGTCAGTTAAGCAGCTGCCTTCGGCTCAGGCTCAGGTCATGATCTCAGGGTCCTGGGATTGAGTCCTGCGTGGGGCTCCCCACTCAGTGGGGAATCTGCTTCTCCCTCCGCCCCTCTCCTCCCGCTTATTTTTTTTCTCTCTCTCATTCAAATAAATAAATAAAATCTTAAAAAAAAAAAAGTCAACATTGCAGGAAGCATGGTACACAGGATCTCCTGTCCATTTCTTTGCAACTTCATTAAGACTCTATAATAATTTCAAACTAAAAAAGGTTTTAAAACTACACACATGCATAAATTAATTATAAATATATTTTTAAAAAGAGTTGAGTTTTTTTTTAACTTACACTTACCAAGGTAAAATTGCAAAGTAAAAAAAATCAAGTTCTACAGCTGGGGGAAAAATAGATTTACATAGTTACCTGTTTGGTAAGTTGCTCTTCACAGAGTTTGTAAAGAACATAAAACTTTTGAGCCAAGATAACATTTTCAAGAAAACCACAACTTGCAAGTTTAACTCGCATAATGATCTGAAAATTAAGATCGTGAGATTTTTTTCAACAACATTAGTGAAAAACAAGTAAAGAACATAAATTATACTATGTTTTTAAATCTTAGTGCTTACCTGTCGATCAGGAACCATCATAGCCACAGTCCTAAACTGAATTTTTAAGTTTTCTGGTAGTTCCTGGCGCCCAGCATATCCAGGGTTCTAAAAATTAAAATTGTTTTAAATTATTGATACACTTTTCATTTCATGAATACAAATACATTCAAATTCCTAGTTCATATTCTAAGGTTGTATTGAAAAACATTAGATTCATAAAACATCCCTCCTTTCTCAAAAATATGTATTGGACCATCCATATTTTTTAAGTTCATATCACTCCCTCCTACATATTTCCATTTTCATTATACTAAGAAAGTGATACATAAACACACCACTTTATGTAGCAAAATTAAGCATCTGTGTAAATGTTGGTTAAGAAAGTAGAAAAGAAAAAAAAGATGCATAAATACCAGGATCATTATGGTCTAAAATAGGTTTTTGAAAGCAAAAGAAAACCCAGGATTTTATACTGATCATTACATAGATAATTCTTTGTTTTCTCTCTTACATTATTCTCTGCAGTCAGAATGATAGACTTCTCTGGCTAACCATTAAAAAACAAACAAACAAACAAACAAAACCCACAGGGGTGAGAGGAAATAGATGGGAAAGATAGGAAAAAATAGTAAAAAGGACAAAAGTAGAAGTGGAAAGGAAGCTAAGGACTCGAAAGTAACAATAGGTTGAGAATAGGCAAGACCCAAAAGCTCCAAGTGAGAGGTTAGGGGTTCAAAGACTAGTAAGGCAAAGAGGGATCAATTATTTTTGGAAACCTTCAGTCCCTGAGCATTTCTTGGGCACTGTACACAGGCCAGACACCTTGCTCAGTGCTGAGAATACAGAAGCGGCTGGTTGCCTCTCATTGCTCCTTCTTTTCTCTTTTCTCAGTCATAGGACCCCAGTTGCAAACTGGGTGTATCACCACCCAGATTAAAAACTACATTTCCCAGCCTGCCTTGCAGCTGGTGTGATTAAATTTGACACCATGAGATGCAAAGAGGCACACAGTGTCTGATGCTTGTTTGAAGGGAGTTGATTCAATCAACTGGCTGGAGTTGATTGAATATAGCATCTTGGGTCATAAGGTAAAATGAAGATGAAGATCAAGGTGGTGTAGAAACATGGGAGGATCTTAAGGGAATAAATCTTTATGCGTTAAGACCCTATTTTTCATGTTTCAGTTATTTATAGCCTAATGCAATATCTAATTGATATTTCCAACATTATTCTTAATCCAAGGAGACTGTCACTCTCCTTTTAAATTATTCTACACCATAGTATCACACAATAAATTCATTCATCTCATTACCTGAGTTATAACTGATCACATCTGCATTATTATTTACTCCCAACTGTTTTGTTTAGGTTTGCTTACAATAAAGCTTATCAGAAAACTTCCTGATTTTGCTTTCTATAATTTATCTTTGTCCACCGAGACACTTAAAATTTAGATTACGTGTTATCTTGCAATGTAGAGATTTGACTATATAAAGAACATATAAAAACATGTGACAATGAGGGAGAGATGAATCTTTGAGGTTTTAAGCCACTGAGATTTGGGGATTGTTACTGTAGCTAGCCTGTCGGATACAATACAGAAAACATTTAGCCCCGCATCTTACACATAACAAGTGCTCACTAAACAATCGCTAGTATTATCATTAACCTATTACTATTTTATCTTCTCTCTAGGCTATTTTTACTACTCAAAAAATTATATGATAAGAGAGAATCACTCATGACCTCTGAATAGTCCATCATTTACTAACTAATATATGCTTTCTTTCATTAAAGTCTATAGCAATTAAACCAATCACATTGCATTTAAAGACCATTGTTCTCACCATCGTTAGGAAGATTCCAAATTCTGGATTCAAATCAACACAATCACCATCAGAAAAAATGAACTGTTTTTTTCTCTCTTTTCTTGCTGTCAAAACAATATAAATCTGTTGGGCTGCCACCGATAACACAGGTAATTCAATTCTGTTAAACTCATCAAAACAGCCCCAAGAACCAGATTGTGCAAGACCTGGCAGGAAAAACAGTTGATTTGAAAAGTTTTACTTTGTAATATACCTGCTACCAAGAAGAAGCTCTTCTCCAAAGTGCTCTCAAACAACTATATATTGAAATACAACTATATAAAGTGTCAAATCTGGCTGTTAGTAAAGACATATCGAATTCCAGTGACATAAAAAGGTTTAAGTATTTGTACATCATCCTGGAAACAATGAAATTTGTGCACTGCCAAAATCAAAGTATAGACACGTCATTATGCCCAGGGATGCCAGACGATGATAAATTTTGATTCAGTTTGGAAGCCCCGCTTCCAGTGGGGATGGGGGCTGAAAGAGCCATAATGTTTGGGGAAACTGACAAAGCGAAACTGACAAAAATGTCTGGGTCAGATCACTCTGTTTCTTTCCTGTCACAATGAGAGACAGACATGTTGGGATGCTAGGTAAGACAGAAAATGGTCAAAGGGGTATTTATTCCTTACAAACTCAATACAAAGAAAGACGTATTATGAAGAACATTGCTCCTGTCTTATCTCTAAGGATGAAAACCTTCATTATCTTCAGCTGCATAAAATGTTCTTCTTCCTTTTATGATCACCCCTCCTTCCCCCCTTTTCTGTCCTTTGGGAATTTCCATTATACGGATGTTGGAACTTTTGTTTCTATCCCTATGACCCTCAGGCTTTTCTGGCAAACCTCCCATTTCTCTCTGCAATGTATTTATTCTCTTGGCTAGATCATTTAACTCAAAAGAGGTTTTTAATTCATTAATTTATTATTCCAGTTGTTATTTCTTTCCTAGCAGCCTGTTTTTTTCCGATCAGCTGTATGTTATAAATTCTTAAATCCCTCTGAAGCTACTGATTTTATTTACTGTTTTCTCCTGTTTCCTCTATTAATCCTTTTAGTGGTCAGTAGGTCTCTTAGCTGTTTGGAGTACCTCCCGGATTTCTTCAAATATTTTTTGGGACTTTGTTATCTCTGTATATGTGTGTATTGCCTTATCCCAAATGCCAATTTTTGTTTGCAGGATGCATGTCTGCCCCTGGTGATTTGGGGGAAGGAATGGGAGAGGCAGGAGAGCTTCCCCTCTGGGTCTGGAGCTTTGCAATCTGACCTGGTGCACTGCTTGTCTCTCAGACACAAGCCCCCACCCAAGGTTAATCTTTTTTTTTTTTTTAATTTTTAAAAATCTTTTATGTTATGTTAGTTACCATACATCATTAGTTTTTGATATAGTGTTCCATGATTCATTTTTTGAGTATAACACCCAGTGCTCCATGCAATACATACCTTCCTTAATACTCATCACTGGGATAACCCATACTCCGCCCCCCTCCCCTCTGAAACCCTCAGTTTGTTTCCTGGAATCCATAGTCTTTCATGGTTCATCTCCCCCTGATTCCACCCCCCCCCGCTTCGTTTTTCCCTTCCTTATCCTAATGTCCTCCATGCTATTCCTTATGTTCCACAAGTAAGTGAAACCATATGATATTTGACTTTCTCTGCTTGACATTTCACTTAGCATAATCTCCTCCAGTTCCATCCATGTTGATGCCAAAGTTGAGTACTCATCCTTTCTGATGGCTGAGTACTATTCCATTGTATATATGGACCACATGTCCTTTGACAGACTCCCACTTCTGAGAGCTGACTTACAACTTTTATACAGAGGGAAACTATTGGACACAGCCATGTTCTTTTCTTTTGCTCTGCCGTCTGTTATCATTTTAGCCGTCTGGGATTTACCTTGTGCTCTAGTCTGCTGCTCTCACTCATCCCCAACCTTCAGGCTAGGAGTCATCTACGGAAAAACCCTTCTCTCTGTTTAAGAAAGTGATTCTCGGGGTTCAAAAATGGCTTAACAAGCAATTATAAAGAATAATTTAATGAGTACCCATGCACCTACCTATCAAACCTTGACAATTTGCTTCAGATTTCATTCTAAAGAATAAAATATTAGAACTACAGTTCAAATCCATTTATGTTTCTCTTGGATCCACACTCCCTCCTTCTCCAGAGGTAACCTGTATCCCAAATTCAATGCCAGGGGTTCCAGGCACGCTTTAAACGACTGCCCTTATGCGTGTATTCAAGATTTGTATGTGTGTATCTATCTACATGTAGCTATCTATAAAACACTGTATATATCCTCCTGAAATTTGATTTATTTGCTCCATATTATTTTTCTGAGATTTATCTAAGCTGATACACATAGATCTAATTCACTATCTTAAAATGCTATACTGTATAGTATTTCATTGCATAAATATACCAGTTTAAAAATTCAGTCTACTTTCAATGGATATTTGGGTTGCTGCTAATAATTTCCTATCACAACGTATCAGTCTGACTCATGTCTTCTTACAATATGTGTGAAGAGTGGAAATGCTGGGTCAGAGTATGTGCATCTTCACATTTACCACCTGCTGCCAGGTTGTTCTCAGAAGCAGCTCTACCAGTTTACACAGGTAAGAAGTATTAACAGGTGTAATTTCTATACATCCTTACCAGCAGTGGTTTGGCCAGACTTTTCCATTTTTGCCAGTCTGGCAGGAGTGAGATTGGTATCTCATCATTGCTTTATTTGGGGTTTTTTATTGGAAGAAAATCTTTTTTAATGCTGGATATTAATTTCTTGTCAGCTATACGTGTTAAAATATCTTCTCCCAGTCTATAGCTTATGTTTTGTTCTCTTTCTTAAGTGGAGAAATATCACACAAAGACTGTGCATTCATATACATATAAATGTAGATATATATGTATGTTTATGTATTCATATATATGTATTTCAGATGTTATGTACATATATTAAAGGTGAGAGCTGGATGTGAAATCTCATGGTATCTATTACAGGGATAGTCTCATATTGTATTTAAAGGAAGGGCTGCACTCTGGAAAACAGTATGGAGGTTCCTCAGAAAGTTGAAAATAGAGCTGCCCTATGACACAGCAATTGCGCTACTGAGTATTTACCCTAAAGATACAAATGTAGGGATCTGAAGGGGCACGTGCACCCCAATATTTATAGCAGCAATGGTCACAATAGTCAAACTACGGAAAGAGCCCAGATGTTCACCAACAGATGAATGGATAAGATGTGGTATGTATATATATATATATACATACATACACACACACAATGGAATATTATGCAGCCATCGAAAACTGAAATCTTGCCATTTGCGATCGAACTAGAGGCTATTATGTTAAGTGAAATAAGTCAATCAGAGAAAGACAATTATCATAGGATCTCACTGATACGAGGAATTTGAGAAACAAGACAAAGGATCATAGGGGAAGGGAGGGAAAAATGAAACAAGACGAAACCAGAGAAGGAGACAAACCATAAGAGACTCTTAACCTCAGGAAACAAACTGAGGGTTGCTGGAGGGGAGGTGGGGGTGGATGGGGTAATTGAGTGATAGACATCAAGGAGGGCATGTGATGTAGTGAGCACTGAGTGATAATATGCAACAGGAGAATCATTAAATTTTATCCCTGAGAGAAATCAGAGAGAGAGAGGGACCACGAGAAACTATGGACCCCGGGAAACAAACTGAGGGTTGCTGGGGGGTGGTGGGGAGGGATGGAGTGGCTGGGTGATGGACACGGGGGAGGGTATGTGCTATGGTGAGCGCTGTGTATTGTGTAGGACTGATGAATCACAGGCCCGTACTCCGAAACAAATAATACATTATATGTTAATTTAAAAAAAAGGAAGGGCTGCATGGGTGACTCATGATTTTAATGCAAGGAAGCTCCAGTGTACTCCTCCCCTACTATATCCCCTTTCTTCCCTCACAGAGGGAGGCACTGCTAGTCTGAACTTTGTGACCATCATACTCTTGCTTTGCTTTGCCTTTTTACTATTTCTGTATACATATCTGAATGATACGTATTTTCAGTTTTATCCAATTTCTGAATTTTAAATAAAGTAATCCTACTACATGTATTTTTGTGAGACTAGCTTCCTTCATTCTGAATTATATTCGTGCTCTATGTCAATGCATCGTCTTGTAGTTGCTCGTTTTTACTGCTCCATGGTGCCGTTATACAGAATTTCATATATATATATACGTTATATTTTTCCTTCCTGTATATGTAATATATAAATTACATTCTCCCAATTGATGTGTGTATGCATCCAGTCCACTGTAGAGGACACTAGAGTTTTTTCCTGTTGTTTGTTGCTTTTTAAGCAATGCTTAAAAAACATTTTAAGTTTAAAAAAAATTTTTTTTAAACATTTTAAGTTTTTTTAAAAAATGCATTCATTAAGCAATGCTGCAGAAAACATCTATACACAGACCCCAGTGCATGAGTATCATTTATATGACTATAGACCAGGAAGTGGGACAGATGAGAATACACATGGTGCTGTTTTTTTCCAAACAACTTTTACACTCCTACCGGGAGTTGATGTTTGTTTCTGTTATGCTATCCCTTGCCAATGGTCAAAAATACCACACTTAAATTTTTTCAATCTGGTGTGTACAAATGGAATCTCATTATGATATGTAATTCTTCCATTGCTGGTGACTTGGTTTCCTTCATTCTTGAAAAGCCTATTCAAATCTTTTTCTGTTTTCTTTCATTCATTCGTGGGTGTTACTCGTGTATTTGGGATCCTAATCCTTTGTAGGTAACATAGGTTGCTAATGCCTTTCCAAATTTCTGGCATGGCTTTTCTCTCTCTGGTATCCACCAGTGAAGAGAAGTTTTTAATTGAGGATAAGCAATTTATCAATCTTTCCTTTATGGCTTATGATTTTTGTATTAAAGATATTTTCATTTATTACCTTCTAAAAACTGTATGGTTTTGCCCACATTTAGGTGTTTCATCCCCAGAACTGATTTTTATATCTAGTGTAGGCATCCAATTTTCATGTGTGTAGGGATCTGATTTCCATTGTTAAATATTAATCATCTCTTGTCCCAGAATGATTTATAGTAAAGTCTATCTCTTCATCACTGATTTACAATACCACCTTTGCCATATGTCAAATGTCCTTGGCCCATTTTTTGCATTCTCTATGATATTCCACTGGTCCATTTATCAATCCCCACACCAATACCACCATCTTTAAATTCTGTTCTAAGCGATATCTTTCATTTCAATGGGATTTAATGCAGGAAGGGAAGCCACATGTGTCATGGGTTTGTTATCTTGATCTTATCCCCTCCACCACTGTTTCAGGCAATAATAAATTGATTCTATTTTTGCAATCCCATACACATTCAACTCATGGACTAGAATGCCAGCAATAGCATTGAACCATATGAAATTGATGACATCCAGCCATTTTTGACCCAGAAAAATGGCAATATCATATGCACCATCCTATACTCATTTTGGTGATGTGGAATAATATCCTTTTAGGTTAATATCAGAAAATAACGTTAAAGAGCAATAAAAATACATTCACCAACAATGATTTAACAGTGACACTTGCCTTTAAAAATCCGTCCTAGCCCTCGGAAATCCATTTGATCTGAGCAGTTAAACACGACCACGTACTTCCCCAAACATCTTCCCATGTCTTTCGTAGTTTCTGTTTTGCCAGTGCCCGCAGGTCCCGCCGGAGCACCTCCCATGTTCATTCCCAAAGCCTGCGCTAAAGTGATATAGCATCTGCAAATGGGAATCAGAGAAAGCACTGGGAGTGTGGAAGAGCTTATTACTCCCCCGAAGCCCAAGCCAAAGTCAAATGTGACTGAAATGGCCTGTTTATTTGAGAATTTGAGCTGCCCACACAAAAGAGGCTGGAGCACTTGATATTCACTAGTAGTAGTACAGTGATTGCAAACGTTTCTTGGGACAAGCTTTCTAAACTCCTCAACCCTGACTTAAAACCTTCAGGCCTTCCTTGCACTGTGGTTAGGATAAATCACAAGTTAGAGAACCAAATAAGCCATCGTATGCTGGCAGATGATGAACAACTGGCTCTCAAGGAAATCGATGAATCAATCGATCAATCAATCTGATTTTCATGTTTGCCAATTGCAGTGGTATAAATACTTCCACCAGGGCCCATGACAAGCTACCGATGTGATATCACAAAATTGGGAAGAGATGCATACTGTTGACTCTCAAAAGCTGGTACAAGGGTGCCGGGGTGGCTCAGTTGGTTAAGCGACTGCCTTTGGCTCTGGCCATGATCCTGGAGTCCAGGGATGGGGCCCTGCCTTGAGGAGGGGGGGGGGGTCCTTGCTCAGCGGAGAGTCTGCTTCTCCTTCTGACCCTCCCTCCTCTCATGCTCTCTCTCTCTCTCTCATTCTCTCTCTCCAAAATAAATAAGTAAAATCTTTAAATGAAAAAAAAAAAGCTGATACAAGTCAATTCCAGGACGCCACTGCAAATAAATCATTTTACTATGAAATGTTTCACTCACTGACGTAAGTACAAAGAACAATATAATGAATCTTCTTGTATTCATGACCCAGCTTAAGTTATATTTGTTTCAGAGCCAATTAAAACTTAGTGAAGCTTCCTGAGATGTGAAGCTTTATATGTAAACCTCAGTGGAAGAGGAAACACATGGACAAGTTTATGCTACAATAGCACTGGGCATACAGAAGGAGGTTGGATGAATCAAGAGACTAAAGACATAATCTGTGTCATAATTTTACCTGCAGGCAGACCTAGTTAAAGTAACAGCAGAATTAATCATTCTATGACCCAATTTAAGTCAATTCTACAAATACTTATTGAGCATCTTCTATGTATAGCGTATTGAACTGGCAGTCATGGGATATGTAAAGATGAAAAAGGCCCAGTTCTGTCTGATGTCACATACTGGAAAGAACTATGAGGAGATGGGCCATTGACTGATTATTCATACCGGGCCAAGGAACTTCACTTTAGGTATCCATTTCTACATTTGGAAAACCAGAAGACTAAATTAGATCATCTCCAAGGTCCCTTCCTTCTTTGCAATTCTAACGACTTCCCTTTTTGGTGCCAGAGATATTTTTCCATCTTGAGATCTAAAATTCATTACTATATTACTCACAGTCAATGTGCACACACTTGCTTTCATTCTTTTATCTTTTTCTGCTTCACAAAAATGTAATGCACGTGTACGTTTAAGTAATAACCTTGGTTATTTCATTGTTAGACTGACTTTGATGAGCTAGCATAGACCTAACACAACAGCAATATGCTTTTGTTAATATTTCAAATGCAATTTGAAAGCAATGTTAAGTACATTGTTTAATTACAAAATGGAATAATAAAAACAGAGTGTCTTACCTATCTGTTAATGGAGTGATGACAAGACGATCAGTGCATCCCAGAAATTCATTCTGGTAAATAAAATCCACATCTGTAATAGACACCACGGTTTGATCCAAATCTTCCTTAAAATAAAATCTACTCTGTTTTAGCCATTCAAAGTCAGTAACTGATTTGATATGCATTTTTACCTTAAAAACATGAAATATAAAGAGATTACATACTGAATTGCAATAACGTAAAACATGAGCATATGGGCAGTTTTTATACACTCATTGGTGAACTGATTCTCATTTATTTAACATAGATTTATTAAGTCCCTCCTTGGTACTGACCCTACGCTGAGTGAACACAGACAGGCATTGTTCCTGCCTTCTGGAGCTGACAAAAGAAGACAAAAGACAAACAGATAAGCAAATTGCAAAAAAAGTATGAAAAGAAATTCAGGGTTCATGGAAATACGTAGCAAGAGGACTTAACGCAGTCTAGGGGGCCTGAAAGGGATACTCGGAGAAAGAAATATTCAAACTAAAACCTGAAAAAATAGTAGGAATTACTCAGGGAAACAAAACCAAAAGAAAAAAAAAAGTAAATTTTTAAAAAGGGTAAAGTGTCCTAGGCAAAGACTCAGAAGATCTGACTGTGTGTTCCAGAAAGTGAAAGAAGTTCAAGCATCTGGGATTCTAGAGAAAGAGAGAGTTGAGGCTTCACAAGACATGGAAGCGGAGCTGAGCAGTGTTCTCATGGCAGAGGGAAGCCCCTGAAGGGATTAGCAGGGAGACGTGCGGTCAACTATGCACACACGCCTTCCTACACCAGCACTGTGGCCAAACCCACCAACCTGCCAGGTCATCAGCACACACCTATGAGCAAGAGGTTCTGGGCTCCCACAGCCACGTGTGCAAGAGAGAGAAACCACGGAAGCACATTTAGGAACAATATCCCACCACAACCACATTCTCAGGCACTTCGTGATTCTCCATGGGCAACCTTGGTGAAAACTCGGTCCTGCCCACTCAGGGGAATCAACACGGGAAAGTGGCAAAGGATCCCCCTTCGCTGCTCTTCAACTCGGTTCCACTTCCGGGTCGTTCAGCTGACCTCTGGCAACCCTGCCATGTTCCGGTATCCACCTGACCAAGTCTCCATGCTGTGTACAGTCTTGCTGTTTGTCATCATCGTTTGTTTATGACCTTGCTTCCCCTGCGGTTAGGAATTCTGACCTCTCCACTAAAGCACAGTTTGTATTCAGCACCTTAAAGGACAACTTTCAGGTGACAAGATCCAGTGTCTCCCCGGGGACTCTCTCCCACACGGGACCTGCAGCCATGAAGATGCTGTCAACTAGCTTCTCTCAACAATCCATTAAGATGGTGAGGAGGAGACGGAAGTTGAAAAAAAAAGAATAGCTAATACTGACTGAGTTCTTACCATGTATCAGGCTGTTCTAAGCATCATACATGGGAAAATAAAATGCAAATATGCCAGCCATGAGATCTCATCTTAGTTGGGATGCAGAGACACAATGAGTTCAATAATAACTAAGACAAAAAGAATACAGTTATATGGTTTTTAATGGTGTATAGGGTTTTCTTTTTAAAAATCCATTCGGGATGTGAAGTAAGGCTTTGTTCAGCACTTAGATTTAAAAGAAATTTCTTTCATGGTATTTCAGCTTTAAGTGTCAGCAGGAGAGGGGCGCCTGGGTGGCTCAATCAGTTGAACGTTTGCCTTGGGCTCAGGTCATGATCCCAGGGTCCTGGAACTGAGTCCCCCATCGGGCTCTGTGCTCATCAGGGAGTCTGCTTCTCCCTCTTCCTCTGCCTGCTGCTCCCTTCCCCTGCTTGTATTCTCTCTGTCTCTCTTCATCAAATAAATCAATAAAATCTTTAAAAAAAAAAAAAAAGAGTCAGCAAGAGATGTTAGCGACATGTTCTTCGCAGATACAGTAATGGATTTCACGGGAGTTTCTTGAAGTAAGACTTCAAAGAAAGCCAAAGTATGACTGCAATTTAATGAAAGCATCTCTGTAAATGGCCAAAGAACTATGGCCTGAGTATGCAGCTCTCTGATGACTAGCTTGATCAGAAGATTCAGAGATAAATCCTAGAGCAGTGTTTCCTCAACTTTAACATGCATTTATGATCACCTGGGAATCTTGAAATGCAGATTCTCATTCAGTGGGGGATGGGGTGGGAGGAGGAGACTGGAGATTCTGCTTTTCTAACCAGCTCCCAGGAGATGCTAATGCAACTGGTTGGCATATAATAAAACTTTGAGAAGTGAGGATCTAGATTCCAGAATAAATGGACTGCATGTCCTTCAACCTTCCATAAATATGAACTTATCTGATAGAACTCCTTTTTTTAAAGATCTTATTTATTTATTAGAGAGAGTAAAAGAGAGAGAACAAGCAGGGGGACACTACCAATCGGACACTGCTGGATATCATCAATTGGACACTATCAATTAGGCACTATTGATTGGACAAATATCCACGAGACTTCTCTGAAGCTTGATTCTATTTGATCAAGACTTCTTTCTCAACGGAGAAAATAACTCTTGACCAGTCTCACCTAGACTGTATCATATCCCTGGTGACTTGGTATAATGGAACAAGTAGTTAGTTCACATCTCATCAGTTGGTTCCATACTTTGAGAATGACATATGTGAATATATGTATATGGTTGTTTAAATCACCAAATGGAGATAGTTGTAGACATGGTATATATGGAGACAGTTTTGGAAAAGGACCAAGTAGATGGAAGGTTCGTATACCTTAGGGCATATATATAATATCTAATTGTTCATTATTAGGAGCACTAAATTGTTAATCAGTACACTAAATGAGTTTAAGAAAAAAAAGATACTTTACCAAGTCATCAAAAATATCTCTCTGATGCACATGGATGGTAATCAGAGTTTCAAACTTCACTCTATCAAACTTGCTTAGGTCATGTGTTGTCTGGCTAATTAGAGTATTTAGAATATCCAAAAATTTCTGATTGGTCACGTGCATGATTTTCCTGTCATCTTTTGCATTATTTAAAGCCTCTTCTGAATCGTGTGTCCACAGCATCTGAATTCCAAGTAGCCCCACCTATGCATCCAGAAGAAAAATAATAAGTAAAATAATAATAAGTAAATAAAAATAAGTAAAAATAAAAATAAGTAAATTTGCCAACTGCAATAAAATTTGGTGGTCACTCATCCAATATGAAGGCGAGCAAGGTTTGACCCACTTTAAACTAAAAAGAGACATGCGTTTCTCCACTCCCAAAAGGGGAAAAATAAACATCTGAAGTTCTAACTACTGATATTTAATGATTTCAATGCAGAGAGATAAACAGTAATGAAAACAATGGCTACCATTTAAGGAGCTATATGTATTTTATGAAGGATGCTTAAAAAATTTGTCTATAGTGGGTATGAGACCACCAGATAGCTCCATACGATGATTTTTCTTTGTCAAGGAAAGCAAACGGAATTACTAGACTCATTGTTGTGTATTCTTCTGCAAGATTTCCCAAAGTTCTCTTTGCAACTTCTAGAAACAGTACGCTATCTCCTTTCTTGATCTCCCACTCTCTCTATCATCCATATCTTTTCCTACATCTACTTCTCTCTATATATATTTATCGGAAGGAGAGAGAGAGAGACAGAAAATGAGAAGGAGGAAAGGTTAGTCCTTTTTCTCCTGATGAGGAATAAGGAAATTAACTGTAACTGTCACCTTGCCTACAATTTCTATCCCGGGAAAGGAGTAAACTTGTCAGAACATGGCCAACCCTCACCTTGCTGCACCCATTGTCTCTTTAGGAACTTTTGTTCATCCACAGAGTTGAGCAACAGATCCGAGATCATTTGGACCAAAGGCAACCTCACATTTGGTGGAGGGCTGAGAGCAGAGTGAGTGGCATGGGGATACTGCTGGGCGTGGCATTTAATGTGGCTAAGGCAGGAATATAACCCTTTCCTTATCCCTGCCTCCTCAAGACTGCAAAATGTTTTCTGCTAAGGCAGTGGCCAATCCTGCGGTCTGCAGGTGAAGACAAGTGAAGGCACCTGACTGAGGTGAGAGCAAAGTGATATGGAGGAAATCTCCCACATCAGGAAGCTCCCAGTAGCAAGCCAGTTCTGACTCTGACAGCAGCAGAAGATGGCACAAGACAGGAAAAGCCAAAAAAAAAAACAAAAAAATAAAAACAAAAACAAAACAAAAACCAACCAAACAAACAAAAAAACCCAAAAAACAAAAACAAACAAAAAAGCCAAAAAACAAAAACCAAAAATACCCGGCAGTGTAAGCCTATCTGATTCAGAGACACAGACCCACAGTCTCTGAGAAATCACTGCTTAGTGGTCTAGTCTCAATCAGAGAAAGACAATTATCATATGATCTCTCTGATATGAAGAATTTGAGAGGCAGGGCAGGGGGTCGTGGAGGGTGGAGGAGGGAAATGAAACAAGATGGGATCAGGAAGGAGACAAACCATAAGAGACTCCTAAACTCACGAAACAAACTGAGGGTGGCTGGGGGGTAGGGGCATGTAGGGATAGGGTGGCTGGGTTATGGACATTGAGCAGGGTATGTGCTATGGTAAGTGCTGTGAAATGTGCAAGCCTGATGATTCACAGACATGTACCCTGGGGCAAATAATACATTATGTGTTAATAAAAAAAACAAAAACAAAAACAAAACTAATCTCTAAAAGCCTGGCTGGCTCAAAGCACCCAACCCTTGATCTCAGGGTTGTGTAGTCCAAGCCCCAGGTTGGGTATAGAGATTACTTAAAAATAAAACGACTATCCTGAGTCACCGAGAAAAGTTTAAATTATGTTTTTACTCAGTTTGAGAAGGCAGGACACTTAAGGGTGAAAATTGGAGGACATCTCGTTAAAATAAAAACAAAACAAGAATGCTCATTCTCCTTGATGTCACTCGCTGCCTGTAATAAGCATGGGAAAAATGCTAGAAGGGAATACACTAAAATATTAAGTCATCATTTCCAGATGGTTGAAATAAGTAATGTATATATTGAATAAATATGTATGTATAGAATGGATATTGGGTGAATATATATCTTCATTATTCTTTAAAGCAATTTTTCCAAATAACTGAAATTTGCCCACTGAAATTGTTTAAAACTTCACCTCCTCATTTGTGTCATATACACAGTACAGAAAATCCTGATGGCTGGCCAACTTTCCTCCTCTATCCCACTCAACTTCACGCCTGCTCTGAACTTGCTTTCAGTTCTCCACGTAATGCTAACTGCTCTGTCTAAACTAGACTGATCGTCTCCTTCAGAATACACAGGTAATCAAGCTTTACTGGGAGAGGGAAAGTATGCTGATTTGGTCTAAGGAGCTATTTTTATCACCTTATCAAATATTTTATAAAGCTTCATCACAAAGGTAATAAAGCTGAGAAGGATATTAAAATTCGCCAAGGAGATCATACAATACAAAAATATTAAATACAATATCAAAATGGTCTCTCTAATAACCTCTAATAGAGGTTGATTCTCTATCAGTAACTTGTGTCATTGGAATAAGTAATTTCCTATCATTTCAGCTGTCTCCGCTGTGTGTGCATTAAGTTGGGATTTGGAGGCTGGGCTGAGGGGGAGCAGTTAGACCAAAAGTATAGTTTGGGTCAAAACTGCCTGTATTTTCCTTGGATATCTCTTGCCTTCTCTCCCATGCTACCTTTGACCCAGATCACAAAGCATCATTCTTCATTTATTTTGGCTGAAATCTGAAAATGTGAATGACACTGTTGGCTCTTCTTTCCCTGCACCCAGTTTTAATAATACTTGGCACAACACGATACGCTCCTGAGAGCCTTAGGATGTGAGAGCCCGTAAGAGCGCACCTCCTCTGATACCAGGCTCTTCAAGGTCCTATCCCGTTAGGAAGTTAGCTGCACGAAGAGGCCTCCTTTAACAGATTATGCCAACTTTTAATCCCTTGAGGGGAAAACACACAAAAGGCAAGATAGAGTTTGTTTCAGGAAAAGATATGCTATTTCCTTTTATGTATGTCTATATTCCTATCAATATCTGTATCTATACCTATCCATACATAGATATATGGGAAACGTGCCCTCTGATCCATACATAGATAGATGTCTTTCATATAAAGATAGGTGTGTTTTGCATGTAAGATGAAATTTTCCATTAGTGAGTTTAGTCTTAGTGTTATCCTTAATGATGGGAGAATAGTGGCAAATCCTCTTCCGGGGAATGGGATGGGTTGGCCTAGAACGGTGTAGTTGGACAAGTAGGTAGATGGTGGCTGCGGGTGGGGAGGCCTCCCTAGCTAGTTCAGAACTACAAAGGCTGCCACACCATCAAGGCCAACTGCTTCCTGAGTATATTTCCCCCGTATTTCCATTATTTAAACATATATTCTCACCTGTGCTGGGAAGTGATTGAGGAAAGGTAAGAGCTGAAATCCTGAATCGCTGATTTGGTAGAAGGCAGATCTAATGATATTATGTAGGGACGACATCTGCATTTTTAACAAATCCATAAGCCAAATCTCTACAGGACCTTTGGCCATAACGGGACTATCCAACTAAAAAATATATTACAGATAGATTACAAATTGATAATAATTTCCTATTTTTACAAATGTCACACTTCACTTGATAAGTCATAGTACCTCAATGCAAAGCAAATAATTTTACACAGTATATTTAAAACGTGAGAAAAGTCAACTAATGCTATAGGTGGAAGGAACTAGAAACATCATCTGGTCTAAAATTTTCATCTTACAGATGATAGAACAAGTCTCAGGGAAGTCAAATAAGTTATCCAAACTCATCTGTAACCAAGCCAGGGTGACAGGACTAGAACCCGAGTCCACCCTCCTCCCCCACTCTCTGTTGTTCAAAAGAGAACTGCGTTCTCCTCAACCTAAATTTTGAAAGAAATCCAAAATACAGAATTTTAACCAAGTTAAATTACAATAATTTTTTCTCCTTCTCTTGATATGACGGCCAGGATACGATCGTAGTCTTTTGCATGAAATGTCACCTCGTTTATGTTGTCAGATACTGCAGGCAGATGTGGCTGCAGGAAGCACATGACAGAGCAAAAGCATCATATGTGAGGCTAAACACAAAAGCCACTGAGACATTTTTAAAAGCCTTAACATGTATTGACTTTGTAAGAGATAAAGAATGCACTTCATTGTGTCAACAAATAAAGAAACAAACAAAACACTGCTTTGACCCCTGACTGACTCGGAGGACCACTTTTTAAGATCCAGCCTCACAGCCTGTTTCCTGCAAATGCCCTTGTTCCACTATCAAGGCTGGACTAAGACTATCGCCTTCCTCCACGTGGAGACTGAATCTGTCAGTCTCTACCCACGTCCCTCCCAGACACAGCTCAGTCCCGCTTCTCTCCTGGCTCTCTCGATCTGCCTCACGCAGCTTTGACTTCCCTCCTCTCTTTTTCTTTCCCTACAGCTCCCCGGAAACCAGCAAGGAAGACATTAGTAGCGGCTTCCCACATCGCCTAACCAGACACGGCCCTGGGGTGGGGTGTTTCAGTGCCTCCCACACCTGGTTCTTTGTAATTTTTCTCTGCTTTCTGAAAGTTCGGCCCTTGGAGAAATGGTTAAAAGCGCTTGAGAAGCACTTGGATTTGGACAAATCCAAACCACAGTCCCCATTCAATCTAAGAATATTTAGACTAAAATACTCACAATAATGAATTACATTTAGTGAGCACATACTGTGTTCTAGATGCTTTCCACTGCATGATCTCACATAATCCTTATGACAATCCTATGAGGTGGGAACCATTAACATCCCTATTTTACAGATGAGGAAACTGAGGCACGGGAAAATTAAGCAGCTGGCTAAGGTCACTCAACTGTTGAGTTGCATAATCATCAGTAACTTTTGCCTTAGGTCGATGAGCTCTGAATACACAGAAAATAGGACATTTTATCCTCAACATAATTTCTAATACTCTCCTGCCTGTGCCATTAAGCTGCTAACTTCATTTTTATTATTAATTATGCATGCTATGTAAAAAAGCAATTAAGGTAACAGATTTTAAGATTATACCTGTATGGTGTGGGAATCACTGGCTTGTCCAAGAATTTCCAGGAGAACTGGATCAGATACAAAGAAGAATCTTGGAAATAGTAATCTCTTCTTCTCCAAATACCTTTAAATAAAGTCATGTTACCAAATGACATTTTCTGAATTATTAATTTTTGGGGTTTTTTTAGACAAGACAAAATCCCTAACATCTTCAGTAAGATAATAGCAAACACCTACAGTCATTTCCCATTTGCCTCTGAAATGTTTGGTTAGAACCAAAGTCCATGCTCGGTCATGGATGGCACTTGGGAAAGCAAGTAAAATAAGAAAGGGCTTCAGAGCGAGCCTACTCCATCACCTATGGTCTTCTTTCTCAAAAGCCCTCCTGTTGATGTGAAGAACAAAGGCAAAAGGAAATGCCAATAAAATTAAATTTCCTTATAACTTGCAGCCCATTGACAACTACTTGAGACAGGCAGAGTATAACATTCCTGCAGGAGCTCCCAACTATCTTACTGTTAAAAAAACAACCTAAGCTTGACAATAGCCAGGATCCTATAAGTCTTCTTTAGCATATGAAAATCCTTTTGGAAACTTCCCTTGTCTTTACCACCCCCTTCCAACTCCAAAGTATGTAATGAACTGCTCCTCACAATTCAAGTGCAGCTCTTTCTTTTTTCTTTTTTTTTTAGATTTTATTTATTTATTCATGAGAGACAGAGAGGCAGAGGCAGAGGGAAAAACAGGCTCTGCACTGAGCAGGGAGCCGGATACGGGACTCGATCCCAGGACCCTGAGATCATGACCTGCGCCGAAGGCAGAGGCTTAACCCACTGAGCCACCCAGGTGCCCCTGCAGCTCTTTCTGCCCATGGGTCCTGTCCCCTGTGCTTTAATAAAGCCACCTTTTTGCACCAAAAATGTCTCAAGAATTCTTTCTTGGCCATTTGTTCATGAACCCCCACTACAAATCACAACACCGTGACCTTTCTAGGGATATTATGAACTTCATGGCTTAAACCTAGGATGAAGACATAATTATCTCAAAACCAGGATACTGGGGGAACACTGGGGGACCCACTAGCCATGAAGTTGGGGCAGAGGCATAAACTTGGACAAACTAGGATATCCCATAACTCTATTTCAAACAGAAATTGAGAATGAACTGCCTTTCAAGAAAACCATCCATGAATTTCTCTGGTTAATTGCTCGCTTAGTGCGCATCTCTACTCCATGCCTATAGTGGGTTGAATGAAAGTCCCCCAGAAGACATGTCTTCGTCCTGTTGCCTGGAAGCAGTGCATATGGCCTTATTTGGAAAAAGGTTCATTGTAGATGCACTGAAGTTAAGGATCTTGAGAAGAGAGAATCCTGGATGATCCAGACGAGTCCTAAATCCCATCATAAGAGTCCTCGTAAGAGACACACAGGAAGAAAAGGAGAAGGACAGGCGAAGACTGAGAGATCTGAGTTATGCAGCCACAGACCAAAGAACTCCTAGAACCACCAGAAGCTTGGAGAAGCAAGGGAAGATTCTCCGTTAGCACCTTTAGAAGGTGCTGACACCTTGATTTCAGATTTCTTGCCTCCCAAAATGTGAGCAAATAAATGTCTGTTGTTTTAAGCCACCCAGTTGGTGGGAATTTCTTACAGCAGCCCTATAAAATTACTACAACGCCTTAACTCCCCGACCCCCAAAGCTATGGGGTCTTTTTTGCAGGAAAATTAAATTTATGCTAAATTCCTAGAGCCACTTCAGCCATCCCAACCAAACCAGAAATGCTGTCAATACTATTTACTTGTTTGGGAGAAAACACCATCACATATAAAATGAGAGGAAACTTAAACTTCCACTCTTACCCTGTGAGGGACTTCTGACATACTTCCAACTGTTCGTGCAAATGAGGTAAAAGTTGCCCCATGGTTTCATCTCCAACACAGCAACTGATCACATTGGGGTTCTCATGAGCTCGCTGCATTATCTTTATCCAGGACTTGTCAATATTCTGGAACCGCTTTGCTTCCTAAAACAAACTCCTAGTCAGTAAAAATTAACATTTGAAAAAAGTAAAGTCTTCATTCTGGAATTTTCTAGAGTTCCTCAGACCGGATTCTATTAGTTCTCAGTCTACATAATTTAAAGGAGCAATTTTTTTTTCATCTGAATTAATTCTGGACAACAAAAACCCAAAGTCATAAAACTGCCTATTGAAATACTGCTTTGTCACAATGGGACTTATTGCTTATTTGTTTTGTTACATTTAACATATTTTTCAAAATGCCACACGATTAATTTGCAGAGCTATCAACTTAAAGCTCAAATCTAGTCTTTCAGCACCCCAGGTGTTTGGTTTGATGAGAAAACTGAAGAAGCGTGAAAATAATCTGATCTTAAGATCCTCTAATTACAGCTCAAAAATACCCCAGGAAAATGGGGGGAAAAAAAACAACACAGTAAAACCCCAAAACAAAGCTTCATTTACATTCTTGCAAATGAAATTTCTCTATTTACTATGGATGATATTAAGCTTTGCATTCAATTGCAAAAATGCCTCAAGAAATGGCATAATCTTGAATCTTAAAACTTTTAAGGGTTTTTTTTTAAAACAATGCAACTTTCTGATTGAAAAAGAAAAGAATTATGTTTAAAAAATGTGTTGTTACAAAGGGAAATGAGCCATTTTCAAAACCCTTTTATCCTTGATTTTTAATTTATATAGATCCTGTATTTATAGAAACTCTGAAAGAGCAGGCTTAATTTCATAAGAGAGACTACCTTCATAGAATAAAGCTATCAGTAAGTGTATTTATTTAAAAGGCCCAAATAAAGCTGTCTTGAAAATTTTTGTTAAGGGCTTTTGAAGCTGTTTTTTGCCCCATGGTATATGTCTGATCTATTACTGGTCGACTTACTAATAGTTAATTTATGCTTACACAATACAGATTCATTTTAATTCTACTCTCAGAGGAAGATTATAAGGTTACCTCTTAGAAGAGATGAACAACTATAATTTAATAGTACCACATTTGAATGTACCTCGCATCCTCAGACAACCTGGAAATTTGAAAATACGTGAATTCCTTCTTTCTACTAACGTAAATTAAGAAATCAGCACATTTTTAAAATTTATCTTGCAAAGGGGCTGGATAGTAAATATCTCAGGCTTTGCAGGCCATCTGGTTTCTGTTACAACCACTGACATCTGCTGCGGCAATGGTCAAACAGCCGTAGACAGAATATCAATGAATAAATACAGCCGCGTTCTAATAAAACTTATTTACAAAAACAGGTGTGTGGGCCAGAGGTCACCAACCCTGGTTTAGGTAATCAAGACATGGCCAGATGTCTTTGAAAAGACTTCTACAGAGACATACAGACAACACACATCAAACTGTACGTTCGGTAGCTACAAAAGCCATATTTACCTGAGGGAGTTGTTTGGCAATATCTCCGCCTACAAAAACAGCTTCAAGATAAACCCAAAGGTTCTGGACTACGAGCCACTCTTCAATTATATCTGAGGAAGTGGACAATTTATACACCCAATTCTGGATAGTTTTCTTAAAGGGAGCATTATATCTAAAAAGTAAAAATGGAAAAATAATCATATTTTAAGGATGATGCAGAAAATACTATGGCCTAACAAAGTAAATTAGAGGAGAAACATTCCTTTGGAAATGAACTTTTTTTTCCTAAAAGATAGTTTCTAATAAATTTCATACAGCTCATGAAATACTTGATTTTTTGGGCATGAAAGTCATATCATCATAGAGTTTTTACTTGTTTCTGTGGATGAGTCACAGACCAAGAAGATGGGCCAAGTTTTATGACATGGAAGTCCAGCAAAGTGATTGTGCTGGTTGTTTCTGGAAGGAAAGTGAAGATGGAATAAGGTGTTTTTACAAGACTTCTGTGAACCGAATGCAAGTGAGCACTGACTGCGAGAGTAACACATAGGGCACTGTTTCTGGTCTGTGAAACTATTACGACAAGGCCGATAGTCAAGATTGAGGGTTGACGTCCACCTACAGATGTGCTCTTCTCGCCCACCGACTGCTAATTCCACCAGGCACCGTGCCTAGATTCTGCGGAGTTAGAGATCCAGAATAGTTGGCCCCAAATAGCATGCTTCCTGTTTTCTCAACATCAGGGCTAGCAGCAGAGTGAGAATTCGAGGTGTCCAGAAAGCTGGGGCCAGCCAAGAAAGACAAGAAGTACAGGGGATGTCGTGCGAGAAGTGATGGGAAGCTACCAGGTAAGGATGCAATTACCTACAGTTGGATGAAGAAGCTGACCTCAGTTTGTGGCAATGACGAGTAGTTTTGGTGTGGTGTAGTGACAGTGCTGGTGAGTGGCACTTATTGACAACGTTCTTCAAACTTTTTGTGATCCACGGAAGGGTGACTTGCAGTTGCTCACGTACAGAACGGGGTTCTTTTGGGTATAGTCTGATGCCTGAATGCGACCCCTAACTTCTCTAGAAGCCCATGCTATATATGGAGGTATAAAGGGAGTTATATAAAAATTGCCTCAGGGAGACAGGCGAGCTATTCAGGCAGTAAGAGGCTTTTGACTCAACACCCAAATTATACTGTCCATCTGGTAATCACTCTAGAGCCAAAAGAAGTCAATATGCTAAAAGCATCTTCATAATTAAGACAAGCACACCACGATGGTACAGATGGCTACTTTAGGGGGTTGAAGCACCTAGATATTTGAGGCTAAAAATGGTCCTGCACAGAGAGAAAAAAAAAAAGAATAATCTTTGATGGCATATAACTTCCCAATGTGAAAAAGGGAGACTTGAAATAAGATCTAGCATAACCAGGTTCTGTCCTCTGGTCATTGCACAACTTTGGATGGTGGAACATGTCGTGATGGGTAGTCAGTCTTATAGATCAATCAGGAATCCACTAGCAAGATGTCACCATCCAGGCAATATCTGGAGTCAAGTCTCACCTACGGAGATATACAATTTCCTCCTGAAGTCACATGCAGGTAGCACTAGACACGCAGGCACTGTGTCAGCATTGAGTTTGCTAGTACTGTAAATAAGTATTTTACTGATCAGGCTAAATCCAAGTTAAGTATGAAACTAAGAAAGCCTTCAAATTCTGAATTCATTGGCTACAGACACTGTTCAGGTTAATCTACAGCCTTTCTTCAAGAGGTCATCATTCAGGAAATCAGCATGGCAAAATTTGCAATGAACCATGGAAGCTGTATCCCATAAAGTTTAAGAACCACTGAATATCCTACGGTCACCTTCGCCAGGATTATTCAGATTCCCTGAAAGCAGAAGATGTACGTAGAGTTTTAACCCCAGCAGGTCAACTCAGAACTCCCAGAACTAGGAGCTTTGGAATTAGTACATTATCCAAGCTCAAGACTGCCTTTGAGGCCAGAGGTCATGGATGATATCATTCATTAACCAGTGATTCCAACCTAGAGAAGGGATATTAGAATTCCTGTGCACCCCAGACATTGATTCTGCTAATGATGAGGTTGTGACATATTTCTTAGGTGTGTTGAAGTGAAGAACGGTTGAGAATCACTGCATAGTCAGCTAGGGGATTAGAGGTTGCTAATGGCCAGATTACGACCTGACAGTATATTTAATCTGAGTCCCATTTCCAAAAGCTGCACTCAAGGTCACAGTCACCTTCCAGCTGTGTCAGTAATCTAATGATGGACAGGTCGTCTCACTTAGGACACAGTAAAACCAATACACATATAGACAATTTTCCTCATAAAAGAAATGCATGAAGGGTTTGTATAACAAGGCCCTAATATATATTCCTTTCATGTGTTGCCAGCATACTTTTCCTGGGTCATTGGGTGAACACTTGAGCAGGGTTAGCCGAGGAGGGCAAAGATGACAACTTGGAGGAACCAAAGAGAAAGAAAATAAAATGAATATGTCATCTCAGTGGGGAGCCAAGATGTTCAAGAGATAAGCTGCCAATTTGGGGGGAAGTAATTATGATGGTGCCCACCAGAAAAACAATAAGAAGAAATGAGTACCATAAAGAAGAGACAGACGCCATGATTGTTAGGGAAAATGGGTAGCTCATTTAAGGACAGACAAGAGTGAGCCCTTGAGGTCAGAATTTTGTGCTATGCCACAGCAGCCACGGGCTTTCGTCTAGTATTATATAACCCTAAAAACCAAATTAAAACCTTTCCCCCAAAGTATAAAATTACCTGTTGCTTAGTAAGGAACTTAAGACCATTAAACTATCCTCCATCAAGGTGATGATTTCTCCTGATTCAGTTCCTTTGAGAAGGAGCTCTCCCTTTCCCTTAAATACTGCAAAACTCAGGTTCTGGTTGGTCCAATTTTCAATCACCTGAGTCAGCTTGGCTTCAATATCCTTCTCCTTAATGGCAGATATGCAAATATCCTTCAGAGGGAGATTAAAGAATATGTCATGACATTTCCAATTACAAATTAAGTGCCTTAGAAAATCATAGCATTTTCAAGCTTGAACCTAGAAGACATTTAGTCATTTTGTGGCCAAGGAAACCAAAGCTCATCATGATCATTATGTTACAAATTCAAACCAGAACCCTCCGACCATCTGACTATTAGTTCTTTTATGGTACCATATACACGCAATAACAGAGTTTAAATCTTCCTGTTTCTTGATTACATTTTTAATTGGAGTTTTTTGGCCAAAATGGAGATAACAACAACTGTTCTATCTCAGCAGGTTGTTATAAGAAACAAGGGAGAATACATGTGGGGGGTCCTTTGAACTCTTCAAAGTAGCATAGAATCATTGCCGTATTCCAATCTGTTTTGGCCCTAACTGAATGTCTCATTTGCCTAAAAGTCATTTCTATTTTTTTCTCACAGGTTTTCCTGTTTTTCTGAGAGTCCTTGATATGAACGTCTCATAAGGGAAATAAAAGTAACATATTTTCCCCACCATGCCTCTATTTGTTTTCATACTTAGAATCACAGATCTCAGAGATGAGAAGGAATTGAAAGGGGCAAGGTATTTCTACAAATAATTATTATACAAGGTAGCATGTAATAAATGTCTTCAGAGTGGTATGACTTGTTGGGAGTTCTGAAAAGGGAGAAAGGACTTCTGCCTGCAGTCAGGAGGGAAGGCTTCACTGAGGAGGGAGCATCTGAGACCAAGTAGGATTCCCGTGGGTGGTGGGGGAAGACACTCTACAGGGAGGGGAAAGAGTTCCTTTAGAGGCCGTGAGTCCCAGGACAGAAAGAATCCAGCCTGGCAAACGGCAGGACACGCAGAGCAGAGCACACAGGATGCACTGGCATACACAGCACTGAGAACCTGTTTTGGGGTACAAATAGTAACTGAACCCTAGAATTCCTTGGAATTATAAAATGGAAGTTTTCAAAGCACAGCTTTTAAATGGCTATATTCTTAAGTGTAAAACCTACTTATAAGAATGAGATGGACACCAAAGTTCTTTTTCAATTCTTCATCTCCTTCAATAGTATTGGAATGACATTTATAAATAGGACAAAATTCTTTTAAATATATATTGCTTGTGTACATGTGTTGTTAAGAAGGAGAGAAGGAGCCTGAGTGGCTCGATGGGTTAAGCATCTGCCTTCAGCTCAGGTGGTGATCCCAGGGTCCTGGGATCAACCCCTGTGTCGGGCTCCCTGCTAAGCAGGGAGCCTGCTTCTCCCTCTCCTTCTGCCACTCCTCCTGCTTGTTCTCTCTCTGTCAAATAAATAAACAAAATTAGAAAAAAAAAGGAAGGGGAAAAGAAGCAGAAAACTCAAAACCATATATATGAGAGATTTCCAGTTACATAGTACAGTTCCTCACCTCCAAAAATATAGAATAATAGATAAAATGCAAACAGAGAAAGTAGAAACATAGCCAGGCTTAAAAACCAAACAAACATCTCCATGAACCAGAAGTGGAAAAGATACACAAACCAGTGGGCGAAGATGAAACCCAAGCCTGAGGGCTCTGGTGAGGTTGGGGTGGGACAGGGGGTCACGCAAGCCCTTGTAAATGGTTTGCACAGACGTATCTGGCTATACCCCTGGGTCCAACACAAAGGCAGCCCATTGAAAACTGCCCAGCCTTTCTGTGAAAAAGGCCTATTTGCTTATCTTAGAGCTTCTGCCTGAGGGGCACGCATCTAATTTAATACACAACTCAGGGCCTCCCAAGATACTCTCCCAAGATGGAGGCTGGCGGGCACCACTCTTGCAGTGTCTGTCTGCCTCACCAGGTCACCAATATCTCCCAGAAAGGAGCTTATACACATGTCAGGCACCCTGGGGCTTTTTTGTGGCTGCCACACAGGGGATGTCTCTTGATCCCCTGATTCTGGTGGCAAATGAGGCTTATATTTGAGGTGCCACAGGACTAGAATAAATGGGGGGAAAGTTCTTACCTAGTTACCCAACCCCAGGGCTAAGCGCTGAGACATCGGACTGAAATGCCTGGTTTCTTACTGTGAAAGAGGCCTATTGCTTTATCTTCACAGCTGTGGCCTGAGGAGCGGGCTCCTAATTAAACATACATCCAACGGTCAACTGTAAACTTCTCCAGAGACTTTGAAGGGTGAGTGCTATCTTCAGACTCCTTATGTTGTACTCCCAAATGCTGGCATCTCCAACAAAAGAGCTTGTGTAAACAACTGGCACCCTGGCATTTGTGGCTATCACCCAAAAGGTACATCCCTTGATAGCCTAACTCTGGTGGCCAGTGGCGCTTGTGTTCATAAGCTCAACATAACAGTAGCAAGCAAAGAAAGTTCTTAACTGGCTGTCATTCGGGTTCAGTGCAGAGAGAACAGACATAAATGGCCATCTCCTAGTATTCCCTTAAAAGAGGCATATTTGTATGCTTTAAGAGTTGCCGCCTGAGGATATAGCTTCCAATCAGCCTAAATATAGGTGCTGACTGAGATCCTCCACTTTGGGGCCTGACAGGTCTTGTTACATCCTCAATTACTGGGAGCACTTAAAGATAAAGTAGACTACTAGGACAAACATAAAGGTTTGAGAGACAACCAAGAGCTAGGGTGGGCCTGAAGGATAAGGTTTATCTCCTCATACGGCCACCCCTTCAGGACAGGGAGAGGTTGTTGTTTTATATGATGCATAAAAATCAACATAGAGAGCAAAGAAATGTGAAGAAACAGGAATATGACCCAAATAAAACAAGTTATGTCCTCAGAAAAAGACTTCAATGAAACAGAGATGAGTGATTTACCAGATAAAGAGCTCAAAATAACAGTCATAAAAATATTCACCAAGTTCAGGAGGACAATGCATGAATAAAGTGAGAATTTCAACAAAGAGAAAGAAAAGATTTTAAAGGTACCAAGTAGAAGTCATGGAGCTGAAGAATACAATCACAGAACTGAAAAGCACAATAAAGGGGTTCAACAGCAGGCTAGATGAAGCACAAGAAAGGATCATGAACTTGAAGGGAAGGCCTAAAACTTACCCAACCAGAGCAAAAAGAAAAAAAGAATGAAAAAGAGTGAAGACAACTTAAGGGACTTACAGATCCCGTGGGCCAACATTCATATTATAGGAATCTCAGGAGGAGAAGAGGCCAGAAAACGTGTTTGAAAAAATAATGGCTGAAAACTTCCCTAAACTGGGCAAAGAAACAAGACATCTAGATCTCAGAAGCCCAGAGAATTTCAAAACAGATGAACCCAAGGGACCCACACCAAGATGCTATAATTAAGGTGTCAAAAGTTAAAAACAAAGAGAAAATCATAAAAGCAGCAAGAGAAAAACAACTTGTTATGTACAAGAAAACTCCCACAAGACCAATAGCAGATTTTTCAGCAGAAACTTTGCACACCGGAAGAGAGGAGCACAATATAGTCAAAGTGATGAAAGTAAAAAAAAAATTATCATGAATACCCTACCTGGCAAAGTTGTCCTTCAGAATCAAAGGAAAGATAAAGAGTTTTCCAGACAAGCCAAAAGTTAAGGAGTTCATCACCACTAGACAAGCCTTACAAGAAATGTTAAAGGGACTTCTTTAGGCTAAAGTGCAACAGTGTTAATTAGTAACAGGAGATATATGAAAGTGTAGATCTTACTGGTAAAGGTAAATATATAGTAAAATTCAGAATAGTCTAATGTTGTAAAGGTGGTAACTTAATTACTTAAAAAGCCAATATGAAGGTTAAAAGACAAATGTAGTAAAACTATAACTACAATATTTGTCAATGGATACACAAGATAAAAAAATGTAAACTGTGATATCAAAAACAAAATGTGGTGGGGGGAAGTAAAAATGTAGAGCTTTAGAATACATTCAAACTTCAGTTATCAACTTAAAATAAACTGTTATAAATATGTTGTTATATATAAGCCTCATGGCAACCACAAAGGAAAAACCTACAGTAGATATACAAAAGATACAGCATACCACTACAGAAAATAATCAAATAACAAGAGAAGAAAGCAAGAGAAGACAGCAACAAAGGAATTATAAAAGAGCCAGAAAATGATTAACAAAATTGCAATAGGTCCTTTATATGTAAATGGACTAAATTCTCAAAAAAAAAAAAAAAAAAAGACAAAGTGACTAAATAGATTAAAAAAAAAAAAAAAAGACTGATCTATATGCTGCCTACAAGAGAGTCAGTCCAGATGTATCTGAACTTGAATTTGAAATTGAGGAAATGGAAAAAGATATACTATGCAAATGGAAACCAAAACAAAGCCAAGGTATTTATACTTATATAAGACAAAATAGGTCTTAAGATAAAAACTGCAATAACAGACAAAGAAGGTCATTATATAATGATAAAGGGATCAAACCAACTAGAGGATGTAATTTTGTAAATATTTATGCACCCAACATAGGAACACCCAAATAAATAAAGCAAATACTAACTGACCAAAAAGAAGAAATTGACAGCAATACAATAGTACTAGGGGACCTTATTACCCTACTTTCTTCAATAGATAAGTCAGACAGAAGATCAATAAGAAAACAATAGTCTTAAATGACACATTTGATGAGATGAACTTAGACATATGTAAAACATTTCATATAAAAGCAACAGAATAGACATTCTCCTCAAGTGCACATGGAACATTCTCTAGGACAGATCACATGTTAGGTCACAAAAGAAGTCCCAATACATTTAAGAAAACTGAAATCATGTCAAACATCTTTTCCAACCACAATGGTATGAAACCAGAAATCAATTACAAGAAAACTGGAAATTCACAAACATGTGGAGATTAAATTACAAGCTTCTGAAGAACTAATGGCTCAAAGAAGAAATCAAAAGAGAAATAAAATAATACCTTGAAAAAAATGAAATGGAAATACAACATGCCAAAACTTAGAGGATGCAGCAAAAGCAGTTCTAATAGGGAAATTCATAAAGGTAAATGTTTACATTAAGAAAGAAGAGAGATCTCAGATAAACAACCCAGCTTTATATTTAAAAGAATTTAAAAAAAAATAACAAACAAAGCCCATAGTTAGTAGAAGGAAGGAAATAACAAAGATCAGAGTGGAAATCAGTGAAATAGAGACCAAAAAAACAACAGAAAGGGTCAAAGAAACTAACAGCTGGTATTTGAAAATATGGTTAAAATAGATAAAACTTTAGCTAGATCACACAAGAGAGGACTCAAATAAAATCAGAAACGAAGAGAAGACATTAACCAATGCCATGTAAATAGAAATGTTTATTTCTAGTTAGTAGAAATAATTAATAAATTTAACCAAAATAATTATTTAATAGAAATAATTAATAAAAATTGCTTTTAATAAAAAGCAATTACATGCACAAGAACCAGACAACCTCAAAGAAATGGGTAACTCCCTAGAAACATACCACCTACCAAGATTGAATTATGAAGAAATAGAAAATCTGAACAGACTGATTACTAGGTAAGGAGATTGAATCGGTAATCAAAAAAAATCCCAACAAACAAAAGTCCAGGACCAGATGGCTTCACTGGTGAATTCTATCAAACGTTTAAAGAAGAATTGATAGCAATATTTTCAAACTCTTCCAAAAGATAGAAGAGGAGGGAACACTTCAAATTCATTTTATGAGGCCAGCATTACCCTGTTACCAAAACCAGACGAAGACACCATGAAAAAAGAGAACTACGGGCCAATATCTCTGATGAACATAGATGCAAAAATCCTCAACAAAATATTAGCAAACTGAATTCAACAATACAGTAAAAGGATCACACACCATAACCTTGGAATTTATTGGAATTTATTCCAGGGATACAAGGGTGGTTTCAGTATCCACAGATCAATCAATGTGATCTACCACATTAACACAAAGAAGGATAAAAATCACATGATCATCTCAACTGATGCAGAAAAACATACAAAATTCAGTATCTATAAATGATATAACCTCTCAACAAAGGTACAGAGAGAGAAGGTACCTCAACATAATAAAGGCCATATATGACAAATCCACAGCTAACATCACACTCAAAGCTTTTAGGTCAGGATCAAGACAAGGATGCCTACTCTCACCAGTTTTATTCCACACGGTATTGAAAATCCAAGCCAGAGCAATTAGAAATGAAAAGAAATGAAAAGCATCTGAATAGGGAAGAAAGAAGTAAGGTAAAACTGCCATTATTTGCAGGTGACATGATATTTTATATAAAAAACCCTAAAGACGCCCACCAAAAACTGTTAGAATTAATAAATGAATTAAGTTGCATAAAACAAAATCAATATGCAAAAATCAGTTGCATTTCTATACACTAATAATGAACTATCCTAAAGAGAAATTAAGAAAACAGTTCCACTTACAATTACATCAAAATGGATAAAATACCTAGGAGTAAATTTAGCAAGGAAATGTAAGACCTGTACACTGAAAACTATAAGACATTAATGAAAGAAACTGAAGAAGACATGAATTAATGGAAAAATATCCCATGTTCATGGATTGGAAGAATTAATATTGTTAAACTGTCCACAAGATCCAAAGCTAACTACAGATTAGATGCAATCTCTATCAAAATTTCAATGTCATTTTTTATAGAAATAGAAGAAATAATCCTAAAATTTGTATGGAATCACAAAAGACCCCAAATAGCCAAAGCAATCTTAAGAAAAACAAACCTGGAGGCATAATACTTCCTGATTTCAAACTATATTACAAAGCTATATATGATGTTGGCATAAAAACAGACATAAATATCAACAGAACAGAATAGAGAGCCCAGCAGTAAACCCACACATTTAGTGTCAATTAATTTATGACAAAGGAGCCAGGAATATACAATGGATAAAAGGCAGTCTCTTCAATAAATTGTGTTGGGAAAACTGGACAGCCAAATGCAAAAGGATGAAAATGGACCACTACCTTACACCACACACAAAAATTAAATCAAAATGAATGAAAGACTTAAATGTAAAACCTGAAGCCATAGAACTCCTAGGAGAAAACACAGGTGATAAGCTCCTTGACTTTGTTCTTAGCAACGATTTTTGGATTTGGTAACAAAGCCAAGGAAACAAAAGCAAAAATACACAAGTGTGACAACATCAAACTAAAATGCTTCTGCTCAGTGAAGAAAACGACCAACAAAATGAAAAGGCAACTGACAAATGAGATAAAATATTTGCAAATCATAAATCTGATAAAGGGTTAATATCTAAAATATATAAAGAACTCATATAACTTAATAGGAGAAAAACCCAAACAATACTATTAATAAATGGGCAGAGGATTGGAATAAACATTTTTCCAAAGAAGACATGCAAATGGCCAACCGGTACATGAAAAGGCACTCAATGTCACTAATCTTTAGGGAAATGCAAATCAAAACCACGGTGAGATACCACCTCACGCCTGTTAGAATGGCTATCATCACAAAGGCAAGAAATAACAAGTGTTGGGGAGGATGTGGAGAAAAGGGAACCCTGCACATTGTTGGTGGGAGTGTAAGTTGGTGCAGCCACTATAGAAAACAGTACGGAGGTTCCACAAAAAAAATTTAAAATAGAACTAGAGGGGCACATGGGTGGCTCAGTCAGTTAAGCATCTGACTTTGGCTCAGATCATGATCTCATGATCATGATGAGGGATTGAGCCGCTCATCGGGCTCCCCACTCAGCGGGGAGTCGACTTGTCCTCTCCCTTTGCCGCTCCCCCCACTAATGTTTTCCCTCTCTCTCAAATAAATAAAATCTTTAGGAAAAAAATAGACCTACATATAATCCAGCAATACTACTTCTAGGTATTTATTCAATGAAAATGAAAACACTAATTCAAAAAGAAAGAAACCACAACATAGATACTGAGAACAGACTGGCAGTTGCCAGGAGTGGGGGGGTTGCGGGGTGAATGAAATGGGTGAAGGGGGTCAAAAGGTACAGACTTCCAGTTATAACATAAATAAATCCTGGTATGTAATGTACAACATGATGATTATAGTTAATAATACTGTATTGTATATTTAGAGGTTGTAAAGATAAAGTTCTCATTATAAGAAAAATAACTTTGTATGGTGATGGATGTTAACTAGACATATTACGATGATCATTTTGTAATATATACACATATCGAGTCATTATGTTGCAAACATAAATATGTTTATATCCCACTAATAAAAAGTATGTAATTATAAAAATTATATCTCAATAATAAAAAAAGAGATACCATGCAAGCAGTAAGGACACACACAAAAAGAAAAAGAACCAATTAAAAATCCTGGAAAGGAAAAATAATTTTAAATATGTAGTAGACGAATAAAAAAAAAGTATATAATCAGAAATTTGGAAAATATTCTGAGGAACTCACCAGGAATACAGAAATAAACTGATTTTTTAAAAATGAGAGCTAGTGAAGGGACAAGGAGGATAGATTGAGGACCTCCCAAACTACCATATTTCAAATAATCATCTTATCTCCTTGAATTACTGTATTATTTTGCAAAACCAAAGGATGTTCAGGATCATTCCAAATTTGGAGGGTACATTACATAGGGAAATTAGTATACCTTTAAATAAAATGTCCATTTGTATGATTTTCAGAAAAATAAAAGAAGTTCTTTAATGAACCAGTGATAAGATCTTATAAGCTTATGTACCTCAATGTCATCCTTATGTTTAAGTAGTGGTGCTTCCATAATATTTCTAAGACAAAAAGAATCAGATTCCACATCAAATGGGGTTCCAGTTAACTCAGAGATTCGGTCCCAGTGTCTCTGTTTCATTGCCTTATTGGTCATCATTTCCAGCAGAGGACATGACTCACTGAAATCATCAATTCTTTTTTTCAGATCCAAAAAAGCCTGCCAATCTTTAAGCCCTTTTGGGAGTTTACGACACCTTTCAGAAAAAAAAAAAAATTATATCACTACACATTTCTTTGAAGCATTATGTATATACAGCAATGTATCAGAGGATAAATTCGTTTGTAAAATACCTACAGCTTCTATGAAGATAAGCATTATAAAAAGGTAAGCTTAATTCAATTCAAACTCACCTGTTTTGAAATTCCTGCAGTTCTGCATTAATTTTTTCAATGTCTACATCTCCCCAGAGTATTTCGTAATAACCACTAATATTGTTCATTACAGTATCATACAGTCCATACAGCTTCTGCAGCAAGTTGAGCTCTTTTCTGCGAAACCAAATAAAATTAAGTTATTACATAATGTATATCTTAAAAATAAATGTCATTATTGGATAGGCAGAGTTCACCCAATCAAACATTTCATACATGACATGTGTAATGTCTTATAGACACCAACATGCAAACAACTCTGTCAGTTTCCAAACAAAAATTTTATTAAAGCTCCATCAATTAGGTCAAGTTTACAGTTTTCAAACATTCCAAGTCAAATGATAACTTGACATTAACAAATGGTTTGATTATTATTACGGTTCCAACATTGCAAACAATGTGACCAGAACTTGATAATAAGATCAAAGCTCAGGCTAAGGTTTTGATTGTTTTCTTCCAAATGCAAGCTGGTTTTGTTTTGTTTTTGTTTTTGTTTTAAGATTTTATTTATTTATTTGACAGAAAGATCACAAGTAGGCAGAGAGGCAGGCAGAGAGAGAGGGGGAAGCAGGCTTTCCGCTGAGCAGAGAGCCTGATGCGGGGCTCGATCCCAGGACCCTGAGATCATGACCTGAGCTGAAGGGAGAGGCTTTAACCCACTGAGTCACCCAGGTGCCCCGCAAGCTGGCTTTTTATGAGAACATCTGCTTTTAGGAAAGTGACTTAAACATCACTTTCCTACCAAAAGCTTTCCCTCATGTACCCAAATGGAATTATATACATAACAAGAATAAGAGGAGGGATTACAGACCCAAGCAAAGAAAAAGTCTTTTACTGTGTAAAACATCAAAAATTGACCACTCAATAGAGTTTGTGGATGCTCCCAAAATTCCTCAATCCTTAGCAGACCATGAGTGTCCGCTAGACCCAATTTTAGTTTTTGAGGTTATTTCTTGAGTGGTTCTAACTATTTGTAAGGATTGATATTCACAACCTTTCTTATTTACTATAAATAATCCAAAGACCAAAGATAAGGTTTGCTTATGCTTTTAGTACAGTAAAACTCATTCTATCTTGCAATTATCAAAAGGGCACGCTGTGCCCTTTTATAAATCTAAAACACATTCTGGAATCTTGGTTATCTTGTTTTTCCAATTCTTGCTTCATTTTGCTGAGTCATCATCTTAGGAATTATTTCATTATTATATCACGGAGTATACCCAACCACGCTAAAAATGACTACAATAACACAAAAAGAACGACAAGATCTCCCATAAGGAAGGGACAACAATCATCCTTCAGGTTTCATATGTGGCACCCAAAGCATTGCATCATCTTTTTTTTTTAAGATTTATTTATTTATTTTGAGAGAGAGAGAGAGAGAGAGTGGGGAGGGGCAGAGGGAAAGGGAGAGATGGAATCCCAAGCAGACTCCATGCTGAGCACAAGCCCAATGTGGGGCCAATCCCATGACCCCGAGATCATGACCTGAACCTAAACTAACAGTCAGATGCTCAACCGACTGAGCCACCCAGGTGCCCCTCACTGCATCATCTTTTAAGAAAGTATCGAAAAAGAACTCTGGACATACACCAACCATCTTTGTGTTCTTTTGATTTTTGGTTAGCTTTCAGATTTGTTCATTTTTTTTTTTACCTAAAACAGCAAAGAGAAGACAACTGATAAAGAAAGGTGCTCCCCAAGTATTAAAGAGAAAAGAGACACAGAGCAGCACTCTAGACTCTAACTGTAATAGTGAAACTAACTATGTAGTGAGATCTCAGACTGTGGGTCTTTTAATGATGATTACCTAGATGAATTCTACTCAGATCCGTCACTTATGAGTGAACAATATATTTCAACAGAGGCAAGGGCTTCATGGTGAAGTGTTTTACAAGAAGCTAGACCATCCCGTTTTGTGAAAAGGATAAATGATCGTTCTTTCATTATTTGTTTCATTGATGTTTGCATAGATATAATTGGGGACTTCCCCTAAGTAGACAAATGCTGCAGGCAGATGTATACTCAAAGGAGACAGATGATACAGAAATGAAAAAATTCATTGACTTAATGATTCAAATCTACAAGTAAAGATTTTGGCATTTATAATGTAGGAAAGATAGTGATCCTCTCTTCAACAAAATTATGAATGTCCAAGTTCTCAACAGTTTTGGGTTTTAACAATGCAAGTGCAAGAAAAATCAGAAGTAATAATAAGCTAGAAGCTGTGGGAGATGGATTTGAAACAGGAAATCAGTGTTTACAGAATGGGTATGATCCACGTCCACGCATGACAGCTGATGAGCAGTTGGTTGTGTCACCAGGGAGACCCCAGAACCTGACCTTCACCACCCACCTGCTTCTACTCACTCATCTTTCTCTTACGTTTTTCCTTAAGCTCTTCTTTCCAGCTTCCCTCTTCACTCGGGTAAAGGAAACCCGAAACCAGCCCTCAGGTGATGGCGACTGCCCTGACTGACAAGACCTCCCACCTGAGCTGACCACCCAGACCCTTTGAGCCAAACCTCTGACTGGCACGTGCGCAGGTGGACCATGGAGGGACCTCTGGAAAGACCTCCACTCAGCTTTACCTCATTATAACACTAAAGCTCAGCCCAAAGAGGAGCACAGCCTCATTTGCATAAGATACGATGTGTGATTAGGCATATTTCCTTAAGGCGCATGTGTGACTTTATGCCTACCTCTTCCCTATCTAAATATTCATCCTAACCCTAAACAAAAGGAACCCATTCACCATTTCTTAGGGAGCCATGGCTTTGGAAGCCATTCCTTGTGATCTCCTTATTTGCAGCAAATCAAGTATTCTTTGTGCAACAACTCAATCCGGTGCAGTTTCTGACTCACCAAGGACTCAACTCACGTTGGTTGGGCTCCAGTTGCATTCTCGAATCACTCTCCATTTTCTGTGTGTATCTTCAAACCAGGGTGTTATGGAGTAAAAGTTTGGGTTTTCTCTGCTTAAATTTTTATTATATTTTCTAACAAAAGTGCTTTACACCATTCCCTTATTCTTACTTTTGCAAATTATTCATAAATTACTTAAAAATATAAAAAAAATTAAAAGGGTCTATGGGTCCAGATGGTAAATGAGGATGATTGTTTTTCCTGGAACGCTGTGGGTTAAAATAAAATACTGATCTCAGACTGAATGTGAAAAAGAGTTAACTAGAGAATTTATAAAAATGCAAGACCCAATCCCTGATATTTTGATTCAGCAAATCAGGGCGAGCGACAGACGCCTGCAGTTCTAACGCAACTGGTCATTGGGTTAAGCTTGGTGAACGGCTGCTTTGGAAAAAGAATACAAACTATGTACCCTAAAGTAGGCCAGAGCATTAATTTACGGTCGGACGATTTCTTGTCTCTCTTGCAAAGACGTGTTATGACTTTGAAAGAAGTCAACATAAAGTTCTTTTCTAAAGCCATAACCCTAATAAGCATAAAAACCACTGTTTTAATTTTGACCTTGAGGAAAGTTGACCTTGAGGAAAATTCCATTAAAATAGAGTTGCTTAAATCCTAGATCTCCGTATTATTTAAAATCAATGAAGTTCCTTGGCCTTCAATCCTGATGAATTTATGTCTACCCAATAGGGAAGAACACTTAGCATAAAGGCAGTAAGAAGGGTTGGAAAGCCAAGGATGGCTATTCCTCTAAATAGAAAATATATCCAAAATTGCAGTGCTTCTGCACGATAAGGGACGCTATTCAAAAATAGCGAAGAGAACAAAGTAAAGCACAGTCTAAATATAGGTCACAAACACAAGAATTTTTGCAACGTACTTTCCATTCCCCAAGAACATTTCTTGTTTTATATGTGACAACTGTGGATCCAGTGGGTCAGCAATAGCCAGGAATAAGGGAAATATTTAGGAGTGTCCTAAGGGAGGCTCTTCTCTGCATGATAAAGGATTTAATGATGACATGGTTCTTCTAATGGACAGTATTTCATTATTTGCATGTAACACTTGCCCAATTTCTACACTTACCTAGTTTTGTGTAAAACCTCATAATCAGTCACAGGCAATCCAAAAAGTTGCTCACCAGATGAATATGTAACAAACTTCCTCCACAGATCATCAAAATTGGCCTATAAAAAGATTTTTAAGTTGTAGTAAAATATAATTAATTCAGGCCCCATTAAAGTAGAATTTATTATAATTGGAATAAAAGCTACATTGAGGTTTATTTCATAATATCTATGAAACAAAGTTTTGTGAAGAAATTTATACTGATACCAAGTGATCAGAAGAAAAGTTGAGCACTTAAGAAAATTAACTTTCAAGCACTCTAACAGTATCCACTTTACATAAAATGTTTTCTTTAATAAATTACGTGGTCCCCAGAAGACCTATACTTCAAGTTCCCATAAACATGTCTGAAAGTAATAAAACTGCATTTTAAAAAATCTATAATTCTGGCTTTTTCACTAATTTACACTTGTCATCTCTTCTACAGGGTTCAAATGAGTGAGTATAATCCTTTCAACCCTGTTTTCCCTCCAAGCAATAAAGAGTCTATAAAATGAAGGATTCCCTTTTAACACCATTTGAGAGAATTCTAACAATCTGAATTAGTGAAGTGAATGCCCATGCCCTTTGAATTGGAAGTGGGATCTCCTATACTTACAATGCTAAGTATGGAGAGTGTTTAAAGCACAAAAGCAAATAGAAATAATCCACCTGTGACAAGGTATGTGTGACTCTAAATAAGCGTAAAACGTATCAATAAGGATCCTAAATTTCCAGCCCTGGAGAAAGTCTGGCATCAGAACTCGCCATATTCAGACAGTGAATCAGATCTGACCGCTACCATTAGCATATTTTAGAGGAGCCAACTCAGGAAGGTGTTAAGACCCTAGGGGAACTCCAATGAACTCTTCCTTTCTAGAAAGTAAGGGCCGTAATTTGCACTTTTTATATTCGTTGCTGGTTAGTATAGTGGTTGCTCAATGAAATTACTGACTAACGTAGCCATGGAACCATGTGAACACTAGAAAAGGAGAAACAAAAACGTAAAAGTTAGCATACTTTAAAATAATGACATTTATAATCTTGTTTATGTGGTGAAGACTATTGATGGATGCCAGTCACTCACTCCTTTTCCATTCAGGCCCCAAATAGTATAAAAAGACCCCTGGCACCAGCCAGATGGACAACAAAATATCAACTCTGTCAGCAGGCCAACCCAGTGCCCAGTAACTCTGGAGATCAGAGGAAAGCTGCATCAGAGAACATCACTGCACCCTGAGGCCCAATGTGAGGCTCCTGCTTCTTTCCAGATCTAGATCTTCACATCTGCTTTGGAGGGGCGTTGAAGTTGAGGGGGTACCTGCTTTTGAGGAGAGTTGGGTCACATACCCAGCCAGACGCATGGAGAGCAGCCTGCTTAGCGCACACCCCAAGCACAGGCAGAACAGAAGGAGCAAGATAGCAAGAGATGAGCCCAAAATGTCTTTTCAAGGAAGTGACCACACCCCCGGTAAAAACGTAGCACATTACAGTCCCAGTCACTGACCAATAAATTGGTAAGTCCTGAGGGAAAGACAAGGGGTGGATCTACCTTCAAAACATACCCAGGCTCCAACCACTTATCAACTCCAATGCCACCAGTCTAGTCGAAGTTACTGTCACCCTCCCCTGGATTATTGCAATAGTCTCCTAATTACTCTCTCTGCTTCCACCTTTGACTGTCGATAATCTACTCTCAACACCGTAGCCAGGGCAATCCACTGAGAACGTAAATAAGATGATGTCATATTTGCTCTTACTCGGGGCCTTTGCACTTGCTCGTCCTCTTGTCTGGATAGCTGCTCTTCCAGATACCTGCCTGGCTAGTTCCCTCATTTCTCTAGGTCTCTACTCAAATGACAGCTTTTCAGGGTGGCCCTCTCTGGAGATGCGATGTTAAAGTTCACTTCCACTTTACATACACAGAGCCCAGCACGTTATGGCCCTTCTCTGCTTTATTTTTTCCCTTGGCACTTATCACCATCCAACATTACTGTCTAGTTTCATTCTTCACCTTGTTTTTATTGCTGGGGGGTCTGCTTGGCTCAGCTGGCAACCACCAGGCGAGCAGATCAGTCTTGGTCTTGGCTCCTCCAGAGAGGCAGGCCTTTCCCTGGGACTCTGGAGACTTCAGGTAGCAAAGGATCAGAGCCTCCTCCAGGGTCCAGCATAAAGTGACCAAGAGTGACCACTATTGTTCTGAGGACAAAAGAACCTCAACAATAACGAGGGACTAGACTTTCTGTCTGAGGACATCAAATTCAAGTGAAAGGCTCGTGCCCTGCTGCCTCCCATGAAAACCCTGGGCGGCACAGACAGCCTACCTTATAGAAATCCACCAGAGTTACTGGGCTAGACCTACCCAGCCCAGACAGTGGGCTCTGTGACAGCTGATTTCCTTACATGGCACAAGATTATCCCTCTAGGAATGCAAATCCTGGTTGCTCCAGTATCCCTAGAAGAACCCTTTTCTTATCTGGGTCTGGATTTCCTTTTTTTTTTTTTTTAAAGATTTTATTTATTTATTTGAGAGAGAAAGTGGAAGAGAGAGCACAAGTGGGGAGGGAGGGAAAGGGGGAAGCAGATTCCCCACTGAGTAGTGAACCCAATGTGGGGCTCGATCCCAGGACCCTGGGATCATGACCTGAACCGAAGGCAGACACTTAACTGATTGAGCCACCCAGGTACCCCTGGGTCTGGGTTTTCCATTTAAATCACTCAAATCAAGGGAGATACTTGAAAGTTAGATACCATATGAGAAATTCCACTTCTGGAATTCTGATGGAAAAAGCCTGAACTACCTCTTTCAGGAGAACCTGCAACTGGAGAGATCCCATTCAACTCGACTGAACCTTTTTGAGAAAAGCATGCATGGAACCACCCTGAACCATCTAAGGAACATGCACATAAAGCACCAAGGACAAGATTACCGACTCCACTCTTCTGTTTATTTGCTTTGAGGTGAAAAACCCAATGGTAAAAGTGATAGGAAGTCATCTCTGACACAAGTAAAGGGATATTTAGAAATACCCACTCAGCATGTGGCAAAGCTAAGTTAGCTACAGAAACCCTTCATATGGCTTGATTTGCCGCAAGACGTGGTATTCCTAGTAAAGAAGAAAACACTGGATTTTGGACATCTCTGCATCTCTTGGTGGCTCAACCATGGAAGCTATCTGAGTATAAAGGCAGGCAGAAACTGGGGCCTGGTGAAGAAAAAAGTGACATCTAGAAGGGGGTGCATATTGTTACTTTAAAAAGGAAAGACACACAGCTTTTAAAATGTTGATTGGGAAAACTCAGTGAAGAGGTAGAGTAGAGTAAAGGAAGAGTAAAGGAGTAGAAAAGTAGTAAAGGAGAGAAAAGGGTCAGGCTAAGAAGGGACAAGGGAGAGTCAAGAGTCCCCAGGGACAGGAAGGGCAAAACATCTCTCTGAAATTTACCTCACACACCCTAAATCATCATCTGTTCAAACTAATCTCAAAACTACTCTTCCCACACTTGTACTTCAGTAAATGACTCTACTTTCTTCTGTTTTCTCAAGCTGGAAACCTCCCTTTCTTCCCCTCAGCCCAGTGTCCAGGCCTATCAAGTTGGTCTTGTTAATAAACTCATGATCCATCCAGCTTTCTTCACTGCAAGTGCTTTTGGTTGGTCTCAATCTTTACAATTTCTTACTTGCATGACTGAGGCTGCCATCAGTCTGACCATCCTCCCTCCAGAGCATTCTCCACACTAATGCCAGAGAAATCCTTTCAACACACAGCTGTTTTAAAAATCCAAATAGGAACATACCATTCCTTGCTTAGAGCCCTCCAGCCCCCAGGATGGGCTAGGAGCTCCTTAACAGAGCCTACAAGGCCTTCTCATTAGCAATTTCTGCCCTCTCAGCTGTCCCATCCCTCATCCCTATCCTCTCTGCCCACTGTACCCTACATTTCACTCCTTCATCTCCCTAAATCCCCCTGCTTATCTCCTCATTTCTGGGCCTATGTAGGAGGTGTAAATTCTGTCTAACTTGTTTTTCCTCCTTCTTCCCCTGGCTAACTCTAAATAGTCCTTCAAGATGCAGCTTAGATGGCTCCTCTTCCAGGAAGCCTTCTCTGGCTGCCCCCTCAGCTCCTATTTTGGTTGGTAGTTCCCTACACCTGTTTCTATAACACTAGTTCTCACACCTAGATCACAGGGCTCACCACACAGTTTTGCACTTACTATCTATCCAGCTCTCTGTCTCCCTACCAGATTTTAGCAGCTTAGAGGGAAGAACCTTTCCTTAATCATTTTTCTATTGACCAGGACACACAGCAGGCATCTGATAAATATTTTTTAATGACTACAGATGCACGTGGGACAGGGAACATAAGAAGAACATGAGCATATAGTACGGCCACTACAGAAAACAGGATAGAGAACAGACACAAATAATAGAATTGCCTGATCCTCCTAGGGGCTAGCTTACATATGAATCCATGAATTTGCAAAACAGTGACCCAAATGGGTATGTGATTTTTCTCTAGATGTGCTCAGCATCTGAGCATAGAAAAAGATGGTGAATCCAATGAGTATTGTAGAGTCCAGGGTAAGGCAAATGAGCCGGGAAGTTTAAAGTCATGGATACAAGAGGAATGGATACAGAGGGAGGAAGATAGGGAAACCATTTGTCAATATTTTAAATCTTATTCTGATACATTTATTATTCTATGAATTTTTACCATTTATATACAAATGAGAGGCTTGGAACCAAAATAAGGTATACACTTAAGTTCAAAATCAAAGTCTTATTCTCTAAAAATACAGGGAGAGATTCTGTGGAGAAGAACACAAAGGGATACAAGAAAAGGAATTCATCACATTATTTAGCAGATTAAAATCTGTATGCCCTTTAAACACTAACTTTTCCACTATAAGGTAGAACACATAAATTTTTCCCTAAAATTACTTTAAAGAATAACAACCCATTGTTGACATACAAATAATAAAGTTTCACCTGAAATATCTGTAGCCTGTTACTAGCTTCTTGGGGTGGAATATTCGGAACCATGGGTCCTTCCTGTAATGAATAATATAATCTCCATTTAAATTCTTAATCACATGTATTTATCAATTTACTGAGTTTATTATTTCCTTTTAAATAAATAAACATTATTTTTAATTGAAATGATCTAATTTTGTCCCATATATGAAGCTTTCATTTAGTTTCTGTAACAGCTTTATTGAGATATAGTTCACATATTATACAATCTCTCATTTAAAATGGACAATTTAATGGCTTTCAGTATATTCAGAGTTGTGTAACCATGACCACAATCAATTTTAGAACATTTGCATCACTCCAACTTCCATTCATTTTTAAAGGACCATGACATCATTAATAAAAAATGTGCCAAAATTATATCCTGTAGGAAGTCTGCACCACTAGAGCTCTGTTTCATTTCACTTATTATAAACAATGATTCTGTGTTTGTGCATTAGAATAACTGATATAGAATTCTGAAAACAGCCTCCTTCCACTGATTGTTCAGCTCAATATGGAAATAGAGGAGCACATAGGTTGAATACTTGGATGAAGCAAAATGCAGTCTCTGGTGGCCATCATCCAGAACCCAGTTGCAAAAAGAACCCCAGATGGTCTGTATGATCCTGAATATTATGGATATGCTAAATAATAGACCAGGTTACCAGGATAATGGAATGATAGGGCCAAAAAATGTTGACAAATCCAACTAAAAGAGGTAAGTTTAGTACATGCAAAAAAAAGTGTGTTATATGATTATTATTAAGGGCTTAACATGTCATGAATCTGGACCCATTGTGACCACTAAAAGAAAGTAGCATATGTTAGGGGAATATATCCAAATTCTGAGTTTAACTTCAAAGGGGAGGATCACTATCAGTCATGTTATCAGGATGAACAGTCTGCAGGACTGACCAGGTGTGACACTGATTATTTATTTTCAGTGACCCTTTTGCTTCTCTCAGAGTTAGTGAAAAAAAAAAAAGATCAGTTGCATAATACCCTGGTATTTAGGTTTTTATAATTTCTTATAGCCTTCCAACAACTGTATTACATTTTCAACAATGAGCATTCTGGCCTGAGAAAGAGAGTGTAGGACCAGACCTCTTGTTCCTTCCACAATCGCAAAAGTTGTTGCTCCTTTTAACAGTTAAATCTTCTCTCTTCCTCTATAAAATAAGTTTAAAGGATCAGCTATCCCCTTTTTCTTCCTGATTGCTCCAAATATTAAACCTAGCCTCTTATATACAATGTGCAAATCGCAGTGAATTTCTCAAGATTCATCACTGTCATCCCATATAAACATGCCACAGAACATTTTATCACACAGCGTGCAAATACTTAGATTACCGTCTCATATGATTCTGCGAAGTTCATTACATCCTCACGAAAAACTTCCACAGCCTCAAGAAGACTACTTTTAAACTTTGGCTGCACTTGAACTAGTTCATCTTGCACAGAAACCTAGAAAAAAAAAGAATAGCCAACGTGAGATGTATTCAAATGAAAATGTATTTAAACAAAAACTCTCATCTGTCCCAGCAAGTTGGTTATCCTGCAGATGTCCAGTATGAACAAGAGTGCCTCTGCAACACTGCTTAAAAAAAACAAAGGGAACTAAACAACCCAAATGCACCAAAAGGAGACACAAAGCATTCTAGTTCATGACCCAAGAGGCAAAGCCATCTTCTGTAACTGCGGTTAGGAAAAAGTTTTCTGGCTGACCCAGCTCAGGCCATCACTATGGCAGGGAAACAGTTACTGCTATATGCCCAATCTGGGTCACATGCCATCTCTGAGGCCAGATGAAGGTCTGGGATTAGTAATCTCTAGTAGGTTCAGATGGTTGGAACAGTCACCTAAAAGAAAGTTATATTACTCTGGGTATTAAAAAAAAAAATAGTGAATGCCCTCCATACCAGTCTTCCAAGCTTCTGCTTGAACCTTCGGTCGTAATAGGTAGCCCTTAATGAATATGTCCCTCCAACGGGCTTTTCACCTACATTCACTTATTTAATCCTCAGGACAGCCCTGTGTGGTAAATGCCGATACTATACTCATTTTACAGGTGAGAAGACTGAGGCACAGAGACACTAAGGAACTTCCCCAAAGTTCCAGCATCAGCGTGAGGCAAGGTCAAGATTCGAAACCTAGCTGTTTGGTTCCAAGATCCCTGCTCTTAACTGTTCTCAACAATAGCATCTGTCTAGGCTGGAACATAGGCTGCTTTCAGATTAATGGTGATTATAGTAAAGGATGGGCCGATTAGTTTAACATTACAGTTCAAGAGATAGAACAACCTGAGTGAAGCACCTGGGTGGCTCAGTCGGTTAAGCGCCTGCCTTCAGCTCAGGTCACGATCCCAGGGTCCCAGGATCGAGCCTGCTTATCCCTCTGCCTCGGCCTCTCTCTCTCTGTCTCTCATGAATAAATAAATAAAATCTTAAAAAAAAAAAAAAAAAGAACAACCCGAGTGAATCTTTTACATTAAACAATAACAGAAAGTTGGGCTTTACTAAATCTCAACAGAGGGTTCTCCATTTCCTTCCCAAGATGCACTTTTCTGACTAAACCAGCAATTGTTTTTTTAAAATAAGTGATTATTCAATATTGAGCATGAATGGAAATAAACATGAGTATGAAAAAAGCATTTTTACACACTACCTCAAGGGAGCCTCATAACCACATATAAAAAAATTTCCTAATGTATTCCTAAATGATCACATGAAGAAATTGAGAAACAAAGGTTATTAACTTGCATAAAATCACCCAATTGGCTGGTGGCAGAGCTGGCATCACAAGTCACAACCCTAATTTTAGCTCAGGGTCCTTGCTAGTCTGCCTTGCTTCAATCTCAGTGACGAGTCTTTCCATAAACAAAAAGTTTTAAGCCAATGTTTAATTAATATTCAATAAAAATTTTCACTATAATTAAAGAATCTGGATCCTCCCTTGGAGTTCATTTTTAATGTTTAACTGAATAAATATTTACCAACTTCAAAAATGCTTAGAGGGAAATTTATAGCTAAAAATGACTGCACGAAAAGAAAAAAGATTTCAAATCAGTAACCTAACCATCTACCTTAACAAACTAGGCAAAGAACAAACTGAATCCAAAACCAGCAGAAGGATAGAACAAAAACTACAGCACAGATAAATGATATAGAGTATAGGAAAACAATAGAGAAAATCCACAAACTAAAAATTTCTTCTTTGAAAAGATCAGCAGAATTGACAAACCTTTACCTAGACTAAACAAGAATAAAGGAAAAAGTATTCAAATTACTAAAATTAAGAATGAAAGAGGAAATATCACTACCTACTTTACAGAAGTAAATGGGATTATAAGGATTCAATCAATAGAGAGAACAGGGATTCTATGGGGTAAGAGAAAATATTTGCAAATCATATATATGATATGGCGTTAATATCCAGAATACATAAAGAACTCCAATAACTCAACAACAACAAAAACCACAAATAACTCAATTTTAAAATAGACAAAGGACTTGAATAGACTTTTTTCCAAAGAAAATATACAAATGCTTTTTATAAGCATATAAAAAGATGCTCAACATCATGTAATGCAAATCAAAACCACAATAATGTACCCCCTCACCAATTAGGATACCCACTATTAAGGAAACAGAAAATAACAAGTGTTGGCAAGGATGTGGAGAAATTGGAACTTTTTTGCACTGTTGGTGGGAATATAAAATGATGCAGCTGCTATGGAAAACAGTATAGTGGATCTCAAAAAGTTAAAAATGATACTGTATGATACAATTCTATTCCTGGGTAAATATCCAAAAGAACTAAAAGTAGGGCCTCAAAGAGATATCTGCACTTTCATGTTCATAACAGCATTCTTCACAATAGCCAAGATGGAAGAGACCCAAGTGTCCACTGATAGACGAATGAATAAACAAAATGTGGCATATACATATGATGGGATGTTAGTCAGTCTTGAAAAGGAAGGAAATTCCGTCACCTGCTACAGCACGGATGAAACTTGAGGACATTATGCTAATGGAAATAAGCCAGTCACAAGAAGACAAATACTGTATGATTCTACTTATATGAGGTACCAAAAGTAGTCAAATGTATAGAGGCAGAAAGCAGAATGATGGTTGCTAGGGACTGGGGAAAGAAAGAAATGAGTTATTATTTAATGGATACAGAGTTTCAGTTTTGCAAGATTAAAATTTCTGGAGATTGGTTGCACAACAATGTGAATAACACTATTGAACTGTACACTTAAAAATAGTTAAGATGAGAGGTACCTGAGTGGCGCGGTCGGTTAAGCATCTGACTCCGAGTTTTGGCTCAGGTTGTGATCTCAGGGTCGTGAGATGGAGCCCTGCATCAGTCCCATGCTCTTAAGCTCTGCTTAAGTCTCTCTCCCTCTCCTTCTGTCCCTTCCCCCTACTCATGTGTGCACACACACACACACACACTCTCTCTCAAATAAATAAATCTTTAAAAAAATAGTTAAGATGGCAAACGCTATGCGTATTTTACCATAATTAAAAGAAAAAAAAAAACCAGCACGAAGTTACAATAATCAAGCCAGTAGGTTACTGGGATAGAGATAGACATATGAATCAGCAGAATAGAAGTAAGAGTCCAGAAATAACTCCCTACATTTATGGTCAACTGATTTTCAGTAAGGGTGCCAAGACAGTTTGTTGGTGAATGGATGGTTTTTTTTTCCACAAATGGTGCTGAGACAACTGGATATCCACATGCCTTTTTTAGATGAAATTAGACCCCTAACTCACACCATACAAAAATTAACTCAAAATGTATGAGAAATCTAAATGCAAGAATTAAAATTTAAAAATTGGCATAAGAAAACATAGTAGTAAATCTTCACGACCCTGGATTAGGCAACCATTTTCTAGATATGATACTAAGTCATGAGCAATAAAAGAAAAAAAAAAAGATAAATTCGACTTCATCAAAATTTTAAAAATTTGTCTTTCAAATTCAGAGGCAGAAAGCAGAATGGTGGTTACGAGGGACTGGGGGGAGAGGGAGAATGTGGAGTTACAGTTTAATAGGCATAAAATTTCATATTTATAAGATGAAAGGAGCTACAGGGATGTATAGTAGTAATGCCTACACAGCAATGTTAATGTCTTTAATACCACTGAACTGTACACTTAAAAAAATGATTAATATGGTAAATCTTATGTTTATTTTAAGACAGTAAAAATAATAAAAAAAAAAGAAAAACATCATCAAAAATTGAAAAGACATCTTCTTTATCCATTCATCAGTTGATGGACACTTGAGCTGTTTCCATAATTTGGCCATTGTAGATCATGCAGCTATAAACATCACGGAGCATGTATCCCTTTGAATTAGTATTTTTGTGTTCTTTGGATAAATATCTAGTAGTGCCATTGCTGGATCATAGGATAGTTCTATTTTTAACTTTTTGAGGAACCTCCATATTGTCTTCCACAGTGGCTGCACCAGTTTGCATTGCCGCCAACAGTGCAAGAGTGTTCTCCTTTCTCCACATCTTCACCAATACTTGTTGTTTCTTGTGTTGTAGATTTTATCTATTTTGACAGGTGTGAGGTGATATGATAGTTTTGATTTGCATTTCCCTGAAGATTAGTGATGTTGAGCATCTTTTCATGTGTCTATTGGCCATCTGTATGTCTTCTTTGGACAAATGCCTATTTATGACTTCTAACCATTTTTTAATGGAATAATTCATTCTGGGGTGCTGAGTTTTATAAGATCTTTATATATTTTGGATGGTAACCCTTCATCAGATATGCCATCGGCAAATATCTTCTCCCATTCCAAAGGTTGCCTTTTAGTTTTGTTGACTGTTTCCTTTGTTGTAAAGCTTTTTATTTTGATGTGGTATATATATACAATAGAATATGACTCAACCATAAAAAAGAATGAAATCTTGCCATTTGCAACAACATGGATATATTATGCTAAGCAAAATAAGTCAGTCAGAGCAAGACAAATACCATATGATTTCACTCACGTGTGGAATTTAAGAAACAAAACAAATGAACAAAGGGAAAAATGAGAGTGAGGCAAACGAAGAAACAGACTCTTAATGATGGAGAACAAACTGATGGCCACCAGAGGGTAGGTGGGTGGGAGGATGGGTTAAACAGGTGATGGGGATTAAGGAGTACATCTGTTGTGATGATCGCCAGGTGTTGTATGGAGGTGTTAGATCACCATATTATACACCTGAAACAAATATTGTATCATTAAATGGAATTCAAATAAAAACTTGAAAAAGAACTTAAAAAGACAATCCACAGATGAGAGAAGATATTTATAAATCCTTTCACATGGGATATCCAAATATACAAAATATATAAAGAACTCTTACTACTCCAAAGTAAAAAGACAACCCATTTTTTAAAAACCAAAGGATTTAAATTCACATTTCTCCAAACAAGATGGCTGAACGGCCAATAAGTACATGAAAAGATGCTCAACATCATTAGCCATTAGGAGAATAAAGTAGTGGTACAGAGGACAACATGGATAAACGTTAAAACTTTATGCTAAATAAAAGAAGCCAGTCACAAAAGGCTACATATTGTATGAAGCCATCTATATTACACGTCTAGAAAAGGCAAATCTATAGAGACAGAAAAGTAGATTCGTTGTCGCCAGGAACTAGGGAAAGAGGGAGAAGTTGGAGTGGCTGCTAAAGGGAGAAGTTGGAGTGGCTGCTAATGGCTGCTAATGGGTTTTTCTTGGGAAGATGAAAGTGTTCTAAAATTAGATAATGATGGTGGTTGTGCAACTCTATGAATATATTAAAATCACTGAACTATATACTTTGAAATGGCAAATTTTATGGTATGTAAGTTATATCTCAGTAAAGCTATTAAAATAATAATATTAAAGCTTTAAAATGTATAAAACTTTTTTCTAGAGATGGTGACTTATAAAAAAATAAGAATTACGTCTGTACTTACAGCTTTGCTCTGCAATTTGTTGAAAGAATATCTCAAGGTATCAACTGCTTCTGATTCTTCTTTGGTCACTTCAACTTCAAATCTATTTAAAATAGCATAGGCTTCCTGGAAAGTGGGATTAGAGTTCAGAAACATCACAAGGAAAACAAATGCCAAATGATTTAGATGCCTTCTAGAAACGCATTCCTATTCTTCCTATTCTTAGAAGAGAGTATATTCTAGAAGAGTGGTTCCCAAAATTAAACATATATATAAAGCACCTCTAGATTCTCCCTGATACCAGATATTGACTCTAGATCTTAGGTCCTGAAATCTTCATTTAATAATAACTTAGGTGATTCTGATGGAGATGTAGGCAGATCACATCGAAATACTATCTTAGTCGGGGCACCTGGGTGGCTCAGTTAGTTGAGCATCTGATCCTTGGTCTCAGCTCAGGTCCTGATCTCACAGTCATGAGTTCAAGCCCCACACTGGGCTCCACACTGGGCATGGAGAAGAAAGAAAGAGAGAAAGAGAGAAAGAAAGAGAGAAAGAGAAAGAGAGAAAGAGAGAAAGGAAGAAAGGAAGGGAGAGAGGGAGAGAGGGAGGGAGGAAGGGTAGCCTAGAAAATATCCCTAGGATCATTTTCTCCTCTTTGACCTCCTCTCTCCTCTTTGATCTTGTACAACACCATGCAAAATATCTTCTCATTACTCTATTAAAATATGCACTGGCTATATAAAG
>CM052886.1:100163289-100179930 GCA_028534135.1 Potos flavus
GAGTTGATTTTTTTATGAGGAATCACAGTCCTAACCACTATGAGAAAACAAATAGGAAATTTAAATAATAGTAATAATAACAGGTAAACTAATTTTTCAAAAGTCTATAGTTCTTGGAATTACTGCCCCTGAAGTACAGTGTCTGATTTCTAACTAAATATTCCCTTCAAGTATTTGTGATTCTTCCCCAAACTAAATCCCTTCTTGATAGATATAGTAACAGCATTTAAGGGGCACTTGGGTGGCTCAGTCAGTTGAGCTGCCGACTCTTGATTTCAGCTCAGGTCATGATCTCAGGGTGGTGGGATCAAGGCCCACATCCGGCCCCATGCTTAGTGGAGAGTCTGCTTGAGATTCCCTCTCTCCCTCTCCCTCACCCCCCATGCTCTCTCTCTGTCAGATAAACAAATAAATCTTTAAAAAAATAATAACAGTATTTCATATTTATTGAATATCAACTATTTGCCAAGTAGTATGCCAAGTGTCCCATATAAAGCAGTTCATGAGATGAGCTCTGTCATTACCACCAACAGAAGGGATGGGGTTAAAGAGGTCAGGTAACCTTGATAGTCAAATTTGAGAGCTACAGTTACTATTAATCCTTAAGGATAGATCTGAAAATCTACTTAAGGTAGATAGTTGATGGAAAATAGGTGATTCAAATATCTTCTGAGAATAAAATCTGACGAACTTCTGACAAGACTGTACCACTGTAACCATGGCAATAAGTAGCCACCATAACCCAGTTTTAAACCCAATCCAAAGACCAACCGACCTCAGGTCACATACTTGGCCACCCAATCAGCATCAGTCCCTCCCTTCTGAATGTCAACCAATTGAAAAGAACATAGGGATAAGCCCGCCTCTGAGTGCCAACCAATCAACAACAATCTCACCTGAGTAAACATCTTTCCACAGATGGTATTAACCTATTTAGACCCACAGTCCTGAAACCCCATGCTGCCCAAACACCCTATATGAGTGTACTCTGCTGGGAACACTGGGCCTGACCAGCATCACGCTCCCTGACTCTTGTAATCAGTAAAATCAGCTTGGGCTTTTTATTTCAGATATTAGGTGGCTGTCTTATCATCCTTTGATACTCTGATCCCAAGTGGATTAACTTCTCAGGAAACCTCAAATTGTTTGATTCCTATCTCATGTATACAACTCCTTCCTCATAGTAACCTGAAAAAGAGTTTCACCTGTAGCTTAGTTGTTTGACTGTCAATTGAGGAATTGCATTGTATTCAGTATATTAAGTCACCCTGATATATTATATGCAAAGAATATATAATAATATATTATATGACACACATTGTATATATATATAAAACATATATATGAACAATATTAGTGATCCAGAAATACTTGATATTTACAATATTGTACCAAAGTAGCTTCATAATTGCTTTCTAAATAAAGCAACACTTCATGTGAAAATACATACTTTATATAACATTTTTTAAATACCTGTATGCAATTCAAGTGCTCCCACAACAATAATAGGCTTCAGCTCATCGATCTCCTGCTCAAAAGTAGCAAAGTGTAGAATTTCTGATCTGATTTCAGTCAGAGAGGGGTCGTTAGCCAAAAACTCCTGTAGTAAGGAAACAGTGTTTTATTTAGCTTTTTGACAGCATAAATCTCACACTGCTTTTTTTTTCTTATATACTTTTCCACTTGTATGTCAGGCCAGTGGCTCAATAAGAGAGGGATGAGCCAGTAATACCGGAAAATGAGGCTATGTGAGGGAATGTCATAGTCTACCATGAATAACAATAATAATTATAATAAGCTATTCATGCGTCCTTGGGTCTCTAACCAAAAAGACAGCTGTATCTATGTAAGTATGACACGCTCTTGAATACCCAGTCTCTGAACGTGTCTGGAATGTAATCAGTATTCAACTGTTTACACAAATTAAACGAAATCTGCCTGAGCCTCATTCCTCTCAGTTGCCTCAGAATGTCACTGAGAGAACTGCAGAAAATCAAGTATGTTAGGAGCTGGGCATTTACAGTTTCCTGACCTCTGCTCAGGAGTCCCTGTCACGGTCACTGATACTTTCCTGGTCCTCTCGCGCAAGTTAGATATAAACAACTCAAACCCAGAATGCATCACAAGTAGCAGAAATACACCTTCACTTTCACATCTCGGTCCTCGGTCCAAAGCGTCTTATACTTTTGAAAGTCCTGCAAGGCCTCATGAGCCACCTTTCGCAGAGAATTCACAGAGGAAGAAAGGAGTAGAACCAACTTGGAAATATCCTTGTGCTCTGCTACCCCCGGATAAAAATTCTTCAGCTTCCTTGCAGGAATAATTTCTTCAAAAGATCCTGAAAACAGATGTTTTTGTATGTAGATAACTTCTATATTCGACTTTAAATATTATCGATGTTAATATTTATAGACTTTTTCCAAGCTGCCATCTTTAAAAGACTCTCCCTCCAAGTAGTAAGAGCTACTTACACCTTACATAAGTAGCTTATTCACTTACTCTTATTAAACCACTGTGTCAGATTTTGAGGTCTAGATTTCTTTAATGTGAGGAAACTCTTTTCAGAGAAGAGAAAGACACTGATGAAAACTTCCCTCTCCCCAAATAAGTCCTCCAAGGAAAGGTCAAAAGAGCTGACATTACTGCTCTACGGAAATGCATGGTGGTTTAAAGAGAGGCACCATATTTATTACCTAAATAACTTCAGGCCAGTTTTTTAATCTTCACGAAAATACTTCTGAGGATTAAATGAGACAACATATGTTCCTCTTAGCTCAACATCTGGTATATCGAGATCATGCAATCACTGTTAACGACCACTATAAACATCTCTTGCCAAAATCTGATCATGTCACTGCTTTGCTCAAAATTCTCAAGTATTCCCCATCAATCAGACTATACAGATACATTTGGCCCAAATAATGCCTTGCTTTTTCAAAACAGTTGTGAACAATTAAAAAGCATGATCTTTCACACAAAATTCCAGATTTCTAACTTCTCTTTTAAAAAGGTTTAATCTGGGGCGCCTGGGTGGCTCAGTTAAGCATCCGCCTTGGGCTCAGGTCATGATCCCAGAGTCCTGGGATCGAGCCCCACATTGGGCTCCCTGCTCAGTGGGGAGCCTGCTACTCCCCCTGCTTGTGCTCTTTCTCTCTCTCTCTCTCTAATTAATAAATAAAATCTTTAAAAAAAATTTTTTTAAATAAAAAGGTTTAATCTAGGGTGCCTTGCTGGCTCAATCGGTTATGTGTCCGACTCTTGATTTCAGCTCAGGTCATGATCTCAGGGTTGTGAGATCGAGCCCCAAGTCAAACCCTACTCCATGCCCAGTATGGAGATTAAGATTCTCTATCCCTCCTCTCTTTTTCTCTCTTAATTTTTTAAAAAGAAATAAAAATTAAAACGAAAAGCTTTAATCTGGTAGCACAGGACCCATGTTCCTGCATGGCAACAATTAGTCGAAGCTGAGAAGCATCTCTTAAAAGAGAATCCCTGTTGAATTAGCCACAATCACCTCTTAAGACCAGGTCACTCATTTGCTCTTTTGTCTTAATTTTAATCAAAATCGAAGCAAAAGAAACTACAAGGTATTGGCTTAATTAGCTAAGTAACTAATGTTGCAAGTCCTGGCAGTTCTATCCCTTTTACTGCACAGAAGCATTCCACTGTGTAGCTCTACCTCATTTTGTTTGTCCATTAGCCAGCTTTTGGACATCTTGTTTGCTAGCCATTTGAAGCTATTAGGAATAATGCAGCGGTGAACATTCACATCTTCACGTGGACATATGACTTCATTTCTCTTGGGTAAATTCCTAGGGGTGGAATTCCGAGCCAAATGGTAAAGTTACGTTCAGCTTTTTAAGGATGTGCCAAACTGGTTCCAAAGTGGCTGTAACTTTCTATACATTCCCTTCAGTGATGCATCAGAGTTCCAAGTTCTTTGTCAACAATTAGTATTGTAGATATTTTTAAAATTTTATCCATTCCAGTAGGTGTGCAATGGTATATCACCATAGTTTTAACCTGTATTTCCCTAATAACTATTGATGCTGAGCATCTTTTCATGTTTTTTTTAGCCATTCATATGTCTTCTTTGTTGAACTCATCTTTTGCCCATTTGGGGAGGGTGATGGTCTTCTTATTACTCAGTCTGAGTTCTTTATATATTCTGAATACAAGTACTTTATATTAGATGTATGAGTTGCAAATATTTTCCCCAAATGTGTGGCTTCCCTTTTTAATTTTTTAAATGGTGTCTTTTGAAGAGCAAAAGTTTTTAAATTGGTTGAAGTCCAATTTGTCAATTTTCTTTGTTATGGATCACGTTTTTACTGTCATATCTGAGAAATTTTTGTCTAACCCCAAATCACTAACTTCTTACATGTTCTCTTCTAAAATTTTTATAGTTTCAGTTCTTTCTTTTTTAATTTTTTTACTATGTTATGTTAGTCACTGTACAGTACATCATTAGTTTTTGATGTAGTGTTCTGTGATTCATTGTTTGTCTATAACACTCAGTGCTCCATGCAATACATGCCCTCCTTAATACCCACCATCAGGCTAACCCAATCCCCCGCCCCCATCCCTCTAAAACCTTCAGTTTGTTATAGCTGACTTTGAGTTAATTTCTTTGAATATTGTGAGGTAAGAGACCAACTCCATTTTTTATTTTTATTTCTTGCATATGTATGTCGAATTGTTCCAGCACCCTGTGTTGAAGAGACAATCCATTACCCCATTTTTTTTGACTCGGTATCCTTTCAGAAAGTCAATTGACTCTAAAGTTTATATCTGGGTTGCCTATCTGTCCCACTGATCTAAACGTCTCTCCTTAGGCCAACACTGTACTGTTCTGATTACTGTAACTTTATGGTATGTTTTGAAATCAACTCATACAAGTACTCCAGCTTTACTATCCTTTTTCAAAATTATATTGGCTATTATACTTTCTTTGAATTTTCCTATTCCTTATTCAAATTTTAGGATCAACTCAATTTCTGCAAAACCACTTTCTGGGATTTTGATGGAGTTTCCACTAAATCTATAGATTTGGGAGAATTGCTATTTTAGCAGTACTGAGTCTTCCAATCCATGAACATGGTGTACCTTTCAGCAATGTTTTATAGCTGCCAGCGTACAGAACTTACACTTCTGTTAAATTTATTCTTTATGATATTATTGTGAATGAAATTGTTTTTTAAATTTCATTTTCAGATCATTCATTCCTAGTATTTAGAAATATAATTGAGCTTTGTATATCAACTTTATATCCTTCATATACTTGTTGAACTCATTTATTAATTCTAGTAGTTTTGCATGTGTATGTATTCCTGAGGATGTTTTTGCATACATGATTATGTTATCTGTTAATAAATAAAGCCAGTTTTGCCTCTTCCTTTCCAAGCTGTATATCTTTAATTTCTTATTAAAGCCACTAGATCAAATGTCCAGTATAATGTTGGATAGATGTGGTGAAAGTTGGCATACTTGTTTCTGATCTTAGGGGGAAATAATTTATTCTTTCACCATTAAGTAGGATGTTGATTGTAGGTTTTTCATAGTTGCCCTTTATCAGGTTGAAGAATTTCAATTCTATCCCCAGATTGTTGAATATGTTTATCACGAGAGTTGGATTTTGCCAAATCCTTTCTGTGTCTACTGAGGTGATCATGTGCTTTTTTCCTTTATTCTATTAACAGGGTGTATTTTATCATGTTAAACGAACCTTCTGGGATAAGCCTCTTTTGGTCATAATAGTTGCTCCTTTTTATATGTTTCTGGATTCAGTTTGCTGACATTTTGTTAAGGATCTCAGCACGGTCATTCAAATTTAAGGATCCTTTAAAGAATGTTTTTAAATATAAAGAAGTCAAACTTAAACATTTTTTCTTCTATGGTTTGACTTCCATATGTCTTAAGAATTTTTCCCTACCCTAATGTCATAAATATATTTGTTGTTTGATTCAAAACAGTGTTATAGAATATATATACATATATATATTTAACAGTGCTGTAAAATATAGAATAATGGGTTATGAATTTAAGATACTTTTAAAATCTAATTTAAGGGGCGCCTGGGTGGCTCAGTCAGTTAAGCGTCTGCTTTCAGCTAAGTTCATGATCCCAGCCTCCTGGGTTCCCCAGGCTCCCTGCTCACGGAGGAGTCTGTTTCTCCCTCTCCTTCTGCCGCTCCTCCTGCTTGTGCTCTCTCTCTAATGAATAAATAAATAAAAATGTATTTTAAATAAATAAATAAATACCACATTCTTTCCCCCTTGATTAGTAGTAAGTCTACCTGTGTCATATATCTAATTTTCATATATATGAGTATTTCTGCACCTCTGTCCTGTTCCACTGATCTATCTATTCTTGGACCATTTAAAATTTAGAAGCATTTATTTTGTTGTTTTAATTAGTCTGTCTTTAATAGATAGACTAGATTGTTTTAATTAGTCTGTCTTAATAACACTCCTTCCTATGTGACAGGATAGGACCTCCTACCTTGTTTTCCTTCAATATTTTGAGCTATTTTTGGCTCTTTGCCCTTCCATATAATTTTACAGAAAAATTTAAAATTAATTTAACAAATTGTATAAAAAATTCTGTTGTGATTTCATTGGAATTGTATCGAGTTATATCGAGTTTGTAAATTAAAAAATGGAGTTCTTCATGTTGTGGATTTATTCCTATCTTCCATTATACCATTCAATAATAATTATTTTCTCCAAAAATGCTATGCAAATATTTTGTACATTTATTTATTAAGTACCTTATGGTTTTGTGGCTGTTGAAAAGTCCATTTTTTCTATTATATTTTTCCCAGGTTTATTGAGATAAAATTGACATATAATTCTATTACATTCTAACTGAATTATTGGCCATTATAGAAATACTTTTGGGGGCACCTGGGTGGCTCAGTGGGTTAAGCCTCTGCATTTGGCTCAGGTCATGATTTCAGGGTCCTGGGATCGAGCCCCGCATTGGGCTCTCTGCTCAGCAGGGAGCCTGCTTCCCCCTCTCTCTCTGCCTGCCTCTCTGCCTACTTGTGATCTTTTTCTCTCTGTAAAATAAATAAATAAAATCTTAAAAACAAAATACTTTTGTATGTTGGCCCTTTATACATTAACATTATTGAACTTATTAGTTCTAATAGACGTTTCTAGATTCAATGGATTTCCTACGCATGATCAAGGACAAACTTAGTCTTCCTTTCCAATTATCTCATTTTTTATTGTCTGATTTCTCCAATCAAATATTGAATAGAAGTGATGATAGCAGGCTTCTTTGTTTTATTCTTCAATTTAATGGGAAATAAATGCTTCTAAATTTTTCCACAGATACTATTAGCAGAAAATCTTTCATATTCCTAGTGTGATAAAAGGATGTGTATGGGTGACTGAAATATATCATATATACAGCAGCATATATAAAACAGTAGTTAAATAAAAATATGACATATATAAAACATACTAAATAAGAAGGAAAATAATTTCAATGTACTCAGCACCCAGGTTAAGGGAAGAATGGTAATAATATATCAGCAGTCCCCTCTAAGTCCTCTTCAATCATATATTCCTCCCTTACTCCCAGAGGTAACCAGGATCCTGAATTTTCTTTGAAGATAAACCAACGTGCTTATCTCTAAATAATATATTGTTTAATTTTTTTTTAACTGAGCACTAAGCACAAACCTAGTTGTAAAGGAAAGAACATTAATAGCCCATGTTAGAAGAAGGTTCTCAGAAAAAAAGAAGCTAAACAGTCTGTGTCCAGTCTGGCTTCAGCTTTCTTCCAAATTTATAAAAGCCCCTTTTGGGGAAGCCATGGGGTAGGATCATAGGTAAGTCCTATCACTTATGATCTGGAAAACACAGGTCTCATCATAATCAGAGCATCTGGCAGGGCTGTGTTTATAAGCCATGTAATGGAGTCTAGCAGGGATATGGCCAGGGCAGTGGGCCAATCTTTTTCCGTTATCAGTTTTTAAAATTTTTAAAAAGATTTATTTATTTGAGAGAGAGAGATGACAGACAGAGGGAGAAAGAGAGAATCCTTAAGCAGACTCCCCACTGAGCACAGAGCTCGACATAGGGCTGAATCCCAGGACCCTGAGATCTTGACCTGAGCCAAAGGCAGAGGCTTAACAGACTGAGCCACCCAGGCGCCCCTGGACAAATTATTTAACATTTAACATTAACAAATTAACATTAACATTAACAAATTATTTAACATATTAACATTTCTGAAAAAAAGGATGGCACTGATATTTCCTTTGCCAGCTATTTTATGTGTATACATAGACCCATTCACACGCTTTTTCCCCAGATCCCCTTGCCTCTGATTTTCGATGTTGCTCCTTCTATGTCTTGAACAACCAGTCTAGCCACTCATCACTGTCCAAGAGTCCATGCATATCTTTGCTTCAGATCATTTATCTCTCCTTCAAAAAGATATACTGCTTGAAGCTCTGCCCACTGGGGGAAAGTCCCCTTCTTGCTGTCCTTAAGGGCCACTCCTTACAGTCTATAGTGCAGTAGTCCATTTTCAGCTCACGTCAATATATCGAACCAACTCAACATAGACTGGGCCTGAGATTTTTCATCCTCCATTAGCTGGTTGTAGGGAATACCCCATGAGACCATAGATATAATCAGAGCAGTGTTGGTGCAACATAGAAAGGGTATATGGGTAACTGGGCCACCTGTTCATGTAACTTACATGGTATCTTATTGTTTTTAATTTGCATTTTCCCAGTTACCAATGGAGATGAGATCATTTTAGAAAAAGTGTTTTTTTTTTGTTTTTTTTTTTAAGTTCCATGTATAAATGAGATTACGTGATATTTGTCTGTGTCTGGCTTATTTCATTTAGCATAATATCCTTCAGGTTCTCCTTGTTGTCATAGAGGCAGGGTTTCATTCTTTTAAGGTTGAATAATATTCCATTGTAAAAAATAAAGTCAAACCCATAGTAACACAGAGTAGCACAGTGGTTACCAGAGGCTAAGGAGTGGAGGAAAGGGAAGATATTGATCAAAGGGTACAAACTTTCAGTTATAAGATGAGTAAGGTCCAGAGATTTAATGTACAGCATGGTGACTACAGATACTACTAATGTACTGTATACTTGAAATTTGCTAAGAGAGTAGATTTCGAATCATTTTACCATTTGCATACACAAAAAAATGGTAACTGGGGGAGGTGATGGACATGTTAATTACTTTGTGGTAACCATATACGTATATCAAAATATCACATTTACATCCTAAATATATGTAATTTTTACTTACAATAATTTGGCTTTCTACACACAAGTGTCTAAAAACGTCCATGAAATTCTGGGTCAGTGCCATATCACACTCATAATTACTTAAGGGAATAGCTTATATGTACTTTATGTACAAGGAGCACATGACCCAGAACTTTTAGGCATCATGTTCTGACAAACTAAGTTCATTGGACCAAATATAATGCTGAAAGTAGAATTAGTACTAAGCCTTGTTATAATTTTTCTTTGAATCTAAGATTATGATAGTAGAGCAGTGATAAAAATCCTTGTTCACCTATGTCCAAACTCTGGATGGAAATGTCTGTATGTTATATTTATGATGGAAGATGGAAAGCACTCATTTTTAAATTTTTAATGAAAAATTTAACAAATACGGGCGCCTGGGTAGCTCAGTTGGTTAAGCAGCTGCCTTCGGCTCAGATCATGATCCCAGGGACCTGGGATGAAGCCCTGCATCAGGCTCCCTGCTCAGCAGAGAGCCTGCTTCTCTCTCTCCCTCTGCCTGCTGTTCTGCTTACTTGTGCTCTCTATCTCTCTGTCAAATAAATAAATAAAATCTTTAAAAAAATTTTTTTAACAAATAAACATGTAGAAATGACTTTAGTCAGCCATAAAAAAGAATGGAACCTTGCCATTTGCAGCAACATGGCTGGAGTATAATGCTAGGGAGTATCATGCTAAGTGAAACAAACCAGTCAGAGAAAGACAAATATCATATGATTTCACTCATGTGTGGAATTTAAGAAACAAAACAAATGAACAAAGAAAAAAAAAAAAAAAAGAGACAAACCAAAAAGCAGATTCTTAACTACAGAGAGCAAGCGGATAGGGACCGGGGGGGGGGTGGGTGGGGGGGGGGTGGGGGGGGCAGCGCTGGGGGAAAAAGGTGAAAGGGATCAAGAGTCCACTTATCTTGATGAGCACTGAGTAATATATGGAAGTGTTGAATACTATCTTCTACACCTGAAGCTAATAATACAACACCGTATGTTAGCTACACTGGAATTAAAATTTTAAAAATCTATATGCTGTCATACCCAGGAAGAATCAAAGGCCATCGACTACCTGTTACAATTCTAAGATTCTATTCATCTGAGATTTGTTTTAACGTTCTTACTCTCTTCCTTCTTCGCCGCTTTTGCTGCATTTATAGGGGTCACATCAGTCGCAGCACGGTTGGGACTGGTGACGCCAGGCTTGATGTGACGGGTCTGCTGTTGCCCCCAGTGAGCCACTCCTCTGCTGACCTCCAGGGTGAGCTGGATCATCCGGTTGATGGCTTGCTGAATGTCATCCAAACTAGGAATCATTACCTGTGGAGAAAAGAATCGCGCTCCTGGTTCTGGTGCCAAGTACCCCCCATCCCTCTGTTTCTCACCAGATTATCCCCCACAGGGCCAGTGGAAGGCTGTTCTGAGGAGAGGGCTCTTAGAGGAGGGTAGGCTGTGGATTTTCTCTATCCTGAGGTTTGTCCATTCTATCATTTCCTGCAGGCTAAACAGGTCAAGCACAGTCCTGGTCATCCTTTCCCTGTGAGGGAAATTTCTGGATGCAGCCAGAAACTGTGGACTCTGTCTGTGTTGGAGCCCAGGAAGCAAAGTGACTGAAGAAGCCATACCGCCAAGGTTTTGACCTCAGTTCTCTGAAATGTGCCAAATAAGCCCAGAAGCTCTCCTCCAGGGGCCCAAACCAGGTCAGTGTCGATGGTGGGAGATGAGTCATGGATTGTTCCTGCCTCGCTTATCCCATGGCACATCACAAAATGCACATCAGTCATCCTGTGTGACCTGGACTTCCAAATGCCAAGGGGCAGCTGGGACGGTGGTAGAAATAAGTGCCAGGAGAAGGCATTTAAGTGTCCCTGTGCTCAGGACATAGGCCCTTTCTTTCTTTCTCTTCTGCCATTCTTGGTTATTACCTCACAGTTGTGTGTTAGGGGGTCTGGACTTCTGAGATGCGCTGTTTAGATAATTTAATGCTTGAAGAAAGAAAAAGCAAGAATATTTTTAGAGTACTTGCTGACTGACGGCTGACCAGATGCTTAACTCATCTCTCATGCCAACCTTCAATACAGCATGAACTATGCAGAGTAATTTTTTTTATAATAGATAAAAATAAGGTTCTGATTTTTGTTAAATACTGGTGAAGCTAAAAAAGACACAGAGCCAAGCAGTTATTTTAAATGAAAGTTCAGTTGTAATGCTGTACTTCTTCAAAAACTATCAAAATACCATTGTATTAACTTGAATATTTAATTATACTTACCACATTCGGAATCGCTAGATGTACTTCAGTTTTTATAAAGGAAATAATATCTTCTGATCGCCTTCGTCCATGGTGGCTGGAAGAAGATGCACATTTAACTTATAAAACTTAACCTAAAATTTCATAAAAGCTTGGTTCTGCTACCATTTTCGATCCTAAAAATAAAGACCATTTTCAAAATACCAAATTACATGGGGAATGTTATTTATAATGAAACCATACATTTCAAAGAACTAAGAAAACATAATGCTTTAATATTATTAGAAGTGAAATATTAGTCTCCCATACATTTTCTAGCATTTTAATGTTGCTTTCTCTCGGTAATAACCATTTAATATTGTTTACTAAAAGCACACCCTGGGGGCGCCTGGGTGGCTCAGTTGGTTAAGCATCTGACTTTGGCTCTGGGTATGATCCCAGGGTCCTGAAATTGGACCCCGTGTCAGGCGCCCCACTCAGCCTGGAATCCGGTTGCCCTCTCCCTCTCTTTCCCCCCCACCCCGCGCTTGTGGTTTCTGTCTCTTTCTCTCTCTCTCAAATAAATAAATAAAATCTTTTTAAAAATTAAAAAATAAAAGCACATCCTGTTTCAGCCCTGTAACAGATGCCAGACAAGACCACCAACAAAAAATATACCTTCATATATTTTATATTTTTATATACAATTTTTTGCAAGATTACACAGGAGAATTCTGGTCAAAACCCTCCAAAAACTGTTTTGTTTTTTTTTTATTTTGTTTTTGTTTTTGTTTTAGAGAGAGAAGGGCAGGGAAGAGGCAGAAGAAGAGAGAGAATCTTAAGCAGGCTCCATGCCCAGCACGGAGCCCGACATGGGGCTCGATCTCACCAGCCTGAGATCATAACCTGAGCAGAAATCCAGAGTTCAACACTTACCTGACTGAGCCACCCAGGCACCCCCAACATTGCTTTTTTAAACAACGTATTCATGCTCAGACAGAAGTACATACATACAGACACACGAGTACAGGTAATGAAGAACAAACATCAGAGCTGCAAATGTTTGGTTATCTCTGTCTGTCTTGACCTCTGTCCCTATCCCAGACAAAATTATAATGAATGTTTTATTGCTTTTCATAGCAAGAAATGCTGTCAGCTTGAATCACAATTTCTTTCTCTCACACTCCTTTTGTTGGCTCCTTTTGTTTCCACTTTCAGACAAGGGTTCTGCCGTTAATCCAGTTTTCTAAGTAACACCCTGTTGTTTGGATGCTTACAGGGTTTTCCCTTTTATTCTGGAAATTAACAAATATTATGTTTAGGTGTAGGTAATTTTTCCCATGAACTCTGCCAGGTACACAGAGAATCTTTTGAAGATGATAAAATAGGTCTCTTCTTAAGATCAATGTGTAGGTTTCATGTGCTGGGAAATTACTGAAAAACTACACCTGCATTTATATGCAAGCAGATGGGGGTGGGGGTGTCATAAGAAACACAAAGCCTTCAACATGAAGACTCAACTCTAGGACACAGGACCATTGGTTCCCAGATAAACATATTATTGCAAGGAACTCTTTGAACCAAAAGCGAGCAAATAAAGGGAAAAAACCTCTAATTCATAGTCTCATTGTGAAATCCAAGATGCAACAATAAGACAAGTGTAAACTATATTTAAAAGGGCAGGGGCACCCGGGTGGCTCAGTGGGTTAAAGCCTCTGCCTTCGGCTCAGGTCATGATCTCAGGGTCCTGGGATGGAGCCCAGCATTGGGCTCTCTTCTCAGCAGGGAGCCTGCTTCCCCCTCCCTCTCTGCCTGCCTCTCTGCCTACTTGTGATCCCTCTCTCTCTCTGTCAAATAAACAAATAAAATCTTTAAAAAATAAAAATAAATAAAATAAAATAAAAGGGCAGAATCCCAGAACAAGAACGAATTTTATAAGTATAAACATCTGAAGCAACAGAGGCTGTGAACAGTGCACTAAATCATTCAGTAATTTATTTGACAAAACTAGAGCTTAAAGAATTCTCCAAAATTTCAAGTGCAAAAATACAAAGAGATAGATACTATTTAAAGACAAGGTAACATTTTTCCATCTTTTTGTGTCTTCCTTAATTTCTTTCATAAGTGTTCTGTAGTTTCTAGAGTATAGATCCTTTATCTCTTTAGTTAGGTTTATTCCTAGGTATCATGGTTTCTGCTGCTATTGTGAATGGAATTAATTCCTTAATATCTCTTTCTACGGTTACATTGTTAGATTTCTGCACATTTCTATACAGAAAAGTAACTGGTTTCTGTGCATTGGTTTTGTATCCTGCCACACTGCTGAATTGCTGTATGAGTCCTAGTAATTTGGCGGTGCAGTCTTTTGGGTTTCCCACATAAAGTATCATGTCATCTGCAAAGAGGGAGAGTTTGACTTCTTTGCCAATATGGATGCCTTTCATTTCTTTTTGTTGACTGATTGCTGAAGCTAGGTCTTCTAGTACTATGTTGAACAACAGTGGTGAGAGTGGGCATCCCTGTCATGCTCCTGATCTTAAAGGAAAAGCTCTCAGCTTCTCCCCACTGATAATGATATTCGCTGTGGGCTTTTCATAGATGGTTTTTATGATATTGAGGAATGTTCCTTCTATCCCTATACTCTGGAGAGTTTTAATCAGGAACAGATTTTGTATTTTGCCAAATGCTTTTCCTGGATCAATTGAGAGGATCATATGGTTCTTATCTTTTCTTTTATTGATGTGGATTGGAAGAATAAACATTGTTAAAATGTCTGTCCTTCCCCAGAGCTATTTACACTTTCAAAGCCATCCCTATTAAAATACCATTAGCATTTTTCAAAGAGCTGGAACAAAAAATCCTAAAATTTGTATGGAACCAGAAAAGACCTCTAATGACCAAGGGAAGGATGAAAGAGAAAAATAAAGCTGGGGGCATCACGTTGCCTGACTTCAAGCTATATTACAAAGCTGTGATCACCAAGATAGCACGGTACTGGCACAAAAACAGACACACAGACCAGTGGAACAGAGTAGAGAGCCCAGATATGGACCCTCAACTCTATGGTCAACTAATCTTTGACAATATCCAATGGAAAGGAAAAAATATCCAATGGAAAAAAGACAGTCTCTTCAATAAGTGGTGCTGGGAAAATTGGACAGTCACATATAGAAGAATAAAACTGGACCATTCCCTTACACCATGCACAAAGATAAACTCAAAATGGATGAGAGACCTCAATGTGAGACAGGAATCCATCAAAATCCTAGAGGAGAACATAGGTAGTAACCTCTTCGACATTGGTCACAGTAACTTCTTTCAAGACACGTCTCCAAAGGCAAGTGAAACAAAAGCAAAAATGAACTTTTGGGACTTCATCAAGATAAAAAGCTTGTGCACAGCAAAAGAAACAGTCAACAAAACTAAAAGGCAACCCACAGAATAGGGGAAGATATTTGCAAATGACACTACAGACAAAGGGCTGATATCCAAGATCTATAAAGAACTTCTCAAACTCAACACTCAAAAAACTAATAACCCAGTCCAAAAATGGGCAGAAGACATGAACAAATACTTCTCCAAAAAAAGACATACAAATGGCTAACAGACACATGAAAAAATGCTCAATATCACTAGCCAGCAGGGAAATATAAATCAAAACCACAACGAGATACCACCTTACGCCAGTTAGAATGGCCGAAATTATCAGGACAGGAAACAACAAATGTTGGCGATGATGTGGAGAAAGGGGAATGCGAGTTGGTACAGCCACTCTGGAAAATAGTATGGAGGTTCCTCGAGATGTTAAGAATAGAGCTACCCTATGACCCAGCAATTGAACTACTGGGTATTTACCCCAAAAATAGAAAGTTAGTGGAAAGAAGGGGCCTGTGCACCCCAACGTTCATAGCAGCAATGTCCATAATAGCCAAACCGTGGAAGGAGTCGATTTGCCCCCCAACAGATGAATGGATAAAGAAGATGTGGTCCATATATAAAATCGAATATTATTCAGCCATCAGAAACAATGAATACCCACCATTTGCACTGACATGGATGGAACTGGAGGGGATTATGTTAAGTGAAGTAAGTCAAACAGAGAAAGACAATTATCATAGGGTTTCACTCATATGTGGAACATAAGCAATAGCACGGAGGACCATAAGAGAAGGGAAGGAAATCCAAAGGGGGAGAAATCAGAGAGGGAGATGAACCGTGAGACTATAGACATTGAGAAACAATCTGGGGGGTTTCAGAAGGGAGGAGGGTTGGGGAGGGGGCAACAGGGTCATGGGGATTGAGGAGGGCACATGCTACGATGAGCACTGAGTGTTACACTTAACTAATGAGTCACTGAACCCTGCATAGAGGACTAATTATGTACTATACAGTGGCTAACTGAACAAATAAAAAAAAAAAACATAAAAAAATAAAGACAAGGTAAGAAAAAAGATAAAGAAATGTAACATTTATTGAATGCTTAATGTACACCAGGCACTTTTCCAAACACTTTCCATGAATTAACACATTTCATGCTTACATTACCTATGTGAGGCAGATCCTGTGATTATATTTTACATTTTGCAAATGAACAAACCAAGGCAAGGAGAGTCTGAGTAACTTACAGAGGGTCACTTGGCTCAGAGACGCTTTCTTGCCTCAATTCAGCACGTGAAACCTACACATGGTCAATTAAAGCACAGCCGTTCTCCGATCTTAGAAGAGACCTGCTTTATCATCTTCAAAAGATTCTCTGTGTACCTGACAGGACTCATGGGGAAAAAAATCACCTACACCTAAACATAAAATGTGTGGATTTCCAGAATAAAAGGGAAAACGCTGTAAGCATCCAAACAACAGGGTGTTACTTAGAAAACTGGATTAACGGCAGAACCCTCATCTGAAAGTGGAAACGAAAGGAGCCAACAAAATGGTATTTGTAGAGTGTAAGAGAAAGAAATTGTGATTTAAGCAGACCAAACTAGCATTCAGGTGTGAGGGTAAGAAAAAGACATTTTAGACAAAGGAGGATGTTGAAATGTTATGCTCATATGTCTCTTCCAAAATTACTTAAATCCTGCAGGACTTGTAAGTCAACACGGCACGGCAAGTTCAGACTTTAAAAACTCC
>CM052886.1:100180430-100230082 GCA_028534135.1 Potos flavus
GAAGGGAGAGAGAAAAAGAGCCAGAAAAATGATTTTATTTTTTTAAGATTTTATTTATTTATTTGACACAGAGAGAGAGAGATCACAAGTAGGCAGAGAGGCAGGCAGAGAGAGGGGGGAAGCAGGCTCCCTGCTGAGCAGAGAGCCCAATGCGGGGCTTGATCCCAGGACCCTGAGATCATGACCTGAGCCGAAGGCAGAGGCTTTAACCCACTGAGCCACCCAGGCGCCCCCAGAAAAATGATTTAAAGAAATAAAGGCTAAAAACTTCCCTGGTCTGAAAAAGGAATCAGGCATCCACATGCACAAAGCACAGAGTTCCAGCTAAGATGAATCCAAAGAGATCCACACCAAGACACATTGCAATTAAAATGATAAAAGTTAAGAATAATTTAAGAGATAATCCTAAAAGCGGGAAGAGAAAAACAATGTTTTACATACAAGGGGAAACCCCCGTAAGGCAATCAACAGATTTTTCAGCAGAAACTTTATAGGCCAGAAGGAAGTAGTATGGCATATTCAAAGTGCTGAAAGAAAAAAACTTCCAAACAAGACTTCTCTATGTGGCAAGAGTATCATTTAGAATTTAAGGAGCGATTCATAACTTTTCAGATAAGCAAAAGCTAGAGAAGTCCATCACGACTACACTGGCCCTAAAAAATTGTTATAGGGATTTCTTTATGATTAAAAAAATTGGCATTAATTCATAATAAAACATATGAAAGTAAAAACCTCACTGGAAAAGGTAAATATATGACAAAGGTAGTGGACCAATGATTTATAAAGCAAGCATGAAGGTTAAAAGATAAAAGTAGTGAAATTAGCTATAATTAATCAGTTAAAGGAATTATAAAATAAAAAGATGTAAAGTGTGTCACCAAAATTATAAAAACTAGGGGTGGGGAAGAAAAAAGTAAAATTTTAAAATATGCTTAAATTGAGCTGCTATCAATTTTAAAAAGACTGCCATTTTTTTTTTTAAAGACTGCCATTTAAATGGGGTATTTTATGTGAACCTCAGAGTAACCACAAAGCAAAAACTTACAGTTAATACACAGAAGAAAATGAGAAAGGAATCTAAACATAAGAGTAAACAAAGTCATCAGACCACAAGAGAAGAGAAGAAAGGAACAGAAACTACAAAAATAGCCAGAAAGCAATGAACGAAATGGCAATAAATACATACTTATCAAGAATAACTTGAAATGAAATAAACTAAATTCTCCAAACAAAAGACACAGAGTGGCTGAATGGATAAAGAAATAAGACCCATCTATATGCTGTCTATAAGAAACTGATTTCAGAAGTAAATCACACAGAGACTGAAAGTAAAAGGATGGAAAAAGATATTTCATGCAAGGGAAATGAAAATAAAGCTGAAGTACCTACTCAGATCAGACAAAAGACACTTGAAAACAAAGACTGTAAAAAAAGACAAAGAGTGGCACAACATAATGATAAAAGGTGTCAATCCATCAAGAAGACAGAACATTTATGAATGTAGATGCACGTAGATGCACCCACAGGGGCATCAAAATATATAAAGCAAATATTAACAGATCTAAACGGAAAAACGGAAAGCATCCCTAAATGACACACTAGCAGCCACATGCCCCGATGTTAGGGACCATTCAAGACCTCTCTGCACGAAACTTCAGGGCCCGAGGAACTTAGTACAAATGGCAGGGTGAGGACCTGACTCTCTAAAGGTGGCAACAAGGGCACCCAGGTAGCTTAGTGGGTTAAGCATCTGCCTTCAGCTCAGGTCATGATCCCGGAGTCCCAGGATCGAGCCCTGCATCGGGCTATCTGCTCAGTGGGGAGTCTGCTTCTCCCTCTGCCCTTCACCCCCCTCATGCTCTCTCTCTCTCTCTCTCAAATAAATAAAAAAAATCTTTTAAAAAATTAAAATGTACAATACCAAAATATATGGGATGAAATTTCTACCACCGTGGGACCATAGTTTGCCCATCTCTCTAAGCCCTTCTTTCCCTCCAGAGGTGTTGCCAGGTTTATTGGTCAGAGCACAGGTCAAATATTGAGCCTGGGCAGGGATCTGGGCACCATGTCTTGCTAGCACAATAAGTCACACCTCCAGGCCCAGGCTCTGGCCGTAGTGTTCCTCTCTGCTTCTATGCCCTTCTATGTCCTCTGGGACAGGGTGGACCAGCCAGTTTGAATTGGGTCAGAAGGCAGGGCTATCAGGCCTGAGCAAAGAGGAATAGGATCAGTGTTAGTGAATTACCTGGCTAAAACACAGGCATGACACAGTTAAGATTTTTATGTTAGAGAGACCATCCTGGTAGCAACGAGAAGATGATGGATTTGAGAGGTGACAGCACTCTTGCAGCTCCAAGTGATCCCCCAATCCAAGAGACTCTGATGATCATCGGTCTTGTTCTAAGGACCCCAGCCAGTGTCAAAGGAAATGCAATTGGAAGAGAAGGACTGCTAGCAGGGGCATACACGTCCTCTCTCCAGCTGATTCCTGCCACTTGATAGTGGCCGCCTGAGAAGAAATCTACAGCTAAAATCTAGTCTCAGTGGAGAAGTGCTTTTCATCCATTGGTGATATCCTCCTTGAGCAAGAAAGTGAAAGTGGATCAAATGTGTGCTGATTATTTCCAAAACTGTACTACCGTGTTTGTTAGAGGTGTAAAAGTGTGTAAAATAGAGGAAGAAGTAAAAGAAGATGAGAGATTAAAAGAAAACTGGCAGAAGGAGGAGAAAGTAGGGATAAGCACAAATGTGGGAGTGGCATTCAGAATTCTGTATGACCAGAAGGGTGAGGCCTAAAAAGGAACAAGAAACCCCACATCTCAACACAACGTGAAAATCTGCCCACACACTCCTGGAGGGGAGTCTACAGGTTATCCCAGTGCTGCTAGTAAAAAATGCAGCTCCTTGGGCCCAAGTGAATCGAAATTTGGCCTTGCAAGATAGGCAACTCGACTAAACACAGTAACTGAAAACAGAGTTCTCCACCCTTGGGTCGGATGGACTGGCACTACAGTCCCAGAAGTATGACATTTACTGTCTAAGAAAACATGGTCAATCACAATACAGGGAGATGAGTATATAAACTGTATTGACGAATCACATTAAAAGTTGATGGTATTGGGGAAAACTAGAAGGAATGCTGTATCTTGCCAGATCCTACAGTGGAGAGTCAAAAATTATATTTTCTAGATTTTGTTATAAATCCAGGTTGGTTATAAATCCATACAGGTTGGTTGCAGAACTGCCTAGAGGAAGCACCATTTGGGGTCATCTATGATCCAAGGAGTCATAATTCAGCTAAATTGCATGAGGTCATTTCATAATAAATACCTTCTTAAATTCATCTTCTTTATCATTAACATCAACCTCAGGAATGATATTAGCCTCATAATCAGCGCTTTCACCCTCTTCTGTTTCACTTCCAAAAACAACATGTTTCCTCTGTTCTACAGATAAAAGACAAATATATATATATATATAACATTTAATGCTGAGCATTTAGTTTATTCCATGTGGCCAAATCTTCTTAGGAAACCTCTTCTTTAAAAGTTCTTAATCTAAAAATTTAAGACTTGTTTCAGTAGGAATCATCTTTGAATTCGATTTAAATCACCCATCTCAATAGAATCATAATTCTAAGAAATACATTCTTTAAATATACTCCTTCTTAGTATATAGAATTAAGAAACATTTTAAGTGGGCTTTACATATTATTTTTCTAAAATATGTGTTGGGGCTCCTAGGTGTCTCAGATGGTTGAGTGTCTGCCTTCGGCTCGGGTCATGATCTCGGGGTCCTGGGATCGAGCCCCACATAGGGCTTCCTGCTCAGTGGGGAGTCTTCTTCTCCCTCCCCCTCTGCTGCTCCCCCGGCTTGTGCTCTCTCTGTCAAATAAATAAAAATTTAAAAATAAATAAAATAAAATAAAATATGTGTTTACCTTTTGAGTATTTTAACTAAATGAGCTAATATTTGGGGGTTTTGACACTTCTGAAGAGAGCTAATTAAACAAAGTAGAAAAACTCCCAGAGAAAGAAGACAGGCTGTGGATACTTATTTTTTTATTTAAATTCAATTAATTAACATATAGTGTATTATTAGTTTCAGAGGTAGAGTTCAGTGATTCATCAGTCTTATATAATATCACATGCCCTCCTTAATGTCCAGTTACCCCATCCCCATTCACCTCCCCTCCAGCAACCCTCAGTTAGTTTCCTATGATTAAGAGTCTCTAGCAGCTTGTCTCCCTGATTTTGTCTTGTTTTATTTTTTCCTCCTTCCCCTATGATCCTCTGCTTTGTTTCTTAAATTCCACATATGAGTTAGATCATATGATAATTGTCTTTCTTTGATTGACCTACTTTGCTTAGCATAATACCCTCTAGTTCCAAGGCTGTGGACAGTTATTTAAGCTCATAATTTCTTAGCCTTAGCACTACTGATATTCTTGGTTATTGAAGGCTGTCCTGTGCACTGAAGAATGTTCAATGCATCCCTGAGCTCTACCCACTAGATGCCAGTAGCCTCCCCTACGCTGTATGACAACCAAACATGTCTCCAGACATTTTAGCATGCTGTGCTAAAAGAAAAAAGAGAGAGAGAGAGAAAGATTAACATAGCAGGCCTGAGACTTGCTTGCAACATTGGTCCTCGGTTGCCATCTGATTCCCACCATTCTCTAGCTGATAAAAAGGGATCCCTGTGCCTAAGTAGTTTGTGCAAATGGTGTAGTGTATGCTGAACACATGTTCCTTGAGGGAATCTGGAACTTGGGTACCTGCTAAGCAGAGGGCACCCTCTTAGGAGCATATCCATCACCCTTGTGATTATAATACTATAACTCAAACATTGTAACTAGCAAGCAAAATTACCTGGTAATGGTTTTGCTGTTTTCCCACTGTACTTAACTTCATAAATATTTTCAAATATTAATATAAGTTCTTTGACAGCTTCTTCCACATGCTTACTTTTGTGGTTTAGAACATCAGCCCATTCTTTTGTGTATGTCTATTAAATAAAGCAATGACTATTAATTTACAGATGCTTAAAAATACTGTAAAAATTATTAATATAACTTTAATTTCTAGAAGTATAATTAACACCACTTGAAAATGATTAGAGAGGGGGCGCCTGGGTGGCTCAGTTGGTTAAGCGGCTGCCTTCAGCTCAGGTCATGATCCCAGGGTCCTGGGATTGAGCCCCACGTCAGGCTCCCTGCTCAGTGGGGAGCCTGCTTCTCCCCTGCCTGATGTTCCCCCTGCTTGTGCTTGCTCTCGGTCTCTCTCTTGCTCCCTCTCTCTGTGTCAAATGAATAAATAAAACCTTTAAAAAAAAAAAAAAGAAAAGAAAAGAAAATGACTAGAGATAGTTGCCAATAGCATAATGTTTTAGATCCGAAACTGTCAATGGCTAAAGGCATAGCTGCTAAGGCTCAAGCAAAGAAAAGGAAGAGAGAAAAAGAAAAACTCAAAGTCTTTGACTTTTATCTGACTCAATCACCCGTAGACATCTACACTCACATTTATATGGTGACTGGCACCTGGCTGGCTCAGGTATATAACTCTTAACCTTGGGATCATGAGTTCAAGTTCCATGTTGGGTATAGAGTTAATTAAAAAAAAAAAAAAAAAACCAGAAAGAATGAAAGAAAAGGAAATTTAAAAAAAGAAAGAAAGCTGAAGAACAAGAGAGATAAGGATGTCAAACATTGCAAATGAGAAGTAGTTTCAAAAAAGGACAATTCAGAGTTGCTTTGAGATTCAAATGAAATAAGGTTTTAAAGTGAGCATGGTGCTCACTTATGCCAGGCATCCGTTTAAGAGCTTCCCATATAATTACTCATTTAATTAAATGACAACCACTTGGGATAAGTAATATTTCGCAGATTGAGAAAAAACTGAGGCTCAAAGAATCAGCAACTTGTCCAAGGTCACATAGCAACTGGGCAACACAGGAGTTTGAAACCAGTGTTGTCTGATTTTAAAACCAGTGCTCTGCCTTTCTGAACTTTTCTAATAGGCTTTGGGAAGAAATTAAGAAGTAATTAAATTCAGAAAAGAAAACTGGCCTATATAGTTGTCCAGAAAACTGGACTATAAAGTTGAATAGGTCTTCTGCCATGTCTATGATGTCCATACATTCTAGGGAAGAGAAAAATAAATGGGAGCAGCCCACATGGGCCTTCAAACCCACTTCTGCAAAGGGACCTGAGCCTGTCTATGCAAAAACCTCCACCCAGAAAAGCCTCAGAAAGTCCCATATTTCTCATGGACTGCCCTTGTGTTCCCTTCTTTGACTCCTGGATTGAGAGAGCTACTTCTAAGTCTCTTGCTCCCATTTATCCCACTTTGTGTGTATCTGAACCCACCCTCCTCTTTTCTCAGTCTCAGAAGGGGTGTTCGTCCTCCTACCTGAAGATATTCTCTGATGCCCTCCTCACCCCACCAGCTCTTCCCACCTGGTTCCATCACTCATTCATTCCACCCTTTCTGGTTTATTTAACACAGTGGTTAACATTCTAATGACAGTAGTGAGAGCCACTTCAGATGAGCAGGGAAAACGAACAACGCTAAAACTAAAGAGGCAGAAAGCAGTTTAGAGGTCTCGCTGGGCTGGAAGGGTTGAGACAAAAAATGTTCTAAAACTGTGATGATGGTTGCCCAACACTGTGAATGAACTAAGATCACTGGATTGTACACTTTAAATGGGTACATTGTATGTTGTGTGAATCATATCTCCATAAAGTTATTAAAAATACTAATTCATGCCAGAAATCATTTGAGCCAGGAATTGGGGAAAACAAATGGAGATGGGCAATGAAAGATGGGAAAGTGAAGGCAGCACGCATGGGAAGTTTGGCTGTGAATGAGAAATGAAGGGAGGTGTGGGAAGGTTTTTGTTTGTTGGCAAGGAAAAGACAATAGAACGTATTAGACTGCTAGCAGGAGGGGTCCAGTGGAGGGGAAAAATGAAGATGGAGAAGAGAGGGAAGAAGACTGGGGGAGGAAGGTTGCCAAGAAGGCAAGAAAGCGTGGGACCGAGATTTTGGAAAGAGGTTGGAACTTTCTCTAAGAGCCTTCCCAGAACTCAGTGAAGAACAGACTGAACTGGAGGGCAGTCAGGGACAGGCTGGAAAACCGTCAAACTGATTTTCTTTCTCTCTCTTTTTTTTTTAATGAGATATAATTCACAACATAATACCACAAAAATTACCCTTGTACAGTATACAATTCACTGGTTTTTAGTATATTCACAGAGATGTGCGACCATCACTGCTATCTATTTCCAGAACATTTTCATCTCCCCCAAAAAGAATTCTCAGGGCCATTAGCAGTCCCTCCTTGTGCGCCCATCTTCACGGACCTGACAGCCACCAATCTACTTTCTGTCTCTATGAAGCCAAGTTGGTTTTGTTGAAATAACTTTTAATACCCTTTGATGTATTTACCAGTCTTCCTATCATAACTTGGATCACATTTCCCTGATTTTCTATTCCATTTGTAAACCTATTGAGATAGAGATATGTCAGTCAGGGTTCAGTCAGGAAAACTGATGCCACACCAGCTATTTTACCCGACAGAATGAGAGAAAGTAATATAGAGAAGTGATTAGACAACCGTTAAAGGACTCAAAAAGGCAAAAGGGGACACAAAAGTCACACGGAGAGTTACCGCAGGAAGCAGCTCGCGAACCTGGAAGAGCAAAGGCAAGAGGCTGGAGTTTTTAGCACCTGGAGCTGGGACTTGAGGGAGCCGCCCAGCTGGCGCTCCCGCCTCAGGGCGGGGCCTCGCGGTGTTGGTACCTCTGAGAAGCACAAGAAGCTGGTTCTGGAAGGGCTGGAAAAAGCTAGGACCTAGGATTAACTGCCTCTGCCAGCCAAAAGAGGTTGCCTGACTGTATTGGGAATAGGAAGAAAAACAGGAAAGAGCAAGTCTCTTCTCTCTCCTCCACCCTCCTTCGAGCACCACCATTGGAAAGCCTAGAAGGAAACCAGCTGGCCAAAGGTAAATGTCCTTTGCCGAGTCCCAGGCTCGGCCTCATAGAGCAAAGGATCCAAAGTGAAGCCGGTGGATGATAGTTTTTTAATAAAGAACATAATCTCCCCTAAAACCACAGTTAGATGCTCCAAGTCAAGGACCACTTCCCTGACTGCAAATATCCCTGGTTCCCACATATGGTTTGAAACCACTGGTTGGCCCACGCTAACCTCCCACCAAAATTAGCAGTATGTATGGTGTGTTTCCAAAACTTAGTTCTGTCCAGAATATTACCAGACTTGCCCTGGCATTATAAATCTTACTCAGCCTTCATTATAACGGCCCACCTGATGACAGGTTTGTGGAAAAGCAGCCCACATATTACTAGACCTTGGATCCCTCTGATGCAAGTGACTGGGGTGTACTGATTGGCAAAGCACTCTTCAAACTTCCACCTCTTGTATCTTATCACTTGTCTAATAGTAGTAGCATCTTCTCTTGTGATATCAATGCAATCACCACATTCAAACTGGGTCACAATTAATAATTAATCTATTCCAATTTCCCTGATTTGCGTGATGTTTCTCTTTCTATGCATATAAAATTTCTTTGTTAATGTGTTCAAAGTAAATTCTATCTGGTAGTGTGAATTTCCCCCCCACTGAGCAGTTGATAGTGTCACAACAGTTATAGGTACATATCAATAGAAAATGATTATCATTGTAAATGGGACAAGAAGGATACTGATAGAGGTAATTCCTGCTCCTTTGTATTCTGCTTGTTTATACGTAAGACCTGGTATGAAGTGCATATATTCAAATTCTAGAATGAGTGAGAAGAAAATGACAGGCAGGAAATTACCCCTAGACACACCACCCCCCCAACCCACCCCCCCACCCCCGGGGCGGGAAGCAGGAGACTTCTTCTTTGGGAAATTTCATTTGCTCAGAAAAGACCATTTCAGCATCTGTAGGGCTGTCCCTCCTAGAATAACATGGAATCCAGGAAACAGAGCAGACAGGGAGAGTTCCAGGTTAATAATTTTGTAGCTGACCTAGAGACTAATCAATCCAGGTTAAAAACAGGTATTCAGAGGGCTCTAAGAGGAAGTCTCTTGGGGGAAAAATGGGACTCTGATATAACAGTGTATTTGAAAGAACGTGTGAAAACAAAGACAATTAGAAACCCCAAGAAAAACAAAAAAATTGTATAAGAAAAGATATATTACATGTACAACAGATGGTTCTACATTGGCTAATATTTATATAGGCATAATTAACTGTTGCTATTTACCATTATTGTTTAACTAAAAATTATTTTATAACTATTTTGAGAAGGGAGGAGTGATAGAGGATAGGGTCAAAGAGGTAAATGCTCACTTATTAAAACAGGAACCAAATAATGTGCAAATTTGTCAATTCAAGAAGGAGTACCCCAAGTATACTACTTGGAGATGCAGAAATAATACTATAAGGAATAGCTAAAAGTTTAAAATGAGTGTCTTTCCTAGCACCCAAATTGTGATCTCCATATACTATTTTCTACTGGTAACATGGAAAGGAACGAGGGCTGACTGGAGAAATGGGTGATCCCAGATCTGGGACAGGAAATGTACAAGATGAGCCTATGATACCCTATAGTTCCAGAAAGCAAGGGAGCTTTCGAAGACTACTGGAGTCATATAAAAAAAAATATAGAAGCCAGCCTGAAGGATTCCACTGAACAAAGATGGAAAAGTTTTAACACCAAAAAGACATTTTCCAAAAGGACATACAAATGGCCAAGAGACATGGAAAGATGTTCAATGTCACTGATCAGGGAAGTTAAAATCAAAATTACAAGGTATCACCTCACACCTGTCAGAATGGCTAAAATCGAAAACACAAGAAACAAGTGTTGGCGAGGATGTGGAGGCAAAGGAACCCTTGTGTACTATAGGTGGGGATGCAAACTGGCACAGCCATACTGGAAAACAGTATGGAAGCTCCTCAAAAAGTTAAAAATAGAACTACTCTATGATCCAGTAATCACATTACTGGGTATTTACACAAAAAATACAAAACACTAATTCAGAGGGATCCATGCACCCCTATGTTTATTGCAGCAATATTTATAATGGCCAAATTATGGAAGCAACCCAAAGGTCCATCAATAGATCAATGGATAAAGAAGATGTGATATATATAAACAATGGAATATTATCCTACTATAAAAAAGAATGAGATCTTTCCATTTATAATAACATGAATAGAAACAAAACAGACAGACAAAAAAACCTGAAAAAAACAAAAAACAGAAACTGACTGATACAGAAAACAAACTTGTAGTTGCCGGAGGGGATGAGGGTGGAGAGATAGATAAAATAGGTGATGAGAATTAAGAGGTACAAACCTCTAGTTATAAATCCATCAGAGAGTACAGGATAGGGAATATAGTCAATAATATTGTAATAATGTATGGTGACAGGTGGTGACTATGCTTATTATGGTGAGCACTGAGTAATGTATAGAATTGTCAAATCACTGTGTTGTACACCTGAAACTAATTTAAAATTGTATGTCAAGTATATTTCAATAATTAAAAAAGAGAGATAGGCACCTAACCATATTTTTTTCCTGAGAAACAGTGTTTTGTGCCAGCACCATTTAATCAATCCATCATTTTTCACACTGAACTAAAATATTACCTTTGACGTATATTAACTTTTTATTGTGATCTTTTTCTCCTAGAGTCCTTATTTTGTTCCTCTAAATTATTTATTTTTTTCTGTAATGCCATATTGATTTGATTATAATGGTTTTAATAAAATTTTCATTTTTTATTCGCTATTCTTCATTACTCATCATTTTAAAATAATAGAATTTAATCCAATTTATGAAAAGAAATGTATAGGAATTCTAATTGGAAGTGCATTAAATTTATATAGTAATTTGCAAAAAAAAAAAGACATTTTTCACAGTAGGTTAAAAACAAAATCTAGCTAAATGTTCTTTAGAAGAGAAAACCTAAAACAGAACCCAGAATGATTGAAAAAAACAGACTAGAAAAAGATATATCAGGAACATAATAACGAAAAAAGTCTGGTGTAGCTATAATAATGACAAATAAAATAGCTTTCAAAGATTAAAAGCTTAACAATGATAGAAGGAACAAATGGCCAGGAAGACACAATCATTTTAAACTTGCACGCTCTAAGAACAAGATGTAAAAATGGGTCATTTTGTGTTGTCTCTGTTACAGCCAAGGTCCCAATGCTGAGAACAAATGACTTTAAGATCTTACACATTAGGGGTGCCTGGGTGGCTCAGTGGGTTAAAGCCTCTGCCTTTGGCTCAGGTCATGATCTCAGGGTCCTGGGATCGAGCCCCACATCAGGTTCTCTGCTCGGCAGGGAGCCTGCTTCCCCCTCTCTCTCTGTCTGCCTCTCTGCCTACTTGTGATCTCTCTCTCTGTCAAATAAATAAATAAAACCTCTAAAAAAAAAAAAGATCCTACACATTATGAAGAAGGCAGTTCTTAAGTGGTAGCGATGGGGGGGCGGGGGGGAGAAACCATCAGCCTTTGCCATCTTGAGATTATAGAAAGGAAGCTTGATCACTGGTAGAGATCAGGTAGAAATAAGTGTAGGGTACTTCAAAGGAACTACTCAGAGACCTTGACGCACGTCTTCTAGAATTTGGGGATGGAGGGGCTGACCGATGCCTAAGTTGTCCTAAGGCAAGAGGCCAGCTGGCTACCCAAACCCCTAAAGGCAAGAAGAGGCTGCATTTCCATAGAAAGAGGGACAAACACACTTGTATCCCATGGGCTGGATTGGACCCCCTGAGATAGAGCCACCTTTGGTTGACACGAGCAAGGTGACCCAAACCAGCAAGGTGAGTGTAGTTGAAGCACACAGCAGGCAAGAAAGAAAAAAGAATCTGGTTCAAGACATGAAGTGAGTGCTTCTGAGAGAGACTGCTATGTGCCAGGCCTCAAAAATGATTAGACAGGGTTCCTGTCTTTGTGATTTTGAGCCAATGGAGCATAAATAGGTACTCAAAGAATTTCAGTATATTGTGATGCTGAAGAGGCTAGGTTTTGTCCTGTAGAGACTGGATGCCACTGCTGTTGAAGGATTTAAGATCATGAGCGGCAATGTGGAGAATGGATATGACGGGGCCAAACATGGACGCAGAGAGACCAGTTAGATCATAACATCGATTGCTAAACTGAGAATGAGCCTTAAGGGCCTGACACAGGAAGGGGGTAGTAAGTATGGAAAAGAAGAGGCAATTCAAGCAAACTTGTAGTAAAAGGCAAAAACCTTGCTAAGTCTTAAGACTGACTGGATTTAGGAAATGGGAGTGAGGAAAGGATCCCAGATGACTCCCAGATTTCTGTGAGTGGCATAAGGAAAAGTCTGTGGTAGTTAAAACCAAGAGGTACTCAATGTTGTCCACCGAAGGAAGAACAGTGAACCACTGCTGGAAACCCAGGAGACTCCAGCTTGAGGTTGAGGATATTAGAAAGATCATGTCTAGGGTGTGGCCGTGGGTTTGAGCTATTGAAGCCATGTTGAGTCTTTGGATCTGAGGCTCTCCGAAAAAGCTGGGATGTCTATACGCTACTGATAGAGATTTCCACTGTTAGGTTTTCCATTTTAGGTTTTTGAGCCAGGATTGCTACCATTAAAACGTAATACATAAATGCATACCTCATTGAGCGTCAACATATCTTCTACTTTGGTAGCACCACCTTCGGGCAGGGAAATTAACACAGTTTTGGCTATCTCCTTTAGAACCGTGTCAATATGCATTTCACACAAGTCACTGATCTACCAACAAGAAAAATAAATGTAGAGGAAAACTCTTCTTTCATCCAAAGGTACTTGAGTCATAAACCAATTTAGAGGGCTATATCTAGAAACTTGGGTCTTGAGCCAAGCACAATTTGGCAGAAATTTTAGGAGTCCATCTGCAAAGAAGGCTTAATATGGAACTAAAGTTTTATAGAGCAAGCAAACATCATGTGCCATAATCTCGTATGTGTTATCTCTTTTAATCCTTACTCTGGTCCATGACTCACTTACTATCCAAGTTTGACAGCTAAAGAAACAAAGGTTCAGATAAGTAAAGTAACCTGGGAAGGAACACATAGATAGCAAAAGGCAGATCACTGTAGCTAGGTTTAGCTGACTCCCAAGCCTCCAAGTTTTGTCTGTTGTACCATGCTGCCATCACAGACTAGCACATCTAGAAGGCATGCATGATCCGTGTAGCGAAGATGTCAGAAATCAATAGACAGTCTCCAATAATATGAATGCCTCATTTAACTAATAGTAGATGTGTTAATATTAATATTTAAGCACTCTCTTCTGCCATTTTCCACAGTCTACCATTATCCCATTTTCTAAACTGCACGGTGGAGTTGAACCACCATTTTAACAAATTGAAGGCAAGTACTTCAGAGACAAAAACAAGGCAACCCTAAATGAAAAGGTGCCAAAGTAGCTAGAGAAACATAAAGCATTATTTTTTTAACTTAATAGGAGTCCTCTTAGTTAAAAGTCACACCCTTTAAATAGCTTTCATAGATAAGCAAACTATTCCTTACAGCCTGAGTATGAATGTATGTAGTTTTTTAAAACGTATCTATCATACCTTCTTTAAAAGTTGATTGAACATATCCAAAACTGAGTCAACTTCTTGAAAGAAAGTTTCCAGTGTTAAAGACGACCATGTTAATATTGTGAGCCCCTGTCTCAACACAGACTCCACCTAGAAAAAGAAAAAAAAAAAAGTAGCAGCTTCCATGATTAACAGGAACATCTGCTTTTACAAAAAAAGGCTTTCTTTTATTACTTGGAAATATTATATGTTATATTTCCTTAATTATATTTCCCTCCATTACACCTGGTAAAGGTGACTTTGTTTTTTAATCGTCTTTGGCTGTCCATGAAGAATCATGGATTCTTAGAAAGTCTTCATTATTGAGATTTAGTTGTTTTTCAAAGGCAACAAAACTTGTTGACAAGAAATCACTCTATGGGAAAAATAGAGCTATAATGTTGAACTAGAAAGACAGAGGATCCAGGAAAGAATAGATGTTCTAAAATCCATAATCTGTAGAACGGGAATCTAATTTTAAACAACAGGGAAACCAATATAAACCTTCGGCATTACCAACCTTTTTCATTTTAGGGGTCATCAGATTGACAAACACCGAAGGCACTTCCTGACATAAGTCATCATAATACTGCAGAAGACCCTGTTGAAAGTCAAAACAGTATGTGTGACTTTAATTTATTGTAAAGCAAATATTTTGATTCATACCAGGAAGGTTTCATTATACCTGTTTCCTCATAGGCCTGCCAAGATTAAGGCTGCTTGCCTAAATTTAGATTAATTTACCATACTTTTTCCTCTCCTGTAAATTACCTTAGCATTTCCTTTTTAAACAGCAAGTCAGTGAAACTTTTTAGAGTTGCATGTTTCATATTTATTATTTAATTACTTTTCTGTATTTATGCTATTTCAAATTGCTTGAATAATTATCTTTTCACAGTATCTGTCATTATACATTTTTCCCCTTTCTGTTCCTTGTCTTCTGACACATTAAAGCATACTTGTTACTGATGCCACACTCCTTTCCTTGAATCAAAATAAATATATGCACAATCAGAGTTAATAGGCTTATCTTTTTTCTTTCAGATTCTTTTTAGAGATGAACCATAATGATCAATAAAAATTGATCATTTTGTAATTTATTGCATGGTGTGATGGGAAATGTGGATTCAAGTTAATTTTTCCCCAAATAAATAATATTAAGCTGTTTCAAAGTTTACTTAACAGTTTTGAAGTTATTAATTCCTTTCCTTCTTTTCTGTTTCCAGTCTCCTATTTGCACATCAGTATTTTAATACTATAAAGAAGAAATAAGGGAATATAACACTGTATGTTAACTATATTGGAATATAAAATAAAATAAAGTAAAATAAAATAAAGAACAAACAAAGGAACAGGATAAAGAGCCCAGAAATAAATCCACGTACATATGGTCAATTAATGCACAAAGCAAGAATATACAAAGGAGCCAAAACTATACAATAGTAAAAGGGCAGTCTCTTTAATAAAAAGTGTTGGGAAAATTGGACCATCACATGCAAAAGAATGAAACTGGACACCTGTCTTATAACACGCACATACACACAAACAAATCAACTCAAAATGGATTAAAGACTTAAATTTAAGACCTAAAACTATAAAACTCCAACAAGAAAACATGGAGGTAAGCTCTTTGGCATCAGTCCTGGCAGTGATTTTTGGATTTAACACCAAAAGCACAAGCAACAACAGCAAAAATAAACCAGTGGACTATATAAACGAAAAGCTTCTGCACAGCAAAGGAAACCATCAACAAAATGAAAAGGTAGCATATGCAATGGGAAAAAATATTTACAAATCATCTATCTGATAAAGGGTTAATAGCTGAAATATATAAGGAACTAACTCACACAACTCAGTAACAAAAAACTCCAACAATCCCGTTAAAACATGTGCAAAGGAACTGAACGGACATCTTTCTGAAGAAGACACACAAATGGCCAATAGGCCCACGTAAAGGTAGTCAATATCCCTAACCATCTGGGAAATGCAAATCGAAACCACAGTGAGATGGTACCTCACACCTGTCAGAATGGCTTTTATTTAAATTAAATTATTTAATTTATTTAATTTATTATATTTTTAATTATTAATTTAATTTATTTAATTGTTTAATTAAATTATTTATTTAAATTAAACCTGACAGTATGGTTATTCTCAAAAAGACAAGGGATAAAAAGTGTTGGCCAGGATATGCAGAAAAGGGAACCCTCGTACACTGTTGGTATGGATGTAAATTGGTGCAGCCACTGGGGAAAACAGTATGGAGGTTCCGCAAAATCTTAAAAATAAAAATGCCACGTGATGTAGCAATCCCACTTCTAAGCGTAGATCTAGAGGAAATGAAATCAGAATCTCGAAGAGAATCTGTACTCCCATGTTCACTGCAGCATTATTTACAATAGCCAAGATATGGAAACATCCATCCACAGATGAATGCATAAAGAAAACACAGTATATATACGTAATGGAATATTATTCAGCCATGAGAAAGACATCCTGCCATTTGCAACAATATGGATGGATCCTGAAAGCCTTATGCTAAATGAAATAAGGCAGACAGAGAAAGACAAATACTGTTTGATCTCATTTATATGTGGGATCTTAAAAAGCTGAACTTGTAAAAACTGTAGAAAAGTGGTTGCCAAGGGTTGGGGGTGGGGAGGGAATAAGAAGAGATGGGTAAAAGGGTACAATCTTTCAGGTATAAGATGAATAAGGACTGAAGATGCAATGTATAATGTGGTGTCTGTGACTAATAACACTGTATCATATAATTGAATTTTGCTAAGAGAGTAGGACTTAAACATTCTCACCGAAAAGAAACAAATATATATGTGTACATATAAACAAATACATACGGTTTCTTTTTGGTTTAATATATACATATATATGTTATATATATTATATATATATGAGATGATGAATGAAGTACATGAGAGGAATCCTTTCATAACGTATATTTATATCAAATCATCATGATGTACACTCTAAATATCTTACAATTTAATTTGTCAACCATTCCTCAATAAAGCTGAAGAAAAATGAAAGGAATCAATGAAGTAACAAATTTCCTCTCAATACCACATCAGCACAATTGCCGTGATATATTTTTCTTTCACAAAAATAAAAACAAAAAAAAAAACAAAGCCTTCCTTCAAAAATAATTTTAAAATGTAATCTATCTTGGGGCCCGTCGGTGGCTCAGTCAATTGGGCAACAGACTCTTGGTTTCAGCTCAGGTCATGACCTCAAAGTCAAAGGATGGAGCCCCAAGTCAGGCTCTGTGCTTAGTCCTAGTCCACCTCAGATTCTTTCTCCCTTTGCCCTCCCTCCCCCCTTTCAGCCTGCTCACGCTTGTGCACGCTCTCTTTTTCTCTCACTCTCTCTCAAATGAATAAATAAAATATTTAAAATATATGTATATAATCTACCTTACCTGCAAATGCAATTTGTCTGCTTTCAATTTACTTTCCAATTTTAGCAATTTCTTTGCCTGTTCTGGTACATCCAACTTCATTTTTATCATGCACTTAGTTTCCCGCACGACTTCCAGAATTTTGGGATCAAAATTAACCAGCAACTTTCCGGTTTCTGGGTGTCGCACAAAAAGTGTGGCTTGTAAAGCTATAAATAAACGATTACTGACATTAGTTTTTCTGGATTTCTCTTCTGCTTCCAGCCATGTTTCCACGCCTGCCTTTCCCACTGCGTCCTGACGTAATAGAACAATAGTGTTGGATATCCCAGGTGGTGAGGCATAGCATCTGACATGTGGTCAGTGCTCAAAGCTTAAATAAGTGAGTGCAGAATGTCTGCAAACCCATAAAATCAGATCCGGAGAGACAAAAATGAATGAAGAACAGATAGCCTTCGTGCTATAACTACAACACTTTCCTGAGTAGGTCTCATTCACAGAGAGCTATAATACGATGTAGTTTCTTTTAATGGATTGTGATTTCACCTCTGGGAGAGAACTGTGTACACAAGTATAAAATACGACATACCTCATATGACAAACCCTTTTCCACAATGAACCCCAAACTGCTCCTTTAAAGGAAGAATTAAGCCTCCATCTTGAATGTCTGGTAACTAAGCTCAACATCAGTAAGATATATTTATTAAACACCACGACATTGTGAGCTTCTAGGATATAGAGGAAGATTTTTTTTATGCTACACCTAAACTACTACCTGTACATCATTCATATAAATAGGAACTTGCGGGCATACTTTTGATTATGAATTGAAATATATAATCCCAGTTAGTGGTGAGTAGCCTTAGCTAATTTGTTATCCTAACATGCATTACTTCTAGAGGCATAATAATAACACGCTTCTAGATGAGTATGTGCTAGCTTAAATTATATCTTATATTAACAAACACTACTAACATGAGAATTTCTTATGTATCTCCCAAGCCTCACATTACTTCATAGAATGTGGCTGCCTCTATTTTCTAGTATAATGAAATAGTCTATATATTCCTTTGAAGTTAGCTGACTTTTACACATCAGATAACATTAGTCTTGAAATGGTTCTTAATGATGCTGGTTGTATGAGGATTTCGACTAAAAATTTTACCTACTTCATTTGGAATCTTTTTAAAATTGGACCCAGAAATCATTTATCCTCCCAAGTAAATTCCAAAATAACCTTGGAATACTCATTTAATGAAATCTATCTTCCTTAAGGCTGTACTGAGTTTTCTACAAAGGACAAAATGGTCAACAAGATCACTAAGAATAATGACAACCAGGAAGTCAGCTTCCGGACTGAGTGACATTTCATTAAACTCTATAGAGCAATGATCTAAAAGAGGCCAATTCCAGATCCTCAATTATCATTCCGAGTTTCTATATGGTTAAATATAGCCACGTCCATATATGAGAAGCCTTGCAGAACCATTCGTTTCCACTAAGCTGTGTTCTAGGAAAGGCAGATTTAAATCCCAGCTTTGCCACTTTCTAGCTGTGTGATGAGCTTTGCAAGTGACTTAACCTCTTAGTACCTCAGTTTCCTCATCTATAAAACGAGGATAATTACAGCTCCTCGTCAGGTCGCTGTGAAGATTAAAGGAAGCCGCATATGGTAAAGTGCTCTGGCCGGTACAGGGTAAGGATTATATAAGTGTTTGTATCACTGACTGTTATTTAAAGGATACAAAGATGAAACAGACAGAGAGAGTATCCTTGGAATGTGAAGGGGAGATGAGACAGATCCCTAAAGCAGTAAGTGTTGTAAGAAAGAAGAGCAGATAAAGTGTGTAGAGGACTCTGGAGGAGGAAGAATAAGGGGGGGCTATATGGAAGAGGTGACTGGTGAACTTGTTTTTGAACATGGGCTCATAAGAGGAAAAATAATCAGGACAAAAGAAAAGGAGAAAAGCGTATGATATTGTAGAAGCAAGATAGTGCTCCGTACTTCAGTTAACAGTTCTGTTTTGTCCTTTTCCATTATGTGAACTTTAAGTTTCTCTTGATGCTCCTTGGGAGTGTTTCTCCTTAGCTGGTTTCCAGCAGGATCCACAAAGTCCTATCATACTCATTACACAGAAACAGCTGGCCTGGTACGAGTGGCTTACTAAGGGCTAAACTAAGGGGCCAAGTGGGGAAGACAACCTGCAGGGTTGGGACCCTATCCTCCAGGACGCAGTCATGAGCGAATCAGTGGCTGACAAGTGACGTGTCCTCAAACAGCTAAAATATATGGGTCTGGAACCAAGAGGCAGAAAAAGAGGGGTCCCTCACCATCACTCCCAGTGACCCAACCACAGGATTTGTGCTTCCTGTGTTTGCAATTTTGTACCCTGTTAGAGTGGGAATCCTGGCATGGGAGGGAGAAACCTTTCTGTCTGGGGTCACAGTCAGGGTTCCACCAAGATTATAGATAAGAGCTTAAGGTTAAGATGGCACAAAGCAGGAACCTGAACCAACCAATAATTGAGCCCCCACAGTAACAAACATTACAGGTGATGGCGGCATGGATGCACGATGGCTTGAAACCACCCGTCCCCTGCCTCACCCTTGACTCCGCCCAACGCTTTGGCACCCTGCAGAGGTACTTAGATAACAGCCCTAATACTGTGAATTTCCTGGAGCTCAAAAGTGAAGTTAAATTCGGTTATAGAAAAAGAAAGAATGGAAGGGAAGGAGGAAGACAAGCAAAGTGCAATTCTTTCTCCCCTGATCGGGACTGAGATTTGAATCTATAACATGATAAAACTGAATATGAAAACTTCCCCTAAGTCTGTGGAGAAATATCTATGAAGAGACTCAATATTTACTTTTAAATACTGTTTTTTTAGTGGGAAGTCACAATTGAAGTATATCAACTTTAAGATGATGGCAACTTTTGCTTACAGAATCAGAATACTATTAACAACTGTAAAAAAACAATTGTATCATCCCCAAATCTAAAAGTAACTATTGTAATATTGTATTAAAGGGATGTACAAATTCTCCAGAACTATGACTTCATTCAAAATCACCTAATACCCCCTCCACAGCATCACCACGTATCTTATACGCACCATATTGTAACTGGGAGATCTCTCTGACCCAGGCTGTGTGATAGACCACCTCGAATTCCACCAGAACATAGGAAATTTTGTTATACTGACGAATGACAGCTTTACCTTCCGCACTTGACAAAATTTCTGAGTTTTTCTGTTTTTTTAAGGGGAAAAAAAGATTTATAATTAAAAGACTGTTGATTGTTTTCATATCCCAATCAGAAAGCTGTTGGTATTTAAAATGTCGTCAAATAATTATGCCTTAGATTTTGCCTCAGAGTAAAACAGAGATGAGGAAAGCCGTACAAACTAGAGACAGAAGTAGGGAGACTTTACTGGCGGAAAGGGAACATTGGAAAAGGAAATAAAGGACTTAAGAAAGAAAGGTCTCTAGCCTTAAAAGCTGGCCAGAGTGAGAGCCTCTGCCTTCAACTCTCTATTCCCACCCCACAATTCTGGATAAGATGTGAGTTTTGTATTTTCTATACCATGTATGTTTGAAATATTTAATTAATAATAATATTAAATAAAAAGGAAAAAAGAAGATACAATGGACTCATCTTCCTTGACCTGTGAGTATCAGGGAAAATCCCCAAATTCCAGCACTGAAAAAAAAAGTAACCGTATATCAAAGAACAAAAACCAAATTTCTTTATATAAACATCGAACGTTTTATGTTTTGATTCGCAGATGTCAAAAACAGGGCAATCTGGGCTCTGTCATGCAGACTCAATCAACAATGGAGTCCCCACCCTGGCTGCTTTTTTAAGACCAGGCTTTGAATTTTTTTTTTACAAATAGTGAAAACAGTAAAATGATTGACAGCAGCCAAACAGAAACAATGGAACTTAACAGCCAAGAATGCTTAAATACTAAAATTACTTGCAAGACTATTTCTAGTACTTATTTGGTCCTGTATTTGGGCATAAGATGCTGCCCTAAGCAAACCAACTCTGCTTTGTGAGTCTGTCTCTTTACAAAATCAAACCAAACCAAAAACAAAGAGAAGGCAAACTAGCAATTTCGGAATGCCAACAGGGCCTAAGAGTGTCATGGGGCTTCTCAGAAATCTAATAATTTTAAGGACACAGAGAAAGCATGTACTCTATTATACTTTGCTCTAGATCTCAATTCTTCATTTAGGAACATGCTAAGTGTGTCTTCACCTTCACTAATACATGTCAGTGACCCATCGTGCACACATAGAAGAAATCTTCAGGACTACGCCTAGACTTTATCATTTTCAAAACAATGGCTCTTTAAAAGCCTTGATAAAGAGTCCTGTATTGCTAAAAATCATAAGATTATAAGATTCCCCCCTTAAAGATTAACTGTAATTAAGTGAGCTTACCTACCAAAACATGGAAGATTGGTTTAGTCTCCCTCAAGCAACTTTATAAACTAAATTTTCTTTGCCTCGTGAAAGCAGTAGCTTGAACTACTTTATTGGACACAAACCTTATAGGATAAAATATATGTCTTCTATTAAAACCACCATAATCCCCATACTGTAAATGCAACTATTGGCTTACAAAGAAATAGTTGATGGGTTCACTGATCCGTCGGTAGAGCTGCCTCACCCAAAGTATTTTTCCTGCTATGGGGGGCATGTTGCGAGCAAGAGGAGGGTCATCTTTTTGAGAATGATAGAGCTGTAATTAAAGATCTGGTATTAATGTTTAAAATTCAGTACAATGGAAAAGGCCAAAAGGATTCAATACATTTGTATTCCCATGTTTTATACACTGGAGGTAGTGAAAAAATATGTAAATACCCTTCAGCGATAATCTGCAGCTCAGAAACTATGTTTACAATATATGACATTTAATTCTCTCTTAACCCTTCTTTCCCATTACGTGTATCTTTTTTCTATATTTTACCCCAAACTTTAAGGAGATCTTCAAATAAGGGAGTACATGAGCTACATTGTATCTGTTATAATATTCTTCAGAGCCCATATTTCAGTACGCAGAAATATTAACTTCAGTGGGCTTTTCCTATACACACATAAATGCTGTTGCAAAAAAAAAAACCAAAAACAAAAACAGTTGTTAAGAGCACGGGGCTGCAAAGCTGGCTGTCCAATGACATACAATGTCAACACTTTCCCACACAGAGAAGGGCGCATCAGAAGTACTTAGCAGTGAAGGGATCATTCTGAGAAGCTTAGCACAAGATAATAATGGCAAATAGTTTCACAATACTTTTATTTTGTACTAAAGTACTATTCTGGAGGTGCGTGGGTGGCTTAGTTGGTTAAGCGTCTGCCTTCGGCTCAGGTCATGATCTTTGGATCCAGGGTCTTGGGATCAAGCCCTGCATGGGGCTCCCTGCTCAGCAGGTAATCTACTTCTCTCTCTCTCTCTCTCTCTCTCTGCCCCTCCCCATTACTTGCTCTCTCACTCTCTCAAATAAATAAAAAAAATCTTAAAAAAAAAATAAAGTCCTATTCTATTTACAAAAACGATCCTTGCCTTCTTAGTAGCTTCGAGTTCAGCCACATAAAACTGGAGAATACGCTCAATTGTATGGTTTATTTCTGACTGAAGACAGGGGATTTGCAGCTTCTGGAATCTGAAAGTAATTGAAGGTGAATAATTCAAAAGCAAATGAGAAACATACTTGAGAATTGCTGCCACCCTAAAAATCCATTCATTCACTCATTTTGACAAATATTCATACCAGGCCTCATCCCTTGTCCCGGGATTCAGAGAGGAATGCGACAGGTTTGGTCCAGCCCTCTCGGAACCTCCAGTTATGTTATGGAAATTGCAGATGTAGTCAAGAGTTAGATAAATAATCATTTAAATTACAAGGATACCAGAAATGCATATATCAGGGGAACCCAGCCAAGTCTGGGGACTCGAGGAAGACTTCCCTTAAAAGGAGACATTTAAACTGAAATTGAGAAGATGAGTGGGGGGTTGGCTCAGCAAAGATGGGAGGCCAGCACACTGAGCCTCCCTCTGCCATATCATAACAATGATCTGTCAGCCAAATATCACCTCCCTCGTCAGACTAAGTGATGCACAGGAAGCATGAGGACAATAACATCCTAATAATACAGTGACACTAGAGGTAAAAAGAGAGACAGACGGACAGCAAGATAGATGGAAACACAGAGAGAAGTCGCCAAGAAATTGGTACTATTGTCTGTCTGTACGGTCCTTTCATTTGTCAAAATCATTTCATAAGTCTGGTTTGACTCTCTCAGTGGGGTCATGAGGTAAGGCCTCACAGGTATGTTCCATTATTACAGAGACGTGGAACTCTAGCGAAACTGGGCACAAACCTAGAGGCACTGGCTCTCAGGAAAGAGTTCCCAAAGGGTCCCTAACACAGGCCATGAGCCCTCTCTGAGCTCAAAGGAAATGGCCTGTAGTCCAGGCTGTCCTTCCTGCCCTTTAGGAGAGCACTGTTGTCAGGATAGAGGAAAAGGAAGCAGCAGGAGCACTCCGGAGGGAAAATGGGAAGTTTGAGGATCTACTACCCTTAGATAATTTCACTTTTGGAAATCCTTGCAGTACGCAGAATTAAATATTTGCTCCTTTTTCAATAATGTCTATGAAATTAACCTCAAATATATTACATAGCTGGAGGAAAAATCATGTGAAATAATTTCATTTTCTTTTTTTCTTTTCTTTTTTTTAATAATTTCATTTTCTTATTGGAAGGCTTTCTGCTTCAAAAAATGCAATGAAAAATATCATACTGTATTTCACATTTTTACCAGTCTACTGAATGGTAATTGAAAGATTAATGTTTGTAAGTCTTAAAGTTTACAGAGGAGAGATTTCCAAAAATATCTTGTTTGAAATTGTATTTTCAGATATAAAGTTATCACACCTAGAAACTATACCACTTAATGCATTATAAATACCTTTGAAGCAGCTGAAGGGCCTGCTGAGAAGATAAGATTTTTCCAAAAGTACTGTTCATAAATGCCTGTATTTGTATCTAAAATAAAATATTAATATTCCATTGATTGGGGGCACTAAGGAAGAGATTGCTTTTGTTTAACAACAATTAATGGTTTTTCTACAGAATCAAAATAACCTGAAACACATCTACCACCTAAGCATCTAGAACTGCACTACCCAGCATGGGGGCCCCAGGTGGCCACTGAGCACTTGAAATGTCCCTGCTTGGAAGTGAGATGTGCTCTCAAGTAAAATGCACACTAGATTTCAAAGGCTTAGCACACACACACACACACACACATGAATGTAAATTATCTCAATGATTTTTATCTCAACATGTAAAATGGTAATATTTTGAATATTTGGGTTGGAAAAAAGTGTTATTAAAATTAATTTCACCTGCTTCTTTCAACTCCTATTCATGTGGCTACTAGAAAAATTAATATTACATACGTGGTTTGCATTTGTTGTTTATTATTTATTGGATATGACTGACCTAGAGATTTATAAAAGGAGTGCATATCCCTTACCAAGCATATTTCTTGGAACATTTAGAATTTCTAAGCATGTTGGGAGGGCAACATAATGACCCTGTCAACACCCAGGGTCAACAGGTGTCATTTTCCAACACTGCTGCTCTCAGAAACCCCTTTGCAACATTAAGGAAGAAAATATTTTTCCAAGACTCCCACCATCCTTAGCAATGAACTCCAAACTCCTAGTACTCAACCAATGGAACTGAAGCACTCTTTGCAAATTATTTTCACTTATAAATTGGCACGGTCTACTAATATAGGCCATGTTTATTAATCAAAATTTGGGAAAGGAAGGAAAATTTAAACACTGACTCCTCTTTGAAAATATTAAAAATTTAAGATGGCCTCTAAATACACTGAAAGCTAAAATTTGTACCTAAGGCCACAGAAAAGCCTTTATAACATGTAATCTTTATTAATAAATCATAAAAATATGAGATGCAGCAAAAGTAGTTCAAAGAGGGAAGTTTATAGCAACACAGGCCTGCCTCAAGAAGCAAGAAAAATCTCAAATACACGACCTAACCTTATACATAAAGGAGCTAGAAAAAGAACAAATAAAACCCAAAACTAGCAGAAGGAAAGAATTAATAAATATTATAGAAGAGGGGCGCCTGGGTGGCTCAGTGGGTTAAGCCTCTGCCTTCGGCTCAGGTCATGATCCCAGAGTCCTGGGATCGAGCCCCGCATCGGGCTCGCTGCTCAGCAGGGAGCCTGCTTCCCCATCTCTCTGCCTGCCTCTCTGCCTACTTGTGATCTCTCTCTCTGTCAAACAAATAAATAAAATCTTTTAAAAATATATATTATAGAAGAAATGACATTAAAACTGAAAAACAAAACAAACAAAAAACCCAACAGAACAGATCAATGAAGGCAGCAGTTCATTCTTGGAGAAGATCAACAAAATTGATAAACCTCTAGCCAGACTCATAAAAGAAAAAGAGAGAGAAAAAGAGGACTCAAATAACAAAATCACTAATAACCAACACTACGGAAGTACAAACAATTGTAACACCATATTATGAAAACCTATATACCAACAAATTGGGCACCTTAGCAGAAATGGATAAATTCCTAGAAATATAGAACTTCGCAAAACTAAAGTGGGAAGAAATAGAAAATCTGAACTGACCAATTACTAGCAATGAAATTGAATCATTAATCAAAAGACTCGCAATAAACAAAAGCCCAGGATCAGACTGCATCAGAGAAAAATTCTACCAAACATTTAATGAATTCTTCTTCTCAAACTATTCCAAAAAATATGAGAGGAAGGAAAACTTCCAAATGCATTCCATGAGACCAGTATCACCCTGATACCAAAACCAGATACAGACATCACAAAAAAAGAACTACAGGCCATTATCTCTCATGAATATAGATGCAAAAATCCCCCAACAAAATATTAGCAAACCAAATCCAACAATATATTTAAAAAAATCATATGCCATGGTCAAGTGGGATTTATTTCATGAATGCAGTGGTGGTTTAATATTCATAAAACAATTGACGTGATACATCGCATCAGTAAGAGAAAAGGATAAAAACCATATGACAATTCAAGAGATGCAGAAAAAGCACTTGACGAATTATAACATCCATTCATGATAAAAACCCTCTGTAAAGTGGGCCTGGAGGGAACATATCTCAATTTAATAAAGGCCTTATACGAAAACCCACAGCCAAAATCATACTCAATGGAGGGAAACTGAGAGCTTTTCCCCTAAGGTGAGGAACAAGTCCACTCTCACCACTTTTATTCAACACAATGCGGAAGACCTAGCCACAGCAAATAAGTTAAGCAATTAACTTTTTTTTTTAAACCGACAAATTCCCATTGCCACAAAGCTATAACTCTTAAAGCATTTTGGAAGCAAACTCTCACTCTGCTCAACTAGCCAAACACTATAAACAATAATTAAAACATATCTTAATATCAAACAGTCTCTCAAAAACTGAAAGGAAATCTATGCCAAAAAGAAGAGGCATTGTTAAGGGCACCTGGGTGGCTCAGTGGGTTAAGCCTCTGCCTTTGGCTCGGGTCATGATCTCAGGGTCCCGGGATCGAGCCCCACATCGGGCTCTCTGCTCAGCAGGGAGCCTGCTTCCCCCCTACCCTCTCTGCCTGCCTACTTGTGATCTCTCTGTCAAATAAATAAATAAAATCTTAAAAAAAAAAAAGAAAAAGAAAAGGCATTGTTAGAATTTTAGGGTAAATAAATCTAGGTAAATTAATAAATTCTGATTTATATTGCCTAGATTACCTTAATATAATTTTTAAAGAATCTTTAAAAAATAAATGAATATGTATGTATATAGTTTCCCTCACCTTCATGGCAAGAATTTCAGATTCAGGAAGTGGATACAGTATATTCCTGTCCCTCTCAGTATCTCCAAGACATTCTGCAGCAAAGAGGAGACCATTCCCTGGGGCTAAGCCTGGGTTTACAGTAGTTTACAGTAAGACAGTAACTGAGCTCATGTAAACCCAAAAGGTGGGAGAGAAATATGCTGCGATGTCACCAGACATGCTCTTTTTAAATACCCTTCATCCTTCTGGTGTCCCTTAAGCTATGACAAACAGGATGAGGTCTTCTTTAGAGCTGTCCTCTAAGCTGCAGAGAGAAGTTTGCCATAAAGCACAAGACCAAGGGGAGAGTGATCCATCTTCCTAATCTGTCTTCAAATCTTTTCACACTTAAAACAAAGAATAAGGATTACACATTTTCTCTTAGCCTGGAAAAATGACATTGGCTCCTCAGCACATCAAAAATAAAATGCAAATTCCAATGCAAACGAAAAATGAACCCTTTGGCCTTCTGTTTATTCATTGATATCTTTTACTGAATATGCTCATTTTTCATTTAAAAAAGATAGAAAATGTTTTGTGGACTAGTTAAAAAATTTTTCACACTGGCAAATAGTTTTGATCAATTACACAAGAGTAACTTCTAATAAATAGTAAATACGTGAATTCCAGTACTATTGGTTACATTTCAGCTTTACTTAAGTAAAAGTATGTATACTTACTTACCTCTAAACCATTGATTTTTGTCATGAACTCTGAGAAATCTGTATCAAATTCTGTCCTTCTTGGATCCAGAATGTCATACTGTTTTTTCTTAACCCCTTGATATATGTTTTTGAACTTTATGGACATAATATCTATTCCCTCTATGGTGGAATTACTCAGGGCTGAATATGTTTGCACAATAGTTATCATTTCTGTAATCTTAAAAAGAGAAGTGTTATTTTAGAAATGGGATCTTAGCACCCGTCCCTAGAATAAACTCTTAATGAATCATTGATTTAAAGTACAAACCAAGGGACACCTGGCTGGTTCAGTTAGTGGAGCGTGTGACTCTTGATCTTGGGGTTCTGAGTTCGAGCCCCATGCCGGGTGTGGAGATTACTTTAAAATCTTCAGGGGGCGCCTGGGTGGCACAGTCGGTTGAGCATCTGACTCTTGGTTTCCGCTCAGTCATGATCTCAGGGAGGTGAGATGGAGCCCCCCCCAGCGTGGAGTCTACTTGGGTTTCTCTCTCCCTCTCCCTCTGCCACTCCCCACTGTGCGCTCTCTTTCTCTCAAAATAATAAATCTTTTTAAAAAAATCTTTAAAATAAATAATATAAAGAAAAAATAAAAAACAAACAATAAACAGCCCCTTTTAACGTTTAGCTAAAACCAGCCAGAGGAGATAAAACAGAAGACAAATCTCTGTCACCAATCATTACTATTTTTAGGCTATTTCTATCATATCCAGAGAGAGTTTGCTACATTTCTCAGATTTTGATCACTTTGTCTCTCAAGAGGGGAAAGAAAAGAATTTGAGTAAAAGCTCTTACAGATGTCTGAATAGCTTCGTCCTTTTGCTCTGGAGAATTTTCTGAGAATCATTTCCCTGAATCACTAGGTTCAAAAGCTTTAGCGTTCTTCTTGGCCCTCACCACAGTTCTGATATGTAAGACTAGCATGAATCCACATGTGTTTTCCCTTTCACTTGCATTCAGGCAACCAAAGGCCCAAGAAGCCTGAAGACAACTGCAGTCCCTTCTGACCCCTCAGAGCCTTGGGAAACCCTCAAAATGAACTTCACTGTGCAAACGGCTGCCTCTCGCTCAATGTACCACCACCACCAACCTCACACACCCAAAACAAAAGTGCTTCATGTCTATAGGCTACTCAGTTCCTGAATCTTCATCAGTGATTCCCCACTTTGATTCCTGCTTTGGAGAACAATGCTCAAAGCTCTCCAGGGCAGGCCCATGGGTCCAATGGCCAAACAGAAAATAAACCTGTTTTCAGGGGATTCCTCTAAATATTACACACCATGAAGATGACACTTACTGGTCCTCCTCACAAGCCCGCAGAACTCACATAAACTCCCTGCGCACGCCAACCCAGACGACCATTTTTTCACTGTTACACCACTCTTACACCACTATTTCTGTACACTTCCAAACACTACTGTCATCCTGGAAGCCAGCCCAAACCTGGAGGAAATACAAACTGCCTGCAATTTGCAGCATGTCACATATACTGTATGTAAAGATCAGACATCCTAAAAAAAAAAAAAAAAAAAAGATCAGACATCCTTGGGTCTCCTACCAACACATAAATTCCACTCACCTTAAAAAAATGAAACTACCCACATGCTCTGTTCTTCTAATCTGCCAAGACTCTGCCCATTATCCCTTAACCTGCCACCTGGCCCCAACGGCGAGAAGCTGGGATGGAATTCGTCACTAACACATCCTCCATTTTGTCCATGGCTGGATGAGGAATCCCCAAGAGGCAGAGACAGCAGTCTGTCCCATGTTTGGCCTTTCGAACTCAGCCAGGGCTTCTCCCACTTCCAACACCACGTAGCAACAACGTGAAAGCCAGTCATGGTGATTAACCTCGACCACGTTCCTGCTTGTTTGTCCTCATCTTGGCTTTTTCGTCAGCTCTCTCTTTATCCGCTTTTGACCCCTCCATACTGACAACGGGACTTGTAATCCCTTTTCTGCTCACCAATCTTGGCACCCTTTCCAGTTCTCAACTTGCTATGTTTGTCTCATCTCAACGTCACCCCACCCCACCTATAAGGCTCCAGTTCCTTAAATCTCTCCCCAGCAATACCAGCTTCCCACCCCCTCTCTCCCACAAACGTTCTAGGTGAGAAGAAAATAAAACTAAAGACAGGGCTCTGGGAAACACCAATAGTCACCGAAATTTATATGGCAGGAAGAGGAAAAAGAAGCAAAATACATCCTTCATTCTGGCTCGTTAGGGCAGACTAACACTTAATGCACCATCAAGTCTCCATCTACCAACAGAAGATGCACTTCAGGAAAACTAGTGACACACTAGAAACTTCCTCACTTGTTCTTAAACATTTCTGCCTAACTCTGAGGTCTTGAGTTCTCCAACCCCAACCTCAGTGCTGTCGGTCCTGTGACTTTGCCATGTGTTCATCCTGACATCTCAATCTCTGCTTTCCCTAGAAGGCTCTGACTTAGCTTGACCTTCTGACTGTCCTCTTCTACTATTTCAGAGTTTACAGAGGTAGCCCAATAGTGGTCCCTATTGTGGTCTATTCATCAGGGGAAGCCCATCCAGGCAGCTTAGTAACCACCTCTGGGAGATTATGGAAAACCCTGGCCACACTTCAGGGTACATTTTTATAGCCTTATCTTTGCAAATATGGAGGCAAATATTCACCAGTTACACATGGGAGTGACACCTATCAACTAAGGGATTCTTAGTACAGGGGAACTGGGATAACCTAGCAATCAGAATACGCTTTAGGTGAGGTCTCTGGGGGTTGCTGCATTCGCTCCGGTTGCGGACCCTTTATGGCATGAAGCTGTGTCCTTATTAGTGACAAGGCAAAAAAAAAAAAAAAAAAAAAAGATTAGTGGCAAGGCTTCTCCAGAGGTAGTAGAGTCAGGTAAGTGGCTAGTGCAGCTGGCCATTACCATCCACTCCCTCTAGCATCATGAATATTCAGGCTGCTACTTCATGGATAGATGCCCACTATGCCCGGCATTAGACCTGCCACCAAAGATCTTTACTGCTCATGTGCTAACCATGAAGGTCCAACCCTGAAACTCTACCAAGCATAAAACTACACCCAAGTTGTCAAGGGGACTAGCCCCTGGAAAAATTTAGAATAACCAGGACCCACCCCAAGCTCTACACTACAGTGCATTCAGAAACATTAAGCATCTTTACGGAACAGGGTCTGACCAATGGGGCCGCCATACCAATATCCTTCTAACTGGACATTTGCCCCCAAGAAATCTCTATTGTTCACAAAACAACTCCATACAACAGTTTCCTACATAGGGTACAAAAGCACAAGCAACAGAAAAAATTCATAAATTGGACTTTATCAAAATTAAAAAGCTATTGTGCTTTAAAGGACACCATCAAGAAAGTAAAAAGATAACTCACAGAATGGATGAAAATATAATATCTGATAAGGGACTCATACCCAGAATATATAAAGAACTCTTACAACTCAGCAATAAAAACACAAAGAACAAATTAAAAATGTGCAAAAGATGCGATTATCATTTCTCCAAGGAAGAATTATGAATGGACTATAAGCAAATTAAAAGATGTTCAACATCATTGGTCATCAGCAAAATGCGAATCGAAACCATAGTGAGATGTTACCTCACACACTCTAGTTTGTCTAAATTCAAAAAGATAGACAATAATAAGTGTTGACAAGGATCAAAACCCTCATACATTGCTGGTGAAAATGTAAAATGATACAGCCGTTTTGAGAAAATGGTTTGGCCATTCCTCAAAAAGTTATCATAGGGCCCAGAAATTCCAATCCTATGTGTATACTCAAGAGAAACAATGACAAGTGTCCACACAAGAATATGTACACATATGTTCACAGCAGCATTATTCACACTAGCCAAAAAATGGAAACAACCCAAATGTCCATCAGCTAATGAGGTGATAAATAAAATGTGGCATCCATACAGTGTTACATGATTCAGTAATAAAAAGTAATGCTACGACATTGGATGAACCTTAAAAACATGACACTAAGTGAAAGAAGCCAATCACAAAAGACCACATATTATATGATTCCATTTCTATAAAATGTTCCGAATAGGCAAATCTATAGAAAGATAAAGTAGATGAGTGGCTGCTCAGGGAGGAGTAGAGGGGAGAATAGAGTTGACAGGTGGATGGGGTTTGGGGGGAACAAAAATGTTCTCAAATTAGACTATGGCCATGGTTACACAACCCTGTGAATATATTAGAAAATATGGACTTGTACACTTCGAACTAGTGAATTGTACGGTATGTGAATTATATCTCAATTACGATGCTAAAGAAACAAACCAAAAAACAGCTCCACGCAAGTATGTATGAAGGACCCCACTCGATGCCTTGGTTCTCTTCATCACCCACACTTTCCTATCCTGGCCAGATCAGGAGGTTACAAATAAAAATCAGGCTTCCAGACATGTCTAGGAGATGCCCTTAAACCTATGTGATGCCCTCACCAGCTTCCAACAAATGATGAACAGAATCCTAGATACTAGCAGGACCTAGGGAGTCGGCTAACTCCTGGGGGAGCAGAAGTGGTGGTACCTACAGGATATCTTCATACACTTTTCAAAAGCTGACTCCAAGAGGCCTTTGGTATGGGCTTCCCAATACCCCCTGAAAAAGTATCACCCCCTCAGCTAGAGCTGATACATGAATCAAACGTGAAATGTCTGACCTGCACCTGTCCAGCAAAGGCTCCCCCACACGGTGTTTAGGTAGACACCACTTTTACTGGCCTTCTAGAAAGAGAAGGTGTCTATACATCCAGATATTATACTACTACTGGGTTCTGCCAGGTACTGTGGGCATTTTACCACACACTTTTCCTCAACCTGAAACAATCATTAGACATAGAATTTTCTAAGGTCAAGTTTCATAGGTAGAGGTAGAATTGAGGTCTTCAGGGAAGGCAAGTCTGCAATAGCTTCGCAGTCATCGGGACTGAAAAATAAGTTAGGCCAAAATGTAGTGATCTGTAAGTAATAGGAGATGATTCATACCCACAATGAGACAACAGATCCAGGTCAGTCATTCTCAACGGTGCCACATAAAGTACAAAATAAGCAGAGAGGAGGAGGGTGTGGGTACGGTGACTGCAAAATGGTTACCTTCTCCAGTCTTTTGCAGAAAGCTTCAAATTTCCCAAATATATACATTTCTGAAACCTCAAAAGATTTTTCCCCTGAGGATTCTAAAATCTGTTTCCTTGTTTTATGAAAAGATGTCTGGTATTCCTTGAATAGAAAAATGCAATCCTGTGAGAAAATTAAAAGAAGGAGAGAACGGGTGATTAGAGTTTGTTCGGGAGTCAATAATTCAAGAATTTGTCCTCACGCAGGACTCATCACACCAGCCCCTCAACAGGAGCTGTTGCTGTTGACATTAAAACTCAAGTTCTTGGGGCGTCTGAGTGGCTCAGTGGGTTAAAGCCTCTGCCTTCAGCTCAGGTCATGATCTCAGGGTCCTGGGATCGAGCCCCGCATCAGGCTCTCTGCTCAGCAGGGAGCCTGCTTCCCCCTCTCTCTCTGCCTGCCTCTCTGCCTACTTGTGATCTCTCTATCTCTCTCTCTCTGTCAAATAAATAAATAAATAAAATCTTTAAAAAAATAAAAACTCAAGTTCTCTGCCTACATATTGAAAAGTCTGGGAACGTGAATGTTGTTTCTCTTAATTTACATATTTTCACCTTCTTCATTTTCACTACTTCCCTTCTCTCCTATCCTTACCAGAGTATGCCATAAATTGTTTGTACATTTTCATGGCTAATTAGAACTCCTGGGAAGTCAGAAATTATCTCTCAATTCTATTTATTATTACTCGTCTATCACTTAGCATCTGTCTTTTCTTCAGCATTCTTTACATACAGGTATGTAAAACATCAAGACTCTGTGATACTAATTTATTGTCTAACCACTGTTTCTCCACAAGGATATCCTAGAGTCTTTGATGAGTACATTGCTGAAACCCTAGTATTTGACTACAGCTATCCCGCTGGCCAAGCTGGTGAATCTGTGAGAAATATAGAAGAGGACACAGTCCCTAAGGTCCAGTAGGGATTCTCTGTCATGTCAAATTAACACTTCCTAAAAAAAAAAAAAAAAACATTAAAAAAAATAATAATGTTAAACTTTTCCAAAGCCACCAATGGCCAGTCAAATGTTTATCACAATGCCATCTCTCTGGTTCTGACTCTTTCATCTCCCTCTTTGCAAATAAGGACCCTTGCGATTACATTGGGCCCACCTGGATAATCCAAGATAATCGCCCCATCCCCAAATCAGCTGATTAGCAACACTAATTCCATCTAAAATCTTACTCCCCCTATCTTGCCATATAACATAACATATGCATGTGTTCCGGAGATTAGGACACGGATATTTTGGGGAGCCATTTTCTGCCTACCACGGCCACTAAATCAGAATTTCTGTGAGACTCAGAAATCTATATTTTTAACAAGCTCCTGGGTGATTTCTATAAACATTGAGATTTGTCAATAAATGTTCTCATACCTACTTCTAACTATGACACATCTTCCCTCTTCTATCTCAATCTCAAAAACAACGTAATTATTCCATTCAAGGTCACAGATTATTTTTTACTCACTTAACAATAGGTCATCAGTGCCTACCAAGTGTTAGGAACTCCTTGAGATGCTAGGAATACAGAGAAGACCCCTAACCCTCATGGAATATACCACCTAATACCAATTACTTTAAATTACTTCCTCTTCACCATTCAATCTCTTCATGTTGGACAAATAAAGTAAAGGTTTGAATAGGCATTTCTCTAAAGAAGATATACGAATGGGGACGCCTGGGTGGCTCAGTTGGTTGAGCAGCTGCCTTCGGCTCAGGTCATGATCCTAGGGTCCTGGGATCGAGTCCCGCATCGGGCTCTCTGCTCAGTGGGGAGCTTGCTTCCCCCCCCCGCCTCTCTCTGCCTGCCTCTCTGCCTACTTGTGATCTCTCTCTCTCTCTGACAAATAAATAAATAAATAAATCTTAAAAAAAAAAAAGAAGATATACGAATGGCCGATAAGCACATGAAAAGATGCTCAATCATAACTAGCCATTAGGGAAATGCAAATCAAAACCACAAAGAGATACCACTTCACACCCAATCAGGATGCTTATTATCAACAAAATGGAAAATAACAAACACTGGCAAGGATGTGGAGAAAGTGGAACCCTCCTGCATTGCTGATGGCAATGTGAAATGGTATAGTCACTGTAGAAAACAGTTTGGTGGCTCCTCAAAAAATTAAACATCGAATTACCATATGGCCAGCACTTCCACTTCCAGGTATATACCCAAAAGAATTGGAAGCAAAGACTCAAACAGATAATTGCACAGCAATGTTCATAGCAGAATTATTCACAACAGATAAATGGTGGGAATAATCCAGATGTCTACCAACAGATGAATGGATTTACAATGGTGGTATATCCATACAATGGAACATTACTTAGCCATAAAAAGGAATGAGATTCTGACACATGCTATGACAATATGCCTGAACTTGCTAAGTGAAAGAAGCCAGACACAAAAGGACAAATACTATAAGATTCCATTTAAAGGACGTACCCAGGCTAGGAAAACTTATAGAGATAGAAAATAGAACACAGGTTACCAGGAGCTGTGGGGAGGAGAGTTTGGGGAGTTATTGTTTAGAGGGCGCAGAGTTTCAGTTTGGGATGATGCAAAAGTTCTGGAAATGGATAGTCATGATGGATGCACAATATTGAGGATGTATTCAATTCCACTGAACCATACACTTGGAAATGGTTAAAATGGTAAATTTCATGTTAAGCATATTTTGCCGCCATTTTGAAACTTCAATTGTAAAAACAAAACAATTCTAAAATCTTCCTACAAAGAAAATGTCAAGCCCAGGTGACTTAATAGATGAGCTCTATCTGCCTTTTTTTTTTTTTTTTTTTGTAGAACATTTTCAGTTTTATTTTTGAAAGGCACACATGACAAAGATTATCAATAAGTCATGTCATGGCTCTACTTGCACTCAGCACTTGTTTTAAGCATCTTTCTTTGCTTTTATAGTTTCAACAAGTCCCTTATATTATTTTAGGTAGTCTTTTTCCATCCTGCGAGGCACTGCTTCTGCTATTTTTCCCCCATTTTTCAGGTGTATTTATTGGATTGGTTTCCAAAGCTTCTGTTCCTCTATTGTCCAAGAGGTGAAATGTGTGCAGGCTTTCAAATTGTTCCAAAGGTGGTGTACTGTCAGCTTGAGGCCTGACTCTCTGTCCTGAGCCATCTTTTTGATGCAGGTCATGACTCTGGAGACTCTTTTTTTTGCCAACTCCATAAAAAGAATATGTTTTCATGTAGTCGGCAACAGCTTCCTGTGATACTGTGATTTATCAGAAATATATATATCGGTCATTCCAACACCAAAATACATTTCTCATATATATTTGGTCTTTATCCACGGTTCTTGGCTCACAGCTCCCAAAAATCTTGCAATTTCCTAAATTATAAAAACAATGGAAGTGTCTTTTGTTGTAAGATTCAGTCTCTTGTCCTCAGTTCTTCAAACTGCTTTTTTGAGCCATAAAGGTGGAATGGGTGTCTGGTTATTCATAACAAGCCCCTTTCCACCACAACAAGGTTCACATTGTGAATTACCTAAGGGTGGTTGCCAGGGGAACCAACCAGGAATGTCCTACCCTGATTCCGGGGAGTGGGGTGGTCCTAAAGGTTTAATCAATGACCAGTGGCCAAGGAGTTGGTCAGTTATGTCTATGTAATGTAATGAAGCCTCCGTAAAAACCCAGAAAGAGGAGGTCTGGAGAACTTTCGGGTTGGTGAACACATGGAGATCTGGGGAGAGCGGTGCACTCAGAGAGGGCATGCAAGCTCTGTGCCCTTTCCCCATGCCTTGCCCTATACTTACCTCTTCCATCTGCCTGTTCCTGAGTTACATTCTTGTATAATAAACCAGGATTCTAGTAAGTAAAATGCTTCTCCGAGTTCTGTGAACCACTCCAGCAAATTACTAGAACTCAAGGTCTGGGGGTGTCATTGGAACCTCCAATCTACAGCCAGTCAGTCAAAAGCATGTGTGACAACCTAGACTTACTACTGGCATCGGAAGACCCACTCTTGTGGGATTTAACCTGTGGGATGTGATGCTGTCTCCAAGTAGATAGGTCAAAATTGAATTGAAAATTGAATTAAACTGTAGGACACTCAGCTAGTGTCCAAGAATCACTCATTGAACTGGGTCCACAACCCTTACTTCCCATCTTGAATTTGTTCCAGCAAGGAAATTCACAGCTTCGTTTAGTAATTACAAGTCAATTCTCTTCTGACGAGTTTTTACTGCCATTTCTACCTTCAACAGTTGATGTCTCTGCATTCTTAGATGCTTGTCACATACAAGCCTCAACTTCCTCTCTCAGTTCTAAGTCGCTCATTTGTTTCTTTTGTTTTACCAGAGCTTCCATTCCTACTTCTTTTGTAGATGCTGATGCATTTCATTTAAGTACCTAACCTTGCTAGTTGGAACCTATTTGAAAGTTTTTCTACTTCTTCCTTTCTTCCAATCTGCCCCATCCCATTCTCTGAAAAGCGATTCCAGGTCTCCCAAGGGTTTTGAAGTTTTGCCTTTCCCTTTTAATGGCTTTTTTTTCTGGGTATCTTTTCCTTCCTTGCCAATAATGCCTACTGTCTGACCTCCACTCCTTTCTCCTTAGCAACCCAGGCAGATTGTGTGCTCTCTCTCTCTAATAAATAAATAAAATCTTTTTAAAATAAATTTACACCATGACCCAGAAATTTTATAAAAATTAAAAATGTCATCCATTATACTAACAGATTGAGGAGAAGAATCTAATCAGCATCTCAATAAATATGTGCAGAAAGACATTTTTTAAAAACCCATTCATGACTTCAAAAATATCTCCTAGTACTGAAACTAGGAAAAGAACTTCCTTAGTCTGATCAAAGATGTATTTAAAACCTATGAATACATCAAAATGGGGAAATGTTAGAAATGTCAGAAACATTCTCTTCCAAAAGAGGATCAAAACCAGATGCCAACAATCACCTTGACTATTTAAGAATGTAGGGCAGTCCCAGCCAATGCAAAAAGGCAAGAAAATGAAATTAACAGAGGCTACAGCGAAAGGTAGGGACCAGGGAATATGAGACAGCAAGCAGTATCCACTCCAGCCAGTCATGAAGATGAGGACTAAACTATACCCTAAAGGATCCTGCACTAAATATAAAAAGAAGTCAATAATTTTAACAAGCCTCCTTTTATATTATCGTGCCATTCTGTACAGTGTTTTGTCAAAGTTAACATGTTTTGTGAATGAACAAAGTAAATAAAAATGGGCCAGGTGGTGAAAGCTTTATTTTATGAAAATACAAATATTTCTACAAACCTGAATTTTCTTTAATACGAGCGGTGTTTCCTGATCCCATACGTGGACGGTTCCTCCATCGGTAATATATGCTTTACACGCCGTCACCATTTGATTTGTCACCTAAAATAAATACAAGTCCAAATAGCTATAAGTAAAGAGAGAAATAAAATCTAAGATTTTTAAGCCACAAGCATAAAAATATGATAACTAGTAAACTTATGAGATGAATGAATGATAATATAAAAAACAAAGAAATACATTATTCCAGTCAAAACCAAGAAAACTCAAATTTTTTATGCATTTGACGCATTTAAGTCAATGTCATGAGGGCCATAAATTTCAAGGTCAACTATATTTTCCTTCTATTTTTCCTCTAACTAGGATCCAAGTGTCATTTTTTACCACCCTTCAAAACGCAAACTAAATTTAAAGTTAACCACCTCTCACATACCCTAAAATCGTGAGGGAAAACAAAAATAAAAACACTCAGGAGGTTAGATTGAGAGGGCAGTCTGACACATAGAAATTTTGGAGAATTCCTAAAATATGGAAAGCACACAGGATCAAATCTACAAGAACAAAAAAAAAGAAAGACTAGAGAAAACCAGAACCTAGTTCTAGAGAAGGTTACTGTGAAGGTAGAACATTTACGGGAAATCTTCAAGGTGGAAGACAACGGAAGGTGACCCTTGGTTGTAACGCTACACACTGAATTTGGAGCAACTTGTACGGCAGGCAACAATGGCATATGCTGACAGGACAGAGCCATGAGTGTGGTCTATATGCGCCCCAGGTAGCTACTGCACCCCAGGAGGATACGTCAGAGAAAAAGCTCTTCACACTCCCTACCCCCCTCACACAAGAGACAGGCCACAAAAAACAGAACAGGGATGCAAATGAGGAGTTAAATACAAAGATGGGCAGACAACTCAGAATCACCGAGCAACTAAAGAAAATAAACATGGTGGGGCGACTGGGTGGCTCAGTCAGTTAAGGATCGGACTCTGGATTTCAGCTCAGGTCATGACCTCAGGGTCGAGAGATTGAGCCCCACATCAGGCTCTGTGCTCAGGGGGGAGTCTGCTTGAGGATTCTCTTTGCTTCTCCCCCCACTCGTACTTTCACGTGCTCTCTTTCTCTAAATATAAATAAATAGATCTTAAAAAAAAGAAAAGAAAAGAAACATGGTAACAGAGGCTTTAAACTCAACAAAGAGGAAATATAAAAAGAGACATGGAAAATATTTTAAGGTATCTCTTATTAACTAAATTAATCCATGAGAAAGATATAAGAGTATTTTACATCACGCTAAAAAAAATAACTAGAGAACTTGGAAATTGAAATTGTTATTATCGAAATAAAAAAATTCTATTGAGGAACTGACCAGGAACTGGGACATAAATGAAGAGCAAATGAATGAGCTGAAAGGTCAAATGGCAGAAACTGACAAAATAAAACAAAACATAAAACATTAAGAGAAATGGAAGTTAGATTCAAGGGGATAGTATAAATTGAACTGGTAGGTAAGGAATACTCAAAGGCAAAAGAGGGAAATTTCCCGGGAATGGAGACAAAAATTTCTGGATTGCAACAATCCAGCAAGTATAGAACAACATAAATGTAAAAAGGACCACCACACTTTGAAATTTTACAAGTTCAAGGATAAAGAAAAATATCCTTAAATCTTCTTAAAAGAAAACAGTTGCCAACAAAGGAAAAAGAATCAGATTAGCACAAATTTCTCCTCAACAGTACTGAATAAGAGATGACAATACTTCAAGTTCCCAGGAGAAAATTATGTTGAACTTGGAATCCCAGTAAAACTAACATTTGAGTGGCAGGACAAAAATGAAGCTATTTTCAGACATGCAGGAATTCAGAGTTTTACCACATACAGACCCTCTCTGAAAGAACCACTTGAGAATACTTTTCGGCCAAAGAAATAATGAATCCAAGATGGAGGAAGATGTGAAAATCACAAAACAGAGGTGATCAGAGAAACTAGCAATGCTTAAGTTTCATTCTGAACACACATGGATTCATAATATTCACAAAATATTAGACAAAATAGTTTAAAAATATTAACAAAAATATGGAACAAGAAATCTCAGCAAGAAAGACACAGGTGATGGGGAAAAACCCTAACATTCTTGCCTTAAGAGATGGATAATGAAAAAAAGAGAGAGATGGATAATGATTAAATCTACTGATTGATTTTTAAAAAAGAGAGTTGAGATGTGACTGTTATTTTATGTTTATGTTTTGCTTGTATCACGAAGAAATTTTATTCATGTGTCTGTTGGATGGTTTTTCAAATTATTTAAGTAATGAACCATATATCATGACAGAGGAAGATTTTACACAAATTACAGTGCCAGTGGGAGTAGCTAAAGAAGTGTTGTTGATCATGCACATGATTCTTAGCTCTTGAGCAAAACTATTTGGAATGAATAAATTAGAAAAGCACCAGCTATGATCTCCAGGTCGTGAGATCGAGCCCCATGTCAGGCTCTGCGCTGAGTATGGAGACTGCTTAGGATTCTCTCTCTCCCTCTCCCTTTGCCCCTCCCCACCACTTCTAAGAAAGAAGGAAAGAAAGGAAGAAAAAAGAGGAAAAGAAAGGAAAGGAGAAAGGGGAGGGGAGGACAAAGGAAAGGAAAGGAAAGGAAAGGAAAGGAAAGGAAAGGACAGGACCAGCTACATTTAAACAAAAAGTCTGAGGCTTACCTCTGACAAGAAGGTACACCTTCAATTAAGTACAACTGACCAGTCAACCCCTTTCTCTTCTTGTCCCCTGGAAGTATTCAAATCCAGAACCCTGAGAGGCACCCAAACTTCCCATTTCCCTTCCCTGGCCCAGAGTGAAAGTATTGTTAACTTTTTTACAAGGTTACATTTGTGCTTTCTTCCCTTGGAAACTTACCTTGATAAACAGTGAGGTCATTCTCTCTGAAGTATTATAATATCGTGACACACTGTGAATCATTCTGATGGCATTAATCAAATTTTGTATTCCATGAGCCATGGAAACCTAAAATTGAAATATATTAAGTGAATTCCATAATATATTTATAGTTTTAATAACCAATATCCTTTAATATTCAAAACTCTAACCACATATAAAATGGTATAACACTTTTATCTGAGAGTCAAATTTTACTAAATGCAATGTAGTATCCTAGACTTGATCTTGGAAGAGAAAAAGGACATCAGTTTTGACAAATGTACCAAGGTAATGCAAGATGTTAACAGGAGAAACTGGGTGAAGAGAATTCTGTATTATCATTGTAACTTTTCTACACATCTAAATTCAAAAGTTTATTTAAAAATACAATTTTTGAGGTGAAAGTGATTTTAAGGATTAATAGTCCAAGATGATCTTTTTTAAAAAAGATTTTACTTATTTAAACAATAAACTTAAGAAACTTGAGATAGAGAGAGCAAGAGTGAGAGAGAGAACATGAGCAGGGAGGGGCAGAAGGAGAGGGAGAAGCAGGCTCTCCACTGAGCAGGGAATCCGACATGGGGCTTGATCCCAGGACCCTGAGATCATGACCTGAGCCAAAGGCAGATGCTTCACCGCTGAGCCATCCAGGTGCCCCCTCCCCACCTCCGCCACCACGATGATCTTTTTAAAGCTTTTTTTAAAGATTTATTTATTTGACAGAGAGAGAGAGAGAGAGAGAGAGAGAGAGTGAGAGCACAAGCAGGGGGAGGGGCAGGCAGAGGGAGAGAGAGAAGCAGGCTTCATCCCCAAGTGGGGAGCGCAATGCAGGGCTCGATCCCAGGACCCAGAGATCATGACCTGAGCCGAAGTTAGATGCTTAATCGAATAAGCCACTCAGGCGCCCCAGAAATAGCAACTACTGATTTGTGTACTGTATGTCCTAGGTATGAGTTGTAACTATGACATAACTAACTCAGTGGTATGTGGCTTATGGAAATTAATATCATTACTTTGCAGGTAACCTTGTATGTCAGAATTCATATTATATGTGTTATCTGTATATCAAGAAGAGTCTAATAAAAATAAGCCTAGGAGGGGTCTCTTCCACTCTCAATAAGGCAAGTCTACAAAGTACCCATAATTCCAATGAAGAAGGCTCAGAGATGGCATCAAATGGCTCCATCAGGAAAATGCCCTTCATCTAACTTTTAAACATCACTTATAATAGAAGCTCCTTGAGCACACAGTTCTTACCTATCTATACACAGTGTTCAGACACTTTATATGTAAAATATATGATGATAGATATGCCAATAGCAGAAAATGTAACACCAAGATAATAAAATGAAACATTAAACATAAAATTCATAAAATTTATCCACAAGAAATGGAAGTATGAGTCCTCTGCACTTCTGCTCAAATATGAGTTACAAACAGCAGTTGCTCTTTGCTTTTAATGAGAATAAAGAAAATGAGAATAAATAGAATTTTTGAAACCTCAAAACCTTTCTGAAACCTTTATTCACTTATCCAGTGATAGACACAGGTTTTTTTCATATCTTGATTATCATGGGTAATGCTGTGAAGAACATGGGAGTGCAGGTATCTTTTCAGGTTCTAATTTCATTTATATGAGGGGGAAGCAATTATATGACATACTATTAGAACTTCTTTAATTTCAAAGATAATGTTTGAAACATTCCTGCATAAGAGAATGTAAAAACTTTAATAACAACAAAATAATAATAATAAGGTATATCCATGCTAGAGCAATTAAATAAAAGTTTTAAATTACTATGATGAAAAGAACACCAGAACGAAAAGATTTGAAACTTACATAAACAAGCCTTAAAAAATAAATAAATAAATAAATAAATAAATAATTAATTAATTAATTAATTAAATTTTAAACAAGCCTTTTGAGCAAAGAACTTGAAAGTAGTACACCTAAAAATGTAGAGGTCTTGATAACAATATAAAGCATTGTACCTTTCTTCCAAGTTTACTTTCATAATGAAAAGCTTTAAATATGTAGAAAAGTACAGAGAATAGTATAATGATCATTTATACCCATCACTACACTTGACAAATGTTAATATTTTGGTATATGTGCCTCATCTATTATTTTTCACATCAAGACCTACTTGCAGGTAGTCCTAGAGTAGGCTTTAGACATACATGTATTTATGATGTGCATCTTCGGCTCTTGTGAATAACCCTATATGCGTGTGACATGTGAAAATTCTGATTTTTCTTAGACACCAATTTTAATTGCACACACTGTAAAGCCGGGAAATCAAGTCACTGGGCTACTGAGTGAGCTAAGCAAAGGCCATATTTCTCTATCACCATACTGTCTGGTTTACTTTACTCATGGTCATATACACACAAACACCTAAAAAGTGACACAAAATGTTCTTATGTAAAATAGATTTTAAAAGGTCCCCAACAGAAGTCTAGTTACTAGTACTAGGGGTGTAAATAAGTTGTAAGTAAAATCCATCATCTCTTTATGGAATCAATTAGAAATTGCTCTTGGAAGTCTTCCTATTCTCTCTCATGGAGGATGGATTCCTGCATGGCTGTGCTCCACCTGCTCAAAACCCTCAGCCCGACATCTTTCCCTCCCCACCCACGTTAAACTCTGATGCCCTCTTGGGAGGGGTATGAACCAACCCTAAACACAACCCTCTATGCCAAATCTAAATGATATGGAACACAGACTCTTCCTCTTTCCCTGCCTCTAGGATGACACCAGCATTTTTCCTGCCCCCAGAGGTCTGGTCAACCAAACGATATAGCCAACAGCAGTGTGTGTGTAGAGGCTTTGACTATCTCTTTAAAAATGAGAATGGAGAATGCTGATGTGTGTCTCAGACACTAATATAAATTATTTTGAATGCATTTTAAGTTAGACAATACCTTGAAGAAGCAGCATGGAGAAGCAGAAACAAATACAACACATAATGCCAAACAGTGCTGGATTCAAATTCAGTCTCATGACTTACAACTGTAGAAATGCTCAAATTTTGTTTCCTAATCTTTAGAATGAGGATTGTTGTGCATACAGAATGAAAATATATAGAAAGTATGTGGTACAATGCCTACAACGAAAGGCCAGGAGTCCTCAAGACGGTGGACATCTTTAAAAACACAACTGTCTGGGCAACTCTCCTACCTACATGTGATTCACAAAAGAAGCAACACCCAAACAAAATTGGGAAACGCCGCCCTAAGTTCTTAACAAATACTAGTTTCCCTGACTTCCCTTCTCTATCTAAAGAGAGGATGAAAGTTACCATGCTATACATTGATTCCCAAAATATTGATTTATAACTGGAATTTTGTACCCGCTGACCAACATTTTCCCATTTCTCCCACTCCCAGCCCTGGCAACTAATATTCTACTGTTTCCATGAGTTTGACTTTTTTAGATTCCACATGTAAGTGAGGTCATACAGTATTTGTCTTTTTCTGACTTATTTCAGTTAACATAATGTACTCAGGGTCCAAACCTGTTACAAATGGCAGGATTTCTTATAGCTGAATAATATTTCATTATCTTTCTATCTATCGATATGTATATATAGAGTCTTTATTCACTTATCCAGTGATAGACACAGGTTTTTTTCATATCTTGATTATCATGGGTAATGCTGTGAAGAATATGGGAGTGCAGGTATCTTTTCAGATTCTAATTTCATTTACTTTGTCTAGATACCTGGTAGTGGAATTGCTGGACCATAAGGTAGTGCTATTTTTAATATTTTGAGGAACTTACATACTGTTCTCCATTGTGGCTGCATCAATTTACATTCCCACTATCAGTGCCTCAGGGTTCCATTTTATCCACATCCTTCCCAGTGCTTTTTTTTTTTTTCCTTCCCAGCACTTCTTATCTAGTCTTTTTGATGATAGCCATTCTAATAAGTGTGAGGTGATATCACATTGCGGTTTTGATTTGCATTTCCCTGATTAGTGATGTTGAGCATCTTTTCATGTATTCACTTATTTGGATGACTTCTTTGAGAAAACATCCATTCAGTTCCTCTGCCTGTTTTTTATTGCATTGTTTGTTTTTTGCTATTGAGTTGAACAAATCCTTACCTATTTTGAACATTAATTCCTTACCTAACATATCGATTGCAAGTATTTCCTCCCATTCGAGGTTGCCTTTCCATTTGGTTGATTATTTCTTTTGCTGTGCAGAAGCCTTTTAGTTTGATGTAGTCACACTTATTTTTGCTTCTGTTGCTTGTATGTTTGGTGTCATATTCAAAAAATCATTCCTAAAACCAATGTCACAGAGATATACCCGTGTTTTCTTCCAAGAGTTTTATTGTTTCAGGGGCACCTGGGTGGCTCAGTGGGTTAAGCCTCTGCCTTTGGCTCAGGTCATGGTCTCAGGGTCCTGAGATCAAGCCCAGCATCGGGCTCTCTGCTCAGCGGGGAGCCTGCTTCCCCTTCTCTCTCTGCCTACCTCTCTGCCTACTTGTGATCTCTCTGTCAAATAAATAAATAAAATCTTAAAAAAAAAAAAAAAAGCTCTTTAAAAAAAAGAATTTTATTGTTTCAGGTCTTACATTTAAGTTTTTAATCCATTCCATGTTAATTTTTATAAGCAATATAAGATAAGGATCTAATTTCATTCTTTTGCATGTGATTATCCAGTTTTCCCAATACCATTAATTGAAGAGACTATCCTTCCCTCACTGAGTATTCTTGGCTCCTGTCAATTTTTTTTAACCATATATGAAAATATTTATTTCTAGGCTCTAGTTTCTGTCCAATTGGTCTACGTGTCTATTTTTACGCCAGTACCATACTGTTTTGGTAACTATAGCTTTGCAGTATAGCTTGAAATCAGGAAGTGCAATGTCTCCAGCTTTGTTCTCCTTTCTCAAGATTGTTTTTGCTGGGGTGCCTGGGTGGCTCAGTGGGTTAAAGCCTCTGCCTTCAGCTCAGGTCATGATCCCAGGGTCCTTGGATCGAGCCCCACATTGGACTCTCTGCTCAGCAAGGAGCCTGCTTCCCCCTCTCTCTCTGCCTGCCTCTCTGCCTACTTGTGATCTCTCTCTCTGTCAAATGAATAAATCAAATCTTTAAAAAAAAAAAAAAAAAGATTGTTTTTGCTAGTGGGGGTCTTTTGTGGTTCCATACACATTTTAGGACTTTTTTCCTTTACTGAAAAAAAATGCATTGGAATTTTGATAGGAGTTGTCTTGAATTTATAGATGGCTTTGTGTAGTATGGAAATTTTAACAATATTCATTCTTCCAATCCATGAACATGGGATATCTTTCCATTTATTTTTGTCTTCTTCATTTTCTTTCGTCAAAGTCTTATGGTTTTCAGGGTACAGATCTTTCATTTCCTTATTACTGAGTATTTTATTTTATTGATGATACTGTAAATGAGACTGTTTTCCTTAAATCTTTTCAGATGTTTTGGGGTTTTTTTTAATACTCTTTTAAAGAATTTATTTATTTATTTTTCAGAGAATGAGAGAGAGAGAGAGCGTGCACAAGCAGGGGGAGCAGCAGGCAGAGAGAGAAGTGGGCTCCCTGGGAGCCCAATGTGGGACTTGATCCCAGAACCCTGGGATCATGACCTGAGCAAAAGGCAGACACTTAACCGACTGAGCCACCCGGGCATCCCCAGATGTTTTGCTGTTAATGCACAGAAATGCAGCTAATTTCTGTACGTAATTTTGTATCCTGCAACTTTACTGAATTTGTTTATTAGTTTTGACAGTTTTTGGTGGATTCTTCAGGTTTTCCATATACAATATCATCTACAAACAAACAATTTTACTTCTTCCTTTCTAATTTGAACGCCTTTTATTTCTTTTTTATTTTTTACTGCTCTAGCTAGGACCTCCTGTATTATGTTGAATAAAATTGGCAAGAGTGGACACTCTTGTCTCGTTCCTGATCTTAGAGAAAAAGCTTTCAGTTTTTACTGTTGAGTATGATGTTAGCTGTGGGCTTCTCATATATGGCTTTTATTATGTTGAAGTATGTTCATTCTGTACGCAAGTTGTTGAGAGTTTTTATCACGAGAGGATGGTATATTCTGTCAAATGCTTTTTCTGCACCTATTGAAATGATATGGTTTTTTTCTTTTATTCTATTAATTTTTTATATCACATGTATTTATTTGCATATGTTGACCCATCTTTGCATCCCAGGAATAATTCCCATTTGGTCAGGTGTATGATCCTTTTAATGTGCTGCTGAATTTGGTTTGCTTGTATTTGTTGAAATTTTTGCATCTACATTCATCAAGGATGTTGACCTGTGATTTTCTTTTCTTGAAGTGCTTTGGTATCAGGGTAATGCTGGTTGGGCACTCTCTCTTGCTCACTCCTGGATCATTCACCCTAGGGGAAGTAAGTTACCCTATTGAAAGCCTCATGTGCTGTGCAACTGGGGCCTCCCAACGACCATATAAAGTGAGCTTACAAGTGGACTCTCCAGCTGTCAGCCTCCACCACAGTGAGACCACATTCCTAGCTAACAGTTCTGTCTGCAACTTCATGAGAGACCGCGAAGCAGAGGCACTCAAGCTATGCTATGCCTGGATTCTTGACCTACAGGAACCATGATGTAGTATATGCTTATTTCTTTAAGTCAGTCAGTTTTGGGGTAATTTGTTATGCATCAATGCATTAATTAATTAGTTTAACTCACAAATGAGATTATACTTATAATATAAAATATTTAAATATAGGTTTAAATGAGTTTTTAATTCATGATATCTATATAATAGGAAAGTATATCTTTTAAATAACTTGTCTGCAGTATGCATTTCCCAATACACATATATTATAAAGTTACTTTAAAATGAGTTATTTTTCAAACTACACTTTAAAAAGCATACTTACAAGGTCATAGTTATAGAGAGGCTGACATACTTTTTCTAGAGTGTACAAATATCTGACATTATCTTTTGATTCATTTGCTGTATCTGTTATTCTTGCATCCAAATCACGCCAATTCTAAGAAAAAATGCACAATATCATGAAATATCCAAATATACCCCTGTACTTAATTCGAGCTATCTTCCCTAAAGTAGTTGATACTAAAATGTGAATGATGTATCTTTTTCTTATATTATTTAAGACTTAAGGTTATTATAAATACCTTAAATGACTTAGTAGAACTGAAGGCTCATTTCGTTTGTAATTAACATCCTGTCTATAGGCTTAAACTGGACTTGCTTCTATCTGGAGTGACTTTTCTAGGTTACTTATTTGTGACATTATATTACTTTGGGTCTTTGAGAATAGGATATATATACAGATAGAAAGATATAGATATATAGATATAGATGTAGATAGATACAGATTTTTCTTTTAAGGAAGAATACAGTAAAAGAAAATGACCCAGAAAGAATCAAACCAAACTGTGGAATATTGGACAGGAGATGTATACTGACAGTATTATTTTTGTTTTTGACTTTCTATGTACTTCCTTACCTCCCTGAGCCTCTACTGAGTCACAGTTTCAAAAACAAATTAAAAATAAATGGTGAAAAAAAAAATAAATAAAAATAAATGATGACCACCCTACAGGAGTATTGTCAAAATTGGTGTGAAAATATTGAGAAATAAGTATTTCTATATTTCCTTTTTTCTTTGGGAAATAATTGTAGAATATAAGAAAGCGTTACTCAAAATTTAACACTTTTAAGTATATGGTTCCAGTATATGATGTGAAGGAGCAGTTCAAGAAGGGTAATTTTCCTTGTGGTTCAGAAACATAACAAATTTTAAAATAAAAAGCATTTTACCTTCAACAGTTTGGAGTGTGCAACATTAAGCACATTTATGACAGCCTTACAAGTTGGCCCTTTTATCTGTTCAATGATATAGTTGAATTTGGCTGACATGCGTTTCCAGTGTTCCAATTCGGTAAGTGGACCCGAGTCATCCGCTTCTTTTCTCATTTGCTCACTCTCAATAAGTACCTGCAATCAAAAGAATTCACAGAATATAGAAATGTTACTTTCTCCTTTGGTAATGCCTCATTATTTGGATCTTTTCGAAGAGAGCTTATAAATAAATAACTTTCAACACTGAATAATATTAAAAACTCCTGGCAAACTGAGAACAAAAGGGAATTTCTTTTTTTTTTTTTAAGATTTTATTTATTTGACAGAGAGAGATGGAATACAAGCAGGGGGAGTGGAAGAGGAAGAAGCAGGCTTCCTGCTGAGCAGGGAGCCTGATGCCAGGCTTGATCCCAGGAGCCTGGGATCATGATCTGAGCCTAAGGCAGACACATAAAGACTGAGCCACCCAGGTGCCCAAAGGGAATTTCCTTAACGTGACAAATAGTATCTACCAAAAATCTACAGCAAACTCATACTTAAAGATGAAGTTTTATAAAATATCACTTTAAAACCAAGGATAAGACAAGTTTGCCTCTAACACCACCCACTTCTATTCAACCTGGTAATGGAGGTCTCCAAACAAGATAAGTAGAGTTAACAAAAGGCATAAGAATTCGAAACGAAAAAATGAAAATGGCATAATCAAAGATGATATGGTTGATTACATTTTTAAAATTCAAAAATATCTAAAGATAAACTCTTATACTTAGTAAAAGTGAATAATTCAGTAAGATTACTGCATGTATACATAAGCATCAGTA
>CM052886.1:100230582-100257408 GCA_028534135.1 Potos flavus
GTGAGATTGAGCCCCGCATGGGCCTCTGAGCTCAGCAGGAAGTCTGCTTGAGATTCTCCCTCTCCTTCCCCCTCGGCTCCTCCCCCTGCTCATGATCCCTCTCTCTTTCTCTGAAATAAATAAATCTTTAAAAAGTTCCAGGTGATGGTGATGCTTCTGGTTCTGGGACCCCGTTCAGGAACTGCCATCCCAGGAAATGAAACAGAGCCACACAGATGTACGAAATTCTAGCCCTTCATTTTCTACGCTTCCATCTCACACTTAAACTTGACGCTTACATAATTACAATCTGAAAGATACAAAAACTGTCAGCACAGCAATTCCTGCCCAGTCCCATAAATACTTTCTTGCTGTATCTGATCGTATGACCCATCAGATTTGAAAGCATCCAAATTATCAAAAACAGAGTACACACCCATGATAAAAAGACATCACAATATCAAATGCAACAAATTCTTATTCTCTGGACACACTGTACTCCTAAGACCAGGAGAGTGAATATTGTCATGGGTTGAAATCATGATTATAACTCAAAAATTCACTTACACATTTTACAAATAGCTCATCGGCGCTTTAGCACTGCCTTGCACTATATAAGGCGGCATTATTATGCCCCTCTTACAGAAGAGATAAGTAAAGCTAAAAAGAATTTGAGTAAAAGACCCAAAGACACACAACCATGAGTTCAGAGCCTGGAACCAGAGGCCAGCCTTGGGCCTCCAGGGCTGTGCTCCATCCACAGAACCACACTGCTATTGCCTTGACTTTGGAAAACACTGTTACGTAAGCCGGGAAAGCAAGATAGTCTGTGATTATCCTGAGCAGTGCTGAATGAAGAGAGCAGCAAAAGCATGGACACTGATGCGGTAGAAACTTCTGTATTGGTCAGGGTCCTGGCAAGAAAAGAAGACCCCCAAATGGGTTTTTTGAAGAAACTTTATAATACAGAGGCTATTTCTAGAGGCCAGAGCAGGGTTAAGGGAAGCTGTGACTAGCAGCAACAGTGGGACTATCAACAAAGGAAAAAGCAGCACCAGCCATGGCCTTAAAGTGTGATGAGTCATGTAGGAGCAGCTGGAAGCAGGTGGACACGGAGCTGTGCAAGGAGAATGGCTTGGGAAGAACTGTAGTCAGAAGATACGACTGTAGCCAGAAAATATGGCCAAGCAGGGAGGAGTCTCCCTTCTGCCCTCCTATCTCCTGCTGGGGCCTCCTAGTGACTGAGTCCCGTGCAAGCCAGAGAGCAAGGGAGCCCAGGTGATGGGTTCTAGAGAGGTCAGCCTTCTGGGCCACAAAGTCAGTGGTAAAGACTAGATAACGGATCTGCAGGTAAACAAAATAAGCATCACACCCTCTCCTGTTCACTCTTTTGTGGGACCTCTAATGAGCTGCTTTCACTCTGGATTGCTACACCAGGATTCACGTAAAAGGAAAACCCTTCCATATACTCAGTTACCTAAATCACCACAGCAAACGAGGCCACCCCTTGCTCCTGGTTCCATCTCCTTATTCACCTGTCCACCAATCTTGATGCTAATTTAGATGCTTGCCTTGTCCCTTCAACCAAATAAGCATTCTGATCTCTCCCAGATTTTGAGACTGGTTTCCCTCCTGGCTGTACTCTCTCCCCTCCACTCTGGCTTTGCCACTGCTGAATCACTTTTCAGAACACCTTTCCTGGTTTGTGTCTTCCCTTAAGACCTACATGTCTCTAGATTTCCTAGATGTGCAGCCTAAGCAGTGTCTAACCTGGTCCATGACAGCCTTCACGGAAGAACCTAAGCGCCCAGACCCAAAGTACAAGACATTCTCCAGGAATGACAAATGGGTTTGCAGGCATAAGACACTGTCATGCTGGCCAGTGAGAAACACTTACTCCAAGCAGAGTATCAGCCCAGAAAGCCAGCTGGCAAATACTTAAGAGTGAGATTACCAGCTCTGCAGTCACCCATCTTCCTGACTTAGTCCTAACAACTGTCCTTCTCTGAAGGTACTAGCCAGCACCAACCTCTATGCCTAGACCCTTCACAGAGCTGCTGTGAGTCCAACTGTGGGATTCGCCAAATGTATGGCCTAGCAACTATCAGATGAAACAAGGTTGATCACCTACCTTACTATATGGATGGTATCATCCACAGCCAGGACAGGCTACAAAATTTGTGAGCTACAGGCCCAGTGAAAAATAAAAATGCAGGAACACTTGTGAAAAAATTATTAAGAATTTCAAAGCGAAGTCTCCCAACTAGAGAGAACAAGCTGATGGTTACCAGAGCTGAGGTGGGGGAAGGGCAGTGTGGGTGAACTAGGTGATGGGGATTAAGGAGGGCACTTGCTGTGATGAGTACCGGAGGTTGTATGTAAGTCCTGAATCACAAAATTTTACACCTGAAACTAATACAACAGGGTATGTTAACTAAGTGGAATTAAAATAAAATCTTAATTTAAAAGTAGAGTATTTAGAGCATTAAATCCTCTCTTTACCTCAATGCAATGGATGGTTGCCATGTTTATTTTCAACCTAACAGAAGTCTCAGGTTTTCTTCTCTGGAGAGGCCTCGGAATGCAGAATGCCAAGCACAAACCCTAACCCGAACCCTTACCTTAACCCTGACCCTAAACCTACCCCTACCCCTACCGGTAACCCCTAAACTCTACCTGTAACCCTATCTCTAGCCCTAAACCTAACTACTGGAGAGGTCTCTGAACTGTAGGACAACAGGCATATACCCTCACCCTCACCCTAACCCTAGCTCTAAACCTAATCTTAACCCAAACCCAAACCCTAACCCTTACCGCTAACCACTAACCCCTCACCCTAACAATAACCATAACCCATACATACACAATGGAATATTCCCCAGCCATAAAAAAGAATGAAATCTTGCCATTTACAAAGATGTGGATGCAGGTAGAAAGCATTATTCTAAGCAAAGACCTTATCCTAACCCAAACACACACCCTAACTCCTAACCCTAACACTAACCCCAACCTAACCCTAAACTTATCCCTCCGGAGTGGTCTCTAAACTGCAAGATAAGAGGCACATACAATCACACTGGCCTTAACCCTAACCCTTACCCTTATTCTGGCCCTAAACAAACCCTAATCCTAGATCTCAGGGGGGAAAAAAGAAGATTTGGTGTACATATACAATGGAAAATTACTCAGCCATAAAAAAGAGTGAAATCTTGCCATGCAAATGGATGATGTTAGAAAGTATTATTCTAAGCAAAATAAATCACTCAGAGAAAGACAAATGTCCTATGATTTCACTCATATGTGGAATTTAAGAAACAAAATGAGCAAATGGGAGAAAGAAGCAGAAGAAACAGAGACAAACCAAGAAACTTAACTATAGAGAATGCATTGACGGTTACCGGAGGGGAGCTGGTTGAGGGGGATAAATTACATAGATGATGGGGATTAAGGAGTGCACTTGTGATGAGCACTGGAGGTAGTATGGAGGTGCTGAATTACCATATTGTACATCAGAATCTATATTACCCTATATATTAACTAACTGGAATTAAAATAAAATCTTTAGGAAAAAAAAGAACTTCAAGGTGGATATGGTCAATTCATCTTCGACAAGAGAGGCAAGAATATGCAATGGGAAAAAGAAGGTCTCCAACAAATGGTGCTGAGAAAACTGGACAGCTACCTGCAAAAGAATGAAACTGGACCACTTTCTTACACCATACACAAAAAACTCGAAATAGATTAAAGACCTAAACTTGAGACCTGAAACCATAAAAATCCTAGAAGAGAGCATAGGCAGTAATTTCTCTGACATTAACCACAGCAACATTTTTCTAGCTATGTCTCCTGAGGCAAGGGAAATAAAAGTAAAAATACACTATTGGGACTATATCAAAATAAAAAGCTTCCGCATGGCAAAGGAAACAGTCAACAGAACAAAAAGACAACTTTCTGAATGGGAGAAGATATTCACAAATGATATATCTGATAAAAGGGTAGTATCCAAAAGATATAAAGAACTTATACAACTCAACATCAAAAAAACCCAAATAGTCCAATTTAAAAATGGGCAGAAGACACGAACAGACATTTCTCCAAAGCCAACATACAGGTGGCCGACAGACACATGAAAAGATCCTCAACATCAGTCATCATCAGGCAAATGCAAATCGAAACTATAATGAGATATCACCTCACACCTGTCAGAATGGCTAAAATCAAAAACCTAAGAAACAACAAGTGCTGGCGAGGATGTGGAGAGGAAGGAGCCCTGGCTCACTGTTGGTGGGAATGCAAACTGGCTCAGCTATGTGGAAAACAGTATGGCAGTTCCTCAAAAAATTAAAATAGTAAAAACAGAACTACCATATGATTCAGTAATCACACTACTGGGTATTTACCCGAGAACATTAATTCAAAGGGATACATGCACCTCTATGCTTACTGCAGCATTATTTACAATAATGCTATGGAGGCAGCCCAAGTGTCTATTGATAGATGAATGGATAAAAAAGTTATGGTATACATAAACAATGGAATATTACTCAGCCATAAAAAAAAGAATGAGGGGTGCCTGGGTGGCTCAGTGGGTTGAGCCTCTGCCTTTGGCTCAGGTCATGATCTCAGGATCCTGAGATCAAGCCCCGCGTCGGGCTCTCTGCTCAGCGGGGAGCCTCTTCCCCCTCTCTCTTTGCCTGCCTCTCTGCCTACTTGTGATCTCTCTCTCTGTGTCAAATAAATAAAAAAATCTTTAAAAAAAAATTTAAAAATAAAAAATAAATAAAAAAAGAATGAAATCTTGCCATTTTCAAGAACATGGATGGAGCTAAAGGGTATAATGCTAAGCAAAATAAGCCAGAGAAAGACAAATACATGATTTCACTCATATGTAGAATTTAAGAAATAAAACAAAGGAAAAAAAGGAGGCAGATAGACAGACAAACCAAGAAATAGACCCTTAACTATAGAGAACAAACTGGTGGTTTCCAGAGGGGAGGTGGGTGGAGGGATGGATGAAATAGGTGATGGGGATTAAAGACTACACTTATCATCATGAGCACCGGTGATGTACAGAACTGTAGAATCACTATTTTGTTCACATGAAACTAACATAACACTCTATGTTACCTGAAACTAACATAACACTCTATGTTAACTATACTGGAATTATAAAACTTAAAAAAATATATTTTTTAAAGAATTTCCAGGTGGTGACAGGAAACCACTAAACCAAGTGCAGGGCCTTTAGCATAGGGGTCTTTCTGATGACACAGTCCATGTGCCCAGGCAGCCACCCTTGACCACACCTGTACATTCCCACAGGGAACTGTGGTGACCTGAGAAACTATACTCTATTACCAGTTGCTTGCTGTGGTGCCTCTTGTTTTATATGCACAATTCATGCATTTTCCTATCTTTCACCATTAAAATAGCTCAGAGTTATTGATCTCTGTGCATCACTCACATTCCCAGATCATTGTAACACACTAAGGGAACAGGAAAACAAGCAATCCCACTCATACTGTCAGAGGACTACCCGTTCTCAACTTTTATAAGGGTCCTTACAGAAAAGGCAGACAGCTTTCCAGAACTTGGTGATACACGGCATCGAAAAAGAGAGAGACTCCTTTAGGAACCATCCCCCAAGTCTTGAGTCCTAGAGTCAGCTAAAAGAGTTTTGGCCAAGTCCACTGGTCCCTAGTAAAAGCAGAGGGTATGAACCCCAATGATGACAACCTCGCCACAACACGGTCCCTACCCAACGCTCTCACCAGTGCATTCAGGGGGACAATCAGCTCACCACCAGTAGGCACCTACTCACTGGTCTTGCTGGGGCTCCAGGCCAGTCCACAACTAGGGTTGGTTAAAAGCTCAAGCACACTGTAGTACCTTTTTTGAGAATTAATTTAAAAGCTGAGCTATCAGAAAGGAAGCTGTGATACTGCTTCTGGAGCTTCTATGAAAGCCACAGGTTATCATATATTACTCTAATGAGGGTGACCACAGAAATTCATCAGCCCAAACTGGGACATTTTAGGAGTGAAAGGAGGGGCTGTTAATAATTACGCCAGGAAAGTGGGCATAATCTATGACTGTCCCTGGCATGCTGAGACACATGGTAATCACCTTGTTGTTCTACTATGCTCATGCAAAAGGCATTGTTCCCTAGCTCATATATATGCAGTTTATGTTCCCAAATGATTTGCATGTGTAGTTCAGAAAACCTGTACTTTTAGAATATTTAACTCTACCTGTGCTCAACTATCCCTCTAACCTCTAAAGGCATTTTGAGTTAGAATTTTAGCCAAATTCTTGTAGCTAACTCTTCCCTTCCCTTCCTCTTCAATAGTAGACTAGAAATATGATTTGACCAGCTATAGTTCTATAAAACTTCCTTAATGTGTAACATTTCAACCTTCCCTTTCTAAGTGTTTTGTTGTTCATGGCAATGATTCCAGCTTCTTAAAGCAATCAGCTCTCAAAGAGCAATTAAAAAATAATGGTAAGATTTAAACTTACAGATGGACAATCCAAAATTAATTCTTCAACGGTTACTAAGTCCAAGCCAAGCTTTTCTGCTAGAATTTCAAATATATATTTGTATGAAGGGTCAATTTTCATTTTTCGGTTTTCCCTTGCATCTCTGAATCTTGCCTAAAGAATGAAAAACATGGGTAAATATTGTCATCATGAAGTAAAACCATCCAAAATATTTAACTTGATATAAAAGTGACACACAAGAAGAATCTTATTATAAGAAAAACCTGTCTCTCTTTTAATGTTTCCTGTAGATTTGGAATGCCACTCATGCTTCGGCGGTATCGAGACGATCTACGGGAAGACTGAGAAAGCATTTCAGAAAGCATGGATTGCCCCAGTCGCGGTGCAAGCTTAGGTCGAACTCTGTGTGCACCCAGCTCATCGTCCTCTGGAAAAATTACCCTTTCATCGGAAGGAATGAGATTTAGGTAATCACTTCCAGAAGGAGCAGGACCCGTTTCGGAAAGAGACCCGGCATCTAGAGCTGAGGCCGCCTCTGTCGCAGGAGGCGGAAGGCCTTCATCTGAAGGAGGTGGAGCCTCTTCTCCTGGAGGGGGCGGAGCCTCATCTCCTGGATCCCGAGTGGCAGTCCCTTCTGACCCAGGGGGGGCTGCCTCTCCTGAAGAGGGAGGAGCTGCTTCTTCCGGAGGGGGTGAACCACCTTCTTCCGCGCTCATGTCATCCGCTTTTTCCTCCCAGAGAGCACCTTAAACTTCGAAACCTAGAATGATAAAGTGTTTTCTTTTAAAACTGTACAATAAGTTGAATGTCTCTGTTAATTTATTCCTCCCCTTGAACCTAGACAGGTAGCAAAATCATCTATTTTTCCCTTACTATACTAACAAAGCTCAGCTCACAGGACTAGTGAAATTATTATTATTATTACTATTATTATTATTTTAGGAGCAACAGCACACATACACCTAGGGACTTTCTGCAACTCTAAGTGCTTCTCCTGACTATGATACGACCCTAGGGTGCTGCTACCCCACACATGTCCCTTCCCTGTTATAGTAATTACTGCAACTGATGGGAAGGTACCTGTCCTCAGGTATGTAAGGGCTGAAAAAAGACTGAGAACCATGTGTGAGAGCTGAGATACTGACTTGTCCAAGAGACAAGTCAAAGAACTACATGGCCTGAAATATTCCTTACATCGGGAAACGCTATGATACAATTCACCAATCAGACACTCAACTGTCCAGCCATCTCATCTACATGAGCATATCCAAAAACTCCCCCAAAACGTAAAACATCCTCTTGGCAGTGTGAAAATTAATAAAAGGATACCTCATTTAGAACGTATTCAAATGCCAGAAGGGGCAGGCTCTCACCCTACCAGCCCTACCACTGGTTGTGAACCACAGACCAAACAGGAAGAGCCCCACCTCGCATGTGGATACTATTTTCCTATCCCAGCGGGATTGACTTTCCTCTTGCCCCAGCAACAGCCCAGCCAATGAGAGACGGTCACAACTTAGCCAACAAAAAACGACCATACTTCCAGCTCCCAGCTTACTCCAATGGACCTTTGTTTATTAACAGCCTTCCAATGTGCCCCTAAAATGTGATGGCGATAACTTATGGAAGCAATGGTATCATATAAAGTATAAATCTGACCTACCCAATCAGAAAAACTCTATACACTAGTGTAGAAGTTATCATGAGCACATAACCGGGAAAATCAGGGGACATCAGTGGAACAGGCGAAGATGTCACTTATAGAAAATCACATTATAGGACAGTCATCGAACCACCAACAAAATAAACAAATTTTCAGGGTATGGCTAAAATCCAGAAGCCAGGATCATAGCAAACACTTGAAGAACAACAACAAAAACTCCAAAGCAGAGAGTTCAGAAGAAGACCAAGAACAAGGCTTGCTAATGAAAAATTCTGAGGACACTTACGCACACCTGGCCTAAATCAGATGATGCTTCTTATGGAGGGACAGGAGCAGCCCTGTCCATGAGACACAGAGACAGCCTGTAACCTGCGCCCCACAGCCGCCACCTCCAGCTTTTCCGAAGATCCCATCAACAGCTGAAATGCTTTACTTTGATACCCTAAGTTGGCCGACTCCAGAGCGAAAATACCCAAACTGATCAATCTGTTTGGGGCCAGCTAAGCACTCATGCCCAAGATCTGCAAACCAGAACAATTGCTTCCAAACTGTTTGCAGATGGTTTTTTTCTTATTCCTCTTTCCTCTCTCTTTTATAAATCCCGGTTTTTGTCTTTGTTCCTTGACCACAATCTAATGTCTGTTTTCTTTACATGTGAGTACATTTTCTTGGAAAGTAACAAGTAAACATCTCTGAATTACTGTTGGACACCATGATAGACAATACCCAGGAGTTGTGTGTGCATTACATGTTTACCCTTGAAATTGGCCTGGAGTTGATCCTGCTACCTACAGTATATCAAGAACAGGTATAGTGATACATATTAGTGAATCGTAGCAACTGCCTGTCACGCTGCTCCAATCCATGCTTTTGAATTCTGCAAAAACAGTTCACTTTACTCAGTAAGAGAATCGCGCCTGCTCTCAAAGGATGTTGATGGGCACAGTTGTCTGGTTTCTGAAACCAAAGCAAAATTTACTCTAATTTCAATGTAATGGTAAAACACATACACTGACTGAGCTCAGAAGGGCTGGAGAGCTTCTTTGTAGGCAACCCATGCTCTTTCTAGAGCCACAGAGTTACTTAAGCCACTGTGGAGCCACTGTTATTTAAGCCATCAAGGAGAGATGAAAACTGAAGCATGATACTATATGTAAGAAGTCAGGGAGGTATGCAATTAAGCTTCATTTTTCATCGAAAATTGGCTACTATTTTTTAAGTGTTGGCACAGATTAAATTTTCAGAAAATGTTATTATCCAACACAGTTCATTCCCTGAGTCTGGATAGCAGAGATTCAAGGCACATCGTTTCAGAACTAGGGAAAAAAAAAAACAAAAACCTTAGAAATTACCTAGTCCAGCTCTCCCTCTTTATTGCTAATGAAACTAAGATCCAGAGAAGGCACAGGTCTTACCCAATTACACAGACAAAAATGATCTTTCTGAACTTCAGATCATATCATATCACTGCCCTGTTTAAAGTCCTCCTCTGGATGCCAAATACAAATTCTTGGGTCCTCCAAGGCTTTCCTGACTCAGTTCAAAGCTCTCTCTCCAGTTTCTTCCATTACCTTTGCCCTAGGTGCTGCCTGAGGTCACAGCAGCTCTGGCTATTCATGAACCCAGCACTGTGTTCTTACCGCTGGTCATTGGCAAGGAGCTCACAGCCTAATGAGGGAAGCCAAACATACCAATGAACACTTCACCGTTTCCTTAGAACCAGCCTAGGTGTGCACAAGAATCTGTAGCATCAGAGGAGAAAACTTGAGAAGGAACTAAGGAGAAGCTGTCATTTAAGGCAGGTCTTGGTAGGATCCATATGCATTCCATGGAGAAGACTGGGGAAGTAATATTGTCAACAACTAATTGCCAAGTTCTATGCTGGGTGAGATATATAACTATGCTAAATAAATAAATAAATACATTCACACACACACACACGACCAACAAGCACATGGAAAGACACTCCACACCACTAGCCACTAGGAAAATGCAAATCAAAACCACCATGAGAGGGCACTTTATACCCAGCAGGATGGCTCTAAATTTTTTTTAAAATACAATAAAAAGTGTTGAGAAGGTCATAGAGAAATTCAAATCTTCATACATTGCTGGTGGGAATGTAAAACTGTGCAGCCTCTGAGGAAAACAGTTTGGCAGTTCCTCAGGAAGCTAAACATAGAAGTAGCAAATGAGCCAGTCCCTCCATGCCTTGCTGGAATTCTAGAATTCCACCCAGGAGAATTGGTAATATCTGTTTACATAAAAATTTGTATTCAAATGTTCATAGCAGCATTATTCATATTGAGCTCAAATTGGAAACAACCCAGTTAGGTGACGAGTGGATAAACAAAATGTGGCATATCCTTACAGTGGAATATTATTCTGTCATAAGAAGGAATGAAGGGCCGTCCCATGCTACAGCATGGATGGATCTTGAAAACACCACACTAAGTGAAAGAAGCCAGACACAAAAGGCTACATATTATATGAGTCCATTTATATGAAATGTCCAGAAAAGCCAAATCCATTGAGAAAGAAAATAAATCAGTGGTAATCAGAGGATGGGGAAGGAAGAATTGGGCCCACCTGCTAATAGGCCTGGTTTTCTTTTTTTGGGTAACGGAAATGTTCTGGGATTAGATAGTGAGTATCTGTGGTTGTACAACACAGTGCATACAATAAAACCACTGAAGGGTATGCCTTCGTGAAATAATTTTATAACTCAATTTTAAAATGCTATTTTTTAAAAAAGAAAATAAAATATGGTAAACTGCACTAAGGAAATGATCAACTGGGGATCCTGGCTGGCTCAGTCAGTAGAACATGCAGCTCTTGATCTTGGGGTCATGAGTTTAAGCCCCATGTAGGGCGGAGAGATTACTTAAGAAAAATTGTAATAAAATAAAAAAATAGATTTTTAAAAAAGAAAATGACCAACTTATTGACCATCAGTCAGGAGGCTTTAGTTTGGAAAACTTTCCCTTAAACTCACCAGGAAATATAAAAAAAAGCATTTTGAAACTAAGAGAGAAAGGTAAAAAGAGTATTAGTTTAGGCACTATTACCCATCTGTAGGCACCAGTCTCTCCCCCTTACTCAAGTAGTTATTTGTGATCTTGCAAAGAAAGAATATTAAAGCTTAAAATGCTTAATTTAGTCCCAAATATCACCAGTTGGGTTAAACAGTATTTATGGTTACTAAGGTCAGGCTGAATCCATAGGCTTAGAGAAGGAAATCTCACTGAAAACAAGTATAGAAAGGCAAGAAAAAAATGGAAGCTTTTCCCTCTTTCCTGTGCCCCAGCCCCAGCCCCCAGGCAAAGTGGTGTAAGTAACTACTACATGCCCAGGGCTATGTTACTCACTCTGGGAGGCAGAAAACAAGACAGGATTCTTGTCCTCAAAGATTCACAAAGCTGTTGGAGAGATAAAGTAATCTTTGCAAATCAATCAAGAGTAAATTGTGGAGCTCAGGGGCGCCTGGGTGGCTCAGTGAGTTAACCCTCTGCCTTGGGCTCAGGTCATGATCTCCGGGTCCTAGGATCTAGGGTGCATTGGGCTTCCTGCTCAGTAAGGAGTCTGCTTTTCTCTCCCCCCCACATCCCCCTCCCCCACCCCTCCCTCTCTGCCTCTCGCCACGGCTCATTCTCTCTCTTGCTAAATAGGCAGGTCCTGGCTCCAGGTGTTCATAACTTGGCTAGCCATCAATTGGCCAAGAGTGATTTCAGGATAATCACCTGTTCGTCTCTTTCCCCTCCCCCCACCTCCTCCACAGACAACTTGATCCCACAGGCAATCATTCTAAAATTTAAAAATCCCTTCTCCTTAAGTTCAACTTGAACGTTAATTGCATGTCCACAAAGTCATCCCTGCTCATTTTCAGGAGCAGTAAGACAGTGGGACTTCTCCACCCATAGGAATACTGAAGTGACCACGTTGGTACACGAGTGTGCTAAATGTACCGCCACTTCAACCACACTCCTTTTCCTTGTGCCCATTTCTGTATCCCTATCCCTTCATCGCATTAGTTCATTCGTGATTGTTGAGGGGCTTCAGTGTGCTCAGCCGCTGTAGCTACATAAAACTAAGAGGCTCCCCTGAAGCAAAATGCACAAATTAGGAGGACAGACCGTTAAACACACACAGCGTGGTCAAGGTCGAGAGAAGGTGAATTAACAAAGGGCTGAGAGACTCGCAGAAAAAGAAACTTCGGGAAAAAACCTGACAGCGAAGATAACATTTCCTTTGGGTCTGAAGAGTTGTCATGAGAACATGGAAGAGGGGACTATTCTAGGCCAGGAGTGGGGGAGAGAGCAGAGTGTAAATGCCAGAAAGCAGGAAAAGCGCTAAGTTCAGTGATGAGACTTGCAGGGGAGTGAGGACGAGAGAGGTTGAAAAAATAAACCTGGAGGGAGAGAGATTTTGTCTGTCTTACTTTTGACTTCTTAGAGGGGGTAATGGGGTGAAGTCGCACGTCCAGGGAACACTGGGATTCGCAAACGGCGGTGACCGAGCTGGGTTTTTGCAGGAGGATGTTAACTAGGCTGGTCGGGAGGACTTGCTGGGAGGCGAGGAACTGAATTCTAGCACCGACCCCAGTCCCCACCCAGAGAGGAAAGCGGGCCGGGCACCGAGCAGGAGCCGGTGGCGCACTCACCTGTCGCGACTCGCCGCAGCCCTCCGCCAATCACCCAGGCGGGCCAGGGGGCCGCGCTGCGCGGGGGGAGCTGCCTCTGGCTCCGCGGCCACCGAGGCTCGGCCGTTGGGAGTCCGACACCGGTTCTTGCTGGGGCGCCCCGCGCGCGCTCTGCGGGGCGCTGCTCCCTGCGGGGTCCAAGGCCGGGGCTGCGGGGCTGCGGGTGAGGGGCTCCGCGACCCCCGCCCCCGCGCGCAGTTCCGCGCGGACCTCACCCTCCCGAAGTCCGGGAGCGGGAGAAGTGAAACGGCACGGAGAGGCGGGGTCACTAGAGGACAACTGCCTGGAGGGGGAAATTGAGGGGGCGGGAGCTGGGGAGGATTCCAAGGTGTGCTTTGAGAGAGGATTGGCATGAAAATGAGTAAAATTTCCAAGACCTTTATACTTTTTTTAAGAGTTTTTAAATATATATTTTTTAAGATTTTATTTGAGAGAGAGCACAAGCAGGGGGAGCAGCAGGCAGAGGGAGAGGGAGAAGCAGGTTCCCCACTGAGCAGGGAGCCCAATGCTTACTGCATCCCAGGACCCCGGGGATCATGACCTGACTGCGGCAGACACTTAACCGACTAAGACACTGAGGCACCCCAAGATTTTTTTTTTAATTTTTAAGTAGTCTCTATACTGAAGGTGGGGTGGGCTCCAACTCACAACCCTGAGATCAATAGTCCCAAGCTCCACCCCAGCGACTGAGTCAGTCCAGTGTCCCTATGACCTTTATACTTTCTGAAGTTACTTAGTGTTTCACTAAAATCTTTTCTGTTGAATTTGTTTGCTCAGAAACCTACGACTGGTAATACAGAACAGACTCTGAAGAAAACAGACTTCTTTTCAAAGCCCACCTTCCCTTCCCTTTCCAGTACATTTCTGTTTTTCTTGTAACCCCCTGACACGGTGTGCCTGATGTCTGCTTTAATTAGGGGTTAAAGTCAATCTTTTTTTTTTTTTAGATTTTATTTATTCATTTGTCAGAAAGAGAGAGAGAACAAGCAGGCAGAGGCAGAGGGAGAAGCAGGCTCCCTGCCGAGCAGGGAGCCCGATGTGGGACTTGATCCCAGGACCCTGAGATCATGACCTGAGCCGAAGGCAGCCGCTTGACCAACTGAGCCACCCAGGCGTCCCTCAAGTCAATCTTTGAATATAGAGCAGGTCAATCTAAAATGAGGGCTGGAAGATCTGCCAACTTATTAAAAAAAACAAAACCCGAAACACAACGATGATTATAAAAATCACAAGTGAAGTTTAATTGAACAGTCTATGTTAAATACCATGCAGCAATTATGCAGTATGAAGTTATGGGGCCCCCAGGACCCCTGCACACCTTCCCAAGTTGCCAGACTGCAAGACCTAACTGTCCTCTCACTCTGAGCTTTTCTTTAGCTAGTGCATAGGCGATTAAGTAGATGGCAGCAATCACAGTAGGAATAAGGAGCACCTGCTCACTTCCCAGGGGTGGGGCCCTGGCTTGTTTACTGCTTTGCTACAAAGGATGATGAGCCCTCAGCCTTACATTCCTTAGCTCCCTCCCAGTGCACTGCCAGCATGTGGGCCAGTGGTGCTGCCCAGTGGTACCTGGGGCTGGAACTGGCTTCTCCTGTGATACTCCTGCTATTTGTTGGGCTGTGAGTAATAAAGGGTCTCTCTCTGGCCTTTTTTTTTTTTTTTTTTTTGTCTCATCATCTATTTTTGGCACTTATGGTTTAATCCTTGCCATCTCCCCAGTAGGAGGTATATCTATATATTCTTCTGTATTAAGAAACAAATTGCAGGATATTATATCCTTTAAAGAGCCTTAAATATATCCATGTGCCTTAACCTACAAAGTCCTCTTTTGAAAATATATTCTAAAGAAATAATACCACACTGGGGTGTCTGGGTGGCTCAGTCAGTTGAGCATTTGAGTCTTGATATCAGCTCAGGTCTTGATCTCAGGGTTGTGGGTTCAAACCCCGCTTTGGAAGAAAAAAGAAAGAAAAGAAAAGGAAGGAAAAGAAGGAAGGAAGGGGAAGAAAGAAAGAAGGAAAAGAAAGAAAAGAAATGGAAGAAGGAAGGGAGAAAAGAAGGAAGGAAGGAGGAGGGAGGGAGGAAAGGAAGGAAAGAAGGAAAGAATACTGTGCTAAATATGGACAGAGCTTTTGTTCTAAAGATGTGCATTGCAGGGGCACTGGGTGGCTCAGTCGGCCGAGCAGCCGGCTCTGGATTTCAGCTCAGGTCATGATCTCAGGGTCCTGGGATCAAGCCTTGCATCAGGCTCTAGGCTCAGCAGAGAGTCTGCTTGAGGATTCTCTCTCTCCCTCTGCCCCCTCCCAGCTCACACGGGGGATGGTGCTCTCTCTCTAAAATAAATAAATAAATCTAAAAAAAATTAAAAAATAAAAAAGCTAAAGATGTGCATTGCAGTATTCGGTTTGTAGCACTGTGATCCATGTAATAATTTCATTACCTCTGGCAGAAAACTAGGTTCATGGAACACTGCCAAACGATAACAGTCCTGAGGATGCCTGAGATATGGGAAAAGTACACCATCCAGAGAGTTTTCCTGAGGCTTAATAGAAAGAAAACACCATGTAGCATATATAAAACAGTAAATGGTTAGACTGCCCAAGACCCTGAAAATATAATGAGGGAAATAGTTCTTTGTCTGGTAATAGATCCACTGTAGATGCAGGATGATCTCACCTCGAGATCCTTAACTACATCTGCAAAGACTTTATTTCCAAATAAAGTCACATTCACAGGTACCAGGAGTTAAAACTTGGACATATTTTAGGGGGACACAATTCAATTCACCACAAAAGTCCTATACATATTTTTTCTTTTTGTTATTTAAAATTAAGATTAGGAAATCTATTCAGAGTATGTTTAAAACGCTTTTGTGGGGGCGCCTGAGTGGCTCAGTGGGTTAAAGCCTCCGCCTTCTGCTCAGGTCATGATCTCGGAGTCCTGGGATCAAGCCCCATATCGGGCTCTCTGCTCAGCAGGGAGCCTGCTTTCCCCCCTCTCTCTGCCTGCCTCTCTGCCTACTTGTGATCTCTCCCTCTGTCAAATAAATAAAATCTTAAAAAAAAAATTTACTTAATGAGCATCGTTTTATTAGTTGCCTAGGTTCCTATTGCCTCTTGTGTTTTAGATTTCTGCATTGGCAGCCTTGTTTTTTTTTCTACCAAATAGAATAGACAACTAAACAAGGTATAAATGTGCTGTTTCAGCCATAAATCAATAATCCTGAAAGAATAAGCTTGAAAGGGTGAACTGTGGATAGTTACTCAATATTTATATGTATTTTATTTGAATGGCTGGCTACTTAAATTGTGGCCACGTTAAGACAATCATAACATAACAAATATTGATAATCCATGTACTGTAATTGCATATTCTCCATAGCATCTAGACATTTTCAGTTGATTGTCTACATATTTTTATTTCTGTCAACACTGTGATCTTTCCATCAGTCAATGAGGCTTGAAAACCAGACTCGTCGTGAAGTTATAGATTTTTGGAACAGGAAGGGAACTTGGAGATCATCTTACTTCTTACATTTCGTTTTACAAATAAGGACACCCAGGACTAGACCAGTTTCACAATCTGAGTTTCAGAACTAATTTGTTGAGTTATTAGCCAACACAGTCCCAAGACTAAAATTCAGGACTCCTGATTACCAGCTCAGGATTTTTTTTTCTTTACTCCATACACTAATAGTGATACTGTTACAGGAATGAGAACCGGTTCCCAACTCAGGTTTGGCTGCTCAATGCTTGAAAATCAATACCCAAGAGACACGTGATGGTGGGAAAAGAATAGTTGTTTTATTCAGGAAGTTGGTAACCTGGGTAGAGGGTGGGTTAAAGTCTCAAAGACCATCTTCTTCATCCAGGGGAAGCTGGAGGGTTTTGAAGAGAGAGGCACAGAAAAAAGGAGGGGGATACGTGCAGAAGAAGCAGGTGCCCAGGCAGTTAGTTTTTTGCCTACCTGACCCTTACAGACTTGCTGGCATCAGCAGCTACTGTTTCTGAGTGTGGTTAGATCTTATCTTGTGGGAAAGTTGGGTCTTTCACTCCTCAAGGCCAGTGGTCTGCAAATGGCAAGGAAAGTAAGTTAGTTCTACTATAGATCAAAGGACTTAGGTCAGTAAGCAAGGAGTGCATAAACTCAAGCAAGTTAATCCTTAAGGCCCATGCGCTGCTGTTACAGATCCTTAATCCTGTGACTGATGTCCTTAGAAAAGAAAGGGGAGAGAGAGTTCAGACTCAGGGAAAAGGCCACGTGAAGACGCAGGCAGAGACTGGAGTTACGCTGCGATCAATCAAGGAACACTGGGAGCCACCAAAAGCTGGAAGAGCCAAAGGATTCTCTCCCGGAAACTTTGTAGTGGGTATAGCCCAGCTGACACCTTTATTTCACACTTCTAGCCCCTAGTGAGAGGATACATTTCTGTGTTTTGTTTTTTTTTTAAGATTTTATGTATTTATTTATTTTAAGTAAACTCTACACCCAAATTGGGGCTCAAACTCCCAGCTCCAAGATCAAGAGTCACATGCACTACCAGCTAAGCCAGCCAGGTGCCCCTGAATTTCTGTTGTTTTAAGCCACCACAGTTTTAATAATGTGTTACATCAACTGTAGGAAACTAACAACCCTTCTACCAAAAAAGGAAACACTACTAAACTCTATTTGGAATTGTGTCTTCTCAAATAGTGACCATTCTACCCTACTCTTTCCCCATTATTGCTGTCTTTCCTTTTATTTCTATATGTGGTGCTTATTCCCTTTCAGTTTTTGAAAGTATGTTATATAATATTTAAGCTATACAGAGAAACATAAAGAATAATACAACTATCCTTTTATCCAATGTCGCTATAGTTATGAAGCAATGTCAAAATATTTAAATCCCCCTATATCCCTTCCCTCTTCTCCTCCATCATCTCTTAGGGGAAATCATGTTCCTGAATGTAGACTTATTTATTCTCAGGCATCTCCTGATCCCCTTACTAGAAGTGTGTTTAGCCCCAAGCAATACATTTTATTGTTGCACAATTTAAAACTTTGCAAAAATGGTGTTGTGCCATATGGATTCTTCAGCAACTTTCAATTATTTCATTTCTGTTTGTGAGATTTATCCATGTTGGAATATGTTCCTCTGATTCATTCATTTTCACTTATGTATAGCATTCTGCTGCATGAAAATAACACTATTTTCCTGCTTTTGGACACTTAGGCTTTATTAATTTTTTGTATTCAAACCATATCTCTAATACTTAGATTATAGGCACAATAATCCTCTAGGATATATGCTTATTCATGGGTCCCAGAATGTATTATCTGCAACTTCACTAGATACTGTCATATTATTTTAAAGTGTTTATAATAATTTAGATTTATACCAGCAAATGTGTATGAATTTCAGTTGTCTTATATTCATAGCAACACACTTTTAATTTTTAAATTTTTGTCGATCTGAAAGGCATGAAAGGAATCTCGTTTTTTAAAAAATATTTATTTATATACTTATTTTAGAGAGGGGTGAGAGGGACACAGGGGGAGGGAGAGGGAGAATCCTCAAGAAGACTCCCTGCTGAGCACAGAGCCTGATGCGCGAATTCATATTCTCCGATATTTTGTTCTTTATGTTTTTAAGTTTTGCTTTTTCACATTTATATTTTTAATACACTTGGACTTCCGTTTTTCTTTATGGCATGAAATAAAGAATTTTTTTTTTTTTTTCATATACATAAACTATGGTGTCCTAGCACCATTTGCTGAAAAAGTGATCTTTTCCCCACTGATCTGTAGTATCAGGTCTGATCTATATCAAGTTTTTGTATATGTGTGTATATTAGTTGTTTATCCTAATGCACAACAGATTACCCCAAAACTTAGCAGCTTTTTAGCTTTGTTGTTTTTACAACAAAAATTTGTTATCTGACGGTTTCTGTGGCTTAGGAATCTGGGAAGAATCTAGATGGATAGTTCTGGCTCAAGGCTTCACACAAGGTCAAAATTAAGGGGATAACCAGGGCAGCAGTTACCTCAAAGCTGTACTGGGACAGAACCCATTTCTAAGCTTATACATGTGGCTGTTGGCCGGCTTCAGGTCCTCACTGGCTGTTGACAAGAGACCTCAATCAGTTCCTTGTCACATGACTCTCTCTATAGTGTTGCTCAAAATGTCGCAGCTTGCTTACCCTTTGAGTGAGAGACTGGAGAAAAAGAAAGTGAGAAAGAGCCCCCAAGACAAGACTCACTATATAATCTGATCTCAGAAGTGGTATCCCATCACTTCTGCCATGTTCTATTCTTTAGAAGTGAGTAACTAAATCCAAACTCAGGGGGAGGGGATAACATAAGAGTGTGAATGCCTAGATGTGGGGATTATTGGTGCCATCTAGAGCTGCCTACCAGTTTCCATTTATTGGTTTATACCTACCAGTGTCATTACCACACTGTCTTACTGTAGCTTTATAATAAATCTTATTATCTAGAAGGGTAGGTTCCCCTTCTTATTTATTCTTCAAATGTGTGTTGCCTCGTTGGGGCCTAAAAATAGAATCCAGGGATGCATGGGTGGCTCAGTCAGTTAAGTGTCTGCCTTCGGCTCAGATCATAATCCTGGGGTTCCTGGGATCAAGCCCGGCATCAGGCTCCCTGCTCAAAAGGGAGTCTGCTTCTCCTTCTGCTCCTACCCCCTGCTTGCTCGTGTGCGCTCTCCTTCTCTCTCAGATAAATAAACAAAATCTTTAAAAATAAATAAATAAATAAATAAATAAACATAGAATCTAGAACCACCTTATTCAGTTCAATGAAAAAACCCACCAACATTTTTATTAAAATTGCATTACATTAATAGATTCATTTGCAAATCAGTATTTTATGATCTTGAGCCTTCCCATCCACTTATATGGTTTATCTCTCATATATTGTGGAAAGTTCACCAGGTTAGAGGAAAAGAACAGTTTAGGATGTCTTTTCAGTAAAATATCTCAGACAAATTTCTTCTTTCTGGGCTTCCTATGGAAAAATTCAGTGGTAATGCACAGTGTACGGAGGGTCTGTGTTGCCTCAGTTCCTGGGTTAACAGTTGTAAGGTCTATTTCCATGTTGAAGCTCTGTGGGTCCAGTACACTGCCTACTCTCTTCTTATAAGAACAGCTTCCGTCTACTTTTGGGGAGCTGCTGCTTCTCCCACTTCCACCAGGTGGTTGTAACCCTGGCTGCCAATCACAGTGCCCTGAGCACAAGAATAAGCACAGGTCCTAGTCTAGGCCAATCATAGCTCCTCCTCGGATTTTATCAAACTAGAATTCTGGGAAGTGGTCCCTCTTTCTTAGGGAAGAGTCTGAGAAGCTGAGAGCTCCAAGTTTCTAGACTGGTGAAATAAATATGTCTGACAAAATGAAGTCGAGATGAAGAAAGAAGCTGAGATGAGAGATGTAGAGACTTCTTGGTGGTGGCCAGGTGCCCCATGCTGGATGTTTGGCACCAGAAACATCCCTGTCTTGCTTCAGTTTGATTAGGTGAGCCAGATAAACTCCCATTTTGCCCAACTGCTTGCAACCAAAATTCCTGACATGCATCTTTGTTCTCTCTAATTTAGACAGACCTTGCCATTCACTTAAAAACTCTTTGTCAAATCTCATTCCACATTAATTTATTAACATAAAGCCCTTTTCTAAATTATGTTTACACCAATTATGATCATTTCATCTTCTAACAACAGGAAATATATGTAGGGGGCATGTATACGTGTCAGTCATCAAAGAACAGTGATAACTAAGTCTTCCAGGGAACACAATAAAATATGTGCCTTAGAAAAATTAATGTAAAACGTTAAGTAGTGAAACCCTGACTTAAATCTCATTTGAACCTGACCAAAATCCTGCAAGGAAGCTCAGAGAGGGGTCAGTAATTACTCCATGTCTCTATAGCGAATAGATAGTAGAACCAAAACTTGAACCTGGATTTTATTTTATTTTTTTTTAAATGTTATTTATTTATTTGAGAGAGAGAGAGAGAGAGAGAGAGAGAAAGAGAGAGAAAGAGAGCACAAGCAAACAGAGCGGCAGGCAGAGGGAGAGAAAGAAGCAGGCTCTCTGCTGAGCAGGGAGCCTGATGCGGGGCTCCATCCCAGGACGCTGGGATCATGACCTGAGCCAAAGGCAGCCGCTTAACCAACTGAGCCATACAGGCGCCCCTTGAACCTGGATTTTTGAACAAATCAGAGTTGTTTTAATTATCCTGTACTGCTTAAACTGAGAAAATACTTTTGAATCCTTGTACTTTAAAAAGGATAGCTCCCAATTCTCTTTCCGATTTCCTACCAAGTTGCAACACTGAGGTATGGGTGCTTCCTGAACTTTAACAATTAAACACAAGCAATATTAGGTCAACAAGCAATACAGAGAAATCACGCTTTCCAGTCGGCAAGATTTTTTTGTGCCTCTCCCGCCCTCCCTCAAGAGCAAGGCACCTTGGGAGTTGTAGTCTTGGTGCAGAGAGTCCTGTGGCCGGTGGCGCTGACTCACTGGGACCCAATCAGCAGAGAGACAACTTGCTCTCCGCGCAGCGATTGGCTGGAAATCAGCGGCCGCCCTCCCCGCGGCGCCCTCCCGGCGTCGCGAGTTAAAGCAGCACCCCGGCGGGGAGGAGTGTGAGTGGTTACCCTGTTCTCCGGACCGTCGTCGGTGAAACAGCATTGCGGCCATGGCGGAACCGCAGCCCGCATCCAGCGGCCTCACCGACGAGGCTGCCCTCGGTTGCTGCTCTGACCCGGATCCCAGCACCAAGGTGCGCGCAGAACCTACTTCTCCTGAGTAGCGGCCCCGCAGGGCGCAACTGGGGCCCCCGGGGGAGGAGGGGAGGAAGCACATCCCCGGGCTCAGCTAGGCCGGACTCGGACTGGTTTCGAACCCCGTCCGGCCGCCGCTGCAGCTCCGGCCGCTTGCGGCGGCCCAGACTGGGCCGGGTGAAGAGCTAGTGGTGTCCAATAGGGGATTGTGAGAGGATCCATTTCCCCAGAGACTGCGACCCTGCTTGCATTAACTCGTTTATTTTGGGACGGTAATTGGAAGCCACCGCCAACCCCGAATCAGATCCCTTGTCTGTGGTGCGCGTGTTCCCCGGGTCCGTAGCTATGGCAGGTGAGAGCAGCTTCAAGAACTCGCAGTCAGTGTTCGAAGGTCTCTATCCATGCCGGCCCCTCCCAGTCTACTCCGGCTGCGGGCTTAACTCCTTCAAATTAATCGGATCTCTCCAAGTTTAACCGCGCCCCAAAGTTCGCTTTTGCTGGGTTTTTATGGTTGCTCACGGTCACGCTCCTGCCCTCCCTGTGCTTGCGTGGCCCCCAGGAGAGATGACAGTAATCGTGAAGCTTAGATCCAAAGGGAATCTTGGAAATTCCTTCACCAACCCTCTCATCGCAGCTGAGATCCAGTGAGAGGAATGACCTGTTGCATCCCTCTGGCTTCCTTAACATGTCTGCACTGAGTCAGTGTAACTCACTCAGGTGTGGTGCCTCTACGCTGGCAAGATTTGACACGGCAGCCGCTTGGGGGGTTTATTCCAGTGTGCTCGTCAGTGTCAGTGAACGCCTTTGTATTTTTTTCATTCGATGGGGGAATTTCTAAATTCCTTGAGGATTGAATATGTGTCGATGAGTTTGCCTTTGCTTGCTCTTTGTCTTCGGGGTGAAGAGTCAGACACCTCTGATTGCCAAAGCCTTTGACTGGCACCTGGTACTTAGCTTAGGAAAAATAGTAGGCACTGCAAAGTTCGGGGGGAAGAAAGAAGGAACGAAATATATTTCCTCCTACACTCATTTCACTTGTATACCCTCTAATTGGATTATGTATTATTAGTATGTAGTATAAATACCTAGCTATTTCACATAATATAAACTGAGTCATTCAGTATAAATTAATTTCCTAGATAACTGGGGATTTTATGTATGGGGCTATTTGAAAAGATTTCAGTTATGTTTATAAAATTTGTTAAATACATTTTCTTGCATTCTTAACGTACACTACACGTCATTGAAATTTCTCTTGGTTATATGGAGTAATTACTTCTTGAAATTAATAATTTTTGGCCCTGAAATACCACATGGGGGCACATAAAATGGATATGTAGTAGCAGCTGGTATACCTTGAGTGTGCCAGGTCCTGGGCTGTTGTTCGAAGTACATTACTTAATTTAATCCTCAGGACAACCCTATGAAGAAGGCATAATTATTATCTCTAGTTTACAAATAAGGAGACTCCAGCATAGAAGTATTGAGTAACTTGAGTAGCTCGTCCAGAGAGGCACCCGCACTCTCAACCTCCATCCTTATTCTGCTTCTGGAGTACTGATTTCAGCAATTTTGGAACTTGACATGAAGGAAAGTAAAAGACCTGAGTGAGTTAAATTCAGCCTGATGGCTGATCACCTGCTATATATAAAGAACATGGTACATTTGGGGGATACTGGGATGAACAAGATGAGGTCTCTTCACCAAAAGGACGCCAACTCTTAACATAAGACGGAGCTGGGATTAATGTGCTATTGAAATTATAGAGTGCAAGAGGTAGAAATTTTGGAAGGTAGCCTCTACGGTATGGTATATACATGAGGTATTTGATGTCTGAAGACCTACACTCGAATCCCCAGATCTATTATTGGCTGTAGTGATCTTAGCAGGGCCCTGGGGCTGAGTTTGTAAAAGCAATATAAAGAGAGCTGCAAGGAGGATAAAGTATATTATTTTTCTCTAAACTATGAAAAGTGATATAGTTCAACTCTAGGGGTCAGGGAGTCCATCAACCAGAAGGTGGGGGTGGGCCTAGGTCTTGAGAGGTGGGTGGGGTTCCAGAATCATCTGGGAGACAGAGTTACGTGGGAGGGGGCATTCTAGGTGGAGGAAAGATCTGAGCAAAAATATGGTGAGCTAGGCAGAAAGATGAAGTGCAGGCGTGTTCTGGAGAGGTGAGTTACGTGTTTTTGGTTGAAATTCAGATTATCTAAACAGTGGAGCTGTGGTGGAAAAGGCTGGAATGGGAGGTTGGAGCCTCCCTTTCATGGAGAGAGCTCTGAATGTCACATCTAAGGAAGCCGGATTTAAATAAGTAGTAGGGAATCATTCAGGATTTCAAAGCATTTTGTAGAGTAGTTTGGAGGAATCCAGGCCATGAGGTGATGAGGCCACCTGAAAGGTTCTTCCAGAAGATGAAATAAGTGGTGAGGGCCTGGTTTGGAAAGGAGAGGGTAATGGTGGTAGAAAATCAACTTTCCTGTTGATCATCTGCATCTTTATCATGAAGGACAGGCCAAGGAATGTACAGCCACACCACATCCTGGGTAGTCTTATTGTCCAACTGTCTTCATGAGGCCAAATGCTTCTTTTACCAACTGATAATCTCCTGAAATTATTATTTTTTTTACAGTCTCTATTAGTGTCCTTTAATATTAAATTTGGAGTCCTCTCCCATCTGAGTGGTCTTCCCTGAGGGTCAGGGAAAACTTTGAGTATTGGTGTCACTTAAGCTGAGTTTTACCAAATACAAAGGAAGTAGGTAGGTAGAATTGGATGCAGGGGTAGGTGGAAGAGAGAATGGAAAGGAGGAAGGAAGGGGAATGACCAGATGGATGACTGTTCTAGGCAAAGAGAATCATAGTAAATACAAAAAGCACAAGACAGCAGAGAACTGATGCAGGAATCTACAGATAGCACAAGACTGAAGTTGTATGTACTGGAAGTTGAGAGAAAGGTATGCAAGATAGTCATCGGGATGCTCAAAGAAAACATGAGCATCCCCCCACCCCATTATGCTTGTTTTTCTCACCCTGTAAAGATGTCTATTTGGTAAACATATTTTATAATATATATGTTTTATTAGTATATTTGTATGTGTATATAATTAAATACATATTTATAGGTGGTGCATGCTCTCTTTTTTAACTGATAAAGGTGTACCAAAAACATTCGAAATGACCAGTTTAGGGGAGTGCTAACAAATGATGAAGTTAGAGAAGTATGCAATAACCATATGTGCTTGCTTTTGGGACTTTCTTTTAAAAGCTGTGAAGCACCACTGAAGGAATTATTTCTATTTTATTTATTTGAGAGAGAGAGAGTGTGTGTGGGGGGAGAGGGGGAGGCAGAGGGAGAGAATCCCAAGCAGAATCACCCTGAGCGTGGAGTCCGATGCAGGGCTCGATCTCACAACCCTGAGATCATGACCTGAGCCAAAACCAAGAGTTGGATGCTTAACCTACTGAGGTACCCAGGCACCCCTGAAGTAATGATTTTTAATCCAGAAATGACACAATTGGGTTTTCAGTATAGGAAGATCTCTGTGGTACTTTATGGGGAGGTCAGTGGATTGCATCTGGATAAGCTTACAAGAAGCAGAGACCAGGGAGGCTAGGACAGTCATCCAGGGAGGAAGTAGTAGCTCAAGAGGACTTGAGCAAGATCGTGCTCATTACAAAAACAAGGAGCAAGAGTCCAAAGGCATTTAAGGAGTCAGGTTGATAGGACACTTGGGCTGGATTACAGAGAGGTGGGGAGGGAGAAATCTAGGAAGACTCCAGGTGTCTAACTTGGGCTGACAAGGGATTCTAGTGACACTGTGCTAAGTACTTTAATGCATTATCCCATAAACTTTCCAACTCAACCCTACAAGCTGAGAGCTATACTTTTTTTTAAAAGATTTTACTTATTTACTTGACAGAGAGAGAGATTACAAGTAGGCAGAGAGGTAGGCAGAGAGAGAGGGGGAGGCAGACTCCCTGCTGAGCAGAGAGCCCGATTCGGGGCTTGATCCCAGGACCCTGAGATCATGACCTGAGCCGAAGGCAGAGGCTTTAACCCACTGAGCCACCCAGGCGCCTCGCTGAGAACTATAATTATCCCCATTCTAAAGATGTGAAAACTAAGGTTCAAGAAAAGTAATGATTTACTCAAGGTAATGGTGGTAGAGCCAGCATTTGAACCATATTGCTTCTGAAGAATTATTTCTCTCACGCTCATGTGTTTTCCCTCCCTCTGCATGAGATTTTAAAGGCCTTGTGTTCCTTTGGGCTTCTAGGATTTTCCTGTGTCTATTATCTGTTGTAAGAGTAGTCTGGCAGGTGTGTTTCCTAATATCACAGGTAACTTTTAAATTTTAAAAATTTCCTTTGTGCCTCCTAGCTGTTTCTGCCATCCTTATCCGTAGGGTGAGTATACTTGAAGTACAGCTTTGGCTGTTGAGTTATAGAGTGGGAAGGAAAGAACCCCATGAAACCAGTTTAGATAAGATAGAATAAATGTAGAGGGAGTGGCTGAATTATCAGGAACAATTTATCACATTCTGGCATAGGTTGAGTCAGGCAAATAACACTGGGAGGAGGAAGATAGTGAAGAAAAAAATATATCAAACCATCTTGTACATCAACCGTGTGCTCCAGCTGTTACATAGAAAACAATTTTGTTCTCCTCAGATATGCTTATATTTCCAAAAAGGTCTTTCCAAAAAGGCAGTTGTGACTTTAAAAAGTCAGGAAAAAACAAAACTTGATCCATATTTTGTTTTACAGGAGATGGGATACCTAGGGGTGAAGAGTTAAGCCCTGAATCTTTTGATGAGAATGCGACATTTGGTTAACTCTAGCTGTTTCCCAAGAAACAAAAATGGTGTTTGTTGCTTGGCAGTATCGCTTAAGATAAAAATAACTTGATTGGTACACTGCATCTGGAGAGGGAGAATTATCAATACCTAATAGGAAGTCATAGCTTTGGGCTTCCCTGAATGTAGTGGCTCTTATAACTGTCCCTTGTGGAGATTCTGGAAGCTGTGCCCGTGGGATTGCTACTAGACATACTGGTTCCTGTGGTACATAGGGCTTCTGCACCAGGGTGATTGCTGCTCCTACCCATGCAGATCTTCTCCTGCCCCTGAGCTGTACAGACTTCTGTAAGTGCTCCTGCTGAAGAGGGACACCCAGCCCTGCTGTGTTGCAAGCTGTGTTTTTC
>CM052886.1:100257908-100334286 GCA_028534135.1 Potos flavus
TATGGTAATTGTCTTTCTCTGATTGACTTATTTCACTTAGCATAATACCCTCTAGTTCCATCCACGTCGTTGCAAATGGCAAGATTTCATTTCTCCTGATGGCTGCATAGTATTCCATTGTATATATATACCACATCTTCTTTATCCATTCATCTGTTGATGGACATCTAGGTTCTTTCCATAGTTTGGCTATTGTGGACATTGCTGCTATAAACATTTGGGTACACGTGCCCCTTCGGACCACTACATTTGTATCTTTAGGGTAAATACCCAGTAGTGCAGTTGCTGGGTCGAAGGGTAACTCTATTTTCAACTTTTTGAGGAACCTCCACACTGTTTTCCAGAGTGGCTGCACCAGCTTGCATTCCCACCAACAGTGTAGGAGGGTTCCCCTTTTAGAGCAGCATTTTAAATGTATTCACAATATTCTATTATGCCTGTGTCATTATTTGTCTATTTCCTGGTTTGTTAGAGGCAGTTTAGCCAAGGTAGTTGAAAGCAAGGACTTTGGAACCAGACTGCTTTTTCTCTGACACTTACTCTCTCAGCAGAGAGAGTGGGGGGTGATAATAATACATATCTTGGGACGCCTGGGTGGCTCAGTTGGTTAAGCAGCTGCCTTCGGCTCAGGTCATGATCCCAGGGTCCTGGGATCGAGTCCCGCATCGGGCTCTCTGCTCAGCGGGGAGCCTGCTTCCCCCTCTCTCTCTGCCTGCCTCTGTGCCTGCTTGTGATCTCTCTCTCTGACAAATAAATAAATAAAATCTTAAAAAAAAAAAATAATAATACATATCTCATAAGGTTGTTGTGAAGATTATATGAGTTGATTTCTGTAAACTACTTAGAACAGTGTCTGGCATGCAGTTATTATGTTAAGTGTAATGTTTTGGTTTTTTTTTTTGGTAATGTTGGATATAGCTTGATTGGAAAGAAAAATCATAGTGAAAGTTCATTTACTCATTCGACAAATATTTATTGAGAATCTCCACTGTGCCAGATTCTGTTCTGAGGTGGATCAGTAAACAAACACTCCTGTCCTTATGGAGTTTATATTCTAATAGGAAAAAAAACAATAAAAGATAAATGTAGTAAATACCATACTGAACGGTGACAAGTACTATTGAAAAAGAAAATGAAAAAAAGGGGTAAGTGGAGAGTTATGGTGGTCAGTTGAAGGCCTTATTGGGAAGATGACATTTGAGCAGAGTTAAAAAGATTAGAAGTGACTCTGGGGAGGGGCACTTGGCTGGCTCAGTTGGTAGAGCCTGCAACTCTTGATCTCAGGGTCATGAGTTCAAGCCTCACATTGGGTGTGGAGCCTACTTATGAATAAAGATTTTAAAAAAAGAAGAAGAGTGGCTCCGGGTAAAGAGCCTTCCAGCAGAGGTCCTATGGGACCTGCTAAAGACTACAGTGGAGCTGAGTGAGTGGGCAGGAGGAGGGGTGAGCAAGGCAACCGGGGCCAACCGTAGAGGGCCATTGTAGGGACTTTGGCTTTGACTCTCAGTGAAATGGGGAGCCTTCTCAGGGATTTTGAGTGGAAGAGTGATCTGAATTAACTTTAAAAGATTTCCCCAAGAATAACTGTAGGGGACAAGGTGAGAGGGAAAAGTACCAATAAGTCTCGGTGGGAGGAAGGGTTGCTGGGATCAGGGTGCTTAGCAGGGGTGGTGAGAAGTGTAGAGTCAAAGAATTTAAGGAGATTAGCTTTCTTATGTCCAAAAAAGGACAGTTTTGCTGATAGAATTGACAACTAATAGCTTAATGGTGTGTGAGGGGACAAAAAACTCATTAAAAGAGTAAAATAAAAACAGGAGTTCCAGGGACCATCTCAATATAGGGAAAAGTAGTAGTAAATGTACCAGGAGCTCCTATATTACATTGTAAGACAGTAATTCATGTTTATAGAAATGTCCCCGAATCATGAAAATAAGTAAATTCCACACATTTTTAAAGCAGATAAGTAGATAGCTGAGGTTTTGTGTATGCAATAGTAACTAAATATTTTTCAGATAGTTTTAATCATTTAATCATAATAGTAACTAATATTTTTCAGATAGTTTTAATCACCTATGTATAGATCCCACTTACTTCACCAAAGTTCAAACAGTGCCTTGTTTTAATCTGCAGTAAACAAGAATATGAAGTGGAATTGGTTTTGCTGCATTTTGATCTCCCTCCATTGCAATTACAGTGTGACTTAGTAGGTGCTTTTGTGATTTTGTTCAATGGGGAAAACCAAGACCTCGTTGTGACCTGGATGTCAGGAGCTGCTTTTCCTTTTTGCAGCTCTTGCTGAAACTAAGACCGTTAGGAGTGCAGCACCTGCCTGAGAGAAGCAATCTAAGTATTGTAGAAACATTAATTGCCGAGCCAACTGCCTTATATGTGATTATAAGCTGTGAATGAAGTCAAATTATTATATTCATTCAGATCTACTTATTAAGATAAAATAGCTTTTAGGCTAGTTTTGTTTTAAATGAGGATTTTAATGCTTAAAATAAGTACATTTTGGTCGGTTAAAAATTTAAAAAGTAGAAAAATACTTTCTAATGATGCTGAATGAATAAAATACATTTGTGTTTATACGGTGTGAGTTATACGGGAGAGAGGTCTATGTGTCTGCAAAGGGAGAGTTCAGAATTTTCAGGCCTATTTTGTCAAGCTGTGGGTATAACAGGAAAAAAATCTGTTAGGAAGCACAAGTGTAGTTAACAGACTCATGGTTTGGAAAACATCTATGGTACAAAGAGATCTGAACTTAGAATCAGAAGGCTAGGACAATTTATTTAATCACCTCGGGTGTGTTTCTCATCTGTAAAATGGGGATATAAATACCTATAGATAGTAATGCTTCATAGTTTCTGTACCAAATGAAGGCAAAGTATTATTATTAATGCCATTAATAATCTTAACTCCATGAATTAAAATACTCTTTTCTTGTGAAGTCAAGCCTTTTGTTTCCTGATTTGTAAATTGGACAGTTTCACAATGGTGTTAGACAGTAACTTTTTAAGCTTTCAGTTATTTTAGGAGTCTAGGATCTTGTGAGTAACTTCTTGCTATGGTTACCAATAGTTTTGGAAAGGCATTTATGCATTCATTTAGCACATTTTACAGTAATTGAATTCTTTATTTGTAACATCACTGTCTCATTTTGGGTTATCCAAAAGTGGACTGGACATAAGGATTTGGTCGTAAGTAGTTTATTTGGGAGGTAGTTAGAGAATGTTCTGTGGAGTGGGGAACCGAGGCAATAAAAAGTATGTGGAAGTGGATTATGCCTGAGAGCGACCGGGTTGTAATCCTGCAGGGAAGTCTCTGCGAGACTGGGTGAAACATGCTGTAGAATTGTCCCACTAAGTGCTGGGGGTGGGGTGGGGGGAGGGGGCCAGGTTTTTTATCCACTGCCAGTTATTTGGAGGGTGTGAACTCCCTCCCTGGCACTTTGGGCGTGCCCCACACGGGGGCCTGTTCTTGTGACCAAAAGCATCCTTGGGCAGAGAGCTGTAGGCAGTGTAAGTGGTAGGTGTGGGGACCAGGTAAGGCTGAGGGGACAAAGTTGCTTTCTTCTGAAACGTTGTGTTACAGAGGCGGACAGTATCTTCCAATCGAAAGCACGATTAACATTGGTAACAAGTGCCAGACATCACACCTGTTTAATATGCACTCTTCTCCATAGGATTTTCTGTTGCAGCAGACCATGCTACGAATTAAGGATCCTAAGAAGTCATTGGATTTTTATACTAGAATTCTTGGAATGACGTAAGTAAATTATTTATCGGTGCCTGTAATGTTTAAATGCATAACTTTGCAAATATAAGGAATGTTTCTGGATCCACTTAAAAAATGGGTTAAACTTGCCTTCAAAAATCACAGAAGTCCTTTCAGCCAGGTGTCTGGGACTAGGCTCGCTGGCTGAGTATTTGGGTGTTCTCTCCCTCCCTTGTCTCTGAGAGTTGTTTAATCCTTAATATGTTTAAATCCTTTTTTTTTTTAAAGATTTTATTTATTTATTTGACAGAGAGGAGAGAGATCACAAGTAGGCAGAGAGGCAGGCAGAGAGAGGGGGAAGCAGGCTCCCCGCTGAGCAGAGAGCCCGATGGGGGCTTGATCCCAGGACCCTGAGATCATGACCTGAGCTGAAGGCAGAGGCTTTAACCCACTGAGCCACCCAGGAGCCCTTGTTTAAATCCTTTTAATGTTACAGCCTCTTATTTACTTTGGAAAAGATAGAGGAGTTATAAAGATGCATTACTTAGAAAATGAATGAGTTTACCATCTGTCTCATTTTTATGGGATGTATTCTCTTTTGCTGAATAGGTAATATCCACTGATCTCGCAATCCTTAAAGCATATTTGTTTATTTTTCTTGATTTGTTTCCCTGACTAACATGTGGGGTTTTTGTTTGTTTCTGACAATACAGATACATAAAGAATAAAATTAAATGATTTTAAATTGACTGCCTGGATAGCCTCCATTGACATTGAGAGAAAAATTCAAGTAATACAGTATATGTTTGTTTAGAAAATCTGACCAGTTCAGAAAAATACAAAGTAAAAAGTGGTCACCTCCCTTTCCCAGTCCTTGTCCCCAAAGATAACTGCTGTTAACAGTTTCTTATAGTTCTTTCCAGAAAAAGTAGTTTAGCAAATGTTTACAGCATATGTAAAAGACAGCAAAAACAAATACATTGAACACTTGGTATTTGCCAAGCACTTTACATGTTTTTCCTTCAGTCTCCACAGTAGCTCATGAAATAGTTTATTCCCCATTTTACAGATGAAGGAAGAAACCAGAGTTTAAAGACATTAAGTTGCTGGCCCCAAATGCCACAGTGGGCACATGGCAGAGGGGGAATTCAAATCCAGATCTGATTGACTCCAGTGTTGACCTTGTTTTTCAAGAGCCCCCAAACAGGGTGCAACTTGGCATTATACTGAAAGATTAGCTCGCTGAGAAAAGTGGGTTACAACAGGCTCATTTGCTCCAGTTCCCACCTGATTGGTGTGCAAGGCTTGTGCAGTCTGCTTTAGTAGGTGCACAGATAGTTTTTCATGACCTTATTGTAAACATGTTAGAGTAAATCTTATTTGTGGGAAGTCAGTGCTGGGTCTCAGTGGGCCAAGGTGTATTACATAGCAGTGATAATTAGAAGATTTGAAATAGAGCTTAGAAACTTTCCATTTGGCGAGCACCTGGGTGGCTCAGATGGTTAAGCATCTGCTTTCGGCTCAGGTCATGATCCCAGGGTCCTGGGATCGAGTTCCGCATCAGGCTCCCTGCTCAGCAGGGAGCCTGCTTCTCCCTCTGCCTCTTCCTCTCTGCCTCTCATGAATAAATAAATAAAATCTTAAAAAAAAACAAAAAACTTTCCATTTGCTAGGTAGGCTTCAACCATTCTCTCTTATTGATTATAAATAAGGTCACCTTTGAGCATTTAGTCCTCAATAATCTAAATAAAATTATATTGTGTCCATCCTCATTCTACCCTACTCCTTGCAGAATAACGGTATACTCTTTACTTTATAGGTCATGACTTGAACTATCTTTTTTGGCGGGGGAGGGGCTGAGGGAGAGGAAGAGAGACAATTTTTTTTTTTTTTAAGATTTTATTCATTTATTTGACAGAGAGAGAGAGATCACAAGTAGGCAGAGAGGCCCGCAGAGAGAGAAGGGGAAGCAGGCTCCCCGCTGAGCAGAGAGCCCATGCGGGGCTCGATCCCAGGACCCTGAGATCACGACCCGAGCCAAAGGCAGAGGCCTCAACCCACTGAGCCACCCAGGTGCCCCGAGACAGACAATCTTAAGCAGGGTCCATGCCCAGTGTGGAGCCCAGTGCAGGGCTCAATCTCCTGACCCTGAGATCATGACCTGAGCTGAAATCAAGAGTCAGACGCTTAACCGACTGAGCCACCCCAGGCATCTCTTCAACTATCTTTTTTTAAAACTTTAGGATTGTAATTCATTCACTCTTTGTCTCTTCTCAGTCTCTCTCTTTCCACTGGCTCTTTTCCCTCAACCTACAAACAAGCTGAAATCTTTATTCTAGCATAATTCTTGCCCTCTGCTCTCTTGCCCTCTTTCCCGTCATCACCCATCATCTATATAGGTCAACCATGCTTGCTTACCTCCCCTTGTCTCCACCAGGGCGGTCCAGCTTCTGCTGCCCCTGCTGTTGAAACTGCCCTCAGGACCTTTCCATGTCTAGTCACCTGGTCAATGTTGTGTGACCTTTCTGCAGTATTTCATGTGGTTAACCGCTCTATCGCTGACATTCACATCTTCTGTGACATTCATCAGTCCTTCCTTCTCTCTTACCACCTATCCTCACTTTCTTTTCCCAGGAGTTTTGACATAGTAAGATATTTTATTTAACTGAACGTCATATATCTGAAAGAACAATAAGGAAATGCATCGTATTTTTCACCAAAAATGGACAAAATTTTCTTTTGAAAATAGCTTTTGCCATTTATAAAAAGTACTATAATTCCAGCTAAATTTCATTATGTTTGAAGAATTGAATATAAATGTTTTGTGAAAACTTTTTTATTTCACTAATATTTACAGATTAATAGGTTTTTTAATGAGATATTTCCATTGATTTCCCCCTGCTCTTCCTATTAAATAGGCTTGTATTATTCTTAGAACTTAAATATTGTCATGTTGATTTTAATATGAATCAACCTTTCCTGTTGTTAATTGATTTCAGCTTGTTGTTTAATTTCAGGCTACTCCAAAAATTAGATTTTCCCACTATGAAATTCTCACTCTATTTCTTGGCTTATGAGGAAAAAAATGACATCCCAAAAGAGAAAGATGAAAAAGTAGCATGGGTATTCTCCAGGAAAGCTACACTTGAACTGACACAGTAAGTATCAGTTTTTATCTTTCTGTATCGCTTACATTTTTATAAACCTTTATTCCTTACTTAAAAGCTTAATTCAAACCAGGTCTACCTAATCACTTTGCATTTGTAGCAACTTGAGTCTTTTATAGTGGATTTTTGGTCTTTATAACTGTTCTGGTGCATAGTCAGGGGCAAGTGAGATCATTATCTTTTGACTAGAGAACATAAGACAGACAGAATTGGCAAGATGCTTCCCAAACGGGAGCTAATAAATTTAGACACTACTAGAATTAAGGTCTTCATAATTCTGGCATTTTTAGGAATGTTGTTTTTATTCTTTATGTTGTTTCTGTGTCCTTTGGAACAACTAACAGAAGAGCATTTATCTCAGGGTGTGTGATTTAGTGTGTCCCTGATTCCAAATAGCTCTGGAATCAGACAGACCTAGACGTGAGTGTTGGCTCTGATGATAGCTCTGCGACCCTGAACATGTTCTGTCACCTCCTTTGGTTGCAGTCTCATTCATGAAATGGAGACTCGAATTGTAGCCCATGGAGCTGTTTGGAAGATTTAATGAGATCCTCAAATAAAAAAATATCCTCTATAAAGTACAATAAATGACAGTTGCTACTGTTATCACTATTGTTATCCAGAGGCCTGGTTTTAGTCTAATTAAAATCATATTTTCCCATTTGCCTTTTCTATAGTTGAGACCTTAATATTTACAGTAGCAAAGATGAAACCAAGTATATGAAGTTGCATACATACATGCTAAGATTTCAAAGAGATTATTGCAGTAGGATATCTATTCTACAGGTCACTTGTGATTCTGTTTTCCCTCCTTTTGTAGCAATTGGGGCACAGAAGATGACGAGACCCAGAGTTACCACAGTGGCAACTCAGACCCTCGAGGATTCGGTACGTTGTTGGCCTGTTCCTGTGTCGTATACATGGATTTGTGTGATTTGTGCATCATTGGGTACTTATTAAGAATAATCAACTTCTTTGTGTGCTATTGTCTTTCTGTGACTGACTTGTTTCGCATGGCATTGTGCCCTGTGGATCTGTCCATGCTGTTGCAAATGGCAAAATTTCACTTTTTCCATTGTATGTATATGCATTAATATTGATGGACACTTGGGTTACTTCTATAATTTGGCTATTGTAAATAATTTTGCAATAAACATAAGGGTACATATGTTTTTTTGAAAAAAAAGAAAAAAGAATAATCAACTTCTTAGAGGAGTATGGTGGTTTTAATTTTCCAAAAAAATTTGATTTAGGAGTTAATTTCATAGTCTCCATCTAAATCCTATATTTACTCTCTCACAATGATTTCACTTCTCACTGCCAGGAGTATATTTCCAGTAGACTTTTTAATTTAAAAAACTAAAACCGAGGTTGATGATAATCCCCATTTCTGTGAGCGTACATCTCTGCCCTGATCTAGAATCTCTCAGTCAAGATGACGGGATTGCAGGCTTAAATTGGCTGCTATATAGTCAGTGGCCCCAACAAACCTGTTAAATATGAGTAAATGACTACTCTTTCTTGATAGTTATTCTTAACAGATTGAACTATACATGAGCCCAATATTGGGCTTATTTGAGATAATTTATAACTCCAAGCTACTAATTAGCTTATTATACGCAGCCAGTTAGAGTCTTGTTTTTTAATACGAATTTTGAACTTATTTGATTCAGTCAGTTTTCAGGTGCCTTATGTTTTGAAATAAACTCGTTTTGGAAGCTAGTTGTGGCCTCTGGATACCGTGCAGTAATTATTTCTTCCTTCTGTCTGCCTTGTTTGGGGGTGGCCACGTAAGGTCACATTGGAATTGCTGTTCCTGATGTACATGGTGCTTGTAAAAGATTTGAAGAACTGGGAGTCAAATTTGTGAAGAAGCCTGACGATGGTGAGTCTGCTGCTTGCTTTCTCCCTGCTTCTCTTCAGTTACATAACATTTACGAAGCAACCACAGAGGGTACTATTGTAGTCAGTCCCTCTGCTTGCAAGTAACTTTGAAGAAATCTGCTTCAGCCAGCTTAAGGAAAACAGGAATTATTGGAAAAATACCCAGGTATCTTAGGGAGCTAAAACAGCAAGTAGGGCGGCTTCACAAGGGACTAGACAGAGTCTGGAGAGCCATCAAAAACCTGGGCTCTCTCCCCACCCTTTGACCTTATCATATTCTTTCACTGGCCATTGATTTTCACTATTTCAGGGTGTATCTAGCCACCCCAAAATAAGTTCCTTAAAGCCTATGTTAATCTGATTTTGATATAACTACACCACATCTCCTTAGTTAATAAATGGCTAGTCTTTCATTTTTATTCTTCTATAACCTTTGCATGTCCTTATGTTTTAGGTATATGTCTAGAAATAGTGTATATATCTAGATTTTGTTGGATTTACATGTATTATAATTATTCTACTTAGATCTATTTCTGTCAGCATATTAATTCAATTTTTCTTTGAAACATTTCACATTTCATGTTAATCCTTTTCTTTTTTTCAATTAAGAGATTTGATATCCAGATACCCTACCAGACCGGGATATTACTGATTTATTTTTCCTTTTTCTTTGGCCTTGGCATCTATCTATCTATCTATCTATCTATCTATCTATCTATCTGGTATTTTTAAGTTATCTGTGCACCCAACTTGGGGCTCAGACTTAAAATCCTGAGATCAAGAGTTGCATGCTCTACCAGCTGAGCCAGCCAGGTGCCCCCCGGCCTTGGCTTTTTTTTTTCTTTTTTTTTTTAAGATTTTATTTATTTATTTGACAGAGAGAAGAGAGATCACAAGTAGGCAGAGAGGCAGGCAGAGAGAGAGGGGGAAGCAGGCTCCCTGCCGAGCAGAGAGCCCGATGCGGGGCTCGATCCCAGGACTCTGAGATCATAACCTGAGCCGAAGGCAGAGGCTTTAACCCACTGAGCCACCCAGGCGCCCCTTTTTTTTTCTTTAATATATATATCAAAGTCCTTTTCTCTGTGTATCTCTTGCAGCATCTTTTGGGTTTTTCTGTCCCTCTATTAAGTATCTCAAACAAAACTGTTTTCAGAGGGGTTTTTTTGAGGCAAAACTTTCAAGGCTTTGTATGCCTCAGATCCGTATCTTTGTATCTGAATGACAGTTTTGTTGAATATAAAATCTTAAGTTTATTTTCCCTTGATCTTGAAAATACAACTCCATGGTCTTATTTTTCTATCCAGTGTTGCTATTGAAAAATCGGCTGATTCAAGTTATCTTTTTTTTTTTAAGATTTTATTTATTTGACAGAGAGAGATCACAAGTACGCAGAGAGGCAGGCAGAGAGAGAGGGGGAAGCAGGCTCCCTGCTGAGCAGGGAGCTTGATGCACGGCTCCATCCCAGGACCCTGAGATCATGACCTGAGCCAAAGGCAGAGGATTTAACCCACTGAGCCACCCAGCCCCCTCAAGTTATCTTCTGCTTTGTTCTGGAAGCTTTTGTTATATTTGTTATTTCTTTGTTCTTTTTTTAGGAGATTTCCTCACACTAGCATACCAGTTAGCTGATTTTTCTTCTTTTTCTTATCTGTTCTGATAGTCATCTTTTGTGTTCTCATCTATTGTATTCTTAATTTCAACTTTGATCGCTAGTTTTTGCTCAGTTGCTTAAATATTTTCTTGTTCTTGTTTCCTATTGGTAATAGTTCATACTACTCATCACTTTTACATGTTTTAATAGCTCTTGGTCCCTTGGTTTAATATTTGTTCTTCTGTTTGAATCTGTAATTCGCCGTTTGTTTTATGGTTATGTTCCTCAAATTCTTGTCCCTTTGATCTCTGAGGAGTTGTTGTCATTGCAACTATTACTATTCCAATGCATCAGGCAGTGTGAATGGGGGGAGGCTAGACCCCAGTCTGTAACAGCCCCCATGCTCTCAGGAAGATGGGCCGGGCAGAGATCCCTAGGCACCCGAAAATGAGAGTTAAACACCTTGCATTCTGCAGAACAGCTCTTCAGTCACATCTTCTGCCCCTCCGTCCCTCAGAGAGGAGTCTTAGTAGGAGACACTTCCTTCTGAGGTGGTCATTCCCTAACCATGATTGTGTGGAAAGTGAAGGCTGGGGAGATTGGTTGGTTCTCACCTGTTTTTGTCAGTTCCTCAAGGGCATGAGACTTCTGTACTGCCCTTATTTACTCCTGAGGACGCTGAACCAGTCGTTTGAACCTCCCCCGGTGTAGGGGCAGGAGCCGATGCTGGGAGCAGCAAGAGCCAAACTAACAAAACCCCTTCTGTTTATTCTCCCACAGCCATGATGGACTGCTTTCTAGTCCAGGCCAAAGCTAACCGACCAGGTTAAAACAGTCACCCCAACTCCAGTTCTTCCTCTGTCCAGTCATCACCCCAGTTCTCACTTTTTTTTTTTTTCCCCATTTTCCATATATGTTCCTCTGGGGTTGATCTTGGGGGAAAGAGCCAGAGAGAGATAGGAGTCAAACTAATTTAGCATCTTGGTCCCAAAATAGATTGCTGAGGTCACATTTTTCCATTTAAGCAAATGACTCTACTATTAGACCTACTAGCCTCTCAACCCCAGTTATGAATTCCTGGAAGAAAGACTGATTGGCAGAGCTCGAACAACGTAGAACAGTGTTTTAAGAGTTTGTTATGACCCAAGGCTCTGGGTCTTTGGGTTGTGTGGGTATGCCATGCTACCTGCTCAAATACCTCCCTGTTTTCTTTTCCTCTTTAAAGTAAGACAGTCTTGAGGTGCCTGGGTGGCTCAGTTGGTTAAGCATCTGACTCGGGTTTCAGCTCAGGTCATGATCTCAGAGTCCTGGGATCGAGCCCTGCATCGGGCTCTGTGCTCAGCATGGAGTCTGCTTGAGATCTCCCTCTCCCACTGCCCCTCCCCCTGCATGCTCTCTCTCTCTCTTCCCCCCAAATAATAAAATCTTAAAGAAATAAAATAAGACCATCTCTACGACTACTCAATGGGTAGCATGAAATGTATCATGAAGGTGAAGTAAAAATCTGGTGCCTAAAACTGCAGCCAGTTACACAGTTTATTTCAGGAGAGTTGGTTCCCAGCTATGTGTAGAAGATAACTATGTTAGTCATCCTGAAAAGCATGCATTTGGGCAACGCTGACAATATAATTGTCTAAAGTTAAAACTATAAACAAAATAATGTACTTTGTTAAAATGCAAATTAAAATTTGGATTAATAAAAAATATTCTTAATTTTAAATTTTTAAAAAGTCTCTTTTATAATGAAGTTCATTTCATCTTACAGGTAAAATGAAAGGCCTGGCATTTATTCAAGATCCTGATGGCTACTGGATTGAAATTCTGAATCCTAACAAAATGACATCTATTATTTAGTTCTGTGAGAATACTGCTTTGCGATTTCAGTGAAGACCTTAAAAAAGGAAATGGTGTGATTCAAGATAGTCAGATAATAGAAACATGTAGTACTGAAGGATCATTGTCCCAATTCAGATTATTCTGAAGTCCATTCCCCTTTCCTATTTCAGCCATGTTTTCACCTAACTGTTCAGTCATTGTGGTGTTAAAGTAGTGCTTTGTCTTATGTCCTTGAATGTAGTTAAATAACTTTACTTTTTTAGGTAATAATTAGAACAGTTCCCTTCAGGGGCTGATTTGCCTTCTTTCTCCTATATATGATTTCTCTACAAGTCTGCCTTTGAATCATCATTCTCAAAAAAAAATTTAACAAGTTTCTGTTGTGGATACCTTCAGGGGTTTCAGTTCCTCAGAAATACCTTTTCACAATGAAAAGTAAAGAACACTGAACAAAAATCAAACTTCATGTATACTTCAAATAGTATAAAGTGTTTATTTTACAAAAGAGAAGGTAATCTCGGGAGCAAGTCAGAATCAGACTGACAAGGATGTTACTAGAAAAGCTAATTTCTTCTTACTTACAAAGTACTTTCTAAGCTCAAGGACTAATCTCTTTATTTGGGGATGGGGCGGTGGATGGGAAGAATATTTACAGGGTATGCAGACACTGGGCTAGGCTGTCACATACTGTATCTCATTTAATCCTCACAGCTATCCTCTATCCTGTGAGAAAGAAGGCAGACTAGACATGGAAAATAACTTTAATGAATTAAGGCAATATAAATATGCTCAAGTACTTGAGATCTGATTCTCATTTTTAGTATTTAGATTGTACTTCAAAAATTAGTACCTCACAAGACCTCCTCCACTCACCTCTGCTGTGAAAACCTTCAGGGAGTTTGAACGTTGTCCTCTCAGCGGTGGGGCCTGAGCACCAGGATGAGGGAAGGAGCGGCGGAGGAAGTCTGTAGTCACAGTCACAGCTGCTCTGAGGACACCTGCTTATTCCTGGGCAAGGAGTAAGTGCCTGTGTTACTTCGTTAATCGGAGAGTCCCTACTCCAAGGTCTTTCTGATGCCAATAATCATTTAGGATAAATGATGTTCAGCGAAAACATTAGTTATCAGGAATCAGCTCAGTGGTCTTCCTTGCCATGATTGATATTTGATGGGTTTTAAAAAATCAAACTGATTTTGATAATCTCATGGCCCAGAGAAACAAGAACATCCAGTTGGTGGTTTACCTAACTTAGATTTTCTGTAGACTCTAGCAGAAGACCTTTGGATAGGCTGTGCTGACTGTTGTTTCCACTGCTAGAAGCACTTGACATTTCCTTTTTGGATGGAATGGATTATGTGAGCAATTCAAACAAAGAGCAGTACTTACAGACTGAAATAAAGTAAAATTTCAGATAAGACTGTGTTTAATTTGTGACCTGTCCAGCATATTCTTTTTTAAAAAGCCTGCAGTGGGGTGCCTGGGTGGCTCAGTTGGTTGGGCATCCGACTCGTGGTTTCAGCTCAGGTCCTGAGCTCATGGGCTCTGGCACTGAGCCCCGAGTCACCTCCGCACTCAGCAGGGAGTCTGCTTAAGGACTGTCTCCCTCTGCCCCTCCCTCCACTCTCATGTGCATGCTCTCTCTCTCTCTAGAAAAATATTAAAAAAGAAAAAAGAAAAAAAAGCCTGCAATGATTTAAAAGGGCTTGCTGGCTCGTTCTGAACTGGGAAACTGTAATTCTGTCTGTCCTGCAAAGCAGATAGTTTCTATGGATAAGGAAGTGTGGAAAAGGTGGGAAGAGTAAATAGGGGTAAAGGAATATGGTAGAAAAAGTACAAAGAAGAAAGACCAAATATCAAAAGGTGAGTTGTGGGAACCAGTGAAGACCAGTTTCACATGCTAGGTATTAGAATTATCAAATGGGAGGGTGATTAGATTAATAAATCATTTAAACCTTATTTCTGTGGGAAAAGAGCTTTCTCTACTTGCTAAGTAAAACTTGTCAAAAGACAGGCGTTTATTCCTTAAACTCATCTCTGTGCACTGAAAGGATGTATATTCTATCACCAGGTGCAGGACTGGGACAAATCACTTATTTCCCAATTAACTTACCTAGAAGTGGTGATATGAAAGTGTAGGAGGGCACAAGGTTTTCTTGTTTTCCACGACTGGACCACAAGACTGTGGAGCTTACTGTCAATGTAAAATCAGTCTCCCGTGAGCCCTTCACAGCTAAGCCTGAGACTCAGTTACAATACGGTGGTTTGAATGAGGCGCTGATGGCTGAGAGAATTACTGTGGCTTCCCTACATTGCATTCTGAGCAGGACTGCATACAGTGTGAACACGTATTCCTCAGCAACACAACTGCTTGTGAAGAGGGTTATATTAGTCAGGACGCTTGCTGTGGTCATGGGAAAAGACCCAACTCTACAGGTTCATAGAGGGTTCAGAGATCTCAAGATCCTTGGTTTCCTTCCTTCCTTCCCAACCTGTCATTCTCAGCATTTTCTGTCTGGGCTAATAATACTCATGATCAAAGATGTCTACCATAATTTCCAGGTGTCATGTATAATCCAACAGTGTCCGGTGAAAAGAAAAGAACTTTTGTTCCTCCTGTGCCTTTAATCACTATAAAACCCTTCCCAAAGCTCCTCAGCAGAATCCCCCTTGTGTCTTGACTACATCTGGCTCACCTGCCCGTCCGTGTCTAATCGCTAGCACAGGGAATGAGACCACTCCGGCTTAGAGGGGTCATATTTACTCCAGTTGCCTGCATGAGGGTGGGCACCGGATCAGAACTGAGACTGCCAAACTGGAGGAGCAAACAAGGGCTTCTGAGCAGGCATAAGCAAACTGCAACAGGGTGAAATGAAATGTTGAGAACCTATAAGAAACCAGACATTTTCTGCCCTCGAAGAGCTTGGTCTAAGATTGAGGTTCTCAACCATATCAGACTTAGCAGACCCTTTTTACTATAACATGGGAATATTTGAAACCTCGGTCACACCCACTATCCTAAATGAAATTCATACATAACTTACCAATATACACAATTTCAGAAAGGGTTAGTCCAGTGTCTTTACTGTAATGTAGAGGAGAAATGAAATCAATTTGTAATAAAACATGCATTTCAACATATAAATGCCCAGATACACTAGAAAACAATGAAGTAGTCAGGTGCTTCCTCTTAAATATGGAAGAAGTAAAAGTGCTCAGTCAAGTACTGTTAATGCTACTAGATATTTTAAAGACTGAATTCATGATTCATGCAGAGCTATAAGGTTACATATAGTGCATACTGGTAACAGGTATGTTTTATTGGCCACTCGAAAAACATGAATAGCATTACTGTTGGAAATGTTATTTTCCAAAATGGTGATCAGATTCTTGCTAAAGTTTTGAATAAAAGAATAATATTCCTTCTGTTAGCAGGACAGTTTGTCCCTAGTGAATATTAAAATTATATAAGTAAAAAAATAGGCATTCTAGGCTCAGATAACAAAAAGGTAGCTTTATAATATTTTTATTGAAGTAATATTGACATTGTATAAGTTTAATGTGTACATTTGATACGTTTATATATTGAAATATGATTACTAGAGTTAGCTAACACCTCTATCATGTCATGTAAATATCATTTCTTCTGGGGTACCTGGGTGGCTCAGTTAAGTGTCTGAGTCTTGGTTTCAGCTTGGGTTGTGATCTCAGGGTGAGATCGAGCCCCATGTCAGGCTCTGTGCTCAGCAGGGAGTCGGCTTGAGATTCTCCCTCTCCCTCTGCACTCCCCAACTTGCATGTGCACACGTTCTCTTCCTAATAATCTTAAAATTTCTTTAGTGGGAACAATTAAGATCTACTTTCTTAGCGACTTACTACATTGATGCATTATTATTAACCAAAGTCTATACTTTATTCAGATTTTCTTAGTTTTAAGCTACTTTCCTTTGTCTATTACAGGATCCCATCCAGGATACTATATTCTATTTAGTCGTCAGGTCTCCTTAGACTCCTGTAGAATGTGATCTTTTTTAGACTTTCCTTGTTTTCCTTGTTCTTTGATAGTTTTGAGGAGTGCTGACTAGTCAGAGTGTTTCTCAGTTGGGATTTTATTAATATGAATTTTTTTATCTCATGGTGAAACTGGGATTATGTTTTTTTTAGGAGAAAGCTTATAGAGGTAAAGTGCCCTTCTCATCACATCTGATCAAGGTGCACATTAGCAACACGATGTATCACTGATGATGGGAATCTTGATTACTTGGCTGAGGTGACTTTTGTTGTTTCTCCACTGTGAAGTTAATCTCCACCCACCCCCTTTCCATACTGTGCTCTTTGAGAGGAAGTCAATTATGTGAAGCTCACCTTCTTGAGGGGAAAAGCAAGCATTTACCTATATGAATATTCAGACTTTTCAAAGTTGTGCAGGCCCTGACAGGATGTCTCACACCCCTGCCCCTGGTGCACTAAGGACCAGTTGTGAAACCTAGCCGAAAATGCCCCCATTAGTTTCCAAAACTACCCCTAGGGGTCAGTAATGCCCCGTGGAGAACCACCGGTCTAAGATCTCAAATCCTAGTTTCTTTAAAGCGGAGTGTAAACTTAGAGCATTTGCAAAGGAATCTAAATTCAGAATCTATAATTTCATGGTTTCTTCCTTATTTACATGTTTTTTTTTGCCTCTAATTCAGGTGCAATTTATTTTAGCTATTTGTCTTTGAGAGTTTTTTAGAACATTCAACTTTCCTTTTACATAAACTTTCTTTGTTGCTTATATTCATTTTGTAATTTATTTAAAAACATTAATTTATTTCAGAGAGAGAGAGAGCACATGCGAGAAGGGGGAGGGGCAGGAGAAGAGGAGGAGAAAGAATCTCAAGCCAACTCCGGGCTGAGTGCACAGCCGGATGTGGGGCTCGATCCCAGAGATGACCTGAGTTGAAATCAAGAGTTGGTTGCTTAACCTACTGAGCCACCCGGGTGCTCCTGTATTTTAAACTGGAGTCCAAAATTGGACCACAAATCTATGGTATACGGGAGCACGAGCTCCACCATGTGTTTATTTGAGAAAGTGCTAGTTAATACATTATGGAAAACCAATGTAGTGTAATCATCTTACCAGTATTCAGAACAGCCTCACTTCTCCCAAGGGTGGTCCCTGGGACCTGCAGCATCAGCATCACTGGAGAGCTAGTTAAAAATTAAGATCTTCAGGCTTCACCTGAGGCCTACTGAATGAGAAACTTTATTTTCAAAGGATCGCCAAGCAATTAGCATATACAGTAAGGTATGAGAAGCACTATTGTACAGACTGCTTTCTAAAGCCACTAGTATCAGAGACTTATATTCCCCAAAATATGAATTATATTCTCCCACTATTATAAATATAGTAAAACGCTCATTATTTGTAGCAATGAATATAAGGGATATGTATCTAATCTACAAATATGTATCTAATCTACAAACTCAGAAACGTAAGAAATGGAGTTTTTATTCTAATTGCACATAATTTAAAGGCCCCATTTTCTGAGGGGGTAGATAGAAACTAAATCTCAATAAATTCAGGATCTCTCCTGCTGCTTTTCTCTGAGGTAAAATATTAAGTTCCTGTAATGTCTAGAAGGTTGGAGGAATGTGAGCATCTGATCTTCCACAGGAGAACCCTTCTATTTAGCATTTGCTAAAATGTCAAGTCTCCTATTTGGTCCTTTGTTACAGATCTATGTAGCTTGCTGTTAGACCATCCTTCATTCTTTCAGGTCTGTCACCTCCCTTGCTACTTCATTCTGCTATTTCCATGCCATGTCAGCTATTTCCATTCTGCTATTTCCATGTTATGTCAAGGAACTCTTTGGGGCTAAGAGTTCTCCTCTATAATGTTTACCCAGGGAACACTGGATTGTTCTGCCGCTCTTACATCACATGAGACCATGGGAAACTAGGTCCTGAGGTTTATATTTGCTCCAACCTATTAGATATCTGTCACAGCCATTTCTTCAGGGATCTTGCTGACTTCCAGGGTTTCTACCTGGGAAACCAAATATAGGGCCCTTTTCCATTCAGAAGGTGGGGCCGCTTCATAGAGATTCACCAGGTCTCAGAGCTCTCCCTCCTCACAACTCAAAGCACAAAGGTTTAGAATTTTGAAAGTCAAAGGCCCTTTTCTTTTGTAACATCCCTAAGGCTTATGTTCTAGCTGCATGAATAGAGAAGGGCCATGGGTCACAGAAATGTAGGGAGAAAAGTTAGTATTTTAAAATATCATGCCACATGAATAATAGGATATAAATCCTATAAGTTTTTATATAGGATTTATAAATCCTATAAGGATTTCTATCCCGTTATTATATTATTGGAGTGTGCTCAACATGACTGGGGGCACACAATCAATAATATTAAGTGTTCTCATAGAACCAGAAGGCAGGAAGTATGAGACAGGGATCCTGTACTGAGAACATTATAATTTGTGGAGGCAAACTGCACAAAACAACAGCACGACAGCAAAGCAAAATATCAAGAGTAAAATGAGTTTAAAAGCAATAGTAACTACCCTACTCGGGGCTTTTAGTGGCAAGTTATAACACCTTTAAATCAGTGTTCCCGGGCACCTGGTTAAAGCCAGGGTTAAAGCCAGAGGTTAAAGCCTCTGCCTTCGGCTCAGGTTATGATCTCGGGGTCCTGGGATGGAGCCCCGCATCAGGCTCTCTGCTCGGCAGGGAGTCTGCTTCCCCTTCTCTCTCTGCCTGCCTCTCTGCCTACTTGTGATCTCTCTCTCTCTGTCAAATAAATAAAATAAATAAATAAATAAATAAAATCTTTAAAACAAACAAACAAACAAAAAATCAGTGTTCCCTTTTGGGGAACAAGGACCTCTAGACAAGTTGGGACTAGAGTTGTGGGGATAGCAAGCAAAGATGCCCCCAAGTGAATAACCAAGCAATGGTGGTAGGCAGGGGCTGCTCACATTTCCACCCCTTGGTTCCTAAACCCATGATACTTGATTCAGTTATGTACCCTGGCAGAGGGCATCATATCATTGCAGGGTTATATCTCCAAACTGACACCTCAGCTACACCTTCAGAAGAGCATCTCATCCCTCTCTTACACTTCTCATCTCTCCAAATCAAATTTAAACTGGCTCAAGCACTCACATGCCATTTACGTAGGAAGTTCAGAATCACTCTACTGGTGGTGCAGCATGTGACAGGTCTAGCAGGTTCCATGGCCCTGTGGACACTACTACACCTCCTTTGCTGTAAAATGAATCCTTCGGCTGCCATCACCATGAGAAAAACATGCTCCAGGGCAGCCATTGCCTTTCTAGCCTAGATCCAATCACGGGACCCATGGAGCAGGGCCATCGCAGGTGTCTCATAGCCTGAAACAGAGTGACTTTAGCTGACCTGCATGAGCAAGAAATAAGTGCTTATTGTAGGCTACTGAGATTTTGTGGCTGTCTGTTACGCAGCATTTTTGTGGCAATAACTGATGGGCACATGTTTATATCTTTACCTCCAAAATTTCTTAGTTTATCTTGTTCTTTTTTTCTAACTTCTTAAGTGGAATAATTACTTATTAATACTATTTTTAAATCTCAAAAGTACATTTAAAAATATTTGGTTTTCCTGATGATACAAACAAATGGAAAGATATTCCATGTTCGTGGATTAGAAAAACAAATATTGTTAACATATCCATGCTACCCAAAACAATTCATAGATTTAACAGAATCTCTATCAAAATACCAACAGCATTTTACGCAGAACCAGAAAAAATAATTCTAAAATTTGTATGGAACCACAGAAGACTCCAAATAGTCAAAGCAATCTTGAAAAAGAACAAAACTCGAGGTATTATAATCGCAGATTTCAAGATATGCCACAAAGCTGTAGTAATAAAAACAGCGTGGTACTGGTACAACAACAAACACACAGACCTATAGAACAGAATAAAGAATCCAGAAATAAACTCATGATTATATGGCCAATTAATCTGTGATAAAGGAGGCAAGAATATGCAGTGGGAAAAAGACAGTCTCTTCAATAAAGGTGTTGGGGAAACTGGACAGCTAAATGCAAAAGAATGAAATTGTACCACTTTCTTATACCTTACACAAAAATAAACTCGAAATGAATTAAGGACCTAAACATGAGACCTGAAACCATAAACATCCTACAAGAAAGCACAGGCAGTAATTTCTCCAATGTTGTCCAAAGCTACATTTTTCTACATAGTCTCCTGAAGCAAGGGAAACAAAAGCAAAAATAAACTATTGGAACTACATCAAAATAAAAAGCTTCTGCACAGCAAAGGAAATAGTCAACAAAAATAAAAGACGACCCACTGTATGGGAGAAGATACTTGCAAATGACCTATCTGATAAAGGGTTAGTATCCAAAATATATAAAGAACTGATACAACTCAACACATATAAAACCAAATAATCCAATTTAAAAATGGGCAGCAGACATGAATGGACATTTTTCCAAAGACATACAGATGGCCAACAGCCACATGAAAAGATGCTCAACATCACTAATCATCAGGGAAATGCAAATCAAAACCACAATAAGATATCACCTCGCACCTGTCAGAATGATTAAAATCAACAACACAAACAACAGGTGTTAGTGAGGATGTGGAGAAAGGAGAACCCTCTTGCACTGTTGGTGGCAATGCAAACTGGTGCAGCCACTGTGGAAAACAGTATGGAGGTTCCTCAAAAAATTAAAAATAGAATTACTTTATGGTCCAGTAATTGCACTACTGGGTATTTACCCAAAGTATATGAAAACACTAATTTCAAAAGATATAAGCACCATGTTTATTGCAGCATTATTTACAGTAGCCAAATTATGGAAGCAGCTCAAGTGTCCATTGATTGATGAACAGATAAAGAAGACATGGTATGTATACACAATGCAAGCCATAAAAAGAATGAAATCTTACCATTTGCAACAACATGGATGGAGGTAGAGGGTATAATGCTAAGTGCAATTAGTCAGAGAAAGACAAATACCATATGATTTCGCTCATATGTGGAATTTAAAAAGCAAATGAACAAAGAAAAAGAAGAGAAAAACCAGAAAACAAACTCTTAACTATAGAGAACAAACAGATGGTTACCAGAGGGAAGATGGGGGGGCGATGGGTGAAACAGATGAAGGGGATTAGAGTACACTTATATGAGCACTGAGTAATGTATAGAGTTGTTGAATCACTATATTGTACACATGAAGCTAATATAACACCATATGTTAACTAAACTGGAATTTTAAAAAAAAGGTAATTAAGTTAAAATGAAAAATAAATTTTAAAAATAAAAATACTAGCTTTTCCTCAGAACTGTTTTAGTCACATAGCACAGCTTTTACTATGTACTAACTCACTGTTATTCTTATATATATATATATATTTTGAAATTTCAGTTTTGATTTCCTCTTTAACTCTAGAAGATAAATCTTATTTTGCTATTCTTTTGATGCTAATTGTAGTTTACTGCATTGTGGCTAGTGAATGAGAACTGTATCATTTCTTCCTTTTGAAATTTACTATAATTTTCTTTGTGAACAAGGGTATGCTTGATCCTTGTTGCTGTTCCTTGGACAAAAACAGTATGTATCATCTGTTATGGTATATACTAAGTTCTATTTACAACTGCTAGGTCAAGCTGAGAATTTAATTAAAATTCTCCACAACCAATGCTATCCCCTCCCCCTCCCTCTTCTCCTTCCTCTTTTTCTTTTTCCCCCTTCCTCTTCTTATTTGTCTACTTGGTGCATTGAATTCTAAGAAACACATATTAAAAATCCCTTAAGAAAATTGTAGTTTTACAAAAATCTTTTTATTTTTGTAATGTTTTTGCCTTCCATAGTTTGCTACTGTAGTGTTCGATACGTAAAGGTTTATAACAGATCTTCATTTCTTGGGCTTTTATCATACAAAGTACCCTTTCTTTTTCTGTGTAATGTTGTCGATCTTAAATCCATTATACATGAAACTGATATTGCCAACTCTGCTTTCATTTTGTTTGCATTTAGTTGAAAATTTTGCTCTTCTTCCTTCTCCTTTAAAATTTTTTCTACTTGGGGGCGCCTGGGTAGCTCGGTTGGTTAAGCATCTGCCTTCGGCTCAGGTTATGATCTCAGGGTCCTAGGATGGAGTCCTGAGTCCCACATCAGGCTCTCGGCTCAGTGAGGAGTCTGCTTCTCCCTCTCCCTTAGTGTTCTCCCTCTCTCAAATAAATAAATAAATTCTAAAAAAAAAAAATTATTTTTCTACCTTATTATCTTCAGCTAGTCAATCAAAGTACATAGGAAAAAGTGAATAGTTTCCCTCTCCTCCAATAACAGCTATCCTAAAGAAATTTATGTTAAAAAGGTGGTGTATACCTATCTTTCAACACCATTCTCTAAGTTCATAAGTAAGTATAACTATGTTATGGTAGGCTGAATAATGACTCCCCAAAATATCCAGGTCCTAATCTTTGAAGCCAGTGAATGTTACCTTCTATGGAAAAATGGTCTTTGTATATGTGGTTAAGTTGGGGATTTTGAGATGAGGAGGTTATCCTGGATTATCTGGGTGGGTCCTAAATGCAATCGTAAGTGTCCCTGTAAGAAGGAGACAGGGGGACATCTGACACAGAAGAGGAAAAGACAATCTGACAATGCCAGTAGAGATTGTAGTGATGTGGCCACAAGCCAAGGAATGCTGGCAGTCACCAGAAGCTGGAAAAGACAAGGAATAGATTCTCCTCTAATGACTCTGGAGAGAACAGGAAAATTAAAGATATTTATAATACTCTTTAATATGTCTTTAGACACATAATGGGTATACAGTGCTCCATAACTCTCAAGGTATGAATATAGTTCCAGTACTCCTATCTCTCTATATCAAATGTGAATTGGCTCAAGCATCCAGATGCCATTTAGGTAGGAAATTTAGAATCACTCTCTTGGGCTATTCCCACTGACCCTAAATTGATTTTTCTTGATGAAGTATGTGTACCTTCTGTATCACAGTCATCTGGAGGTATTGTGAAAAACAGACTCCCATCTGACTGATGGTATCCATCAATCAGAATCTCTGGAAGTGGGGTTCAACATACCCCAGATCATTCTTGTGCACACTTAGCACATCTTTCTTAGTCTGAAATTTCCACATGACTTCTAGACCAACATTCTCCAATAGAATTTTCTACAAAGATAGAAGTGTTCTACACATGTACTATGTAGCCACTGGCCACATGTGGTTATTGAGCTTTTAAAATGTGACCTGTGTGACTGAAGAACTGAATTTGTAATTTAATTGAATTTAAATAGTCACACGAAGCCACCATACTGGACAGCGCAGTTCTAGATTAGTCCCTGAGAGCAAAAACTGGATCTTCAATCTCTGTATCCCCTCTGTGCCTGGCACATGGTAACCTACAAATAAAAACGGAAATAGGAAACAGGTCTGCACTATTTCCATTTTTTGAGGTTCCTGGTATATTAAGAAGAAATGACAAAACAGGATTACAAAATTTGTGGTATATTTTAACTGTTTACCTTACACTCTTTTTTTTTTCTTGTGATGAGGAATTTTAAGATCTACTCTCTGAGCAACTTTTAAATGTGCAATATAGTTTTATTAATTGTAGCCACCATGCTGCACATTCCATCCCCACGATTTATTTTCTAACTAGAAATTTATACCTTCTGACCCCCTTCACCCATTTCACCCACTCTCCAGCCTCCGCCTCTAATCACCACCAATCTGTTCTCTGTTTTGAAGCTAGGTTTTGTTTTTGTTATTGTTTTAGATTCCACATTTCAGTTAAGATCATATGGTATTTGTTTTTCTGTCTGATTTATTTCACTTAGCATAATGCCCTCAAGAGCCATTCAAGTTGTTGCAAATAGCAAGATTCCATTCTTTTTGTATGGCTGAAAAGTATCTATTGTTCATATATATCACATTCTCCTTATTCATCCATGAACACTTAGTTTGTTTCCCTATCTTGGCTATTGTAAATAATGCTTTAATGAACATGGGAGTGCAGATATCATTTTAAATTAGTGTTTCCAGAAATACCCAGAAGCGGAATTGCTGAAGGATATGGTAGTTCTATTTTTAATCTTTTGAGGAAGCTCCATACTGTTTTCCACAGTGGCTGCACCAATTTACATTCCCACCAACAGTGCACAGGGGTTCCCGTTTCTCCACATCCTTGCCAATACTTGTTATTTCTTACCTTACACTTTCAAAGTACCTTTAGTGTCTATTCTCCAGATAATCACAAGATTATTATATCATAGACACATTACTGTCTGATGAGAATGCCTAATTGCTATGGGGTATTCAATTGCCTTTCTACCTTCAACTTAACAAATGTAAAAGATGTATTAAGTCAATGATGAATCGTGCTTTAAATTTTCCATGTACCTTCAGTTGAAGCATGTATGTGCAAATATATACACTAGTGAATACAAATCATGGTATCTATACATGGTAGAAAGGAATTTAAAGCAAATAATTTCTATAAGCAAATCCTTTCTATACATGGTAGAAAGGAATTTAAAGCAAATAATATGACATAGATTAGATAATAGAAAAGGCAATTCTTCAAATTCTGGTCTATGAAAAGAAAATACTGAGAGAAGTGGTGAGAGATTATGTGATTGGAGAATTAGGGACTTCCCGTTTCCCACTTATGCTTGCCAATCATTACCTTACCCATCTACCTCTATCAGAAGGAAAAAAGCAAAATTAAAAGAATGACATTGTGTGGATTTACAAAAGCATTAAAACTTCTTTGAAAACAATTCATTTTTCTAGCTTTATTTAGCTGAATTGAAGAGACGGGAGACCTTATAAATAAGACATTCTTATCAGCATGGAAGAAACTAAGTTTCAACTCCTGCTTGAAGTAAGGGCAAGTGGCTACATATAAGGTAGTCATCATTATAAGTTTATCATTTATTTCTTTAGCTTTTTCCACAATCAACTGAGGTGGGTGGCCAGTGCAATTGTACACAGAATGTAGAAAATTCTAAATAAGTCCAAGCAAGAGAAAAGCCCAGATTTAAGTAGGTTAGGATCAGAGAACAAATTAGAATGCAAATATGCAGGGCACAGGTTCCTATTCAGTCACTAAAGCTGAGCTAAAGCTTGAATCAGAGCTTCCTGATGGCCAAAGTGTAAAGGGAAACACATCCAGTTACATAATCTACGGGTCTCTAAGGAAGACATATTCAGTTATTCAAGGGTAGCTAAGCATTTCATGACACTTGGCTCTAAAAGAAAATTCTCTCACGGGATTTTCCATGGGAAACATAAAATGACCAAATGCACAGTAACTCTACAGTAAATGCACTATGGGCTCTGCGGAGCAGTCTCTTCTAGAATCCCTTAATGTATGCTAAAGACACAATATTAAAAAGACAAGTTAGTAAACTATTCCTGGAGGAGGGTGAGGAAGGGCTCTGTGTATATGAGCTCAGGATAATATGATCAGGTATGTAGTTTTCTGAGGGAGAGCTAATATTCTTTGGTTGAGTAATGGCAAATTCATATTGTTTAGAATTCAGTAATCCAATTAGCAGATGGTAGGTGGTTGACAGCCTTTTGTGAAGAATGAGTCATCCCATCGAGATTCTCACCTAGATAACATTTCTTTCTACACGGTGGTGAACAGAGGAGGAACCTGGAGGGAATCCAGGATTTTCCTTTAAAAACAACTCTTCAAAAATAAGAAAAATTGGGACACCTGGGTGGCTCAGTTGTTTGGCGGCTGTTTTTGGCTTGGGTCATGACCCCAGGGTCCTGAGATCAAGTCCCGCATTGGGCTCCTTGCTCAGCAGGGAGCCTGCTTCTCTGCCTCTGCCTGCCACTCTGCCTGCTTGTGCTCTCTCTCTCTCTCTCTGACAGATAAAGAAATAAAATCTTAAAAAAAAAAAAAAAGAAAGAAAGAAAAATTAGGGGCACCTGGGTGGCTTAGTCAGCTAAGCGTCTCACTCTTGATTTCAGGTCAGGCCGCAATCTCAGGGTTGTGAGATTGAGCCCCACATGGGGCTCCTCACTCAGCAGGGAGTCTGCTTGTCCCTATCCCTCCACTCCTCCTTGCTCTCTCTCTCTCAAAGAAATAAATTTAAAAAAATAAGAAAATTAGTAAGTGTTCAAGTCCATAAAGTTCTATCCGATAGAGCAGAAGGCCTGAAAACTCACATACAAGTCTGTTTTATTGTGTTTTCTTTGTTTCATTTTTACAAAGTTAACTAGGTAACTAACACATTAACATGTTAGTTACCAATACATAGAGATCAATAGATTTCAAATCTGGCAACCCTGAATGCTGATCCCACCACTTGGCAACAATCTGCTGGGTTGTGTGTAGAGAGCATTTAGGTATTCGAATGCCCTGTTGGAAAATGAAGATTTGAAGTAAAAAATTTTCAAAGAAGAAATTATCTGTTGTTTACTTTGGCTACAGAAAAATCTGCATAATGCTCCCATGAAATGTACGGCTTTTAGCAAAGTGACTGGCCAGTAAATCTGCCTGAAAGAATTACTTGCAAAACATACCCTTAAATAAAGAAATGAATCTGGTATTTAGTTATTGGATTTAAGCCAATTAAACTTGAGAAAGAAATAATTATTTTAATTTTAGAACAGGTGATCTTTACTCTTTCAGCCAATGGTAAACCACAGAAACAACTGTACATTAAACTTCATTATAATAAAATATCAGCATTAAGGGATTAAAAAGTGGTTTCAAATTATTTAGATATAGATTAAAAACAAAGAGGGCCACAACTTGCTTCTTTACCGCTACTTGAAATACATTCTGATCTGTCTGGACACAAATTCTAGTGATCTGGACTTTCAAGAAATGCAGAAGTCCTGGTTTTCTAAGAACTAGGATTCTATATTGAACTCATGGAATTTAACCTGAAATTACACAGAGTAAAGCCTAAGAAATCATTGGAAGCTGCAAACATGCTTTTATTTGCTTTTTCTAATTATAAATGTATACTGTCAAAAATTTAGAAACCAAAGAAGACTTTAGATTATTTTTCCCCCAACTTTTTATTTTGAAAAATTTCAAACCAACAGAACACAGATATGCAGGCCAAGGGTCCTCCCAGTTCTAATTCTGAGCCACATTTTACTTGGAGCTCCTTGGCAGTCAAAGTGAAGGGAAAAAACTGCCAGTTATATAATTCACATTGCCTGTAAGGAGAAAACATATCAGTTACTCAACGGTAGCCAAGTGTTTCATGACATTTGGCCTGAGAAAAAATTCTTTTTGTGTTCATTTAATAAGGACTACAAAGCAATATCACATACAACAGCCCTACTGTAATTGCATTGATGATTTCTGGAAACTACGGTCTCCTGGAATCCCTCGATGTTAACAGAAGGTGCCTGGTATGGTTGAACCCTGGCCCGAGCAGTTACTGTGTGACCTTGAGTAAAGTACTTAAACTTTCTGTGCCTGATTTATAAAAGTATTGTGATTAAAACCACATACCCCAAAAAGCCGTTATGGGGCTTAAATGAGTTACTACCTATTATGTACCTAAAACAGGACCTGGCACATAGTATCATCATTATTAGAGTAAATGCTAAAATGAAGGTGTGCACATGATGTAACAGTACAGAGCAAGGGCACTTAAACTAAGGGCCTGAGGAAAGAAGGATGCCTGTGCTGGTTCCAAATCTTAGTCTACTACTTAACTGCTGTTAGTATGACCTTGACCAGATTACTTCAACTTCGTGTTCTCACCTGCTAAAACAGAGATATAATGTCAGCTCTTGATACAATAAGCTGATGTCTGCAAAATTAAATGAGATAATATCTGAGAATTAAATAAGCAAAATGTAATAGAGTGTGTTATGTATAACAAATAGATGTTTCCTCTTGGATCTGGTGGAATAAATTCCTCTTATATTCAACTTGCACATATGTCCATTTTTTCCCAGTTCAACAGTGTACTTAGTTTAGAAGTAGTTATACATAAATAATCTTTCAGGTCACAACAAAACTACCTAAAAGGAATGTTAATGACTGGCACTGACTTAGCACAACTCTCATTTTTTAAATCACCATGGGAAATGTCATTGGTACAGTTACGTGCATTTTTGAAGCACATTGTGCCTACCTGAGAGAGTAGGTAAATACCTTGATTTCCATTGGACAAAACTCATTGCTCCCTTATCTGTATCACTTTATACATCCCTTATTTCACTTCATACAGATTTCTACTATAGCATGTAGTATACTGTGTTACAGTTAATAGTTCATTCAATTTGTACCTTGCTTTGCTTAAAAAAGAACTATGGCAATTAGCTACATACTTATGTGTTTATCTCCCTTCCAAAATTGTGAGCTTCTCAGATAACTTTGTCAAATCCATAGTATCTGGACAGAAGCTGGCATATAATATATTAACTCTCAATGTTTGGCGAAATAATCTGAGTAGGATTTGAAGTGTGCTGTTATAAGCAAATGAGCCTAATAGAAAGTTGGGATTACCTAGGAATTTATGTGCAAATCATAGACTCAGCCTGATCTCTCCTTGGGTAGAAGAGAAAACCAAAGCCTGGAACAGTTAAAGTGATTTGCCCAAAGTTACCTAGTTAGTTAATTGCCAGAACCAAGACTAGAGTTTCAAACTTCCATCAACCACTCCAGAGTCCAATCACTATATAGACCTGCCTTTTAGACCCCACTAATTTGATGTCTGTAACTACTACCTCACTAAAGTCATTATTATTGGTCACCAATCACTTTTGTGTTGTTAAATCCAGTCAGTGCTTTTCAGCCTTTGATATACTTGACCTACTTGTGATCTCTGACTCTGCTGACCCCGTCTCCATCTTACAATTCTTTTCAACCTTGGCTTTTGAGGCCTTATGGCCTTGAGGCATTATGCAAGTTCATTTGCCACTGCCTTTACAGCTAGAGCTTCCTGGGACTCTATCCTTGGTCTCCTTTATTGTTTCTTCTATATCTACTCCCAGATTGATCTCATCCATACCTAGGACTTAAATTACCAATTAAAAGTTAATGTCCTCTAAATCTATTTTATTTTGACTCAACTTCTCTCCTCTTTCATAGATCTGTGTAATTCAACTGCTTATTGGATATTTCCTTCTGGATGTGGAGGTTCCCTCCACGGGGACACAATGGGCAGTCTTTGAGAGAGCCTCAGAACTTTCACCCTTCTCTTTCAAATAAAAGAGAATGTGGCAGAAGACTAGCTATCATCTTTACTACTGACCGTATCAATTTCCTATTGCTGTTGTAACAAATATCACAAACTTAGTAAACAATACAAATTTATTACCTCACAGTTCTGGGGATTAGAAATCCTAAAATGAAGGTATTGGCAGAGCTGCATTATCTCTGGGGGATTTAAGGAAGACTCCCGTTTCCTTGCCTTTTCCAGCTTCCAGAAGGTGTCTGCATTCCTTGGCTCCATCTTCAATGCCAGCAGTGCAGATTCTTCAAATCTCTCTTTCTCTCTGACCTTTGTTTGCATCATCATATCTTTTTCCCTGATTCAGACCTTCCTACTTCCAAGCCCAGCCAAATAACCTAAAATAATCTCTTCATCTTAAGATCCTTAACTTAGTCCCATCTGCAAAGTCCCTTTTGCCAAGTAAGGGAGGGAACACATTCACAAGATTCTCTAGAATAGGACATGAACATCTTTGGGGGACCATCATTCTGTATAATACAACTGATGAAGTTGGTATTGGATATTACCTGTGAGCAGACAGCTTCCTAATACCAAATTATGAAATTAAATAGGTTTACTAACTTTGCGATCCTGGACCAGGCACCCTCAACCCCATCCCAGGTCCTGTTCCTGGAGAAGGAGAGAACACCAAGGCAACTCCTTGAAGGCAATTTTCTTTTAAGAGAAAAGGATGGGTTAGGCTATATATGTTCAGTTTCTCCTTTTAAATCACCAATCAGGAAGTCACTGCTTCAGGCAGTAGTGAGCTGGGGCAGGTGCAGTGGGAGGCCAGGAGTATTATATTAATGGATATCACTCCAAATGGAAAAAAACATCATGAGTGGAGATTGTTTCCCCAATAAGCAGATTTATATTTGAACTCATCACCATCTCATCCCACAAATCTGATCATCCTCCAAGACTATTACCACCACTGTCTTGTAACTTAATACAGAAACTGCTGGATAACCCAGACTCATCGTTCTTCCCATCTTGCTAAATGGTTCCACCATCTATTTCAGCACCCATACTAGAAACTTGATCTACGCACTTATCCCACACTCAGTGCTGTCAATTCTACCACCTTAACAACACTCACATTTATTCTTTCTCCTACATTCCCATTGCCAATACCTTTGTTAAGGCTCTTATCACTTCTTAACTGGAGTACAGCAATGGCCTCAATACTTGTCTCATGGCCTCAAGTCTTACTCTTCTCGTTCATTTTCGCTTCCATACCTTTGCTCATGAAACATCCTTTGCCTGGAATTATGTCCTTTTTAGTTAGTCTCCAACCCCCCACATCCTGGTACCCCAGTTTGTCTAAACAACAAGCAAAACTGACTATCCAACATCAGCCAGGATTAGACTTGAACCTAGGTTTCTCCGACTTCAAAGTCCCTGCTCTCTTCTGCTCTTGCTTCGCTGCCTTCTCCTATAATAAAAATATTTTAAAGTCTAATGGGCTTTATACTCTACAAAGTAAGTTTGCTACATTATTTCCTCTTAGCCTCACAATTCTGCCAGTAGGCAGGATGGGTACTGTTAGCCCCATTTATAAAATAAGTTAACGGGGGAATTCAAGGCTCGGTCCAGCACACCCTGCTGCTGGGTTAACGAGTGTCACTCAGCAGTCTTCCACGTTAACCGCGCCCTCAGCCCCTTCTGGTTCCACTCCCTGTACAACCTTGCTGCACTTCGCAGAAATACCGACGGGATCTGCGCGGGTCTGGACGAGGCCACTGCTCTTGCCACCACAGGCGCCGTGGAACCTCGCGGCAGGGACCTTCCCATCTGCAGTGACGCGATCGGTGACGCCATACAGTGACGTATGGTGACGTGACTTACCCGGAGCCAGGTGCCGGCAGGGCAGCCACACCCTGGGACCCCCAGCTCAGGAGGGCGACGGGTCGGGCGGGTGGGGAAACGCCGCAAAACCCGCCAGGGGCGACCTCCGACCCTAAACCCTCAGATCCCGCCTCCCCGCCGCCGACCGGTTGCTAAGTGACGCCAGCGCGCAGAGGCGCGTGCGCGGCCACGGCGGTGTGCGTGAAGGCGGACGCGCGCCGCGGCGGCGGCGGCGGCGGCGGCGGCGGCGAGGACGGCGGCGACGGCAGCGGCCGAGGGGGCGGTGGCTACGGGGGGCGTGCGGAGCAGGCGGAAGAGGCGTCCGTACGGGCTGCTAGGTCGCAGAGGAACATCGTTGGGGTGAGTAGCCGGGGCCTCGCAGGGGAGGTGGGGCCTGGCCGCACCTGCTGCGCGGGCCCGGGGCGCGAGAACGCGCGCCCCCACCGTACCCGCGCGCGCCACTCCACGCCCCTCTGCCGCTTTTTCTGGGGGCAGGGAAGGAGCGGGGACGGGGGCTGGCGAGGGTCAGTTCCTGGGCGCGGGCGCTCCGGGAAGCGGCAGTGAGGGGCCGGTGCTGACAGTGTGGTCCCGGAAGGTGTAGTGGGAAGTAGGTGTCTGGGGGCGTCGGGGTGGCTCTGCCAGGCTCCCAAACAGAGGAGTCGGAATCTGGAGAAGCCCAGGTTCCCAGAGCAGTCTCGCAACCTGCCTGAGACAAGGTTGACCGGGACCGAGAGGAGGCGGAACTGGGGACGCGGGGTTGGGGTTCGGAAAGTTTGGCATGCTGGGGCCTTCCCCGCCCCTGCCCTGGCTGGGCTCCAAGGAGGAGCCGGTTGTTATGGAGAGAGTTGTGAATCTGTGCCGGCGTGCGGCGTCAGACACACCCACGACCTGGGGAAAGCGATCTGTCAGTACTGATAGGGGGCGGCCAACCTGTTGCCTCGAGTTTCCAACTTCGCATGTATGTGCACGTGCCTAACGCACGCATACAACTTTGCCCTAGGCATTCTATCACATTGTTGCTAAGGATTTTGAGGCTGGGGGCGGATATCCATCCTAAGTTCTCACTTCCTCGTAGACCCAAATCAGCTGTTTCATTTCTCAGACCCCTGTTGTGTTTCTGCCATCATGAGGGCCAAGGAAGCAGGGAGGCACTGTTTTTTGTTTTCCTTAAGAGTAGTACAGAGTTGCTAATTACTAGGCAGAAAATACAGATTCTGTTCAACGGGCGGGCTAGAAAATGTTGGTGGTCGGGCAAGCCTGAGTGTAAGGTGCAGCAAATCATCAGACCAGTGCTCTTAGTGCGCTGGATACCTTCGTGAGTCAATGTGTGGCGGTCGGCGTCCTTGGGAGAAAAGAGTATTGGAGGTAGGGAAGAAGTCAGTATTTCCTGACTTTTGATTAAGGCAATGCCTAGAACTGGTACAGAAACTATCCTGAAATTTAATCGTGATCTGTGCAAGAAAATTGAAGAAAATAACTTGTGAGTTTTCATTCAGCTCTAAAACTTTGTGGTTCAGTTTCATAACTGAGGATCTGTAAAGTATGCTGCCTGAGGTGCTTGCGTCTTGGAACCAATAATAACCTTGCTCTGCAGCATTTAGAGTACTGAAAATTCAGTGTGCCTTGCTTTCCGGACTGTACCAGTTTTTAGGACAGGTATCAGGTCATTTTTATTCATGGCCATCTCTTAAGCATCTACAGAAGTTTGCCGCAGAGTAGGCACACAATAGGTATTTTTTAAATATATTGTGCTGTGTCTGAGTGTTTATTAATGTACAGCAAATATTTAATTTAGTTCATCAAGTAGCTGACACATGTGCCCCCCTGCCCTATACCATGTAATATGTGGGAGGAGGGTTGTGGGTACAAATGACATAGAAGACCTGTTTTTTTGTTTGTTTGTTTTGTTTTTTTAAAGAGCAAACAGTCTGGCTGGGAAAACAAAGCATATGTATGTCAAGTCATCATGAAACCAAATGAGGCAATATGTAAAAAAGTGCTGTGTGAGGAGCTGTACTTTAAGTGCAGGGGATATTTAGAAAAGTTAAGACCTGTGGTGGGCTAAGTTAGTGAACTCTTTGGGAGAGGTAAGATTTGATCTGGTCTTTGAAAGAGCTATCAAATTTGAATTAGAGAAGAGATAAGAAATCACATGTTGAGAAAATCGTGTGAGTGTGGTTTATGGGGGACATATTGAGGGGACAGACCTTCGGGTCCTGCCCAGTGAATGGGGTAGGAGACCTCTGATAGGGAGATACCGGAGAGATAAGGTTTAGCAGATTGGGAAGGGAAAGTGTTAAGACTAAGGCAGGCTTATCAGCATCCCACTGATAATGGGATAGGGCCTGCTTGTTGGATGGGATGGGAGCTGTGTTAAAATAGAGTCTTAGACAAGTCTTAGACAAGTCTTACTTAAACTTAAGGGATATTATGGTTGAATCCCAGGATCAGGTTGTTGTGTACTTCTGATTTCAGTTACTAATTTGAATAAATGCCTCACTAATGTGAATGTATCTTATGTATTTAGTCAGCAGTGCATGTCCCCATTTCTAAAATCTACCTGATGTGCTTGGCCTCTTCATTGGAAATCTGAAATGATGTACCCAAAGCAATTATCCAGCCACTCTCGGTGACACAGTTTTGCTTGGGATTATCTCTTACAGTGGTCTGTGAGGATTGTAGTTACTGCTGATCCTGTAAAATATACAAATAATGTTTGCTGGGAAAGGAGTCTATTTGAAGAAAGATGCTAAAAAGTATTGACAAAAAGATTTGAGAAAATTAAAAATTAAAAATGTTGCCGCTGAATACTGAACCTTTGGTCTTCATAAAATCTTTTGTTGTTATGTGGAAATTCTCTTGAGTGGTGCATAAACCTGAAGTTGAATTGCTGACCTACCCTGTGTAAAGTTGCAACATCAAATGTTGCATTATTTAACAACTCAGCAAATGTTTATTGGGTGCTGGCTATGGCTAGATACTGTGGTGGGTGCTGGGAACACAAACAGTAAGACATGGTCTACCTCCTGAGATACTGAGTGTTCATCAGACTAGACGAACACCTAAATGTGGTGTGTTATAAGAGTTAATCACTTTGGAATAAGTAAAATGCTGAGGCCATTGATGACTTTGGCTGAGGAAAAACTGATAGAATCAGGAAAAGCTTTAAAGAGAAGAGGATAGAACTTAGCCCTGCAAGTTAAGTAGAATTTTGCACATGTAAAAGGGAAAACAAGCGTTCTAAGCAGAGGGGAGAGCATAAGCAAAGTTGTCAAAGATTAAAAATAATGGTTTTCGAAACACCTTGAGTTGTTTCTTGATGAGACAAGAAAGATCTATTTGGAGCCAAATTATGATGGGGTTTTCCATTCCATTCTAAAAAGCCTAGACTTTCTTCCTTCCAATGCCACCCCCATGTTGGTGATGGAGTGCTTTGGAAAGTGGACTAATCAAATCAGAAAGTTAACTCGCAGTTCCTGTGCAGAATTGCATTAGCGTGGAGAGCCAGGGAGACCAGTTAGGATGTAGATAAGAGATGCGGAGAGCCTAAAGAGGGAGAGTGGAAATGGGTGGACTGTAGAGATATTTTAGATGTTAAAATCTCTAAATATTATGACCAGCTAGAGGTGAGAAAGTGAGAAGTCAAAGATGTGTATGGCTTGAGTAACTGGTGATTATGACATTAAATTAGAAAACACAGGAGGAAGAACAGATACGCAGTGGAGAGAGGAAATGATGGCATGTTAAATATCAGGTCCCTGTGTAGAGTTTAGAGAGAGCCAGTAGGTGATTGGGACTTCTACTCCAGAGTTGATGAGACAGTTTAGGAATAATTGTGACAATCTCCAAGGCTATGGAAATAGTACTTTTCTAGGTGTGAGTATAGTAGCTAATGCCGTGGACTTTGGAGTTGGGAAAACCTGAGATCAGATCTATTTCACTTATTCGTTGGGTTGGGTGACCACAGGCAAGTTATTTAACATCTCTAAGCCTTAATGTCTTCCAAAAAGTGGGGTTAATAATACCTTAAAGAATCGTTGTGGAAATTAAATAAGATAGTATGTGCACAATGATTGGCACAGTGCCTAGCTTGTAAATGCTTAATAAACGAGAGCTGTTGCTATTAGTAGTGGTAGTTATAGTTAGCATTGTAGAGGTCGTAGAAGAAGATATAACTACCCAAAAATTGGAGAATGAGAACTGAAAGGACAAGGAGTGGAACTTTTGGACATCAACACTTAGATCAAACTTCAATTGGTCCTCAGACTTCAGCTTGCATCAGAAACACATGAGGCCTTGATAAAACACAAATTGCCGGGCTCCACACCCATAGTTTCTGATTGAGTAGGTCTGAGTGGGGTCGAGAATTTGCATTTCAAACAAGTTCTCAGGTGATGCTGATGCTGGTATTCCCACGACCACACTTTGAGAATTACTGACTTAAAGACTGGATGAAAGAGAAACCAGCATTGAGACTAACAAAGAGATTGAGGTGAACGGAGAACCAGGAGAGAGTGCAGAGAAGGTTAGGGAGGTAGCAGCCTGAAGACTCTGTAGATCTACCAGTGTTCTTTCCAGTTCCATAGGCCTCATCACATTCTTATTTCTGTCTTCCCCAGAATTTGGAATAATGCTTAGCACATAGCATTGCTTGAATGAACCTTGGAAGCCCCTTAATACTGTCCATGTGTATGATTGCACATACTTCACACAGATTTCATTCATCCTCTTATATCTATGCTGAGTCATAGAAAAGGTACTGTTTCTAATTTTACACACACACACATGCAATAATTACAGAAAGTTTCTTTCAAATAGCTGATGCCTTAGCTAGGTGCTATGATTTCATGTTAGATGTCCTAACCAACGCCCTTTCATTTTTAATGTCACAGTCCAGTTTGCAAAATAATTGTCAATAACAAGTGTCAAGATTACAGTCTGTCTTGTATGAGGCACTTTGCAGGTTTATATTATAAGCAAATAATATACTCCCTGTACCTTGGAAGTTTACGATAGGATTGTCAAAGAAAGCAGGAGGAGATCACAGAAATGTGGATCAAGAGGAACCTGAATATGAAGACTCATTCCTTGTTTGCCAATATACTTTGGATCTTCTTTTATTTTTATTTATATATATATATATATATATATATATATATATATATATATATATATATATTTTTATACTTTGGATCTTATGTGTCTCACATACTGAGGACTTTTGGCATATAGAACAAATGTTAATTCTCGTCCCGGACAGGAATCTGTAAGAGAATTCCATGGTATAAGAAAATCAAACACTAGTTGTGCAAAGATACAAGCACATAGTAAAGAGATTTCAGGAGGTAAGTTGTAGTTTCATGACTAGCTAGTTAGCTACTCACCATGCTTCCTGGGCTCTTGGTCTGTCTTATTTATTCTGTCAACATTTGTTAAGTAATTACCATGTGCCAGAAACTGTGTAAAGTGCTGGCCGTACAGAACTAATTGCTCTGGGCATCTAACCCTGGCTTTAGTGTGTGAGTGAGTGTGGATGAGTGTGGACATATGTTGTCAGGGGAAGATCTGGTACTTGCATTTTATAATCTTAAGAATATATTAAAAAAAAAGAAGAAGAATATATTGATATGAGCAGACATCAAGGACTTGAAGTTAAATTCATTCAGTCTTATGTATGCAAGGAGCCATGCAAAAAATATAAAAATGAATAAAAATTTTTGAAGATTTATTTATTTGAGAGAGCGGAAGAGAGCATGAGCAGGAGGGCCAGAAGGAAAGAGAGAGAAAGAGGGGGAGAGAGAGAGAGGGAAACTCAAGCAGACTCTGCTGAGCATGGAGCCTGACATGGGGCTCTATCTCAGGACCCTGAGATCATGACCTGAGCCAAAACCAACAGTGGGATGCTTAACCGACTATGCCACCCAGGTGCCCCAATAAACATGAAGTTTTAAGCAATCAAAGAATATATACTTTGGTAGAGAAGAAAAAATGTATTTACAATACTACATAAATATGATAAATGCTATATAAAGATTGGTCACAGACTAGGTTCTCCAACGCTTGTTGAGTGCCTGAGTGTTCAGTTGTGATTTCAATTCATACATTACTATAATGTTCCAGAAATTGTAATGTCATAAATCCATGTTAATTTCTTGGACTGCCTTTTGCATCTTTATATGATACCAAAAAATATCTGGCAGTCTGTGTCCTTGTTGTCTTGGTTTGGGAAATATAGTACATGTAAGCAAAAGGGTTATTAACAACTAGCTATTGTTTGTAAAGTCACTGTGTTATGCTAGGCCCTTTCTATATGTCATTTAATCCTTATAATAACAGGTTTATAAATTGAGTATTATCCTCATTGAACTAATAAAGCGACTGAGATACAAAATGGGGAGAAAAGTTTGCATGCCATTTGTGGCTAGTGTGGCAGGATAGGGCTTCAGCCCCAGTCCTGGACTCCAGAGCCAGTGTTCTTCATGTCACCTAAAGCGTCAACATGGGGCCTTAGCATGCAAATGTCCAGATGGAGAAATCCCATCTTGTTTTTGCTGATTTGGGGAACATTATTGGAGGAAGTTAGAATTTTAATAATTGCCTGAATGATTGAAGACAACTTAATAATACTTTTGGGCTAGAGGGGGAAAGGAGGTAGACTTTTAAAAGCCCCAGTGCTAAGTCTCCTGTGAAGACATGGCTATTTTTTTTTTTTAAAGATTTTATTTATTTATTTGACAGAGAGATAAAGAGCACAAGCAGGCAGAGCAGCAGGCAGAGGGAGAGGGAGAAGCAGGCTCCCCGCTGAGCAGGGAGCCCGATGTGGGACTCGATCCCAGGACCCCGAGATCATGACGTGAGTCGAAGGCAGCCGTTTAACCTACTGAGCCACCCAGGCGTCCCTGAGATATGGTTGTTATTTGACCTCACATTTTTTGGCTGACTGACAAGAGATTTTACATAAATGTCAGATTTTCTACTTTTCTATATATAGGTACGAAAGTCTTCAATAAGACGAACTGTACTTTTCCAAGCTAATGACATTTAAAGTAAATTCAGAACTCCTTTTTTATCACTTAGTGAAAAATACCTTGCTCCTCACCCTAAACAGTATATAATTCTCTTCCTTCTCTCTACACCATTTATTCCTTCTACCCACCCACGTGTTCATTTTTTAATCTATTTACAAGTTAAATAATTATCTGTATATTTTATTTGACGTATCCCGTTTGGGTCCTATTTTTTATAGTCCTCAGATTACAACTGTAAGCATCTTTGTAAAACAGAGTCAGTTCTGGCTAATTTCACAATTAATACTTTTATAAAATTATAATTTTACAAATGGATAAATATTAAACCCGGTATTATCTATTGCTATGTAACAAATTACCCCACCCCCCCAAATTAGCAGCCTAAAACAACAGACTTTTTTTTTTAAGAGAGGGAAAGAGAGAGAAGGCGGAGAGGGAAGGGACAAAGGGAGCGAGGGACTCTTAAGCAGGCTCTGTACCCAGCTCAGAGCCTGACGGGGAGCTCTTTTTCACAACCCCAAGATCATGACCTGAGCTGAAATCAAGAGTTGGAGGCCCAACCAACTGAGCCACCCAGGCGCCCCTAAACATTTCTTATCTAATGATTTCTGTGGGTTAGGAATTCATTTGCAGCTTAGTTGGATGGTTTTGGCTCAGCGTCTCTGATGAATTGCCCTCCCCTGTTGACCAGGACTGCCACAGTCATCCGTAGGCTTGATTGGGACTGGAGGGTCTGCTTCTAAGATGGCTGCCTCGCATGGCTCTTGGCACAAGGCATTAGGTCTTTTATTGGACTGTTTGAGTATCCTCACAATATGTCAGCTGGTTTCACCCAGAGCAAGTGATGCAAGAGGAAGGTGGATACCACATGCATTTTATGGCCTGTTTTGAAAACGCCCACTGCTACTTCTGCTCTATTCCATTTGTTATAAACAAGTCTTTAAGACCAGCCCACACTCAAGGGAAGGCAATTAGGCTCTACTTTTTTTTTGCTGGGTCGGGGGGGATGGTGGGTCAAAGAATTTGTAGACATATTTTGTTTTATTTTATTTTTTTGTAGACATATTTTAAAATACGATAAATCCTTTGTCATATGAAGCTATTTCCTCAGCCGAAATCGTCTCTCTCTCTTTTTTTTTAAAGATTTTATTTATTTATTTATTTGACAGAGAGAGAGAGAGCACGCGCGAGAGCATGCAAGAGTGGAGTGAGGGGCAGAAGGAGAGGGAGAAGCAGACTCCCTGCTGAGCAGGTACCCCACGTGGGGCTCCAACCCAGTACCCTGATATCATGACCCGAGCTGAAGGCAGATGCTTAACTGACTGAGCCACCCAGGTGCCCCTGATTGTCTCTACTGTCACCATGTAGTAATGTAGTAATTTTTCTGACTTGTGTATTCACAGTATTTTCTGGAAATGTTCTGAAGTCAAGGTAGTGTTTTTTAAAATCTAAAGCAAGTCTTCACAGATTACAGATTTGTTGGTGATTCCTTGAAGTTTTGTATCTATTTCATTAGCTGCAGTTCTAATACTGCCGGAAAGCTTTCATTTTTATCCTATTTTATACATTTATTCTTCTATCGTTTCATTTACACTATTTAATGATTTCCACGATTAATCTTAAGTAGAACCAAACATTTCAAGGCCAATTGATTTACCTTCCAAACTTTTATTTTTTATTTTTTTAAAGATTATTTATTTATTTATTTGACAAAGAGAGAGAGAGAGATCACAAGTAGGCAGAGAGGCAGGCAGAGAGAGAGGGGGAAGTAGGCTCCCTGCTGAGGAGAGAGCCCGATGAGGGGCTCAATCCCAGGACCCTGAGATCACTACCTGAGCCGAAGGCAGAGGCTTTAACCCACTGAGCCACCCAGGCGCCCCTCCTTCCAAACTTTTAGAAGAAAAGTGCTTACTTTGGTGGAAGACAGGCATTTCAGCTTCCACAGGGCACAGTGACTTTGGGTTTCATGGCTTGGATGAGGCTTTTAACTTTGTTCAAGTCCTTTGGGTACTTGAGAAACTCTTCTTGAGTAGGATTCTTAAGTAGCTCCATTAGATTCCAAATCTCATTCTTTTGAAAATGTATATAGAATATAGTTGGTTTAGGCAGAGAACCTTTTTGGAACATCACAGTTAGGTTCATATTTTGGCACTTTATTTCTTTAGATTTTTTCTTTTTTTTTTTTAAGATTTTTATTTATTTTAGAGAGAGAGAGAGAGCACGAGCAGGGGGAGGGGCAGAGGGAGAGAGAGAGAGAGAGAATGTCAAGCAGACACTGCACTGAGCATGGAGCCTGACCTGGGGCTCAATCTCACGACCCTGAGATCACAACCTAAGCCAAAACCAAGAGTCAGAGGCTTACCCCTGAGCCATCCAGGCGCCCCTATTTCTTTAGATGTTAACCACATCTAGATTTTACTGTCCCTACCCCCAACAGGTATGGGATATGTTTTATCCCCTAAGTATACCCATTAAACACTTACAGGTTACTTATCCTATTTTTGAACCTTATATAAAATCATATGTGTGTGTTCTTTGTGTTGGGATTATTTAATTTAAAATTACATTTTGAGATTTATTCATCTCATTGCATACAGCTGATTTTTCATTTTCACTGCCACATAGTATTCCATTTCAGGACTGTACAATTTATCCTTTCTATTTTTGGTGGACATTTTGGTTGTTTCTAGGGCCTTTTGTGTTTTAGCTAGGATATTCTTGTACATGCTCATGAACATCTCTTACCTTAGCGTATAATAGAGTAATATTACTGAGTCATATGGTGTGCAGATCTTCAATATCAGTAGATAGATAAAATCAGGCTTTTCTAAAGTGGTTAAACCATTTAAATACTTCTATTTATTTTTGAGTCTTTATATTTTCAGTATGAGGCTCACTTATATCCAGCCACCTAATACTCATTCTATAGTTTTCAGTACTTTCCTGAAATCCTAGAGATGGAGAAGGTAGCTTAATGAAGAAATCCCCTTTGTAACAAATCAACTCATTATATTTTTAAAAAAATCAGTTTTAAGGAGGTAATATATGGACATGGTACAAAACTAAAAAATACAAAGGGTTATGCAGCAGAAAGTAGGTCTTCCTTTCATCCTTACCCAACAGACATCCAGTTTTTCCTTCTGGAAGCAGCCACTATTAGCACTGATATATTGATTTAGTCAACAAATTTTCATTGAGTGCCACGTAAACACCAGAAATTGTTCTAGTGTTTGGAGATAGAGGGATGAACAAAGCAGGAAAGATATGCTCTCCTTCATGGAGGCTTCCATTCTATTAGGGGTGATTAAAAGTAGTAAAGATTCCTATATACCTTTTCAGAAATATTCTGTGTGTAAATGGCACATTCTTATGTTTATTCCTAAACATAAATGTCACATACTACATTACTGCATCTTGCTTTTTCCTCATTGTATCTTGGAGGCTGTTCCATGTCAGTATATGAAAAGCCTGCCTCATTCTCTTTAGCAGCTCTTACAATGTTCCATTCATTTTATGGTTGTTGTCAGGAAAAAAAAATTGTGGAAGACTGAAATGGGCATAAAAAAATCACTGACTGTCCTATCTAGTGCACTCTTCTGGGCTATCTGTGCCTTTCATTGTTTTTGAGCTATTTTATAACTATAAATTGTAGAAAACTGACGGTATTGCAGATGATTCTTGTTCATAGAAACACAAGTGGATTTTGTCCAGTGGAATGCAATTGAATGTTGCCCTGGGGATATTGACTAGTTTTGCATCTATTTGTAAAGTAACGTTAGCATTCCGGATAGCATGCGTATCTGTGTGTATGTGCGTCTATGTGTATGTTTTTTGACTTCTTCTTTGAACTCTTTATAATATCTTACCGAATGCTTCATTTATTTAGTGATTTAAATAAAATCTTTGATATGTTTTATATCTATATCATGATTTATATGTGTCATGATTTTACTTTTTTACAAAATTAGCTTTTAACATATATATCGTAATAACTCCCTTTTTGATGGACATTTCATTTCTTTATAAAGTAATTCATACCAGTTTTAGACGGTTTTAATGGTTAGGAAAATCTGTGCTGTCATGAAGTTGTATTTCATGATGCTTTGACAAGGAGCTTAATGGACGTGAGAGTTCCGGTAATTCTTCCCTCAAGTATTATGACCTAGTCCCTGCCCTCAAGGAGTTTGTAGTCTAGTGGAGGAGGAGTAAGAATGATATCAGATGAAGCGTAGCATGGATATTGGATAGTCTACCAAGAAATAGCTAAGGGCGAGAAAGAACTGCATGGTCTTTCTTTCCTCCCAGCATGCTTTTTCTCACAGGCCCCTGGTCTGTGCTTGCAGAGACGGAACTGGCCGTCTCCCTCATTGTGGTGCCAGCTGCCAGTGTATTTGTTTTTATGCTGGCTATGGAGCTAGTCAAGTCTTGGGGAGTCAAGTGGAATCCCAGGGCTCCAGTTACCAGCATAGTGGTTTGTCTGTTCTTATAGATGGTGGCATTAGCAAGAGAATATAGTGGAGTCGCATAGTTGGGGTGGGAGTGGGTTAGTGCTTATATTCTAAAATCGGGACGAAATGTAAAAATCAGGTAGTGTGAAATTTTTCTTTGGAAGACCCTTTAATGCCTCCAAAATACCATATCATGGTTCTCTTAATACAGGAATGTCCTAAAATAAGCTAATTTGAATTATGAGAATTTAATTTCACTAGAAGTTTTGCTTGACACCCCTAATTTGGCTTATCAATACCTCACTATTACTCACCATTTCCTGGCGTGCCTCTAAAGCACCACTATGAAATTGTCTTTGCAGTTATGTACCTGGTGCTTGATAAAGTTCTCTCAGATACTTAAGTTTCTTATTCTGTTAGTAGTAATCGTGGGTGCAGTTGCATTGTTTTCATTGATTTCCTTGCTCTTTCTACTGTTGTCACCCCTCCATTAAAGGTTTAATTACCCAAACATTCACATATGTAACTACTGAGGAATCGTGTACCATTTATTTCGGTGAACTTTATTAAATTCTTTTGAGGGTGAAGAAATCACCCTCTCAAAGTTTTTAAAGGAAGGGTTAATTTTCCTAAGGCACGATAACTGTTCTACCATCTCTCTTCCTCTCTGTTGTCAGTTTCTTTTCGGCCTTCAATTAATGTTTTTTACTGCCTCAACTTATTTGTCAGTGATTGAGAAACTTCTAAAATAGCTCATACCTTGTTTTAAGCTTGGGTACAATAAGGAACATTGAGTGGAGTCAAGCGATGGGTAGCTCTCTCTATTTTGAGGACTCCTTCTATATAAATAATTGAATTCACATAAATTAAATTTGAGTATGATGTGATGCATTTATGGTGAGAGTTGACCTAATTCAGATGGAATTGGAGAGGAGATTCCCAGGCAGCATCCCTCTCATCGATGCAGACCTTTTTTTTTTTTTTTTTTAAAGATTTTATTTATTTATTTGACAGAGAGAGATCACAAGTAGGCAGAGGGGCAGGCAGAGAGAGAAGGGGAAGCAGGCTCCCTGCTGAGCAGAGAGCCCGATGCGGGGCTCAATCCCAGGACCCTGAGATCATGACCTGAGCTGAAGGCAGAGGCTTTAACCCGCTGAGCCACCCAGGCGCCCCTCGTGTTTTATAGTTACCACCTTTAATCCTCTGGGACATTCATAAGTGAAAATATGGAGGTGCAGAGAAGTGAGTAACTTGCTCAAGTTCATGGCTTGACCTTGCAAAGAGTTCAGAGAGGGAATTCCAAAGTATAGAGGTCTGACTCCTTTTAGTTGGAGAATCATTTAAAAAGTGTTAAACCAGGGAGTAGCTTGATTATATCTTAATTTTAGATTGGTTATTGTGCAAACCCAGTAGAGATGGAATTGAGGGGGACAAAAATGGAGGTGGAGAGATAGTTTGGAAACTGTCAGAGCAGTGCAGGTAAGAGATGATTGAAACCTGAACTGGAGTAGAAGTTATTAGACAGGCATAGGAGGGATGAATTAGAGGAATAATATTTAGGAGGTAAAATTACAAGATCTTGGGGCTCCTGGGTGGTTTAGTTTGTTAAGTGTCTGACTCTTGGTTTCGACTCACATCATGATCTCAGGGTCATGAGATCAAACCCCGCGTTGGGATCCATACTCAGAGTATAGTCTTCTTGAGATTCTCTCTCTCTCTCTGCCCCTTTCCCTACTCATGCTCTCTCTTTCTCTCTCAAATAAGTAAATCTTAAAAAAAAAAGATCTAATTAATTGATTAAACAAGGTGGGGCCAGGGTAAGGAAGAAGTCAAGGGAAATGTACAGGTTTTTAGCATAGGTTACTTGTGTGGTATGCCGCATATTAAGATAAAGGACACTGGAGGAAGACATGCATTAAGAGAAGATTAATTTGGTATTGAGTATGCTGATTTGAACTGCCAGTGGGGACATGTGGTGGAATAATATTGTAGGCATATGAGTCTGTACATACGAATCTGAAATTCAGATATGTCTGGCCTTGAGATGGAGATTTGGAAATTAACAGGTAGTAGTTGAAACCAGAAGGAATGATAAACTCACAAGGAAGCCCTGGGGAATATAACTCTTAAGGACATGGTAGTGAAAGAAGAGACAGAGGTAAAAGGAGAACCAGGAGAAGAGAGTGTCACAGAGGCCAAGGGAGTAGAGTTACAAGAAGGGTATTTTCAAGAGTGTCACATGCTGCAGAGAGATCCAGAAAGGTAAGAATGGAAAAGCAAATTTTGGATATTCCAACTAAGAAGTCATTGATGACTGTGGTAAGAGTGGTTTCAGTGGGGTGGTGGGCTGATGGTGAGGCTTTAGTGGATTCAGGAGTGAATTGGAGGTTAGAAAGAGGAGGCCACAGGTGTGGATACTCTTGTGAAAAGTTCGAATAAAACTGGAAAAGGGATGAGAAAATATGTGTGAAGTGCAAGGCTGAACAACCAGCTCTAAAGTCTTCATGCCGCCAACCTTGAGGAAGCTGGTTTGGGCTCAGTCCAACAAGTTGAAAGTTCTTGAAACTTTTGGAGAGTGTAAACTCAAATCCTGACAGTTGGGGTCAGCTGCTTCCTTTGTAGCCTTCTAGTAGTCCGTCTGTTCTCCAGTGGACTACAATTTGGTACAATTTGTTGTCAGTGAACTATGTATGTCAGAAAGTCATCACCAAAGTGCTTCATCCTAAATGATACTTTGGCAAAAAAAAAAAAAAAAAGTGATGGAAGAGATTAGTGGAGGAAACCCTGGGAAGGAAAATGTGTCAACCATTATGTCCTTCACATGTTTTATTTTATATTATTTTATTGCATTCTCATAGCCACCATATTGGGGGTGGGGTTATCTCCACTTTCTCAATGTGAGGAATTGAGATCCTATAGCCTTATCTCTCCTTATCTTATCCCAGGTTCTGCCACTGATGATTGTGACCTTGGAGAAGTTTCTCAGTTTCCTCATCTATAAAAAGTTGTAGGTTTTGATCCTGAAGTCCTTTCCAGCTCTAGGGTTCTAGGAATCTGAATATTTATTAATAGTGTTGCTATTTGGGCATGAAAAAAAGTCTGTTCAGGGAATTTCCCCCCTTTCGGTGAATTAATAACTTAATAGTAACACTGTCAGATTGTTCAGACCAAATAATCTATTTTCCCATCACAAAGTGAGTACCCATTATGTATGTGGCCTTAGAAGGCTACTGTAAAATAAATCAAGTAAATAGGCTTGGTGACAGGCTCTCCATCAACTGTTACTAGCCCTGGGCACATGGGCAAATAGCTACCTGCAAGATTGTGTGATGATTTGAAAGTGTGTTATAGGTTAAGTGCTAAGTATTTTTATTAATTTAGGAAGTACTTTGGCATGTGGCCTTTAAAAATTACATTATTATATTATCATAAATCTTGATTCAGGCAACAAAACGTATTTACTATGGCCAGCTTCACAGCTGGGGTGAAATATTTTATAGCGTGTATAATGAGCCACTAGATGATGGTGATTCTCTGTTCACATTTGAAAGATGAGAGTTAGGAAATGAATTAGAGGCTTTAAAGGACTATTTAATTGTGAAAATTAATTTCAAGGAACAGTATCATGTGCTCAGTGAGTACTTAATATTTTGAGGAGGAGGAGGCAAAAAAGGGAATTACGCGCTTTTGAACCTTCTTAAGTCCATTTTGGAAAAAGGTTAGGAAAAAAGTATAATGCGAATGTGACTTTCAAAGACATGCTCTACAACAGTGATAGAAAAAAAGCAAAATTAACCAATAGTAGGCATTTTGAGAGTAACTATTTTCTGTTTGAAGCCAGTGTGTTCCAGATACACTGATCCTTGCAAGCAGAGGTTTTCAGTGGATATAGAATCTCCCTTCGGAAGACATCTTGAAAAAAGGGACATTTTTGTTTTTGTTTTTTTTAAAGATTTTATTTATTTGAACAGAGAGCACAAGCAGGGAGAGTGGCAGAGGGAGAGGGAAAGCCAGCTCCCCTCCCCCAGCAGGGAGCCCAAAGTGGGGCTCAATCCCAGGACCCCAGGATCATGACCTGAGCCGATGGCAGATACTTAACCCACTGAGCCACCCAGGCGCCCCAGGACGTTTTTGTTTTGTAACGTGGTTGAGATACATTTTATTTTATTATAAATTATTTGATTTTGATTTTGATTTTTCCCTTCTATTTTAGCCAGTGTATTTTTAAATGTGCTTAGTAGATTCTAAATCTCAGTGTGTTTTTTGGGGGGTGTGTTAACAAGGTATTTGTTATAAAAAGTAAGCCTTGGGTCTGATGGGCTTGATGGCCATTGTATTAGTTTTCTGTTGGTGCATAACAATGTACCACAAACTTCCAGCTTAAGGCAACAGCCATTTTTAGCTTACGGTTTTTGTAGGTCAGAAGTCCAGGCACAGTATAGCTGTATTGTTTGCTCACGGTCTCCCCAGGCAGAAGTCTAGGTGTCTGCAGAGGCTACAATCTCATCCTCTACCCTAGCTCAGTGGTGGTAGGCAGAACTCAATTCCTTGTGCTCACGTGACTGAGGGCCTCATTTTCTTGCTGGCTATAAGCAGGGGGGTCACTCTCAGGTCCTAAACATGTGACCTGCTCACAGCCTGGCAACTTCTTCAGAGCCAGCAGGAGAATCCTTCCAGTCTGCTATAAAACAGTCATACACACACACACACACACATCTATATATAAGGTAGCCTAATGATATGGACGACTATCCCATATTCACAGGGACTGCCCAAACTCAAGGGAAGGGGATTGATTATACAGGATGCGTACACCAGGGGGTGGAAATCATGGGGGGCCATCTTAGAATTTAACCTGGCCACTAGTATCAACTCTTCATAATTCTTTTAAAATTTTTTAAATTTTTTTAAAAGATTTTATTTCTTTCTTTGAGAGAGATCACAAGCAGGGGAGAGGGGTAGAGAGAGAAGAAAACTTCCCTCTGAGCAGGGAGCCCAACATGGGACTTGATCCCAGGACTCCGGGACCATGACCCAGCTGAAGGCAGGCACTTAACTGACTGAGCCACCCAGGCACCCAATACCTCTGTCTCTTACCTATGTCAGTGGAGTTCACTTATTTGAAAGGGGACCCACAAGCTACTTTAAGCGTTAGTATAGGTGTTGAGTACCTCTGTGCAACAGATACTTTTCTAGGCACTGAGATGAACAGGGCAGAGTCTTTGTCCCCATGGAGGTTATCTTCTAGTGATAAGTGCAGTGAAGAGAGTAAGATGGGATAGAGGACTAGAAATGGGGTGAGGGTCGGTGTTCTCTTAGGGAAGGCAGTCAGGGAACCGACATCTGAATGGTGAATAGCCAGTAGTGTGGACCCAGAGAACAAAACATTCTGGCAGAGGGAAGGTAATTATAAGGACCCTGAGTTCAGGGACAAGCTGGTCTATGTTTAAGGAACAGCAGGGCCAGAGTGGGGAAGTAGAATGTGTGAGGAGAGGGGGAGGAGACAAGTTTGGGGAGGTGGCTGGGTGTCACCATATGCAGAGCCCGGTAGGCCTTGGTAAAGAGTATGATATTTATTTAAGATGAGATAGGAAGGCATGAAAGGGTTGTAAGCAATGGAGTGACCAATCTGATTTTGCAAAAGATTTGTGTTGGGAAATGGCCTCTCGAGGGGGAAAACTGATGTATAAATAAATACAAAGAGATGAATTCTACGAAGGAAATGATTACAGTATACGAATGCAGATGACAAGGGACCTTGGCTCTACTAAAGTCAAGGAAAGCTGCCTGAGGAAATGGCACTATAGTCACACCTGGGGGGTGGAAGGTGAAAGAGGAAGGGTGGTCCCAGAGAGGGAACAGCTTGTGTATGCCAAGGCTCTGTGGCATAAGGGATCTTGTCAAGTGAGGGACCGTTAGGGGACATGGTGGTGGAGTTAGACAGGAGCCAGATTCCACAAGCCTCGAAGGCCTTGTTAAATGTTTTCCTCTTGTTCTTTCATGTCAAGAGCGTTGGGAAGCCACGAAAGAGTTTTAAGCGGGAGTGGGTGTCATAAAGGGAGGGGTTGAGGGAAACAGTTCATTAGCAGCTTTGTAACTTGACAGATTCCAGTTTGGCTGATGTGTGGATGTGTGATGTGATGTCTATTGTGAGATGGCTGATGTGATGTCTAAACCGTGGTTTAGAGTGGAAGCAGGGAGCTCAGTTAGGAGCTAAGTGATGGTCCAAGTGAGAGACAAGCATGGTGTGGACTAGAATGGTAGCATAGAATTTGTCAAGAAGTAAATCAATTTCAGAGCTCATTTAAGAGGTAAAACCAAAAGACTTCCTGCTGGCTTAGATATGGGAAGTGTGGTCGAGAGAGGTGTCATTCTGGTTTCTATAACTGGGTTCGCTGAGCTGGGAACACTGGATGGGGACAGTTTTTTCGGGGAGAGAGAGCATAGTATAAAGTGAGTTTTGAAGGACCTTTGAGGTAACCAAGTGAAGATGTAAAGTAGGCAGTAGTATATAGAGGGCTGGAATGCAGAGAAGAGGTCTGTTAATATCTATGTGGCCTTTTTTGTTAATTTTGAGGACTTAAATATACCTGGCACTGTATTAGATTCTGAGGATGTAAAGAGGAGTAAGATGTTCATTCAGTATTTGTTGAGTACCGACAGGCATTGTGTCATGGTTATTACCCTCTGTGAGCTTACTTACCATCAAGGCAAGTCGATAACAAAATCCCAGTGCAGGGTATGGGGGCAGTGAAAGAGGGAAACAGAGCATGTAAAAGGGGCACCTGACCTAGACTGGCAACATCAGTGAAGGCTCTTGCTGAAAAGCATGAAACCTGTTCTGAGCCTTGGAAGAAGATGCAGAATTAGCCAGACAAGGGGAATATAAGAAGTACCAGTAGTAACCTGGTCATATGAGAGGAGACAGTGGCATCTCAGAAAAGCCAACAAACCTAAATCCCTAGCTTTCACTAGAGACTGAACAAGTGGAAGGCAAGTTCTGCACTTGGGTTGGATGTTTTTGTGGTGGTGGTGATGGACTCTTAGGAAGTTATTCTTGCTCTGCAGCCCTTTTCGAAAGAGGGGAGAAGAATAGTCATAACTAGAAGGGACTTCAGAGAATTTTTAGCCCTTTCTTCTCATTTACAAATGAGCCAGTAGCTAGAGGACTTGTCTGCAAGTCCGTAGCTCCCAGTGTCGATGCTGTTTCCTTGCGCTGCTCCAAGAGCAGCAGTGCTCTTTCCGTATTCCCACATTTTCTCTGACTTTTTTTTTTTAAGATTTTACTTATTTGTTTAAGAGAGAGAGAGAGAGAAAGAGAGAGTGTGCACAAGCGGGAGGGGCAGGGAAGAGGGAGAGAGAATCGCAAACAGACTTCACCCTTAGCACAGAGCCCAGGGTGGAGCTCGATCTCACGACCACGAGATCATGACCTGAGCTAAAAAAGCAAGAGTTGGATGCTTAGCCAGCTGTGCCACCCAGGTGCCCCTCTCTGACATATTTATATGGTAAGAGAATATCATGGAAATACCCAGATACTACCTGCCATTAAGTGATGCAGGTCTCCACGTGGGCTGTGTCTTGGGAGCTGACGACAGCCTAGAGTTCTTTATCTGTATAAAGAGAAAGTGGATCTGTTCCTGAATGGATCTACCTCTTTAAATTTAAACAGAGAATTCTCTCTGAACAGCCTGTATTTGTACCCTCTCTCTGTCTCTCTTTCTACCCACTTGAGTCTTTGTCCTTTTCTTCGTCATGTACTGGTAGTGAATAATGATAATAGTAGTAGTTGTTGTGGTAATGATAGTAGTGGTAAATATTTACTAAGCATTTATTATGTGATAGGTACCATAATATTTGCTTTTCTTTACTTCATTTAATTCTACCAGCTGGCCCCGGAGATAGCATTTTATTATTACCACATTTTACAGAAAAGAAAACAGAAGCTTAATAAGAGGTTCAGTAATGTGTCAAAGATTACACAGTAGTAAATCGTGGTGTCAAGATTTGAACTCAAGTGGTGTGACTTAGGATACTCTTTACTGCCTTATTTATGACAATCTGTTAAGTAGTGCTGTCTAATAGAAATATAGTGTAAACTACAAATGCAAACCATGTTCGTGATTCAAAATTTCCTTGTAGCCATGCTGAAAAAAAAACCAGGTAAAATTAATTTAAAAATATTTTATTAAGCCTGATACATCTAAAATATTATCATTTCAACATCGTCTACATAAAAAAAGTAAATGAAATATTTTACTAAGTCTTTGAAATACAGTGTGTATTTTATACTTACAGTATGTCTCAATTTGGACTAGCCAACATTTTAAGCGCTCAGTAACCACATGTGGCAGCCAGTGGCTACTCTTTTGGCTAATGCAGCTCCAGAGCTGGGTGAAAGTTCTGAGCACATTCTACTGCTTAGTCAGCCAGAGAGAGAAAAAATGCGCTGAAAATCAGCAGATGAGGCAACCAAAAGGGAAGAAGGCAAAGTAGTAATTCCTGGGTCTGATCCAGTGAGTGGGAGCAAGTGGAGAAGAGTTTCCTCCCTTTTTCTTTCCAAATTGAGATTCAGCATTTTCCTATATTGTTACTCATTGTGGGTTTTTTCCCTAGTGATCCATTCCTTAAGGTACTTTGGGAATAAATAGGCATTTGTGGCTGGCCATCAGATATTGCAAGATTGTTTCTGTGGAAAAGACTTAAGCATTCTAAGGCTTCTAAATAACTTTTTTTGGAATGTCATCTTTTGTAAATTGTGGAGGGGGTAAGGTTGGAGAAGAAATTATAGTGAGCATTTGCTTTACGATCTTTAAGCTACAGCTGTTAAAGCACAGAAAGAGAGTGGTGAACTTTTTTTTGTTCCTACTTATGGGTAACGTTCATCATCTGTTATTCCTTCCTGCTGTACCTGGTAAGCCTTCATAGTAAGCCTTCACCAATTGTTGAGTTGAATGTCAGTTGAGAAGCAAACATCTCTAGAACTATTTGAATCATTTCCTTCATGGACTTCCATTCTTTGACTCTTGGTTCTGGCAGGTCCTACTCCTTATAACAAGCAACACAGGCTTATCCTAAGTAAGTAACAGAAGTGTAGAAAGAATGAGCCTCCTTTGTTCTGAAAATGCAAACCTTTGCCTTGTCTAAAAACACAACAGGAGTTTTATATTTTTGTGAATGGAAAAATAGAATAATGCTATTTCAGAGATTTTTTTTTTTAGAGTTTATTTACTTGACAGAGAGAGCACAAGCAGGGAGAGCAGCAGGCAGAGGGAGAGGGAGAAGCAGGCTCCCCGCTGAGTAGGGAACCCTACGTGGGGCTCAATCCCAGGATCCTGGGATCATGACCTTAGCCGAAGGCAGGTGCTTAACCGACTGAGCCACCCAGGCGCCCCTATTTCAGAGATTCTAAGGGAATGTTGATCTCAGGATTATACTGTTGTAATGTTTGTTTATACTCCATTGAAGTACTTATGGAATTTACAGTTGAAAAAACCATACATCACTAGAGACTTTGAGAACACCAAGAAAGGTGCCATATAATAAAGTGGTTGTGTAAGTTTAAAAATAATTGAAAAAATGGAGAAATAGACAAACATTATGCAAAGTGTGATGCAGAAATATAACCTTGGTTAGTAAAGTAGAAATTAAGAAATCAAATACCTGCTGAATATTTGGGGGAGGGAAAATTTGTTAATGAAAACATTTGATTATAAATTGTTGAGAGGTATTTTTAAGATGAATACATATATCTTTATAATCAATCCCTGAGAATGACACAGAGTTGTACATTTGTGTCTATAGCCTATGCTCGGATCATTTCAGTGTAATATTTATGGATCGAATGTTGTCCTTGTGGGACACCAGGGAGCAATACCTAGCCACTGTTCTCTAGGAATTTGTGTTTTGACTCGTTTTCAGCTAACTCTTAAAATTCTGTTATTTACTAAATTTCTGTCTGCATCAGCATTTGCTCATTTCTCCTCACAATTGCTTCTCAGTAAAGTGCAACAAATCAGATCTGGGGTGTTCATCGCTTTTTTTTTAAAGAAAAAAACAGCTTCTTTTTGATACACATAAATATCTCATCACCTTTTTTAAGTTAACACTTCCTAAAGGTTCTTGAAATGCCATTTATGTAAAAGATAAATCAGTTCTTGTGTGTGTGTCTTTTTAAAAGATTTTATTTATTTATTTGACACAGAGAGCACAAGCAGAGGGGGTGGCAGGCAGAGGGAGAGGGAGAAACAGACTTCCCGCTGAGCAAGGAGCCCTATGCAGGGCTGGATCCCAGGATCCGCGAATCCTGGGATCATGACCTGAGCCTAAGACAGATGCTTAACTGAGCCACCCAGACGCCCCTTTAAAGGAAGGAAACACTTCAGAAGTACATTGAGTTTAAATGTAAAACTTCCCACTCATCCCCTTGTGGGCTCCTCACACTCATTCCCCTCCCTGAAGGTTGTTGCTGTTATTTTCCGCTTGTGGTACTGGCGGATATTTAGTCCCCTAGCTTTTTGGTGTTAGAAGCAATGCTTAATTATAACCTTATATATTCCTGGAAGTATAATTGTGGGGTTACAGGAAATGGATATTTAGGAATTTCGTGAATTCTGCGGATTGACCTCCAAAAAGCCGAACCAGTTTACACTTCCACCAGTATATAAGAGCATTGTTTCCTACACATAAGATTTCACTATAGAGTTTTAGAACTTGAAGTTACCACAGAATGTTGCCTAACCCCCACTCCCACCCCTTTTCCAAGGTAGAAACTGAGTCTCAGAACTTGAAATGATTTGTCTAGATCTTACCCAGCAGAACTTACGAGTACTTCCGAATCTCAGCTCTGTGTTCCCTTGGAGGAATCTTAGTTTTACACCGGTTTTATATTGTAAGTTTCTACCATACTGTGTATCTCTTTCTATCTCTTCTCTGTTGTTACTCAAAACAAACTTCCTTTTCAGTCTCACGTTTTCAGATATTGCCCTGAGACTCCTGCCCTTGCCGTCTTGTCTGTATGGAACATCTTCTTTTACTTAATAACCTTAAAAAGCTACCTTCTCCCATTATTTAAAACCCACCTTATCTGCAGAGCGGATGGGTTACTTTAGATATACTCATGGTACAGCACAGTGTCTTAAGAATCTTGTTTCCTTATCAGCGGCTAAACCCCACCCGGTTGGCCAAGTAAAACATAAGCTGCTTTTTTCTTTATAAACTTATACCATTTCTGCTACATTCGATCATTTTATGTTTGTCAAAAAATGTAATGCGTTTCAATAAAATGAAATCCAACTCAACGTTAAAAACTTTATTAATCACAATTTATTTTTTCTCTTAGAAATGACCTTCAGAAATATTCTGCTTATAAAGTATGAATAGATTCTCCTCGTCTTGTGTCGATATATTTATTCCTAAGGTGCCTGCATTGTAGGCTTGTTTCTCTTATAAAGGCATGGTCCTAGTATCTTTTCTTGATGGGCTGTGAGAACTTGTGTCAATGACATCCCGAGTTGGTGCTGTAGCTGAGCTGGTCACATATCAAGATTATGACTTTAGGTAAAGAATCGACTGATGAAATCCTAAGGAACAGAGATCAACCTTGATGCATATTTTGATCATGATAAAAGAGATAGAATTCAATATTAGATGTGAATTAAATTTGGTCCATGAATGTTGTTCAAAACCAAGGACAGCAGTCTAATCATAAGCTCATCAACTATTCAGTAGCATCTTGGGGGCATTAGTGCACAGAATATAGAAGACCCATACACTACCCTTTAGAGTTTTTGTTCTCAAACAGAATGAAAAAAAATATACATTATTCTCTCGTTTTATGGGTTTTATTCTCCCACTGTGTAAGTGAAGTTTATACACGCACCAGAATAGGGTGAAAGGCAGGCCACATATTTGCTTATCCACAGGGGTTTGTAGAAGATTTGGGTAAGATTAAGTTGGGTAAGATTAAGATTTGGAACATGACAGAGGGACAGTTTTAAAGGAAAAGTCCATTTTACTAATCTTAAGAGGCATGGACTTCTTGACTTTCTTACCTAAGTTTTTCTGTTGCTAAAATGAAAGTTATTTGCTTGATATGTGCTATTCATTCCCTTATTCTTACATACACACTTTAGCTTTGGATTTGGCTGTAGATTTGGCTTTGGTTATAAATTTAGATCAGTGGCGGTCGTTTTGGACAGTAACTCCTAGTCTACATGATGATAATTATCTCTGATTTTTATTCTGTTTTTTTTCATTGCAGTAGAGAATGTTATGTTGAAGGAATAGAGACAATGCCCATAAAACTAAAGGAAAGAAGGGGAAAAAACAAAAGGAAGATTAGTATAATTTGTGAATATTCCTTTAGATTATGTTCTAGAATGGCAACAAATAAGCTTATAAATCCAAGATTTTAGATGAACTAACTTCTCAGACTTGATCTTTTTTTAAAATTCACAATTCACAGAAAATAGCCTGGATATTGGCTTTGATGCAGTTTAACAAACTGCATCAAAGTATTTACAGTAGAACATTTTTATAACGTCTACAAATGAAAAGCCAGTTTCCTTTACACAGACAATAATGCAAATGTTCACAGTAGCTTTGCTACAAAGAAATTAAATTGTTGCAATTGATTATTCCACTGCTTTAATGGGAGCTCATGCTATAATGATGCTTATTAATTAGGAAAATATCATATAATTTAAATCTGGGCAAGAATATTACAGACCCATAAGTTGCCACGGAAGAAATTAAACAGAAATGGTTTGTCCTGTATTTTCAAATATTATTACAACTAATAACCTCTGTACTCATCATGACTTTTTCATTGCCTTTTGGCTCTAGGTGCATATATTTTTTTCCCTCCCAGCATACAGTTCATGCAGTTTTCAATGGACTTGGGACCCATAAGGCTGAGAACCTGAAAAAGGGTAGTTCTATAAGCTCTGAGAACTGTAAGCGATAGTTACTTCTTAGAATTGCAGTCTGTGACTTGTCATTCCCAAAAGGCATCCCATCGCGTAGAGGTTGCCTTATAGGGAGTTAAACAGTGGAACAGACAAGAGCTGAGAGACTGAGGGAAGGTTGGTAACTGGATAATGCAGGTCTTTGGGTAAACATTCAGAACTTAGGTTAATAAAATCTGATGATGTTTCTGCACCTTAATGCATTTCTGAAGTATAGGCTCAGGCAGGTCCTTTGTAGGGAAGAAAGAAGAAGCAAGCTTCAGTATTTGGGGAAACTTTAAAACATAGCAGAATGAAGCTCACTTGACTCATTTGATACTTTTGTTGTTGTTGTTCAAGGATACCTGATTTAAATGCTTTTGTTCATTTGCAGGTATTTGGGAAAGATTGTTTTGGAGATTGGATCCAGGGAAACTAAAGACAGCTTGAATTGAATAGAAAATAAAATTAATATTGCAAATTATATATTGGGCTGCTTTGCCTTGGGAGTTTAAGATATTTTGTGATTGAATAATAAAATAGCTGCTCCCAACCACCACAGAATTAAATATCATTGCCAAACTGAGCCAGGAACATTGCCTTGTCTAGGAGAATGCTTCTCAGAAGATAGCCCAAGGTTAGCCCTGGGCCCTGATCAAAAAACTGGTTAGCCCTGATCAAAAAACACTGGCAAGTGTCAGTTGATCTCGTAGTCTTTCATTTATATATATCCTTTGGCAACTTATTAAAAACCAATCAAGTGAAGCATTAAGGGAATGCAAATCCACATTAGTATAATACTAGAGTTTATAAAGGATTCTAATTTTTAAAAAAATTTAGCACTGTTTTAATATGTACCTGGATAAATTACATGTAGGTGCTATTACTACCTTTAAAAATTTTATTTATTTTTAAAATATTTATTTGAGAGAGAGAGAGAGAGCACATGAGGGGTGGGGCAGAGGGACAAGTAGTCTCCTGACTGAGCAGGGAGCCCAACACAAGGCTCAATCCCAGTGCCCCGAGATCATGACCTGAGCTGAAGTCAGATGTTTCACTGACTGAGCCACCCAGGTGCTCCTAAAAAATTTATTTTTTTTAATTCAAGTGTAATTAACATACAGTGTTATATTAATTTCAGGTGTATAATTTGATGTTCTACTAATTCTGGCTACTACGTAGTCTGTAGCAACATTGCAAAGCTCCTGTTCCATATATGAACATGTGTAAGTTAGAATTATTTTACATTTTCAGAAAGATCTATATTATCAGTTGAGTTGGTTGCTCTTTTCACAGTTGTTTCCATTCTTGTTTTTTTAAATTATAAATTACTGTTCAGTTGTATCATTATCAGTTTAGTTTGTTATAGGTTTTCACTTAACCCTGTAGTGTATATGGATGCATATTTGTTTTTAACAATATTCTTGGTCTGTAATTTTCCAATAACTAGAATTTAACTACATTGCAGCTGAGTCTGAGTTATTCTCCCTATATTAGTAAAGCAGATGTATATGTAATCTTCAAAAGCTGACTTGAAAAAGGACACTTTATTCTTATCACCCATGGCATATTTTACCTAGTCTGAATAGGGTGTCTTAAAAACGTTTGAGAACTGCTGGTCGGAGCTAGTTGGCAGGAGTCAGAGTTAGAATCATTTCTTATTTCTCCTGTGTCACTGTGGCATAGCTCTTCTAAGTTCAGGGATTTGATAGGCCTTGGTTTGAATCTGCTCTGTATTGTCCATGTCCTTGGACAACTGCCTACTCTTGTCTGTGTCTCAATTTCCTATCTGTAAAGTAGGATAAAAAACAGTACCTTCCCAAGCCAGTTCTTTGAATATTAGATAAGATGGTGTGTATAAAATGCTTAGGACTCTGCCTGGCAATAGTAAGTCCTCTGTAGATAGTAGCCATTATTATTAGGTGATAGGTACTTTCTGTGTCCTGCAAAATGGTTAATTTGCTACTAGATTGTAATTTTTGTCTTAAGCTTCTTTTTGGGTTAAAACATTCAACCAATATTGATTTATTCAACATATGTTTTAATGCCTTTTATATGGAGGTTCATTGTTAATAATAGTATATATTTCAAATGATCTTATTTTAAATTTGAGGGTCTTTTTTTTACTTAAATATATTTGACATATAACATATAGATTTAAAGTGTGTAACATGCAGGGCCCCTGGGTGGCTCAGTTGGTTAATCATCTGCGTTTGGCTCAGGTCATGATCCCAGGGTCCTGGAATGGAGCCCCATATCTGGCTCCCTGCTCAGTGGGGAGCCAGCTTCTCCCTCTCCCTCTGCCCCCGCCCTCATGTTCTCTCTTGCTCACTCTCCTTTCTCTCTCTTTTTCAAATAAATAAATAAATAAAATCTTTAAAAAATATAAAGTGTATAACATGTTAATTTAATACATATATATATTGTGATATGATTGCCATTGTGGCCATAATTACAACCTTTATCATGTTACATAATTAGCATTTCTTTTTAGTCATTGTGATAATTAAATTCTAATCTTATAGCAAGTTCGATGATTATAATATTTTTGTCTATATTCACTGTAGTATGCATTAAGTCTCTAGGACTTATTGGCAGGGGTCACCGTCTTATAAAATCTGATTACTAGGAGTAGAGTTATCATAATGGCCATTTACTTGTTTTCTTGTTTTGGCAATGTTACATTATCTTCAGTCAGTGGTTTCCTTGCAGGAACTTTTTTAGTCCACTTGTCATCTTGTGAGCAATAATTTAATTAAAACCAGATAACATTTGGAAAATTCACATAAGCAGGCACAGGTAAACCTAATACGTTCTTGAACAAATGAGAACACTTCCTTGAGTCCTGCCTCTTTGTGGGATTCCCTAGATACTTATTTATCTTATGAGACAATTGACTGTTTTTGACATATCATGAGAGGAGGCCAGGGTCATCTACATATTAAATATTGCTGAAGCTTAATTTTTTCTTTTTCTAGGTTAAAAATACAGGTCGGGACACTTGGGTGGCTCAGTTGGTTAAGTTTCTGCCTTTGGCTTAGGTCATGACCCCAGCATCTTGGGATTGAGCCCTGCATTAGGCTCACTCCTTTGTGGGGGGGGCCTGCTTCTCCCTCTCTGCCTGCTGCTCCCCCTGCTTGTGCTCTCTCTGTCAAATAAATAAATAAAATCTTAAAAAAAAAATACATGTCAATAGAAGTGTTAAGGTTTTCTTACCAAATTCCTGTGGCTTGTATTGTACTCACTTTGGGATGTGAGCAACCCCATTTTGGAGAACAAGTAGCCAGCTGTTTGCATATTAACTTTTCTTTTGATATAAGAGTGTAACATAATTTTCTGAGTTCGTGTTCATTTAATAATCTGTTCAACATAGTTGTAGTTGTTTTAGTATGGTATTTCAGAAGGTAACTGTATTTTACTTTCTGAAAATCATAAAATTATGGCTTGATCATAAAATTATGGCTTGCTAGTTCTAGAATTGACATTATTTGTCATCTAGGCCTAGCTTTCTCAGTAGACAGTGAGTTCTTCAGAGGTAGCAACTTTATCTTTTATTTATCTTTGTGTTTCTATCACCTAGCATTGGGCCTGTATCAGAGAAGAGAGGTCAATAAATCTTTTTTTTTCTCAATAAATCTTTTATCGGATGAATTACATACAGATTTAGAAACTAGTTTGTCCCTTGACAAAGAAGTGGAGAATCAATGTGGTAATTGGTAAATGGAGTTATATACACTCTCAATAAAATAATCTCATCAAATGTTTTTGTTATGATTACAGTTCTTTAAAAGCATTCCAAGCTGTGCATATCTATAAACATTTATTCACAAACATATAAAATCATAAGAGTGACAAGAATTTGGAGCGGGACCGGACGTTAGAAGTCATTTTATCTTTCCCAGGGAAAGACATTTTGGGGAATCCTGAAGCCAGAAAATGCCTGTGAACTACAGTCCTTTTTCTCACTGGGGCCCTTTACTGCCCCTGTGACAGGAGTCCTCTGCAAGATTTAGAAGTAGATTTGCTTGCAGAGTATCAGAATCAAGGTTACACCAACCAGTATGGTCAGTGTACACCTGTTTATTCAGACTTTTGGATGACAAGGGTAGAGTATATATCAAAAGAAGTGAGGTATCCTTCCCATGAGAAAGTAGAATGTGATTTTTTGAGAGTGCTTAAGATGCAGACAGGCTATCCTTTATCTCCCTAGGCGATATTAATTTAAAGTTTAAGGAATACTACTTCAAATTACACACCACATGGGTACCAAAGCAGAAAGAAATTGCTAAACCATATGCTTGTAAATGCCATCGCTTTCCTCAAGAGAAAGATCATTTATATTTTGCAATTAAAGAGCAGAAGGTCCTTTTACCCATAAAGGCCTTTTAGTCAGGAAATAGGCGGGGCAGAGAGGGCTTCCCAGGGGAGATTTATAAAGCAGTCAAGGACTCATTGGCATCTCCACCGGGTGGAACTTTGCTCTTTGTCTGTTTCCTGATTACACTCTGGAGAATAAACTTTAAAAAATGTGGAAAGCCCTTTCTTAAAGAAAAGTTTGTAAACAGTTCTGCCAGAAGTGAGCTTTAAGTAAAGAAATTGATATTTAGGTCGATTTGGTTTTTTCAGACTCCTTAAGAGGTAATTATAACATTACAGCAGTATAAAGTACATATGGTGCTCTCACTTTATTGACGGACATTGTTCATTATTTTGGTTATAACAAATGGGTGTGGGTTTCTTATTGCATAGGAAATAGTCAATAACCCTGAGAATCTTAGTACTGCTGCTTTAGTCTTTTTTTTTTTTTTTTTTTTTTAATGCATTTGAACCCATGAAAGTTACCCAGCCATGAAAGAGTGTAGTTTCTTTACCACCGTCCCTGGTAAATAAATCCATATGAAGTCCCAGAACCCTCAACTAATGATACTATATGCTATCACGTTTGGCACCATTTCCTGGTGGTGGTGTTCTTGCCCTCTCTCCCAGTAGGTCCTTGTTCCCTCTGCCTTCCTGTTCTCCTTCCTCCCACCTTGAAGGAACAGCTTGAGTGAATAGATTACCCTTGCTCTATCCTGTGAACGTCAGCAAATTTAGACGTGGGCTGTCAACAGGAGCAAATCTCAGAGCACTGTGTTTGCGTCTGAAAAAAAAATGCGCCTTAAATCTACTGAAAATCTCGAAGGTGAAGATCTTTAGTCAGGATACATCAGATAGGGTGTCCTAATAGGCCACGCTACGCAGGTATCTGGTATTCATTCCTGCCTTAGTGTAATGTCTGTCTTCGTGTAATGAACTTTTTGTCCTTGTCTTCAAGTTGTTAATTAATTTTCATCTGTGGGATAATATATAGTCCCTCTGCTTACTGTTCTTAGTCACCAAATCAGGTACTACTGTTTGTGGCAAATTAAAACACTTGCTGTCTCATATACAAACTATTTTGTAATTTTAGTGGCCAAAGTTATTAAAATATTTGTGTAAAGTTTTATTATAAGTAAAACATGCTTATAAAAATCGAAACATTATAAAAATATGTAGTGCACGTCATGAAATTTTCCCACAACCCTGATCCTTTGGGTTAACCCTTGTTAACAATTTGATGTTTGCTTTTTAAAAATTTATTTAACAAAATAACATTTTACTATAATACGGTTTTGCAGTTTTTCCATGTAATACATACATGTATGTATGTATACATTCCATGTAAATACATATATTTTAGATTTGTTCAATGTTAATAGTATCTAAGTTTATTCCTTTAAAATTGTATAATACTCGGGGTGCCTGGGCAGCTCAGTGGATTAAAGCCTCTGCCTTCAGCTCAGGTCATGATCTCAGAGTCCTGGGATCAAGCCCCGCATCGGGCTCTCTGCTCAGCAGGGAGCCTACTTCCCTCCCCACCCCCGCCTGCCTCTCTGTCTACTTGTGATCTCTCTCTCTGTGTCAAATAAATAAATAAAATCTTTAAAAAAAAATAAATAAAAAAATAAAATTGTATAATACTCTATAGATTTACCATTATTTGTTTATCCAGTTACCTTTAAATGGGCATTAAGTTTTTTCCAATTTTTTATTGTTACAGAAAGTGCTGAGGTTGCCATCCTTATATATTTAATTCTGTGTTCTTGTGTGACTATCCATCCACTTTTTAAAAAATGGCTAACAATGTCTTTTATTGAAAAAAATTCTATATTTCCCCCCACTGAATTGAAATGCTGTATTTACATATATATAGTGAATTCCTGGGTATAGTACTTGGGTTTTTTTCCAGACTAATATGTTCCAATGATCTGTCTCTCTAATATGACATTGTTCTAATTGCTCTAATTTGTGATTTTCTTTCTCATCCACTAAGCTGGCCCTCATTGTTTTTTTTTTTTTTCTGAATATATACCAAATTATATATTTATTCTTCCAGATGAACTCTTTTATCCCAATTTAATTTAAAAACTCCGTTGTGGTTGTGGTCAGCATTACTTTTAATTCCTGTATTAATTAGAACTGTGTTTCTCAACTTAAATCACCTCTTTTTTTTTAACCTCTTGATAAGTATAAAAATCTCACCTCTCATTCTCAGTTTTTTTTATGTGTGCCCATTTGTCAAATTATTGTTTTTTAACTGTTATCCCTATCAAGAATATTTTCTTGAATTTTGAAGTTTCAGAACATTTAAAGTACGATAAAATACGCTTTTTTCATATGGTGATTTAGGGATGACTGATCTCTTTAAGCAATGGATTTTTCTGTGTCCAAACAATGTATGTCTCTTCATGTATTTCTCTTAAATTCTTCGATGGACTTTGGGTTTATTCCATGAGTTCCATGAGTTTATGAGTTTATTCCTAAGTATTGGATGTGTTTTGCAATTATAAATTGCAAGTCTTTTTCTTCACATTTTCCAGCTTGTGGTTTTTGGCATGGAAAAATACTGTATATTTTCATATAATAATTCTATGAGATCACTTTAGTGAGCTTCCTTTATTTTCTCTCAGATTTTTTTCAGTTGATTCTCATGGATTTTTCTTTTTCTTTTTTTTTTTAAATTTTATTTATTTATTTGGTGGAGAGAGAGACAGCAAGAGAGGGAACACAAGCAGGGGGAGTAGGAGAGGGAGAAGCAGGCTTCCCACTGAGCAGGGAGCCCGATGTGGGGCTCGATCCCAGGACCCTGGGATCATGGCCTGAGCTGAAAGCAGCCGCTTAACCAACTGAGCCAGGCGCCCCTCTCATGGATTTTTCATGTGGGCAATCAGATTATCTGCAAATAATTATTTTGCCTCTTTGTTTTCTGATCAATTTACCTTTAACTTGGTTCAATTAATTGCATTGTCTTTTGTTTCTGAGAAATGCTAATAGTGATAAGAGTAGACATCCTTGTCTTATTTCTGAACTTTCTGGGACTGTTTCTAGGGTTTTATTATTAACCAAATGCTTATATCTGTTACAGTTAGACTATGTATGTATGTATGTATGTATACGTATGTATCAAGTTAAGTATTAGTATCCTAATAAAAGTCAGTATCCTTTTCCTATTCAGTCAGAACTTTTTAAAAATAAACTTAGTAGTGATTGTTTAAAAAGGTATTTTAGTGGGGCACCTGGGTGGCTCAGTTGGTTAAGCAACTGCCTTTGCTCAGGTCATGATCCCAGGATCCTGGAATCAAGTCCTGCTTCTGGCTCCCTGCTCATCGGGGAGTCTGCTTCTCTTTCCCTCTACCCCTCTCAGAGCCTTGCTCATGCTCTATCTCACACGCACTCTCTCTCTCAAATAAATAGTAAAACTTTAAAAAAATATTGAAAAAAGATATTTTGGCTTTTATTGATCTAATTATAATATGATTTTGTGGTTTGTTCCACTTTGACGTTTTAATTTAATGACTTATTTCTCCTAATAATCATCTGTCGTTCCTGGAATTGACCCACTCTGCCATGAATCCTTCTGCTTAATTCTGTTTTCCAATATTTTACATAGGATTTTTGTTATTTATGCTGGTTTTTGAGTGTGTGAGTGTGGGCATCTTCCTGTCAGGGTTAAATTGGCTTTATAAGAAGTAGCAGAAAACTACTTCCCATATGCATAGGAATTGTTTAAATAACATTGGAATTATCTATCCTTGAAATTTTGAAGAAATCCATCCCTAAAACTATTTGGATCTGGCATAATGGGAGGTCAGGGGTCACGAATACTTTTGGACAGGTAGAGTAGGCTATTTTCTTAGTATACCTCTCTACACTCCAGACCAAAGATTAAATAAGTACATCAGATAGGGTTTTAGATTCCTTGTTTTTAGGGCTTTTGCTAACATTGTTAGACCTCTAATTGTGTCTGGAACCATACAGAAAATGGCTAACATAGCAGGACTGAACTGCTATCTCTAGGAAGTCCTGCTTGCAAGGTTGGCCCTTGACGGGTGTCTAGTTGGAAACTTAAGAGTTTAGAAGGGTTTCTGCCATCAATTGATAAGAGTGGCTCACTTAAGCAGTTTGTACAAACACTATGGCTTATGTTGAACACTACTTTCCTTTTGGGAGTCTGGAATTTGGATACATGCCAAATAGGGGCTACCTATTGGAACAGCGTCCATTATAAATACGCAGGGCTTTGAGTCTCCCAACAAGCTTCCTGTTTGGCAACATTTAACATGTGTTGTCACAACTTGTTGCTGGGGGAATTAAGCACATCCTTTGTAATTCCACTGTGAGAGGACCCTTGGCAGCTTATGTCTGGTTCTCAGACTTTGCCCCATGTGCTTTTTTAAAACCTTTGCTAATTTTGCTTTGTATTCTTTGGCTGTGATAAATGGCAGTCATGAGTACAATCACATGCTGAGTCACGAGAGTTCATTTCATAGGTCAGGCCCAAACAGTGATATCAAAAGCCAGTGGCAGAGTTATAAAATATAACTTTAAAAAACTATAATCATGTCATTACAGGTGTGGAAACAATCTCATGGAAGTTAGAAAATTTGTCAAAGATCAGATGTGTTGACAGTGGCAGAATCTGAGTTTTAAAGCTTAAGAAACAAGTCAATAAACAGTTGTACACCATGAACTTTAACATTTTTTCCAATTTTATATATCAAAATTAGAGGTTTAAAAAATTAACTTTATTGATGTGTGTTTCTAAAACATGCTTTTTAAAATACAGGTGGGTGGACCCAAAGTATTACTTTGTAGTTAAGCTATGGCATCAGACAAAAATATTTTCAAATATTTTCTGCTTATGAGCTGTGGCCTTAGTAATTTTGTGGGCACCATTTACCTCTTTGCAATAAGAGTCAAAATGGAATCAAATCCTCAACGAATTTTCTAAGTGAATATTTTTTTGTGTTTATTTGTGCACCTGAGTAAGGTATGTGACTACAACAGTGGAGTCTAAATCAGTGGCTCCTTTTTAGCCTGCTCGTTAGAATCACTTCAGAAGAGCGATTCCATATTCCAGGCCAACTAAGTCACAATTTCTTATGTGGGGTGCGTCTTTTTCTGCTCCTTTTTTAAAGCTCCCCATGTGATTCCAATGTGTGTAAGCTCATTGACAATCACTGCTCTAATTAAAATTATTTCTATATGCCAATAAAAATTATATTTATCCCATAGTAAGTGGCTGTTTTCTATACCTGGCAATATTCACTTTATATCTTTAGTTGGAAAAGCATGATTAAAACGTAAATTTAGCAAAACGAAGTTGCATGTATTAAGAAGTACAGATCTGGAGAACCTATTAAGGTAGATATTTATATAAATAGTACTGATGTTTATTGTGTATCAGTTGAAGAATTATAAATTTACCTTTCAGCTTGTTAACCAAAAATCAATCTTTTCTCAAGAGTCATTTTGTCTCACTTATGACTTGGATAAAAGTATAAGTGAATATTATACCAGAGAATATATTCACTGGATATGTGCAATGCATTTGTTCAGGCAGGGAAAGAGTCTTTTGTTTAGAGCCATGCACCATCACTGAAATATGGAATAATGATGTGAGAGTTCATGTCAAAGAGGAATGAGGTTTTGAAGTCAGGCACTAGTAGATTTCAGAATTTCATGGCTAACACAGGAAATGACCATGTTATTTTGGACATCAATTGGGTAACCCAGCCAGAAACCAAAACCAGTCTGATCCTTTATCTAGAGTACAGCCAATCTTTGATCATATGTTAGAGCAGGGTTTGGCAAACTATAGTCTTGAGGGTTAAATCTGTCCCTTTTCAGCAAATAGTTTTATTGGAACATAGCCATGTTCATTCATTTACTTATTGTCTATGGCTGGTTTTGGTTCCACTGGTCTATACAGAGACCATATAGCCTGCAAAACCTAAAATATTTATCTGACCCTTTGCAGAAAGTTTGCTAACTTCTGTATTAGATTGTTGTATCATTGATTAAACAATCAAATCATGCATTATTTGCTGACACTCCTAAATAGATCCTCTTAAGCTGAGTTTGGTCTTTCATATACAGGTGACTGGAGATGATTTGGTTTTTAAGGCTTTCAAGTGAAAATTATAGTTGAAGAGGGATTTGTCTTGGCAATTAGGGGAGTATGCTGCAATCCCTTTGATGCTCCTACTCTAGGGGGCCGGGAGCTTGTCCACTTACCTGAAGTGGGTGTCTTCTTGCCTAACTCATGCTCCAGGTCCCTCTATGTCACAGTCCTTGCTGTTGTCCTCTCTGTTGGGGTTGGATATGGAGTGGCAAGTAATTGGGGAACCTGGACCGCAAGGATTTTTCACTGCAGTTTCTGGGGATAAAGACCATTTTTCGTGCACCTTGCACGGTGGATCTAGATGCGGAAGTTTAAAGATTAAAGTTTAAAGATTAAGAGTGGTTTAACCTTTAATCCTGATCCAAGTGGACAGTTCAAGAAGGTGTGGAGGTCTAGTGAAGAAGGCACATCTGTCTCAATTCCCCCGGTCTCTGGTGCAATAGACGGGTAGCAGTAGACGGGTAGCTGGCACACCTGTGAGCCATCCACTGCGTCTTTACCTGGGGCACCTGAATGCCAGTGAGGACTCTTACCCGCTTGCTGGGTTACTTACCCCTGCAAATATTGGAGAGATTGAAGAATATAAACACTTTCAGCTTTCAAGGGACACAACTCCCCTTTCTAACAGATAAGGCTGTTAATCATGTTTTGATTAATGTTTCAATTTTTAGTTACATCTGTAGAAAAGCATTGCATACAAAAGCAAAGAAGTGCCTGTAAATGAGAGTAAATGTAATGATGTGGTGGTAAACACAGGCAACCTCATATCAGAGCTGCAAGTTTGAACTAGAAGTTACAATCTAAAGAAAAATATCAGTGCTATTTATTTTCAGGAGGGTTAAGATTTCATTAATAAATGTCAGGCTATTTTTGTGACTCTAGAAGATTATTTTTTAGAAAATATTTAAGATACTGTCAGATGAAAGCCTCTGAGGATATTTGGAATCTAATGACTTAGTTTATTCTGCTTATGACTTAGGTCTAGATCTATGCCCGGATGACTCTCCTCCTGAGTATATTATATCCAACCTCATTGAGTAGATCTGTGCTACAGAGGAGTTCTGGTTGTTGGTTTTCCTTTTCCTGAGGTGCTGAGAAATACGGGACCTGTAACTGGCACGGTTTTCTAGAGTATGATGACTCCAAGTGCTGTTTGTGTTGAAGACCTGGCATTTTTGTTTTCCTAGTGTGATGAGACACTGAAGGGATGGTAATTCGTGGGGTCAGGCTGAATTACTTCCGAGAATAAATTGGTTGATAAAGATGCGAGTATGAGATGAGAGAGATGCAATCTCTCTCATGTGATTTGTTTTAAAGTACTTCAAATTCCTACTTAGCTCTGTTTATGGTATGTGATTTTCTAAGTATACTTCCCTCCCCCCTACTAATTCTTATCCCTTCTTTATATCCTAGATCAACGACTATCACCTGTTCTACAAGATGAGTAACAGTCACCCTCTTCGCCCCTTTACTGCAGTGGGGGAAATTGATCATGTGCACATTTTGTCTGAACATATTGGTGCCTTGCTGATTGGGGAAGAATATGGCGACGTCACATTTGTTGTGGAAAAGAAACGTTTTCCTGCCCACAGGGTAATTTTAGCAGCCAGGTGCCAATATTTTCGGTAAGTGTATATTATTTTTTGAAGATTCAAGTCACTTGTGGAAAACATTGGTATTTTTCTCCTCTACGAAAAATAGTTAACAAAGCATAACAATAAATTCTTGCCCTTGTTTGTCACTCAAACCTTTCACTTCCAGGGTTATGAATTTAAGCTAAGCTCTAATTACTCTACATTTTACCTAATATTTGTTAAAAGGGAATCATTACTGAATTATTGACTCAGTGATAAATTATCTTTGGTAAATGCATAGAATCCATATCCAAAAATCATGGATTGACTTGGGGAACTCATATCTAAAACCTGAGATGCCAATGGCTCAGAGAAAATCTCACTTACCTTCTAGTGAAAACTACAGTCAGATTTTCACAATCAGAATTAAGCAAGTCAACAAAACAATATCTGGAATCACACACATTGTATGAGGTGAGGCTCTTGGAAATATTTACAATTTGGCACTCTTTCAGTACATTTAAACATTTTTAGAACATCCCATCTTGCACATATAAAATGCTGCGGTAGATGAAGCCAGGAGCATCTTTTGAGAGTTCTCTTGCTGACCCTCTCCTACACCCCCTGCTAGCGGTCAGCTCCACCCAGACAGCCTGCCTTGGTCTGGTCATATTAGTTACCAGCCTCTGTCCTCTGCACACGTTTCCTTTTGTGTTTCTCTTTTCTTACTGATCCACTCATTATTGTTAAAGCATTTTAGTGAGAACTTCTCAGCTTTATGTTTAGTATTTGTTAATATTATATACCTTCCCTCCTCCAAAAGAATTCAAGACAACTGTGTGTGGATATCTTTTAGACTATCAGTATATTCTCAAAAGAAACTCACATGCTTTTAGAAATTTGAAGATCATGTTGAGTGAATGGAATATACTCCTTTCACTTACTGAACTTGTTCTTGGTGTCTCTTTGTGGATATTAAACATTTATAATATAGGATGGCTCACTAGACTCAACTCAGAGTCGTTGGTAATGCTATCTTAGATTCTCATTGCTGACACTTCATATGCAAAGGAAAGTTAGGAGAAGCCTCCCTAATTGTTGTCATAGAGCCTATCAATTTGCAGATGAGGATAGACTAACTGTCCAGGAGGGAATTTTTCACAGGTTGGGGGTTCATATTTAGTGTTCCAAGGGAGCCTCATCAAAACCACTTTTAAAACATTGAGAATTTCGGTAAATACTATGGATCATACTGCAGTGGGAGTAAGCCTTGGCGAGATCTCCCTAGGAAAGTATTCTTTAGTCCAGTAATTTTAACGTCATGGTGGGATGCTCTCTGGATTAATGAAAATGTTCAAGGGTGTTTTAGGCATAGTATAAACCAGTGAAGAAATATGTTCAGAATATTCGTGAATCTTTGCCTGGAGTTTCAACTATTTCCCTGAGGCCATCAAGAATGCCAAGACCTGGAGAAGGGTGGGAGGAATTCCAACAGATACGGAGGGAACCCTTGAAATGCTAGTCCTATTCTGAGAATCTTAGGAGCAGGGGGAGCCTCTATTTGCCCCCTTTTTCTCTTGTTTTCACTGTTACACATTTTCTTTCTCACTTCTACTCTTCTTTTTCTGTACTCCTCGTTTGTCCTCCTTTCTTTCCTGATGGACTGGAGGTTTAATTGTTTCATATTATTTCTCCTACAGTAATAGAGGTAGAAATTCAAATTCATTACCTGACTGGATTGTCTGTTTTTCATTTTTTACATGAACAGATAAGCAATAATAGGATTTTTTTAAATCTGAAAAATACTGAAAGACACGGAAAAAAGAAGTCAAATCACCCATAATCCCATTCCCAATTTTATTTTTAATTTATGAAGTAACAAATGGAAGTCCTTCCCTCCCAGCCATCTAATCCCATTCCCCAGACACAACCTCTGTTAACAGTGTAAGATGACTTTCCCCTGATTTTTCTCAATGTAAATAGATATATCTATATATAACCTGTGTGCATACACACATAAGCATGTGGTATATACTTTTTCCCATGCGACACATCTGGGTCTGCAACTTGACTTACATACTATATCCTGGGTATCTTTCGAAGACTGTATACATTGATCTCTTTTATCTCTGTAGTAGCTGCACAGAAGTATATATCAGTTTTTAAAATTATGTTTCTGTTGATAGACATTTAAGATTTTTTTTCGGTGTTTCCATTGTTTCTTTTTTTTTTTTTAAGATTTTATTTACTTGTCAAAGAGAGAGAGAGCATGCGGAAAAGCAGGGAGAGTGGAAGGCAGAGGGAGAAACAGTCTCCCCACTGAGCAGGGAGCCCAGTGCAGCACTCAGTACCAGCACCCTTGGGATCACGACCTGAGCCAAAGGCAGACGCTTAACTGACTGAGCCACCCAGGCATCCCTTCATTGTTTCACTGTATATTCTTATATATGTGTCTTTACTTTGCTGTATTATTTCTCTAGAATTGAGTCGTAACAGATTACTGAGTTGGAGGGTATGCTCATTTTAGATTTGAATAGGAATTACTTAAATTACTTTCCCCAAAGGGGTGCTTATTTATAGGCTCAAAGCGGTGCATGAGAAAACCTGTTACTCCATTGCTTTTATAATACTGAATAGTTAACGGGATTTTTAATTTCTGCCAGTCTGACAGGGGAGAATGGCACCTGATTGGGTATAATTGTTTTTATCTGATTATATCTTTTCCTACAGAGTTTTACTTTTTAAAGAGCTTATTGACCTTTAATCTGTTTATATGGATTTTGCTGTTCTTTTCAAAAGAACGCTTTCATCTTTCTACTTAATGAATGTTTATTACATATTTGAGCTCTCAGGATATTTCATTAGTCCAATTGTTTATAGAATTAATCCAAAATAGTTTATAAATCATTTCTCTTTCTTTAGAGAACTATTTAAAATGATTGCTATGCATTTCTTCACCTGAATCTTTGTGTCATTAAACAAATTTATGTTTGCATAATGCTGATAACCGTGATTTCATAATATTGTAGCAAATCTTATTTGAGGTTTTCCTCCTGTATTTGTTCTCTGACGTGCAGAGCATTACTGTATGGTGGGATGCGAGAATCTCAGCCTGAAGCAGAAATCCCTCTTCAAGACACCACCGCAGAAGCATTCACCATGCTGCTTAAATACATCTACACGGGGCGGGCAACGCTGACAGATGAGAAGGAGGAGGTGTTGCTGGACTTTCTGAGCCTGGCTCATAAATATGGATTTCCAGAGCTGGAGGATTCTACCTCTGAGTACCTCTGCACCATACTTAACATTCAGAATGTCTGCATGACTTTTGATGTTGCTAGCCTCTACTCACTTCCCAAGTTAACTTGCATGTGCTGCATGTTTATGGACAGAAATGCTCAGGAGGTGCTCTCAAGTGAAGGCTTCCTCTCCCTTTCCAAGGTGTGTTGTCGTCTGCAAGTACTCTACAGGCGCGCATCGCCTTATTTAAATCTGTGCAGTCGGAAGAGAGCCACAGACGAAGAATGAAAGATTAGAAACTGTCGGTCTGGAAGAGGTCGTCTGTCTAGCCACCTGCCTCCGGCTACTGAGACTCTATGTAGATCATATAAGAGAGAGGCAAATTGCTTTTGTTTTCTTTTTTAAGATTCTTCTCATAGGTTCTATGCAGGGTGGGTGTTTTCCAAGTGATGCCTGTCATATAGGTTCCTTTGTGGTGTTGCCTCCTATTTTTTGGTTTTGTATCTGTCCAACAGAGAGGTGCAACTCATAATTCCTTATTGTGAGAGGGAAAATTCACAAAGGAGATCTGAGGTGTCCTTGGATGTTTTACGTCACTGTTTTTTGTTTTTTGTCTTTTTGGGGGCTTTTTTGCTGGCTAAAAAAATAGACTATTTTGCTCAAATCTGTCTCTGAACCCTGATCTCTTCTTTCCCTTACTATGTTCCTCCGAGGACCTGAATATTTTATTTTATTTTATTTTATTTTATTTTTATTTTTTTTAAAAGATTTTATTTATTTGACAGAGAGAGATCACAAGCAGGCAGAGAGGCAGGCAGAGAGAGAGGGGGAAGCAGGCCTCCCGCTGAACAGAGAGCCCGATGCGGGGCTCAATCCCAGGACCCCGAGATCATGACCTGAGCCGAAGGCAGAGGCTTTAACCCACTGAGCCACTCAGGCGCCCCTCGAGGACCTGAATATTTTAAATGAGAAAACCTATTTGAAAAGCTACATATTTTGGCCTGAGTGTAAACTATTATTTTTACTATCCTACTTAATTGTTTGGGGACAAGGGTCTTTGAGGGTTGCCTCAGTGTTGCTGGAGGTCAGTCTGGAAATCTGAGAACTGGAAATATGAGAGTGCAATAATACTGTGGAACAAAAGATTTCGAATTTTAAGTGCCAGATGTATCTTACTGACCTATAAATGTGAGCTCTCCTGGAGAGCCTGCATGGAATGACAGCTCCTCATGTTGCCATTTTTCTTCTTGTTTTATTGAACATAGGTGCAGATGTGTGGGAAAGACTAGATATTTGATGTAGTGGTACAAGATGCCCATGGCTATTCATGGAGCCGTGATGGGCAAGAGAGTACATGGCACAAAGATTAAAGAAAGAAGATGGGTGAAGAGAGTTGTTGAGATATAAGTGATCCTCGCAGTTCTGTGAGGCTTTGCTGATTGATCATACATATGGCTGAGCTCCATAATGACCGGAATTTTTTTTTTATCCTTTTCAGACAGCACTTTTAAACATCGTATTAAGAGATTCATTTGCAGCTCCCGAGAAAGATATTTTCCTAGCCTTGTTAAATTGGTGTAAGCACAATTCAAAGGAGAATCATGCTGAAATCATGCAGGCTGTGCGTTTGCCTCTGATGAGCCTCACCGAACTTCTGAACGTTGTGAGGCCTTCAGGACTGTTGTCTCCTGATGCCATTCTTGATGCTATTAAAGTTCGATCAGAAAGCCGGGATATGGACCTCAATTACAGAGGCATGCTCAGTGAGTACCTGTTTATCCTCATCTCATGCAGATGTTTTCTCCCTCGTCTGACAGTCTCAGCTATAAAATGAGCTACAAAACTCTAGTTGCAGGTGTACATGGTATGTGTGGGTCTAAGAACATATAGTTCTGCTTCCTCTTGTTCTCCTCTTAATTCCCCCAGAGATTGTGGAGCCTTTGTAGACTCCAAAATAGGTATTTCTTGCCATTCCTGGACAAATTTCTTCAGCTGTTCCCTAGAATATCAGAAATAGACACTTTCCTCAAAAGCTTCTTCTCATGCTAAGACCTTTCCTGCCTTCCTCCATCAAATCAGCACTGAGTATGTGCTATGTACTTATTATTTTTGGTACTGTGAACATAGAGGTTCTAAGTAATAGTAATAGCTAACACTTGTTAGCTATTTCCAACGCTTATGTGATTGTTCTTATTAATAAAAATAGTAGCAACTATGAAGTGCTTATAAAGTGCTTGTATGTATCAGTAACAGTTCTACATGATCATTTAATTCTTACAACAGCCTTTTGAAGTAGGTACCATTATTGTCTCCATTTTACAAATAAGGAAGCTGAAGCAAAAAGAGGTTAAGTAACTTTCCAATGTCACACAGAAAGATGCAGAGCAGAGAGGCAGACCTGTGTAGATAGGCTGTGTAATGAACTTCTATGTTATGCTGCGTAAATGCAAAATATAGTCTCTGCCTTTGATTCTTTTAATATCCTTATGGAAATAAGACATATACTCCCATGAAAAGTTACATACAACCATGTTGAAAATTAGTACATGCTGTGAATGTTGGAAGAGGATATGGCTTAGAAAGATTAAAGGAGATTTCATGGAGATTTTGAAGCCTGAGGTGAGTCCTGACCTTAGATATGAGTGGCATCGGGGTGGAGCGTGTCCAAGGGGAGGACTAGTTACGTTTGACAGACAAGTTAGAGCATTTGAAGGACCGGGAGCAGAAGAGGTGGACTAGAGTAGAGGACTTGCATTGATAAACAGCAACGTCTGGAAAGGTCAGCTCAGCCAAAATCGTGGAAGTCTTTCAAACTAGCTTGGGATTTTTGCTTATGCACAATGAGAAGCGAATTTTCGAGAGGGAGAGATGCATGAGTACGATGATGGTTTTAAAAATTTGACATATGGTTCCTTACTTGCTCATCTGGGATAGGGGGAACCGGTCCAGGGAGACAAGCAAGGAGGGTATTTGACCTGCACGAGGTTGATACAACCATAAACTAAAGTGGCGGTAGGAAAGAGGGAAGGTACGTATGTATAAAGGAGATATTATTCTAAAAAATTAGATCTTGGTGACTTAAGGGATATAAATTTGAGGTTTAAGTTTAGAAGGAAGTTACCTTATTTTATCAAATCTAAGAAACCAGAAGTTCTCAGGTGCCATTGTTTCATGTACCACTAAGAAAGCAGACAGTACTGCCAGTTAAACCATGACACGCTGTCATGTCTATATCCCAACTTCAGAAATGTTAAAGTTTGAAAAAATATGTGTCTTAGAATTAAAGAAATTTAGTAGTTCTCTCAAGATCCTGCGCTTGATTTTAGACTTACTGAGTTTGGGGGTTTCTGGAACATCTAAGTACCAAGTTCTGTCCTATGTTAGTCATTTCCCTGAGTGATCTTTTCCTTGACCATGTTCAGACATTGTCTTAAATATTGATTGATCTTAAATAGGTGTCCTTAGTCTGGACTTCCCTCCTGACTCATCAGATTTATATTTCTTTTCATTGGGCTTAGAAGAAAAAGTATTGGTTTTGGAGCCAGAAAAGTTTGACTTCAAATCCCGAATGAGTCACTTATTAATTGTATGACCTGGCATTAAGTTACATAGGAATTTTACTGTTAGTCCTGCATTTCCTAATATTGTTATGAGAACTAGTTGAAATAATGTGTGCAAATAATGTCTGGAAACTCAATCTAGGAAATCATTGTTATATTATCATTATTTGTGCTCTTCCTCATCTCTGTATGTCTATGTAGGAATTATCACATAGATCATATTGTTTTAAACATTGTTGTTAAGTTATCTTTGGTCCTTGAAGGCAGAGCTGATCTTTGTAAGGTCTGTTGGTCTTTGTATCCTCAATATTTAATATGCTGTATAGCATATAGCAGACATTTGGTGAATGAACACACAGAAATGTCTGATAGCAGTGGAAGCATGTTTCTGGTGTTTAGGAAGCAGTCAGAGCTGGTAAAGAAAGAGTTGAGGCCTGGGCTAGAGTGTAGAGAAGGTAATAAAGCTCAAAGTCTGAGATTTGGAGGAGACCTGTAGACAGGGGGCTGAAGGTGGAGAAAGAAGAATTGGAGAGGTAGGGAGAAAACAGGGTAGGGTTATAGAGGCCAACAGAGGAGAGAACTTTTATACAGAGGGGGTGGTCGCTGGTATCTAGTGATGCTGGGAAATCAGAAGAATGAGAATTGAGGGAAAACTTTGGGAAATAAATTGTGGTCGGTTGGTGAGTAGTCTGGGCAGAAGCTTGGCTAAATGGGGAATTAGGCATGAGTTTGGAAAGATAGTATAATATGTTGACCATCCAGTGTGTGAATTGGAGTGAAAGGCAGTAGAGAAATAGTGTGGCAGCTAGAGGGAATAGCTTGAGAGAGATCTGGGAAGAGAATGGAGGTGCTATAGAGTGGTCCTAGGTGGGAGGATGGAAGAGGGAGAGGTAACAAGATGAGTAATATAATTTTAGAATTTCCGAGTCCTCATTGTCAGATCTGCTCATATAAGTTTCTTTTTCTCCCTTCTTGCCCTCGCTTTGATTTGAGGTGTTGATAGGGCCCTATAACTGGATTCATTATAGGAATAGGCTTGGGACATTTTTGCAGGAGTGAGGAGATGCTTTGGACACGTCATGTAGTTAGTGGTAGCTTAGAATTGACCAGCTGGTCATTGGAGGTGTCAGACCTGAATTGTAATAAAGCCATGAGATTACCATAAAGGGAGTACTCAACCAGCTGAGGCACACTCAGTTCTGGGATGATATATTTCCTGTAATTATTACTCATAAATGTTAAATTATTCATTTTGGGATAATTCAGTGGGATCTTGAGGAGAAGATTATATGAATGTCTGAGAATCTTTTATCTAACTTCTAAACTTGAGAAATGATTAAATAGCAGGCTGATTTTCTGACTTTTTAACTAGATGGGTAGCAAAATCCATAATATCAATACTAAGGATGCATATCACTTTCCTATCTGGTCCTAAAAAGATGCAATAGTTATTCTCTAAGTAAATGTTATCCAGACATACCATTATTTTCTTTTATAGTATTTCTTCTCCGCTAGGAATACATGGTCTAAAATTTCAGAAGTCTTCCTGGATTGTTCAGGGAAAGATAGTTATGCTTATTTTGAAACTGTTGACCAAATTTGTTTTGTTTCTTTGTTCTCCCCTGGGTGTAGCTTCTGTGTCTTTGGGACTTTTCATGAACTGTGGAGAGGTTCTATTCTGGATTAGGGGCAGCACAGATACTAATGCTTTTTCTTTGAGTTTATTAATATTGGTTACTGGAAGGCTCAACTCTTGGAGCTGCATATCCTGAGGATTTTAATCAAATTACAATTTTTTTCTCCCTTAAAAAAAAAAAGGATCCAAAGGAT
>CM052886.1:100334786-100360829 GCA_028534135.1 Potos flavus
CATCCAAAATTACAAATGTAAAGAAAAGTATTGTTATCTGCTAGGTTATTTAATCCCTAATACCCTATATTTTTTGAGAGCTCTTTTCTCGACTGATAAAGGCAGTAAGAATATTTATGGTTTGAGTTATTTTATTATGACTTGAATTTTCTCAGGATCACTTTTTTTCTTAAATTCTCTTAAATTTAACTATAGGTTTTGTACGTGTGTGTGCCCGCATGCATGCATGCACACACACACACAAATACTTGGAGTTGTATTTTTATCCCATGAGATACTCAGAGACACCATGAGAGAATTTCCACTTGTGTGTTTCTCATTTTAAAGTAAAAGATACTTTTGGGGGAATCTTTATCAAGAATGGTTAGAAAAGTTCTCAAGCGCTCTTGAAATAAACTTCAAAAGAAGACTTTAGACTTGTGATAGCAATTTCATTTCCATTTTAGACTTTCAGTTACACTCACTTGAAACCCTTGTGCCTGTGTGTTATTCCAAGCCCGCTAAATTTTAGAGACGAAGAAGCTTATGTTTAGAGAAAATCAAAGGTTAGCAGCACTTTCTAAGTCTGAAAGCTTGAGTTCCCCCTTTTTTGGCATGGTCTTGACTAGTGGTATCAGAACTGGTAGAGATGATTTCAGTGGTCAGCAGTGACAGACTTCAGACCCCCACATTTTACACCGAGCAGTAAGGGAACAGAGATCTCTTTTTACCAAGGGTTACACATTACTGACACTAAAAAGTATCAGTTGGAAGTTTCTGTTTGCTTGCTTTATGAAGTGCTTCATCTCTAGATTGGAGACATCAGGAGGGCAGGGCCCATCTCCGTCTCATTCTCTGAGGTTTTCCCATGGTACCTGGTACAGATTGAATCCTCTGTAATGTTTTTTGACTGAATGCTTTATACTTACAGGATATTGTAGCATGTATTTTTTGTAGTCTGATCTTTATAGTAATGCAGTGGGTGGGTCGGGCACAGCATTATTTGTAGATTAGAAAACAGATTCCAATTCAGAGACTGAGAGGCCTCAGTCAGAGGCAGTGGGTGGTAAAGCCTGAGTCTCAGGCTTAGGTGTTCTCACTTTACATACAACTTTGTTTTTACACTGTATCAGACTCTGTTTTATCCCTCTGAGTCTGAGGTGACCTTTTAGGGAAGGGATTAGGGAAGGAGGGGTAAATATGGTCTTCTCCTCAGAAACCCTTATGATGGAGGTGGCAGGCAGGGCTCCTAGAGGCAGACTGCTGGGTTCTAATCACAACTCTGTTACTGGCTGGTGGTGTGACCTTAGGCACCAAAGTCCATCCAGCCTTTCTTTGCACCTACTTCCCCATCTGCGAAATGGACATGTAATAGTATTTCACTCAAAGGGTTGTTATGAGGAGTGAATCAAAGGAATTAGTAAGGGGTGTTAAATAAATGAGAAATGGATAATGAAGAATACGTGTGATTACCATGAACTAATAGAACTCAGGAAGTTATAAACCTGTATCACTTAAGCACAAAAGAGGTTGAACATGGCTAGGTTTCATTTTGCTTTTTTTTCTGAGTTGTGTAACTTACTGTTTTGCAAGTTAAATAGACACCCCCCCCCCCAGCCCCCATTTGTAAGCTGCATTTATTGTCATCTTCCGGAATCATTCCCTTTACCTGGCTTCATCCAAAAAATGTTTTCAATTTTTTCTTTTTTGAGAGACAGAGAGAGGGCGTGCATGAGCAGGGGGTGGGAGGGGTAGAAGGAGAGGGAGAGAGAGAATCCTAAGCAGGCTCCATGCCCAGTGAGGAGCCTGACATGGGGCTCAATCTCATAACCCTGAGATCGTGATCATGATCTGAGCTAAAAGCAAGAGTGAGACACCTAACTGACTGAGCCACTCAGGCGCCCCTGAGGAAAAAAAATTTTTTTTTTTTGAGAAAAAAAATTTAAAACCCATATTTTTGAAGAAATATGCAATGATGAATTACTTACCCCCTTTCCCTAAGAGCCTAATTATAGCTCACACTTCCCCCTATTTAAATCACATAGCCAAGATGTATATGTACTGTGAGAATGCAGCATTTATTTATAGTCTGTAAACTTGCTTAGTTCTCTTATTATTGTGCGTTGTTTAGTATATGCTTCATAATAATTCTGATAATTTTTTTTAGAGCTTTGCTCTAAAAGCTTTATGTGTTTTGCGAACATCATCTCATTTAATCCTTCCAACAAATAAGCAAAAACACCCAGGCTAGGTATTGCCCTCTCGAGAGACTGAGGTTCAGAGAGGATAATTTCCCCAAAGTGATTGGCCTGGTTAGAGGTGTAGCCACTGTTTGAACTCTGACTCTGAAGCTCAGGCTCTTCACATCTGGATTTTGCTGCCTCCTGTCTCTCCATGGAGAGTGTCAGTTAGAACGTTGGCACCTAGAGGGCAGGCTCCAGATCTGTGAGGCAAGCTTTGCATAGAGAACTTCAGAGTTCCAGGAACAACTGACACTTAATAAATCTAGTGTGGGAGAGGGGAGGGGGGCTAATTATAACCACAATACTGATTTTGATGACTGGCTGAATTTTCATTTTTAAAAATGCTCAAGTGAAGTAAAAATACACCTTCTTTTACATATATTATTGTTTTTTCGCTAGTTTAACTGCTTTAGCATGTCTGTGTATGGTCCAGGTCCAGCAGCTCTGCTTTATTGGAATGTGTCTTCTGTCGTTTTATCAGATATCTGGTCTGTCTGCTCTGCTTTTATATGTTGCGCTCAGTCCAAATGGCGGGTACAGGTCATCTTATATGCTGGTTTCGTCCAGTAGATATTAAATTAAAGCTACTAATAGAGTGAACGCAGAGCTGATTTGTTTGTCCTAGTACGTGTTTTTTTTTCCCTAGTATTACCAACTTTTTCTTAGTAACATTACTCTCAGGCACTCTGTGGCTTCGATGGTGTCATTAAATTGAAACTATAGGTGGTATCTTAATCCTCACAGACATTCCACGTCTTCTATCAGAGACAAGTCTGTGCCATTTTTAAATGAAATACATATAGTAGAATCAACTAGAATGCTAGAATTTTGTCCTTTTTCCCACAGTATAGAATAATATAGCAAGTAACCATTGACCTTGCTTTTTCTGTTTTTAACTGTAGTCCCAGAAGAAAACATTGCAACCATGAAGTATGGAGCCCAGGTTGTAAAAGGGGAGCTGAAGTCCGCCTTATTAGACGGTGATACTCAAAACTACGATTTGGATCATGGATTTTCTAGGCACCCAATTGATGATGACTGCCGTTCTGGCATTGAGATTAAGCTAGGTCAACCATCTATCATCAATCACATACGGATACTCCTGTGGGACCGAGATAGCCGGTGAGTGATTAGCATGACTTGGACAGAAATGACATTATGTGTGATTGAGTTAGCCTAATTTTGGTTTTACATATTTGGTGATTTATTTCCCTAGGAATGTTTTGCTATTTCTCTTGAAGTTTAGTTCTGGGGGAACAACTAAAGGCTATATTCCATGTTTTTTGCTTTTTTTTCTGTTTATAAAAGTAATGAATATGTTTTTATCATGGAAAACATAGAAAATATAGATAAGCACAAAGGAGTAAATAGAAATTGTTAGTAATCTCACTGGTCATTAATAATCTTTGTATATATCTAAAAAGTATATGTCTAGTATTTATCTATCTAACTTTGTGTATATTTGACTAGTCACATGCACATACGCATACACAAAACAGAAACCACACATAGTTTTACAAAATAAAGATGAAATGTGTAAAGGCTAACTTCACTTTGTAATCCATACATTGTGAAAATTCTACTCTTTAAAATATTCCTCTAGGGGCGCATGGGTGGCTTGGTTGGTTAAGCAACTGCCTTTGGCCCCTGGAATCTGTGTCTCCCTCTGACCCTCCTTCCTCTCATGCTCTCTCTCTCTCAAATAAATAAATAAAAATCTTAAAAAAAATATTCCTCTAAAATACTATTGTTAATGGTTGTTTAGTATTCCACCTTCTGGGTTATCATTATTTATTTACTTGATTCTTTACTTTTTTTTTTTAAGATTTTATTTATTTATTTGAGATATAGAGAGAGCATGAGCAGGGGAAGGGGCAGAGTGAGAGGGAGAAGCAGGCTACCTGCTGAGCAAGGAGCCTGATGTGGGATTCGATCCCAGGACCTTGGGATCATGACCTGAGCCGAAGGCAGACGCTTAACCGACTCTGCCACCCAGGCACCCCGATTCTTTACTTTTGAATATTATAACCTTTTAAATGCATTTTATTCTATGGATGAAGAAAAAAAAATGGTCTTTTAGTGGGTGGATAAATAATCATCCTCAAAACAAAGGAAGTTTGTGAAAAATATTTGGTGGGCTCCAGCCTTGGAACCCACCCGCTTTGTAGTGGCTTCAAAATTCTGCCTTCCTTGTGGCATCTCTGACACTTTCACCCACCGTAGTTTCTAGGCTTCATCCGTGATGCTAAGAAGTACCAGAGCAGTTGGGTGACCAAGAACTGTCTCTCTCATCACTGCCCATCACTAACCTAAACCCTACATACCCAAAAACTGGTATAGAGTCTTCTAGGCCCTACTCATGCCTCTTTGAGTCTGAGTATGGAGGACTTAGTATTAATGGTGATGATACCCTTGCATGGTAATTCATTTCTCTTAGCACCACTGGCAACCACTCGGGCCTTTTAGGCCATTTGAACCAAATACAAGGGAATCTTCATGAAGTGGGAGTCAGCATTTCCCACAGGCACGGGTGTTAGAGGTCCCCAGGTTATCTTTATCTATTTCTTCATTATTAAGAATCTATTTCTTGATAATGTATCTTGTTGGATACAATCTGATGTTTAGTTGGCAAAATGGAGCTAATTCACATATCATTTCCAAGAGTCTCTAGGTTAATAATAACAGTATAACAATAATAATACTTACATAGCACTTTCATTACTTTTATGTGGTAGGTACTGTTCTCAAAGCTTTACATATATTCACTCATTTAATTAATATTGAAATTAGTATAAAGATAATAAAAGAAAGGTTAGTATGTTTGAGACCGAAAGTAGTTATCGTTTCCATGATGTTAAATATTCATAGGCCACTTTGTTTTAGTGCGTGCGTTACATTCACAGGGGACTTAACCACGTAGCAATTCTTTTCTCACAGAAGTTGTTATCATTCAAGCAAAGGTGAAAAATTCAGAATCTTAAGCCCAAAAGATTCTGACATGTGTTGTAAAATTATATCCTTCATTACTGATAACCCAGAGAGGTTCAATAAAAGGTTATAACCAGTTTGAGACTGAGCGATAAAATGAATGGGAGTGAGGGGACAGCAGAAAATGAGGGGATGACACAAAATAAGCTGACCTTTTCTGGTCACAACTGTTGGTTGCAGGCTGACATTTATGGTCACCTAAATCTTCTGAGATTGTTCCTGTTGATATTACAGTACAAGTAATAACTGCATCTCAAATTTAAATTTGGCTTATGACAGGGGAATATAGATTTGTTCAGTATGGGACCAGCATCTAATGGTCCAGGGTAGCTGACTAGGGGAGGATGATAGGCTGTTTTCATTACTGCCAGATTATTAGCTGCCAAATTCTATGTTGTACCCAAAAGAAACGTGTATTATCTCTGCACCTATGTCATTTATTTTTCTTCAGGCTGCATATTTGTGTGGGATGGTGGGAGACTGGGAGGGAGCAGGCGATAAACTGGCCTTCCTGGGGAACCATTCCGAGTTGGCTCTCCTGAGGGAATAGAGCTGGGCACCCAGACTAGGGAAGGTAGAAGGAGAAAGCTCACCTCCAACTCCTCGATTTTGTGTCCTCTCTCTGTCATGGCTTTATGAATCTGCTAATACAGCAGGAGCAAGTCATCCTGGCTCTCTTTGGAAAGGAACAAGTATCTTGCATTGCTGGAAATGTGCCAAACAGGGTGCTAGGCCCTGAATAGATGAAGATAAATATGGCATGCTCCTTGTTCTTAAGCAGCTTGTGATCTGTAAGGCATACAAACATGCGGAGAGATAATTTCAATACATTGTGGTACACACTACAATTGTGGGTCTGTACAGATTTTATTATTATCAGGATTTGATTGTTATACAGGAAGTTCTGATAATAATTTGTTATGCAGAAAATGTAATTAGCGAACAGTGTGTATTTTTTGTATCTTTTAACATTTTATTAAAGTACGACTTGGTTTTGTTATTTTAATATGGTACTTTTTTCTGTGTTTTTCCTATTGATTCATAGGTCTTACTCATACTTCATTGAAGTGTCAATGGATGAACTTGATTGGATCAGAGTGATTGACCATTCGCAGTATCTATGTCGTTCTTGGCAAAAGTTATATTTTCCAGCCCGTGTCTGCAGGTTAGTTCTCATGGCTAATTAATGATTTTGATGTTTATTTAAGGAGATGTGAACCTTGAGAAACGGTCTACATTTTTTTTTTTGTCTCAAAAAAGAAGACTTTTTCGGCTAGTTATCAGCTACCAAATGCATCCCAACTAAAAAACTTAGGGAAAATATGAAAATGAAGCGTCTTAATTCTAGAGTATACTGTGGAACTGTTTATCCTCCGTGTTTTGTGCCATACATATGCAGAAGACATGCCGTGAACAAGTAGGGACAGAGAACACGGGAGAAGTGGGGATGGTCTTTAAGCTCCATGCTAGACACTGAAAGCAGAGTGACTATTAGGGGCTGCGTTCTTCCCACAAAAGCCGTGGGAGATATTTCTGGAGCCTTCCCTGGTAGTCCTCAGGGCCAGGGGAGGTTTTTGGATGTTAGTGTGCACATTCTGAAAATCTGTGTTCTTTTAGTAGGTCAGTGCTTATCAGCGGAGTTTGACAGAACAAGTGTGTCTAGTAGGTTGGGTTTGAGGCAGGGGAGGTTGAGCTGCTGGGGCTCCAGGCTCACGGCCTCCTTCAACCAGACCACCTTAGCTTTTAGTATTGTTATGCATTATATCCCCGTGGCAGGTTGTTCTTAAAAAGTGTTGTTGAGCTACTATTCTAGTATTTCATATTCTTCCTTTAGGTTTAAACCATCTTTTAAACTTTCTGAAATTCTATAAAACCTATACAATTAATGAATTTGGGAGTTGGGAAAGGTAGTTAGAGGTACCTGAAATGTTGCTGGGTTTTTTTTTTTTTCCTGTTGTAATTTTTCCCTTGGAAATTGCCCTCAGGTATTCCTTACCTTAAAATCAAAAGAGCAAAGGCAGAGAATGATTGATTCATCTAGTCCGGTGTGGCAAAGGAGAAGGAAAGGTGTATGATGGATATAAACCAGGGACAGTGTGGGTCTGGCCTCTTACCCCCTCCTGTCCCCACCCTCACCTATGACCCTGGCTGATCTCCCACTGTGGCTGATTTGGAGCAGATGGGGATGCCCCACAGCTCTTACTCTCTTGGTCAGAAGACACCCTTATACTAGTAAACTTACGCTCTAACAGCATCAGGCTGAATTCTTACCTCCATCAAAGGAACTCCACAAAACCTTTTGGCGTTCTGGTACAGTAAAGAATGTTGCTGACATTTTTTTTTTATTATGGGTATGGCTGGACACAATATTGTTACCCAGGGATCCTCTTGTGTGAAAATGAAGAAAATCAATTTCATTTCCCCAAAGAGAGACTAAAGTGTTGCAGGTCTGGCAGTGACTCTTTTATCAGGAGTTTTGAATGGATTAAAATGAGAAGGACAAGAAATTGAGTGAAGATTTTGTATCTCAGAGCTGCCTAGGGATATTTTAAGAGTGACAGAGGGGCCCCAACTTGGAGGAGGAGATTGAGTCTGCATTGACTCACGTTGTTGTGATTGTATTGGATTAAAAAATAAGCAGCATCGCAACCAAAGCATCTGATGTAGACTGAAGGACTGCGTGTTTGCAGTTTGAAACAAGAGGAACATGACTCCCAGAACAAATCATCATGAATATAATACTAGCCATGACAGAGTCTGTGAGCTTTACCCACTCGAACACTCCCGCTGTATGGAGGGGGATGTGTGCTTTCAGTCATGATCTCTGGCTTTTACAAACTGTACTTCCCCTTATTTATTAATGGGCAGTACTTATACTCCCCTTTTGTTATTTTGTCTCTACTGTGTGGCCTTGCTTTTGTTGATGTAACTTTTATGTATTGTAGAGGTTGTTGTATTGAAAATGCTCATTTTTGTTTTGGTACAGCCAGTTCCCAACCCTGGCTGAGAAATATAGAGCAAAGGTGATGTTAGAGATAGAGACGACAAGAAAAGGAAAGAGTCTTGATAGCGATACTAGTTAAGAAATAAAATTCAAAAGATTTATAACCACTTTAACATATATTACTACATTCCTTTATAAACTCTGCCTTTTGTAATAGGTTGGGAAAATGAACCTAAGAGTAAGTCTCAGTTGATTATCCAAGGATGTCTTACACTTGGTCTTTCTTTTTTTTTTAAAAAGATTATTAATTAATTAATTTATTTATTAGAGAGGGAGAGCATGACCAGAGGGAGGGGTGGAGGGAGAGGGAGAGAGAGTCTCAAGCAGACTCCATGCTGAGTGCAAACCCCAACACAGGGCACGATCCCAGGACCGTGAGATTATGACCTGAGCCGAAACCAAGAGTCGGTCGCCCAGCTGACCACCTAGGCTCCCCTATGCTTGGTGTTTTTTATCTTCACAATTATTTACTGACTGTCTAAACAATGTTCTAAATACACATTTTCCAGGGACTTCACTGGGCACATATACATTCTTTCACCTTTGCCTTATTTAGTTAATTTTTACATTTGTATGTCACCTTTGTTTTTCAGTATCCTATGAGTATTTGTCTTGCCTCTGATACTAAAATTACAACTTCTTGGAAGTAAGGAGTATGGATTGTGATCTTTTAGTATTCTTGCGTGGTACTCAGGCTATGCTCTAGTATGCAGTAGGTACTCTATAAATGTTAGCGCAGGTTTCATGGGATCAAGGCACTGACTGTATAATGAGGAGAGATCAATTCAGCATTAATATGTATATATATTCATTGGTACTTTTGATCCATGTATTTGTTAGAATGTGTATCTGTGCTAGAAAGGTCTCAGGTACATGGTTTGCAAAGGTAACTTACTGTATTTTCATGAGGAAACTGAATTTTGAGGTTAATCCTGAAGGATATATCATGTATTGAGGAAAGATTACATCAAATATATTCACAAAAGAGGAGCGACACTGTGAGTTGGGGAGTGTGAGATTACCTAGCTCTCTCTGAGTCTTGGCTGGATTGCATGTAGATCAGCACTGTGTCGTGAAAAAACAAAAAACAAACACAAAAAACCCCCATGGGCTATGGAGTTAGATAGAGCTCTTCTCACTCTCTGGTTTCATCGAATCCTGGCCTGGTGATTGTAGTAAAGTCGTGTCTCTCCAAGCCCTTGTTTCTACACCAGTAAAAAGCAGGAATAACAACACCGTTTAGGAGTCCGCTGTGGAGGGTTTAGATGACAGAGCACGTGTACAAACATTGAGTACAGGGCCTGGCCCAAAGTAGAGGCTCAGTCACTAGTGGTTTTTATTTTTATCGTTTTTTGTTTTTATTATTTTTATTATTTTAAAATTGTTGGTATTATTGGTTTTTTTTTTTCTAAATTTTGAGACTCTCCACGGGTGTTTGACCTTCAGAGAAAGAGAGTCATTCTTGTCATCCTCTCTGGCCATGGTGGTGCTCACTGTGAGGAAACTATTCCTGACCTCAGGAGCCTAGTCTTCCCGGCACGTTTCCAGCTTACCAGTCCATACACAGCAGTCTAAAACATGCCTTAAACGGTACACTCCATCTTCATCACCTGCCGAGTGGTGTGTTCCCAACAGTTGTAATTTGGTAAAGCATTTTTTTTTTATTGTAGCAAAATATACATGGCCTGCAGTTGGCCATTTATATATCTGTGGAATGCACTTCAGTCCGCACTTCACCTCACTAAGGTAGTGGACAGTATCCAGTGGCAATAGATAGGATAACGTCAGGCTTCAAAGCCAGAGTGATTGCTCCAACCATAATAGCGAATGGACGGAAATGCTCTGCTCTGTCTTCCTGGGTCCTGTTTAGGAATGCGTCGTAGGTTAAGCGGGGACTGCTCTATGTAGCCAAAAGCCTAGACTAATAACTCTCCCCGCTCAGCCCCCTCCTGGGGATGAAGAAAATGGACTTGTCCGTGTTAGTGTAATCTTTCTTCAGCACTCAGAATCATGTTATGTCTTACCAGCTTTCTCTTTCTCAGGAAAAGGCCATTCCTGCTTCACCTTTACATTGTCTTCTTGGCTACCTAGGAAGCTCAAGCCCTTCCACTGCCTTCCATGGCTTTCCTGGATGCCGGAGCCCAGGGCTGAACAAAAAATACTAATAAGGAGTGGCAAATATGGAGTGCCCTGGGGGTGTTTTAAAACACTTTCTGGCTGCTTCTCAAGAGGGCGCTGCTAATTTGGCAGCCATATAATGTCGCCGAAATAGGAGACTTGAAAACGTGGGTGTGAGGGGTAGAGATGAGTTTCAGAGCCTGCAGGTGGCCGGTAGCTGGAATCACAGAAGTGATCCTGGGGCAAAACCCGGGAGTTGAGGAAAGGAATAGGGCCTGAGTGCTCGCTTCGGCAGCACATATACTAAAAATAGGAATAGGGCCTGAAAGCGCAGCCCTCAAGGTTGTGCCTGTTGAGAGAGGGAAGAAAAGAGAAGGCAGCAGACGCCTTTGCTGCAGGGGCCGGGCAGAGACAGGAGAGGGGAGTCGGGAAGGGCAGTTACTGAAGAGAAGGCACTGGAGGGATGGCCACAGTTCACACAAGACTGGACTTCTGCCTTTCCTTTTATTTTTAAGTACCATCATGGTACTTGTTCTTGACATTTTTATTATCAAATTATAATGTAGGACATTTAAAAATATTGGTAAAGCTTGTCCTCTGGTAAAGTTGTATCCAGTTTCTACCAATAGCACATGAAAATGCTCTTTCTCTGAGCCCCTAACCAGTGCAGGCTAGTCAACACTGCCAATGTGAGCTATGATCTGTTAAAAAAAAAAAATCTTATTTTAATTTAGATTTATCATCAATGAGGTACAGTATTGTTTAATAACGGCCATTTGTTGTTTCTCATTTATGAAAAGCCTATTTTTGTCTTCTGCATATTTTCTCCTGAGGCAATTATCTTTTTCTGTCTTATCAGAACTTTATTTTGATATACTGATATATACACACTGAGATAGATATAGATATACCATCTTTTTGCCTGTCATGTATTGTGCAATTTGTTTTTAGTTTTTAGTTTTACTGGTACTTTTTGCCATATAGAATTTTACTTTTTAAAAAATGTAGTCCAATCTCTTAATCTTTTTTTTTGATTTCTGGTCGTTTGTGATTATGTTTAGAAAGGTGTTTCTCCCTCCAGCATTAAAGAATGTTATATTTTTATAAGTTTTTTCTACTATTTGTTATTTTTGTCTTTATATCTAGATGTTTAACTCGGCCAGAACATTTTGTGTGTTTTCAGGTAGGGGTAGTCAGTTGATGAAGACTATTAATTTAATAATTATTCCTTACCACACGAATGTGAACAATCATATTTATCATATGCTAGATTCTAGCATATACTCTACTCTATTTCACTGATTTCTTTGCCTATAGCTGAAAGTGTTTTCATTATTGTAGTTTCCCTTCCCTCCTTTTTTTTTTCTTTTCTTAGAATGAGGTATTATAATATGCCAAATGCATTATGGAGAAAGGAAAGGGTGTTATAAAGCATCTGCCAGCCTGTCTTCTGATCTCAGTGGTCACATTAGAGGCCATAAATGATGATAAACATCTCACTAGCATGGTTCTACTCTCACGTATGACAAGAAATTTAGGCATGCTTCACCAGCTAAGGAAATAGATTTTTCTTCATTTATTCATCTGTTGTTCATTCATTCGTCACTCACTCATTCCAGAATAAGCTCCTACTTTGTGCTATACATTGTACTTGATACCCAGGCCACAACACCTGAAGAAGATTAACACGGTTTCTGCTGTCATAGAATCTGGGAGGAACCAACCTCAGCAAGTAAGAACACATCAAGTCGTTTTAAGTATTATGAAGGTGGTGCTATGATAGGGACTGGGTTCAAGGAGAGGCATGTGTGGGTGGGGTGGGGTGGGGTGGATGTTTTCAGTAGGTGGTCTGGGAAGGCCTGAGAGGGGAGATGGTATTTTTGACCAAGGTGAAAGGAGTGCTATTTTCTGGTCATTGTTTTGATATTTAGCCTTTCTTTGGTGTACATTGACTGTTATTCAGGAGTAACGAGTCTGCTGTAGGAGGCCTCATTAGATGAATACTAAAACTGTACTGTGTTTTGGTATAGGGCACTTTAATCTCTTTTATTGCCACCATACATTCCAGGTCCCTCCTCATCCCTGCCATCATTAGAGCAGTATAATTTTTTTTTTTTTTACCCATCTTCATTAGATTATGGTACCTACACAGTGCTGTAGATCTATGGGACATAAAACAAATGAGAAAATAAACATTGCTATTTATGGAAGCATTCTTTGCCAACCGTATTCACATTGTACGAAAGCTGTGTGTCTCCTTTCTCTTCTCTCTTGTTCTCCCCTGCCCCCATAACTGGGCATTGATATATTTACTTACTTTTAAAGGAAGGTGCTTCTACATTATTCATTGGTTCACCAGGATGCTTTAGAATTGTAGCCAGAATTATGCTGAGCCTTTACTTTCTTTATGTGATTGGCGTCTTCAGAATTCAAGAAATGCCTTATTCAGATGTAAAGGAAAAAGGAATAGTTTCACTTTAAAAAAAGTAATCATTTTCGTTCATACTTAGTTTGAATTGTACCTCTGCCTACAACTTTGATGTCATAATTGAACTAGCATAGAGAAACCCTGCGTTCGTAGGAACGTTTTCTTCTAAGAATGCAAAGCAAAATGTAGCCACATGGTGTCACTAAATCATAACAATTTTATTTGAGGCCGAAGAGAGGTTGAAATTGCTTTTTTTTAATCAACCCGTATTAATATATAAATTGTTCTGAAGTCTGATTTGTGAAATAACACGTGAAACTATTTGTACCATTTAAGCCTTTCAACTCCTGGGAAGCATTAATTACGTCCGAAGCCCGTAGATGTACATGCAGGTACTAGCCGGCTCCTGACTCCTCATCTACAAAGTGTAGCACATATGTGGGCCTCTGTAGTACAATTAGACAGGTTCATACAAATAAGGGTTTTTTCTCTTTAAATCTTCCTTTGGAATTTTGAAATAAATAGAAGAGGAACTCAAAGGAGATCGAGCCACTAAGTATTTATAAGGAATCAGGGAGCAGAAGAAAGGAAGATGAGGAAAAGACAGGATTACAGGAGCTCGAGAGAGACAGGAAGGGGATGGTCTAACATTGATTGAGCATCATCTCCGGCCAGACACATCATTACCTTGTGTGATCCTCACAATAGCTCCGTGAGAGAAATGCCACTAACCACCTAATCTTACAAACAAGGAAACTGAGCCTTAGAGAAGCAAAACGTGCAGGTCCCTCAGACCGCACAGTTAGCATTCCCAGTCCTGCATTGCCTCTGCAGGGTGTGAGGTAAAGCATCAGCTCTGGGGTAGCGCCGGAGGAGATGTGCAGCCCTGAAGGAGTTCTTGCTGCCTCTTGGGCCACAGCAGTTTCCTGGAATGCCGGCAGAGAGGGCCCCGAGTGGCCGTAGCCTGCTCAGCTCACGCTGGGCACAGCTGCCCCGACACGAGGCTACTGGCCATGTGGATGAGGAGGATGAGGACGAGGAACAGTTGGGGAAGTTTGCACTTTTAAAATGCCCCAAAGAGAGTGTAGCAGTCCTTTATCTAGGTGTGTTTTGTCAGTTTGTCAATAGAGCTTCGAATTTTCCAGCCCTTTCGTTCCTAATAAGATGATTTTAGACTTCATTATCACATAGTGAGCCTGATGTTCTTAACTCCTGATTTGTTTTCCTTCCACTGTATTTAGAAACATACTTTATATATTATGGAGTCTCTCTTCACGAGATCTCTTCACATCCTGAATTGCTGTTTTTTTTTTTAAAGTTTAGAAATTTTCTATTTATTATTTCACCTACAATCCTCTTATTAGGCCAAAAACAAAAAAAACAAAAAAAAAACCCTGCTGTGTTTTATATTCAGTAAGACCTTTGAGACACGGCTGTTTGTGCTTAAGTTATTCAATTGCATCCAGGCTTTTTTGTTTCATTTTGTTTAAAGGGTAATAACACGTTGAACTTTTGTGTGTGCAGTGGAGGAGTTGGAATATGAGAAAACAGAACAGGGTTGTCCTTTTCCTTTGCATTTTATTTTATAATTTTAGAATATAAATTAGTGTCTTTTAATAAGCCTATTGTATGAGATGATGTTAATAACACTAATGACCTGTTATTATTGCCACAAACAGCCGTTGTCTGTTTTTCATTCTGGAAGGGCAAGCACTATATTTGGTGGTGCTAATAGTTGCTTCCCAAGCAGTTAGGTCCAGGATCTAGTTCAGACAGCACCTCTCTGATTGAGCATCAGAATCCTTTTGCTCATGCTTTCACTCTCCTCAGTGCTACTCTGTTACTTAACAGCATTTAATCCTGTGGACATTCATTCCACAAACATGCACTGAACCCCTGCTATATTGCAGGCACTTAGGTTAGCTGTCGGGCATAAAAGGATGAACAAGACACAGTCTGCTCTCCTTCTAGGGATTGATAAAGTAAAATATCGATAGGTGCAGTAATAAAGGAATATGTATGTAGGTAATGCAGGAGCATGGCTGTGGGGGTTCCTACGGAAGAGGGGATTTGATCAGTGTCATAAAGGACCAGGGGATTGAGCAGGCAAACAAAAGGAGAAAGGATGTCCCATGTATGCAGGACACTTGCCAAAGGCAGAATCTGCACTGGACTTGGCCAAACCTGAACTCTTTTCTCAAAACTCTCCCATCATTAGGTCCTTCTGCTTCCCTAACTTCATCTTTGGTTCTTATTAAAAATGCCTTATTTAAAAAAAAAATGCCTTATTTTGTCTCACCAGTCAAAATCATCCATTTACCACTTACCTTCCCATACCTCCCTAAGCTCTGAGACATGTACTTGAATGACAATCCTCTATATGACCTTGTAGAACTGTTTCATGTATCCGGGACTTGGTTTTATTTAAAGTATTTTTTTTTTTTTTAACTTCTTTCAACAAGATTAGAAGACTCCATAGGGAGAACTGTAAATTAGGTTAATTTTCACAAATAATATTCAGAAAATAGTAAAAATTCCCAAGAAGCAGAGAAAAAGTTCCTGTTTTGGAGCTAGGATTTGAGTCAATGTGTCTTTTGCTTAGAAAAATAATGCATTTTTTTTTTTAAGATTTTATTTATTTATTTGACAGAGAGAGATCACAAGTAGGCAGAGAGGCAGGCAGAGAGAGAGGAAGAAGCAGGCTCCCTGCTGAGCAGAGAGCCCGATGCGGGGCTCGATCCCAGGACCCTTAGATTATGACCTGAGCTGAAGGTAGAGGCTTAACCCACTGAGCCACCCAGGAGCCCCGAAAAATAATGCATTTCTATAGGTACTTCACCGTTGAGTACATGCCACTGGTAAGGAAATTGACATTAGTGTATCAGGTTTCCTCTTTGAGATCTCCTTCTGGAACCTGTTTTTGTACTGCAGCTCTCCCAACATTTACTTATGGAACTTAGGAAATCCTGAACCAGGAAGCCAGGGTTTGAACTGCTGGGCATGGGACTGTGGGTCTGTCAAGTAGAAAGCAAGGGAGGAATAGGATACAGAGCCATATGGGACTCTGGACTCCTTAATATGAGCGAGCAGACTCCAGCATAGGTGAGCTATGGAACTGGGGACCGGAAATGGTGGGAAAGAGTTTCCAGGACTTCCCACACAGCTTCCAGAGTGAATCAGAAAATGCTATCGATAGAGTAAAGCTTCACTGACTTTGCTTTTTGAAAGATCAAGAAGAGGGAAGGACTGTTACACCTCAGATCTTGGAGGTCAGAAAAAAGAAGTTAGACACAGATTTATTTGTGAATTACGTAGTCATTTCTGATTCCGTTTACTTTGGAAATGGTAATCTAAAGAAGATATTGGTTAAGTAGTTAATAATTGTCTCCATGAAGAGTTAGGCCTGTGTATAGTAACATTTCACCCCACACAGCCTAGCAGTGATTGCTCTGACCTTTTAGCATTTATACCTTAGATCACCCAATTTAACCATTAATTGCATAATATATCTTTTATGCTCTCTAATTATTTTGTCGTTCCTAGACCTTACTATATATTCCTTTGGTAGTAGTTGCTCATCAGATATGTTGTTGAATCCCTCTAGCCCTCTAACATTCCTGAGTGAAGGTGCTCGAATAATAATCTATTTTTCTGGAAAAATCCTTTTAACATTGCTATTTTTTTCCCCAGTGTTAGAAGGAGACACTAGGAAATAAGATTTTGTAATATTTCTTTCCACAGAAAATATGCTCATAGAGGACTGTATGTACAAGTCCCACGGTTAATAAAACCATCAGAGCTTTCTCAGTGATCATAATAAACGGTACAAGTTCCCTAGATCTGGGTGCTTTCTGTGGATACAAGGTTGGCTCAGGGGAGAGCGGACCAGAAGCGAAACCAGATTGCTTGTCTGCTGCCAGAAATTCTGGGCAACATGCCAAACTTGGTTCACCTTCTAAAAATTCATCTCCCAATATGAAAATGGAGCGCTCGATCCTTGCAAGGAATGGTGGTAGCATGAACACTTGGACTTCTTCAGCCCAGAGGACTTGATCGATGTGAGGAAAGGTGGGGGAACTGACTGTGGTGGCCTGCCAGCTTTGACCCCATTGAAGAGCTGTAATATTTTCTTTAGCAGTCTTACTTCATTATGTCTCAAATTATAATTTCATAAGTTCATAATTGTTCTTCCAAATAATGTGGGTCATATATACACATGAATATGTTCTGCCTGATAGGAAGCTGTAGGTTTAATTTCTAATAGTCCTAGAAATTCTGTGCACATTATGAAGCTATTAGGATGTAACAGCTGTTTTACTTCTTTCACCCTGCAAAAGAAATGTGATGCAGGCTAAAATGATCAGTAATTATGTATTTTGAAAGCTAAAGCTCCAGTTACAGAAAGAGCTAATTTACACATTAGATACTGATAAAACTACAGTATGCTATGAGTTTCAAAGTTAGCGTTATCTCTTGCCTAAGACTATGAAAGAGAATCTGTGCCAAAAGACATTTTTCCTTCTTTGAAATCCTCTTTTGCATTGCCTATTGTAATTTTGAAGTTGCAAATCAACAGTAATGAAGAACTGCTTGATATTTCTCTAAAGAAAAAAAGTTAGAAGGAATGTGAGAGGGAGTAGGATTTAGAAGGATTTTATTTCTGTTGATCAGTGCCTGCCATCTGCCTTCCATTTAATGTTGTAGAAGCATGCATGCGTTTCTCGGTTCTGAACAGATGACGTGCATGGTTTGTTGAGATATATGTGTATTCTGGATGTGTGTGTGTGTATATATACCTACAGTGCTTAAAATCACACTTGAAGTGTAAAACAGATAATGAGTCTCCATTTTGGGCTAATTTGCATATTCGGCTCTTGTACACAAAACAAAAGACTACAATGACACTGATTTTCTTTTCTACTTTAGAATCAGCACTAACCAGCTGTCAACAAATATTTTGATTAAACACTTTCCTTTATTGGGGAACTTTGGGGCACATTCTTTGTATAAACATATTGTTTTCTTTGATTTCAAGGGACATATTTTCAATATGATTCATGGATGCATCACACCGGTAAGCTGTCATGCACAAAAATATATTTTTCTCTGTAAACTTCCTTTTTACCATTGATTTCTCTAGGGCAAAAATGTCTCTCAGAACAGAATATTCCAACTCAGGATATTTGCCTGAAATAAAGGTGGTAAATAAATGTATAAGCCTGCTTTAAGTAAACTGAAAAATTTAAAGCATAGATCCCCTAAACTGGACTTTTCCAAGAGATTTTTAAAAGAGATTTAATAGTTCCTCTAATACATGTAAAATATGATTTGAGGATAGACATTTTGTTAATATTTTGACAAATATTCATTTAGTCTTCTGTGTTTAATCATACATAAGCGTTTTATTTATGAAAGTGGTATTATGGAGTATATACTATTTTGAAACCTTGCACATATATATTTATATTCTCTGGCTGTTGTTCCGTGTCAGTCCATAAACATCTGCTTTATCCTTTTGAATAGCACAATATTCTGAATGTACTGTTGTTTACCTAACAGTCCCCTACTGAGGGACTTAGGATGTTTTTAGTTTTACTATTACAGAACACTATAGTCTTTGCATACTTATCTGATTATCTCTTCTCATGGACAGAGTCAAAGGATATGATCATCTTAAAATGCAAAACATATTGGTAAATGCCATCCAAAGGCGTTATACCAGTTTATTCCTACCAGGAGGATATGATAGTACCTATTTCTCCATGTCCGTATCAACAACGAGCATTATCATTGTTTTTAATCTTTTGTCAAGCTAATAAGCAAACTGTGGTCTCTCATTTGTTTTATTGTACAGATTTTTTATCATTTGTAAAGTTAAACAACGTGCATCTGTTTGTTGATAAGCATCTATATTTTCATCGAAAAGATGAAATTTGAGTCGGCCTAAAAGAATGGGTTGAGTTTTGGGGCACCTGGGTGGCTCAGTGGTTCAGCCGCAGCCTTCGGCTCAGATCATGATCTCAGGGTCCTGGGATCGAGCCCCGCATCGGGCTCTCTGCTCAGCGGGGAGCCTGCTTCCCCCTCTCTCTCTGCCTGCCTCTCTGCTTATGTGATCTCTCTCTCTCTCTGTCAAATAAATAAATAAAATCTTTAACAAACAAACAAAAAAAGAATAGGTTGAGTTTTGATTGGGTAATTTTAGAGGGCTTTTTCTGTGATGTCATCTAGGAAAGTGATTCCCAACTGGGGGCGATTTTGTCCCCCCCCCCCACTGCCCCGAGGGACATTTGGCAACGTCCAGGGACATTTTTGGTAGTCACAATTGAGGGGCAGGATGCTACTGGCATCTAGGGGGTAGAAGGGATGCTTCTAAATATCCTACAGTGTACAGAACAGCCTCCTATGACAAAGCATTATTCAACTCAAAATGTCAACAGTGCCAAGGATGAGAAACCCTGATTTAGGAAAAGGTTGTGGTAATTCCATATGTGAAGGGGGCTTGAATTAGGATGTCTTTGGTTAAATAGAGAAAGAGAATAGCTGTGAAAGACATTCAAAGGAAAAACCAGTCAAACTCAATGACTGGTTGAATATGGAATAATAATGACAAAAAGTTGAGGCAAAGAGAGCTTCAAAGTTTGGAACCTAGGTGGCCAGGAGGTGGACATTGGTGGACAGAAGTTGTGAGGGAGCCAGTGTGAGCTAGTTGTAGAATTAGTACTTAGGAAACAAATGGTGACACTCTTGCTGTTTCATCTGCTCTGCTTTTATATAGTGAGTTTTTTATTTTATGTGTGGTGCCAGGATTGTGTTGGGTTTTGGATTACAAAATCTCTAACTAGTATCAAACATTTTATCTCAAGCAGTTTCCTCTTTTGGAAATGTTCTTCTTCCATCTCTAGCAACTGAAATCTGGTCCATTCATGTAGTAAGTTGAAGTGCCATTTCCTCTAGGAAATCTTCCCTAATCTCCCCAAATGAAATAAAAGTATGTTTTCCTCACTTATTCAATAGATAGTTATCAAGTGCCTGCTAGGTGACAGGCACTGTGCTAGGTAGTAGAGCTCCAGTGGAGAGCCTTAAACACACATCCCCTGCCCTTGTGGAGTTTACAGCTTACCAGAAGAGTCAGATATTAAACAAAATAATTACAAGTAAAGGAAGCTATGATAAAGGCAAAGAAGGAAGACATAAGTGAGCATTGGAGGTATAGTAAAAGAACACAGTTGCTGCTGGGTGAGTCAGGGGAGGTCCTTTAAGGGAAGTGCTATTTAATCATCACCTTTGTGATGATTAGCAGTAAAGTAGGCAAAGCAAAAGCCGGGGAAATAGGGAAAGCATTTAGAACAAGGACAGGAGAGCTTTGAGGGAGAAGAGACGACCTGTTTAAGGGCATGAGAATAAGTCATTGTGGCTGGAGAGTGGTGGTGAGGTAGAGAGGAAGAGGCAGGTGGTGGCCAGGTTGTTCGGGACTGGCAGAGCCACATTAAGGAGCTTGTGGTCTAGTGAATGCTAGTGAATGTGTAGTCCCGGGGGAGGGGATTAAGCAAGGATGTGACGTGATCTGACTTAAGTTTTTTAAAGACCTGCTTTGTGGGGAGTAGGTTGACTTGGGTGGGAGATGAGTTGGGAGGCCTTTGCTATATAGTTAGGAGAGGTGTGGTGATTGCTTATGTAAAGATGGTGGCAGGGAAGGTAGGGAGAAATGGATGGATTTGAGATGTGTTCTTTAGCTTGTGAGACTTCCAAGAAGTGTTGTTCCATATACAGGGTAGGAGCTGAAAAAGGAGGTCTAAGTTGGAAGTAAGAAATTTAAGTCGTCTTAATGTGAGTCCATGGCATTTGAAGCCATAGGAATTGATTAGCTTCAGAAGAGATAGAATGTGATCGAGCGTAGGAGGCAAAAAAAGGACCTAGAACTGAGTCTGAGTGCTCCAGAACTTGATCAAATAGGAGAGGAGACGCCAACAAAGGAAATGGGGTAGGAGTAGCCAACAGGAGAAGTACAAGCAGGAAAGTGTGGCTTCAGGAAGGAGGGACAGGTCAAGATGCCAGATGTCGCTGAGAGATCAAGTAGATGAGGACGGAAGAGGATCCCTTGGCCTTGACAACATGGAGTACACTGCCCCCCCCCACCCCTTAGCGGTAGCTGACATGGTGGATGTGAAAGCCAGGTTAGAGTCGGTTAAAGAAATAAATTTGTAATGGATTGCAAAATGTAAAGTGCGTATTCTCATTGAGGGAACAAGTTCTCCTCTTGGTGAAATCCATTCAAAGAAAATGTGTATGTAAGGATGCTGATTGCAGCATTATTTGTAGGCATCAAAAAACCATAAACTGCCAAAATGCCCATCAAGAAGGGAATTCATGTAAATTAAAAAGAGTTAATTGTATCTAATGAATTGACCTAGAAGGATTTCCATAAAAATTTTTAGATGAAAAGCACATGGTGCAGATCGTGTGTTAATTATGATGCTTCTTTTATCAACAAGCAAACTACTTTATATATGTAAATGTCTGTATGGATTTATAGGAGCATAGAGAATGGTGTGGAAGGTACACAGTGAGCTTCAATATTGATAACTTAAGGAAAATAAAGATGGGGTAAAGAAAGTAGGTAGTGTTCAATTTTTATTTACTTTTTGTTATGCTTGCTGTGACATCATTTTTTAAATTAAAAAGATTTGAGCTTAAAAAGCTCTGGGATGTGAGCAAATGGAGAAAGAAAGAATGGATAACTCTTTTGAGAAACTTGGCTCTGAAGGTGAATAAAGAGACAGAATGCAAGGTAGAGATGGATGTGCTTTAAGGATGAGAGGTACAAAAGCAAGTTAAATGCTGAATGAAAGGATCCAGGAAAGAGAGATTGAAGAGGGAGAGAGAAAACCAGTGGATTGAGAGACATCTTCATTGTGCATGATAGCAGGAAAGAAAGAGGGGACAAATCCAGTCCCTGGCTGTGAGTACCAGTGTGATGGCTTCTGTTTCCTTTGCGACCTATAGAATCCACACTAGCTGCAGGGTGAAAGGAACTTTGGAGATTCAAGTAGAGTGGAGAAAGGCAGGATATGCATAGTTGTTGCAGACCCTGGGCGAGTCCGTTTGAGTCTATTTGACTGTTTCTTTGAGACTGGTAAGTAGTGCCTATAAGATCTGCCAGTAATAATTGCACCTGCCTTATGGGAGTGTCTTTGGTGACATTCTGTTGCTCGGGTTCACGTTGAGAGAAATAGGTGGTTGAGGCACGCGTGAGAGTTTGGCTAGTACAGTGCAATAGCTGGTGGTGGGGCAAGAAAGTAGGGGGGATTTGCAGAGACTCAGGAAGAAAAGTCTAGAGATTATTGCTGTTGGGACAGTGATGATAATTGCTCACTTTCAGGTATGTTTTCTACTTTGTTTTTGTTTTATGCGGACCCTGGCTTGACCAGCACTGTCATTTCTCAGTGCCTGTAGAGAACCACTCTTTTGACCTGTTAACTGTGAAGAAGATGTAGCTGTTTCCTGGCTTTCTTAGAGCTCTTGAAAAGAGATCCTGGAGCTTATCTTCAAGTTTAAAACTTAGGTAAACCTATGTATGCAACCCGATTCTGGAAAGAAAACCAACTAAGAAAAAGTAGTAGGTTTAATTGAAACTGAAAATATGGCCTTTATGGTACTTGTTGCCATTGCCTGCGTCGTACCTAGAAGGGCACTGCAGTGTTTGCAGACTTTTCCATTGCTTGGCCAACTGAGAGATTATTGTGAACATTGTCATTGAACAGTACTCGTTATTTGACCATTATCCCTTAGTTTTATCAGTTTCTTATTTATGTTGTCATCTTAGAGAAGACATGACCAATAGATATGACATCTTTGGAGCAGACCTTAGGAATGGGTTTTATTGCTGTCATGATGTGTTTTAAAATATACCTTATGGAATGTGGGTCCGAAGGACTCTGACTCACGTATTGATCTCTAGAGGTTTGGGTTTTTTTTTTTTAAATATAAATTGTTGATATCTTGTTTTAAAAATGACATTATATGTGGTGTGTTGCTAATAAGGATGTGTGCCTTCTGAGGACTAGTAATTGGAATTACTTTTTCCAATTCTTAAAATAATTCTTGAAGGTAGATTTGGTTATTTTCATTTTAGAAACCCTCAGAAAGATTCAGCTTTGCCCAAGATCTCACAGCCAGAAAGATCTAAGTGAGGCGTTGTACAGTGTCACTGAGAGAGAATCCATTCACTTATCTACATAACTTATTTGTAAGGCTTAGCAGATATGTGCTTGGGTCTGGCACCTCATTTTTGAGAGGGAGGAGCTTTATTTTTTAGGACTAGCTTTATCAAGGAATTCTGACAAATTCCACATACTGATAGCAGAGCACGTTGTATTTATAGGTAGGTAGAGCCTCATCAGAGACTTCTGGAGGTTTGTATGGTGCCATAATGCCTGAAAGAAGGAGGTATTTATTCAGCTAAGCCATGGCTTATAGCACAGGTACTGCCCACAATTTTCCAGACACTTTTAAGTATTTCATTTGGTCTTGGCTGGGAGCTGAGCAACCATTGCATTTCACACATGGGGAAAGTGGGACTTGGAGAGCACAATGAGCTTACAATCACACAGCTGGAACACAACATCTGGGATTGAGGACCAGGTCTGTCTGACTCTAAAGGTCTTTTTTAACACACAATGCTGTCTTTCCCATCTCTGTTTATCATCTTGTGGCATTGTTTACTTGTGAGGCTTCAAAGATAAAAAATTTTGTTTTATTTTAGACTTCAGGATTCCGAAGTAATAGCTTTTCCTGCAGGGCAATCAACACACACACACACACACACACACATACACACACACACTCACACTCACACACTCACTCTATAGAACAAGGATAATATACATATGCTACATATTTTTTAATCTTTTTAAAGCACTTAGTAGCCTCAGTAGATCCAGATTCTTGCAGCTTCCAGATATACATTTGGATGCTTAAATTAATAAGTCAAGATTTTAATTTTGCTGCTATGGTTAGCGAATGATGCCAGAATAAAATCATTTCCATTATCAAAGAGTAGGATGCATACTAGGTATCATTTTATTCAGTTTGTTTATACTATGATGATAGGGCATGCAGATAGGCAAAATTAAAATATAAAATGTTAGGGGCTGTTTCTCAGATTTACTTGTAGTCCTCTGAGAAAGTTTTCTAGTTCCCAAAGACAAAAGCATTTCTATGATGACTGTGGCCTTTCAAATATGGCTCCCCTTGTTATCTGAATACATTATCCCATGCCTCGCAGTCACAAAGGTTGCATAGGGAAACAGAAGTCATCATAATATAATGAACTGTCCACGTGTAAAATTAATTCCCACTCAAACATTCATCGCTGATGAATACTATCCCTGCCCATTCTGTTAGTTACAGCGTTTCACCGATTGTTGGGAAGATGTAAAACCATTGTCCTCAATTGCGGAATCAAATGGCAGATTTTGCAAAAATGTAGGAAATAAAGATTTAATGAAATCAAGAAAAGTAATGTTGAAGAACCACCAGATTTGCATGCAAAGTCATTGGCAAATGGTATCTGGCAGTATTAGACCAGCGAATTACCGAAGAAGAGAAAAATCCACCAAAATAATGACATGGTAGGCATTTTAAGAGAAGGATCTGGCTATAAAAAATTAAAGGAGATTTGGTGATGTCTGTATTTTTGGGAGAATCTGTCACTATAATTGTGCTGGGAGAGTTAGTGAGGAAATGTTAGGAGAACTATACCTAATGGTATTGAACAACTGTTTATTGCTACTACTATTGGGGTCAGCACAGAGTTGCATTTATTATTTAAATTTTCTTAAATAGAAGATAAAATACGCTTATATTTGACCTCACAATTTTTTAACCTAATGAAACTCTTTCTTTTTTTTTCCCCCCACATTCACTGTGAAATTTTGGTCTCTGTTTTAAGTAAATTGACTTTAAATGTCCTTTTTCATATAACCATCATCCTCAAATCATGAGAACCTCCCATAATGGGTTGTATACTTATCTTTATGTGTCTGTATGCTCTTCCTCTCCAGTAATGCTGGTAATGAGCAGCCACAACAAACACTGGCGTGGTGAGTTAGAGATAGGAGTGACTCATCTTGAGTCAAATTGTCTTGTAACCAGTGAGGCAAAGAAATAGAAGCCTGATGAGCAGTAGTCTCTTCTAGAAGAATGGCTAACCAACAGATTCCACTTCTATGCTGGAGAGAGGACTTCAGGTCACTCATTAAATCAAAAAGCATTACCTAAATAAAGATTTCCAGTGTGGGGGTGGTTGATGGGAATCCTTGGTATTGTTTTTAAGTCTTTTACTCTTCAGTAACATCACCCATAGCTTTAATGTTACTCAGATGCGGACATGAATACATCTCAGAACTTCCTAACCCATTTAAAAAGAAAAACGTGTCTGTAACTTCACCAACCTTAATTTGGCCCACGATTAAGGCAGGCAGGATCCGCTGAAACGGCAAAACTGGGACCGAATGTACCCTGCTGGCTGCTGTCATTTCACTACAGCCAAAGGTCTGGATGCCCATTATTTCTGGAAATGACGTTCCTTTTAAGATTTTTTTTTTTTTTTTTAAGTCTTGGAGACTGTGGAATACCCCAAGGTGGTGGCCATGGTAGTGAATTCAGTATTTTCTGGGTTTTGAAATATGTATACAGAACCTTTATCAATTGAAAGTAGACTACATAGTTGATTTTCCAGTAACTTCCAACAACATGCAAGCCCTATTCTAAGCAAAACCAGAAGATTGTTTTTTTGAGATCTGCAAAGTAATGTATACCTTAAAGCCATTCTCCAAATAGAGCTCATTCATAATGACCCCCATTTACATTCATGCTTCCCTTGAACTTAGGCCAGAATATTTATCTGTGCAATTTAAGTAGCAACACGTTAGTTAAGTGCTTGATTTAAAGTAGCTGGCATTTCAATTTATTTTTCTTTATTGGAAAAGTTCATCCTTTTGAGAGAGGTTGAATTAGTCATTGTGTGGTTTAGATAAGTCCCTTGATCTGGGGACAAAACATTGGCAGGATTTGTGGAGTTGTCTATAGTACCTGTGTGAGGGACATGTCATGAATCTCTTAATAGTTGTGAGATTGCTTTTCACTGAAAGTATGACATGTGTGACTGGCTCCTTCTCCTCCATTTTATGGAAAATCATGTAGCTCATATATCATGCTAACCATAAATCTTAATTTATATTTGTCCAAGGATTTTACTCTGAGATTCACCTTCTTAGAGCTGA
>CM052886.1:100361329-100433941 GCA_028534135.1 Potos flavus
TTGGATTATTTAGAAACTATTTTAGAAAATTTATAAAGGTATGTATTGAAGGGAGAGCTTTTTCAGGGAACATTTTAGCCATCCTTTTGTCCCACATATACCTTGCGTTATGTTACATACATAGTAAAATGTTAGAAAATGTGATGAAGTGATCTATAACTATAGTATTTTCTGTTATATTATAAAACTACAGAAATATGTTATCAGGTTGGAATTACATTTGGCTGACTGAAGAATTGATGGTTTCTTGTTACTGGGTGCAGCGCTTGGCCCATAGTTGGCTTTCAAGAACCGCTTCTTGACTTAGCTTGTAAATTAATTGATTGATTGATAGATTCTTGGGGTAATTTAGTCTGATGACTAAATGAGGTTTAAGAAGAGTCGTATAACCTTTATTATAATACTGTTTTAATAATCTTTTTTTTTTAAGATTTTATTTATTTATTTGACAGAGAGAGAGAGAGAGAGAGAGAGAGAGAGATCACAAGTAGGCAGAGGCAGGCAGAGAGAGAGGGGGAAGCAGGCTCCCGCTGAGCGGAGAGCCCGATGCAGGGGTCGTTCCCAGGACCCTGAGATCATGACCCGAGCTGAAGGCAGAGGCCTTAACCCACTGAGCCACCCAGGCGCCCCTGTGTCTTAATAATCTTATAAGAACAGAATTTGCTAATAAAATTTCCTTTGTAGTAAGTTTTCACTATTTATAAGAGTATGAAATACTCTCAGAAACATAATTTTTTTTTCTTATATTTACTATCTAAACCTCTATCGAGTTTTGGGTTTTTTTGTTGTCATTATTTCCATTGAAGCTGATAGGTAATATTCTTTCTGCCCAGATCTCTGTGTTTTTAAATGAGCTTTTAAGGGTCCAGTTTAATAAATGTGTAACCCAGGAGTCACTTGGAGTCCTCGACTCCATGCAGTCTGGGTAAGAGTGCCCCGAACTCCCAACTCCCTGGTCTTGGAAAGTCCAAAACTTCCCCTAAGATATCTGAAAAATCCCAGGACTTAGCTTCTTTACACCTTCTCTGCCTTTGGTCTCCTTTATCTTTATGTGCTAAATTCATGCCATATCAGGTTGCCCAGATGTGAAACTCAGCACAGTTTCCAGTTCCTCCAGAAGAGCCCTTTCCAACAGAAGCACTTGTGACCCATGTAGACTGTTCTTAGGCTTTCCCTGGGAGAGATAAGGAAAGCTTTAACATCATTCATTCCATTATCAATGCCTTTAAAAAATCCGGATTAGACATTATTTTTCATTTACACATTGAGAAATATGTAATGAGTGAGGCACTGTGCTGGGCACTTGGTAATCAGGGATGAGCAACAAGTAGGCAGGTCTCCACTTTCATGGAGCTTCTGGACCAGCAAGGGAGCTAGGTCATCAAGCAGGCACATAGATGAATGTAAAATTCTAACTGTGGTAAGTGCAGTGCAAAAGGGTGCAAGCAGTACTTGAGGACATTTAGTGGAGATGGGGTGAAGAGTAAAAGGAATTGCCTGGCCAAGGAGGGCATGGAGGTGGAGGAATGGCGTCTCTTTCCCACATGCTGCTATCTGCATTTTCTCCTTGGGCACTTCTGTCTCTCAGTGCCCAATCTGTTGGCTGCCTTCTCCTCCAGGATTTTCCCTCAGAACTTCCAAGGTCGTCTCTCTCTGTTAGAGCAGTTCTGCTGTGTTCAGGTCTCTTTTTATAAAACACTCCATGTCCCTGCCAAGGTTTCACCCCCAGATCAAGGGAACTGTTCCACACTACACATTGGCAACATCATTCATTCATTTTTTTCATTCATTTAGTCAACAAGTATTTATTGCTCACTTGTTCTCTGCACTTTGCCTTCGAGGAGCCAGAGATGTGACCTTCGGGGAGGTCACAGTCCAGTGCAGGGAGCACTCATGTAAACCTCCTTACAAGACAGTTGGGCTTAAGAGAAGCAAAAATATTCTTTTGTGATATATGAAGCAGTTACTTATCCATATCAGGGATGCATCAGAATGAAACTGAAAAGCTGTGCCTTTCAACCTAAAATAAAATGTATAATTTTGAAAGTTGTGTATGTCTTAATCTTTCATACTATCAAAACACCAAATTAAGGATGATGTAAATCTTTTAACATTTATTTATGTATAAATATAATTATTTTAAAGTAGACTTGCATGTTGTTGTTCCACCATTTTTGCCCAATTGAGTCCTAAAGGAAACAACATCAAGCATGTGGGAGATTTTTGAGTAGTTGGGAGAGTTTTTTATATTCCTGTTTTCTGTGAGTGCATATGTTAGTAAATTCTCATTTTGTTTAGTATTACATATTTTTAAAGGCAGGTAGGCTGTATTAAAATTATTAACTTCCTTTAACTGAAAAGCATACTTCTTTGGTAAGCCTAATGAGCTTTCCCAGAGGGATCATTTGGTATGAGTGGTAGGGAGCGGTAAACCCCTATAGCAGAAAAATTGACACTTAGAAGACTAAACCAGTAAACAGTATATTTTGTTGAATGTCTTCCATGTACCCAGTATTAAGAACAGTCTAGAAAACTACTGGACGCATCACTTCCTATTCCCTATAGGTTAGTAATCAGTTTTAGATGCTTTTTGTTGGATCATTCGGCAAGATTACTAATGGGAAGTCTTGCCATCATCTCTGTTTTTTCAGGGATGGGAGTATTATTATCTCTTCGTTCTTACATCAGACAGAATCCTCCATTATCTAAAATCTTTTTTTTTTTTTTAAGACTTTATTTATTTATTTGACAGAAAGAGATCACAAGCAGGCAGAGAGGCAGGCAGAGAGAGAGGAGGAAGCAGGCTCCCTGCTGAGCAGAGAGCCCGATGCAGGGCTCGATCCCAGGACCCTGAGATCATGACCTGAGCCGAAGGCAGAGGCTTAACCCACTGAGCCACCCAGGAGCCCCATCTAAAATCTTTTTAAATGACCTTTGATTTGTGATCTTCTGGAGAGGCCATGTGTCCCACTCCTCCATTAATATTAGGAACTGAGGTGTTAGGTCTATCTAGTTTTTTCTTTTCCAACCCTCAAAATGTTAGCCCTAAAGCTGCTAGAATTGAGCTAACGCTGGCGGAGGCAGCAGCTTTTTTCTTGGATCTGTTCCAGTGACCAGCCTGTTCCCTCCATTCTATTCAATATTGAGTGAAAATTATAGTCCCTTCACCACTGTCTTGGAATTAACTTTACTTTGAGATTGACAGGCCATGGAGTGGTGACCCTGTTTGTCTTTTGCCCCCTTCATTTTCATTACACTTAGTGCCGGTGGCTTTTTTTTTTCCCTTCTAGTGTATTAACAATATGCTGATTGAAGGGGTCAGAGTCCAGGATGTTGGCTGTATTGACCAGTGGGTAAAGTTCCTGGAAATGAAGTCATCATGCAGCTGTCAAGTCTTCTGCCTTTCATTCCCTGATCTCTGTGGTTGGGATGGCCTTGCCATCTTGTTCTTCCTCCTGAGGGTTTCTTGCCTCCCTGAGGCGGTTCTCTTTCTGGACTACTTTTATACTTCCTTCTTTCATATGGTCAATGTAGTGAGTTGAACCAAAGCACTTTAAGTAACCGGGCGTTCATCTCATGATCATCTCTTTCTCGTTCCCTCTGCACATAAGTCTGAGTATGATGGACACTGCCTCAGGTTCCTGCACTTGTGGTTGGCCTAAAGACAGGAAGATCCCAAGATACAGAATTAGACTTAGGGAAATGTAGAGGCCGTTGGTTGCACCTTGATCCTAAGCCAAATGCTCTAATCCAGCCTCACTAGATTCCTGCTTTGTAGTATTTGAATGTTGAACTAACTAATGATAGAGTGATACTTTGATTTTCTTTTAACTCTTGATTTTTTTTAATGTTAAGTATATACGGGGAGAATGGTGAATGCAGAGCAGGAATTCCTGTGTCCTCGGCCATAACACTATCAAAACTCCTAATAATTTCTGCATTCTGACTATTTCTAAAACCTGCCCTTCCTTCTCTCTCCTCCCTGCCTTACATCCTGCTGTCAGCATCTTTAGCTTAGACATCCCTAGCTAACAACCGTTCTTTTTGACCTTCTCTAGTCCATCTTCCATTTTGTACTCAGTCATCTTCCTACAGTACAAACTAATCTTGTTATCCCCCAGTGTAAAACCTTTCATCATTTACCTTTGACTATACCATGAAATCCAAGATCCTCAGCACAGAGACAATATGTTGTAATGGTTTGGAGTACAATTCTAGAATATCTCTGACTGGCTTTAAGTTTGCGTCTCAGTTATTAGCTGAGTGGCTTTGGCCAGCCAGTTCATTTCTTTGTCCTCAGTTTATACACCTGAAAATGCAGGGAATAGTGGTGGCCTCTTTGTACAAGAAGGATTGTTATATTGGTTGAATTGCTTAAAAACAGTATAAAGGAATTAAAGCAATGCCTGGCACACAATAATTTTTAGACCTCTGTGTTGTTTTCTAGCCTCACATCCTGTTGAAACTTTAAGCCAACCAAACCAAACTGCTTATGGATTCCAGATGTACACTATACTAGTTCATTATTCTGTATCCTTAAACATGATCTACCTTTGCCCACAATGAACTCACCCCACCTGATGACTGAGCGTTGCCTTCCCTGTGAAAATATCCTGGGCTAATCTGAACAACCTGAGTACTATAGGCATTGAGGATTCAGTGAAGTACAAATTGCACAAAAATGCCTGTCTTTTGTGGAGATTATGTTCTAATGGGGAGAGAAGTAAACAAAATAAATAAGTAAAGCAGAAAAGAGGGACTAGGATGTTTATGGGGGGTAGGGTTAGCAACTTCAAATAGGCAAGGCCTCATTTTAAAGGTGACATCTGAGTAACTGACCCCAAGAAGATTAGGGAACGAGCCAGTGTGGGTGAGGAGTGTTCCAGGCCGAAGGAACAGCCTCTGACTCTGACCTGGGAATGAGCCTGCTGCTCTCTGTGAATGGTTAAGAGGCCACGAGAGTTGGAGCAGAAGGGAAAGTAGCACAAGATGGTGTCAGAGAGGAAAGAGGCCAGATTTGTGGGGCTTGGCTGAGTGAGATGGAGAGCCAGTGGAGGGTATTGAGCAGATGAATCATGTGATCTGATCATTGTAGCTGCTGGAGAGGGGCAGAGGTAGCAAGAAACATTTAGCCAAAAGGTGGTGGTGACTTGAATGCGGGTAGAAGCAGTGGAGGTAGAGAAAAGTGCTTTAGATTATAATATATTTTGAAGGTAGAGCTAATGACATTGGCCAGTAGAATTTTGGGATAAGAACGAAAGAAAAAAGAATCAAGGGTGACACTCCAAGGCTTTTGGCCTGAACAACCAGGAGGATGGAGTTGTGGTCGACTGAGATAAAGGGGACTGTGAAGAGTTGGTTTTAGAGTAACTCGGTTTGAGCATTTTAGATTTAAGATGCCTTTTAAATGTCCAGGTGGAGATGGTGAAGAGGCACTTGAATTATATCTAAAGTCCAAGGGAATGAGGGCTTGATCTATAAATTTAGGAATTATCAGCATAAGATGTGTCCTCCAGCTGCAAGACTGGGTCAGTGTTATGAGGCTGAGGACGGAAGAAAGATCCAGCCCACCAGAGCAGAGTCAGGCGAGGATGGAGCCTTGGAAGCCGAGGGACGGGGTGACCAACTGTGTTGTGCTGCTGGGAGATCACATAAGAAGGAGACTGATGCTTGATGACTGCATTTGGCAACACAGAGGTCCTGTGCCCTTGTGGAGTAGTTTTAGGTGAGTGGTGGGATGGAAGCCTGATTGGAGTAGGTTCAGAAGAGAAGAGGAGACTGGGAATCGTGTGGATAAGATCACATTTTTGAGAAGCTTAACTATGAAAGAAAGGAAAGAAGTAGGGCAGTGGTTCCCTACTTTCTGGAAGCTTCGCTTACATAGTCACTTCTGCTATCAATTGTCTGGGAAAAGTTATTTTTGCAGAAACCTACTTATTACCATTAAGATTTTTTCCCCTCTGCTGACAGCTGTCATTTCAGGTTGCTTCCTTCCTTTACTTTGACAATGCCTAAGTTAGGACCTACCTCAATCTTGCTTTCTTTCTGATCCTCAAACAGGACGCAAAAATATTGAGCCAGCCCCTGCTTGGGAACAAAGAGACTGTCCTCCAAATCAGTTTAACAGGAGTGTCGGTTTGGAGACATGGCATTTCCTAAGACTTGGGACAATGCCATGCGCACAAAGAAGGAGCGCAAATATTTATTGAGTGCTTCCTCTGTGCCAGCAAATCTAGGTGTTTCACATCATTATCCATTTAACTATAATAGCTACTTGGGGTGATAGAGCTTCATGAAGAAAAGCTTACAGGTAAATAACCGGGATTTGTGACAACCCTCTTAGCGTTGTGTTTTATCTTAGAAACTTTGATAGCTCATTGGAATGCCCAGGGATGTTTTATGAATGACTTTGAAGTGCTAGGCACATTTATGGAACTGGGCATGGAGGCATTAAAAGGAGTTACACTGTGGGTTGCTTTTTAAAAATATTATGAACTTCTGGTTAAGAAGATAAGCTTCATTTCTTTTTCTTTTTTTTAACTGAGAAGCTGGATTTGGGGGAAATTCTTCAATGAAAATCTTCCAAAAGATCTTAAATCCTTAGAATTTATAGGTCTCTTTGACCCCAGCATTGTGTTGTCCCTTTCTGCAGTTATCGATTTTTCCTGGTGCCTTTTCTATAATGTCTGCCTGGCCGTATCCACTTCCTTATGGATTTATTGCTCATCTTTTTACCCAGCTCTCTTTAGAGGAATACTACGTCAAACTTTTATCCCTTCCATCAGGTTTCAACAATTTAAAGGTAGATTGTGCTCCTGGCCTAAACATGTTGACAATGACCCTTAATATTTGAATTATAGGGTGGTTTTCTGGTAAATGTCTTAGTATACTGTTTTCTTTTTATGTATGGACCTTGCCTCTTTACTCATTTACATTTCTCTAGGGAATGATAAATGCCTGGATAGGACAAAAAAGAAATCTTGCTTTGAAATTGCTCCATTCTTTTTTTTTCAGGTGCGATCTAGGAACGTACTATTTTAAAAATTTTGAACTTTGTAGGCACATTTTCATTTTAAAAGAAGAGGGAAAATGACTTTTAAAAATGTTTTGGCAAAACCTGAAAAGGAAGCTCTAAAAAAAGGACTCTAGCCTGACAAGGTAACAGGAAGAAATGATTACCGATGATTTCAATTTCCAGTAAATTACAAAGCATATGTAATAGGCTTCGAAGAGAGATGATTCCTATGGCATACTTCATGCTGCCTTCACAGATAAGTGTGTAAATGAAGGGAAATGAATTGTTTCAGCCTGGCAAATCTGTACCATTTTGGTGGAGTGAAAATGAGTGAAATTGAAATAATTCTATCATTCTTTACTGAAAATAAAACGTGAATATTGTGGTATGTTTCTAGAGAATAGTGTACTTGAAGATTTGCTACAGGATGCATAATATGGAATGAGATGTAACTAAATAAGTATCAAAAATAAGGGTATAGTACTGTGTTATATAATTTACACTGCAAGATTTGAAAATTTGAAATATTTGGTGACTAGGAACAATTTTTTAAAGGAACTCTTTAGAACGTAACAAATTTTTCACAATGGGAAAGAAATTTCCTATCTGTATTCATTTAACAAATATTTTTTGAAAGCCTACAGTGTGCTGGGTTATATTATTAATAAAACAGAAAAAAATTTTGGCTGGCTCCTGCCATTAAGGACCTTATATTCTAGAGAAGGAAACAGATAATAAACAATCACATAGATAGTGTATCATTTCACTTATCACACCATAAAGGCTGTGAAGGAAAAGAGGCCCTCCCTGAGGAAATGATGTGTAAGCTGAGACCTGAGGAATGGTGAAGGAGGTAACTAAGTAATCAGCAGAGGCAAGGAGTTCAAAGAACTGAGAGAAGCAGAGCCAGGCAGTGGATGGAACAACTGAACGAGCGCAGAGAGGCACAAAATGAAGCTGGAGTCGTGAGCTCAGGACAGGTCTGATAGTGCCTTGGATTTTGAATCTTATTCCGAGAGCAAGGAGAAGCTATTAAAGTATTTTTAGCAGGTTTGCGTTTTTAGAAGATCATCACGGGCAAAGGACCTGATTAGACATCTTTCCAAAGAAGATATGCAAATGGCCAATAAATACATGTAGAGATGCTCAATATCATTAGCCGTTAGGGAAATGCAAATCAAAACCACGGTGAGATAACACTTTATAATCAATAGGATGGCTGTTACCAAAAACAAACAGAAATGGAGAAGCGTGAGTGTTGACAAGGATGTGGAGAAACTGGAACACTGGTGCATTGCTGGTGGGAATGGAAAATAGGCAGCTGCTGTGGGAAACAGCTTGGCAGTCCTTCAAAAAGTTAAACATCATTAGACCTGTAAAATTTTTATTTAAAAACTCTCGTTTCAATATAGGTATAGGGTTAAATGTATAAATAATAACATGTTAATGCTATGATCCAGCAACTTTTCCTGAGTATATAATGAAAAGATTTGAGGGGCGCCTGGGTGGCTCAGTCGGTGAAGCATCCGACTTGTGGTTTCCACTCAGGTCATGATCTCAGGGTCGTGGGATCAAGCCACGAGCCCCATGTCAGGCACCGCGCTCAGTGAGGAGTCTGCTTTCTCCCTCTCTCTGCCTCTGCCCCTACCCCTGCTCGTGCTCACTCTCTCTCTCCCCCAAATAAATAAATCTTAAAAAAAAAAGAAAGAAAGAAAAAGAAAACAGAGACTTAGACACTTGGATACCGACATTCGTAGCAGCATTATTCACAGTTGCTAAGAGGTGGAAGCAACCCAAGTGTCCATCAGCTAGTGAATGGATAAACAAAATGCGGTCTGTCCATACAATGGAATTTAACTTAAAACTTAAAAAGGAATGCGATTCTGATACATGCTACCATATGGCTAAGCTTTTGAAAACATGGTAGATGAAATGAACCAGACACAAAAGAAAATACCTCATTCTACTTAAATGAGGTATTTGGAAGAGGCATATGAACGGAGACAGAAAGTAGAATAGAGCTTACCAGGGCCTCGAGGTCATGGTGCATGGAGAGTCATTATTTAATGGGTAGATTTCTATCTGGGATAATGAAGAAGTTCCGGAAATGGTTAGTGGCGACAGTTGTACAACATGGTGAATATACTTAATGCCACTGAGTTGTATACTTAAAAATTGTTAAAATGTTTCGTTAAAAACAAAATGAAACATAGCATATTTTAAAAAATATTACCATGCATATCAGTTAGGAATGTATTTTAGTACAAATCATAAGAAACGCTCTTAATCATGGCTTAAATAATTAGGATGCTTATTTTTCTTCTGTAAGAAAACTGGAGGTTGGCGGTCCAGTATGCAGTTCCACAGTGCCTTCCGGAGCCAGGCTACTTCTGCTTCCATTCTGATATCCGTAGTATGTTACTGTCCTCATGCTCGTCTCTGTAGGTCACCGAATGTTCTATCTCCAGGCCCACCTCCAGGCCCTTATCAGTATTCCAGGCAGGAAAAAGGAGGAGGACTAGTAGGAAGGAGCAGCACCTGTGTCCGGAAAGAAAAAGCTCATTGGCTAGAACCTTCGTGTCACCCTGCATTTCTTCTTCTCATATACCGCACCCACTCCAGCAGCAAATCCTGTTGGCCCTACCTTCAAAATACATCCAGAATTGGGATCATTTTTCACCATATGTGCTGCAGCTACGCTGGTCCAAGCCACCAATATCTCCTAGGTTATTATAATGGCCAATGCCTTATCTTCCTGCTCCCACTCCGACATGCCTATTCCATTCTCAACCTCTGGGCTGTGGTGTTTTTTTTTTTTTAATTTTTTTATTAAGACATAATTCACATACCATAAAATTCGCCCTTTTAGAAACTGTACAATTCAGTGATTTTTAGTCTTTTCACAGAGTTGTGCAATCATTACCACAATAGAAGCCCAGAGGGTATTCTTTTTCAAACATAAGTCAGAATCTTAAAGCCTTCCAGGAATGCCTCATGTCATTCGGGGTGAAAGCATAGTTCTTGAGCTGTCTGCAAGGCGTGAGTGATCCGGCTGCCCCTCACCTCTCTGCCTCATCTCCGGCAGCCTCCCATCCTCACTGCTTCAACCCCATGGGCTTCTTGCCGTTCCACGCCAGACACTCTCCTCCTTCGGGACCTGGGCACTTGCTCTCCCTCTGCCCGGAATGCCTCCTCCATTACCGCCTTCGTTTCAGTAGGCCCTTTCCTGACCGCCCTATTTAAAATTGCAGCCCCTTCCATGTACACACACACACACGCATTCACACAGACACACGCACACTCATCCTCTCCAACACACATTTACCATTCTCCCTCTATCCCTTTCACACTGTATTTTCTCTTTAGTCTTCGTCACCTTCCCATACATGTATAAATTACCAGCTTATTCTGTTTATTGTCTGTCTCTCCCTACTAAATGATAAACTCTCGAGGGCAAGGTTGTTTGACTGTTTGATCCCAGCATCTTGAGCAGTTGTAATATGTATTTGTTGAGTGACTGAAATGTGTTCTACGGCACCCCAACGGGCAACAGAGGCTAGCTTCTAGGTGAGTAGAAATGAGAAAAGAGGATGGGAATGGGCGTTGACTGAGCCCACTTAAAGTTGCAAGAGCTATTATGGTAGTACATTATTTATTTGACAAATATGTATTACTAAATGCTAAGTAGTGGAATTATAAAGGCAAATAAGACATTCGTGGTTTCTGCTATAGTGGAGTTTACATTCTAGAAGGGTGAGATATATATATATATTAGGTGAGTAAGCATGCTATGTTAAGTAGCCGTGATTGTTATGAAGAAAATAAGGCAATAGGAAATGAAGGTGGGGGTTACTGCTTTATATTTTGTGATCAGAGAAGACCTTTCTAAAAGGTGACACTGAAGGTAAAACCTATATGACAAGGAGGAACCAGCCATGTGGGTATCTGTGAGAGAAGCCTTTCAAACTTGGTAACAAGGAAGAGAAAGAACAACGGTACAGATAAAGTATGGTGAGTAAGGAGAGTTGCAGGAGATGAAACTGGACAGGTTACCTCATACAGGGCCTTTTAAGCCATGGTAAGAGTGCGTATATATATATATATATATATTGTTTTTGTTTGTTTTTGTTAATGGTCATTTCGGTTGTCCCTACTTTCTGTCTGCTGTGAATAATGCTGCCATAAACATTCGAGCACAAGATTTTGTGTGTGTGGACATATTTTTTTCTGTTAAAAATTTTTTTTATTTGAGTATAGTTGACACGCAGTGTTACATTAGTTTCAAGTGTACAACACAGTGATTCAACTTCTCTCTATCTTATGCTGTGCTCACCACAAGTGTAGCTACCATCTGTCACCATACCACGCTATTGCAGTATCATTGACTATATTCCCTATGCTGTGCCTTTTATTTCTGTGACTTAGTCATTCCATAACTGGAAGCCTGTATCTCCCACTCCCTTTCACTGATTTTGACCATCCCCCGATCCCCTTTTTTTTCTGGCAGCCATCACTTCTCTGTATTTATAGGTTTGATTCTGCTTTTTGTTTTTTTTATTCATTTGTTTTTGTTTTTCAGATTCCATATGTAAGTGAAATCATATGGTATTTGTCTTTCTTAGTCTGACTTATTTCACTCAGTATAATACCTACTAGGTCCATCCATGTTGCAGATGGCAAGATCCCACCCTTTTTTATGGCTGCATAATATTCCTCTGTGTGTGTGTGTGTGTGTGTGTGTGTGTGTGTGTCTTCTTTATCCGTTCATCTATCAGTAGACACTTAGGTTGCTTCCATATTTTGGCTATGTAAATAATAAACATAGGGATGCAAATAGCTTTTTTTTTTGACCTAGTGTCTTCACTGGGTAGATACCCAGTAGAGGAATTATTGGGTTGTACGATATTTCTCTTTTTAATTTTTTGAAGAATCTCTGTACTATTTTCCACAGTAGCTGTACCAATTTACATTTCTACCAATCAAGTATGAAGGTTCCTTCTCCACATCCTCTCCAACACTTATTATTTCTTATCTTTTTGAATCTAGCCATTCTAAGAGGTATGAGGTCAGATCTCATTATGGTTTTGATTTGCATTTCCCTTATGATTAGTGATGTTGAACATCTTTTCATGTATCCAGAGTATGTCTTCTTGGAAAAATATCTATTTAGGAAAAATGTCTATTCAGGTTCTCTGCCCATTTTTTTAGTCAGATTGTTTTTTTGGTATTGACTTATATAAGTTCTTTATTTTGGATCCCTTATGAGATATATCATTTGTAAATATCTTCTCTCATTCAGTAGGTTGCCTTTTTGCATTGTTGATGATTTCCTTTGTTGTGCAAAATCCTTTTATTTTGACATAGTCCTAGCAGTTTATTTTTGCTTATGTTTCCCTTGCCTTAAGAGACATATGTAGAAAAATGTTGCTACAGCCAATGTCGAAGAAATTACTAGTTGTGTTCTCTTCTACAGTCTTTATGGTTTCAGGTCTCACATTTAGGTCTTTAATCCATTTTGAATTTATTTTTGTGTGTGGTATTAGAGAGTGGTCCAGTTTCATTCTTTTGCGTGTAGCCGTCCAGTTTTCCCGGCATCATTTATTGAAAAGACTGTCTTTTCCCCATTAGTATATTCTTTCTTCCTTTGTCATAGATTAATTGACCATATAATCATGGGTTTATTTCTGGGCTCTCTATTCTGCTCCATTAATCTCTGTGTCTGTTGTTGTGCCAGTACAATACTGTTTTGATTACTACAGTTTTGTAATATATCTTGAAATCTGGAATTGTGATATCTCCAGCTTTGTTTTTCTTGCTCAGGATTGTTTTGGCTATTTGGGGTCTTTGTGGTTCCATGTGAATTTCGTGGTCATTTGTTCTAATTCTGTGACAGAAGCTGTTGGCATTTTGATAGGGATTGCATTGGATCTGTAGATTCCTTTGGGTAGTGTGGACACTTTAGCAATATTAATTTTTCTAGTCTATGAATATGGAATATCTTTCCATTTGTTTGTGTCATCTTCAGTTTTTTTAATCAGTGTTTTATAGTCTTCAGGATATAGGTCTTTCACCTCCTTGGTTAAACTTATTTGTAGGTATTTGATTCTTTTTGGTGCTATTGTAAATGGAATTGTTTTCTTAATTTCTGTTTCTGCTCGTGGAAGTGATATGATTTGATTAACAGTTTAAATGTGAACTTGCAGTGGAATGGATTCACATACTAATTTGCTTTCATTGGTCATGGAGTGTAAAAGAACGTAACAGACTTATGTAAACAAAATGATATTGCAGCTGCATTGATAGATGGCAACTCATCTGTGGCCTAAGTGTTAGGAGACAATGGAGAGGTGGCTGGCAAACAAACCAGGAGGGCATAGGCCCTATGTCAACAGACATAGCCTCTTCTGAGCCCCACCAAGTTTAAGCCAAGTGGAATTATATGGCAGTGTTGCGAGGTCTTTTAATTTTCAAAGAGAAGCCAGAAATCCAAATTGTTCTGTTGAACTTTTCAGTTCGTAAGTATTAGCAACTAATGTAAGTAGTTTTTAAAAATACTGTGGGCGAAGCAGAACAGCCTTGCAGGTAGGATAGGGTTCCCGAGATGACAGTTTGCAATCTCTGAATTAGGGTGATAGCAATGGAGATGTAGAGAAACAGATGGGTTTGAGATATACTTTGAAAGTACTAACAACAAACATGGTGATACAGTGGATGTGAAGATACAGGAGAAGCAGGGGAGAGGGAAGCCTCACCCTTGACACTGGATTTCTGGGATGAAGAATTGGGTGAATAGTGGTCCATTTACTGAGATCGGGCTATCTGGGGAAAGGCACGTTGTGAGTGCAGGAGCTCCACACGTTTGGTATTGAGAGCTTTTGGGTTGGAGATGCCAGTGAGTCATCCAAATGGAGATTTCTGGAGAGAGTTGGATGTAAAGGACTGGCACATGGAAAACAGATCTTGATTGACGGTACAAATTGGGAGTTACTGACAAATAGTTCATTTGAAGCTATGGGAATAGATGAGCTCAGCTAGGGTGAAGGGATGAGAGTAGAGAGTGTGTCTAGCCTGAGAGTCATAACTGTTAGTTTGATAATCATCTCTGCTTTCTATACTCTTCTCCATATAAACTTATTGGTTAAACAGGTTATTAAATTTATGTATTTCCTACTTAAGAAAATAAATATTGGTTTTATCTTTTTAGTACATGTAAGAGTGATCCTAGGAACCTTAGGAATTCAAGCTCACAAGGAAGAGTTACTCTTATACAAGCAGAAGAAATGGCTGGTTTTATATTAAACTTGCTAGAAGCAGAGAAAAAAAGCAACATTTTGACTAATTCTTAGTAGGGATTTCAGGGTGCGGGCCAATCCCAGAATGAAAATTTTATTGTCACCCTCTGTGTTCATGCTTCACTTTATAAAATTCCATCCTGTTTGAATTCTTCCCTCCTTCCTGTCCTTCCTCCCACCTTCCTCAAATATTTGAGCACCTACTACATGCAAAGCATTATATAAGATACGTGATGTAATAATCGAAACAAAAAACAAAGGAAACCTGAAACTTATTATCTATTATCAGTAATAATATATGTTTAAACATTCTATTATCCTGACACTCATTTTTTAAAAAATTTTCATGCTTTTTATATTGGAGGGGGTAGCGTGGGAGGCCTAAAAATAAAAATCGGAATACATAGGAATGATATACATTTCACTTTCGGAGTCTTTCACTTGAGACTACCAGAAACATAGTCATTAAATTTCTATAATTTACCATTTCACCTGTATGCAACATTAAGACAGTTATTGTGTTTTCTTGGCTTCCTGTCCTTCTGATCAAGCTGTGAATGTATGTGAAAGAAAAGGGCCCTGCTCGGTGCAGACCATGTGAGGCTGATGCCGTGTGCAGAGTATTGCCACCTGAGCGTTAGGCAGCTTAGAACACAGCAGGAGAAAGAGATCACAGCTCTGTTCGGCTTTGGAGTTAAATTCAGAGTAGTAATTTTATTTTTTAAAAATGTATGCTTAAACCTTTAGACATCTCAACATTCACTTCCAGTGAAGCACCCCCAAAGCTCTCCTGCTAGTTGGCCCAAGCTTTGGTGTCCAGAGATAGCAGTGTTTTCTTGGGTTAGACTTTTTATTTTATAAATCTTTATAAAGTTGGCCTTTTAGGCTGACCTTCAGATATAAGACATACTGCTTTTGTTTAGTGCTTAGAAAAAAAAGAAAAAAGAACAAAAGGTGATTCTGAACAGAGCCTGGCTTTTCTTTTTGTTAAAATTTTCTATCTGCTTTTATACCATGTGAGTGCCCAGAGGCATCTTAAGATGGACATGAGTTTATAAATCTTAAATAAAAAATAAATGCCTTATAGTTTGGGGTTTGCAACTGTGTACCATGCTGTAGGTCAGTGAGTCTGTTGTAATACAATAAGGTTTATTGAAATACAGCCAGTTTATCAAAAATATGGTCATGGAGTACTAGCCTAATCTATAAAATGGGCCCCACTGTGGAGCATTCCATATTAATTTATTATATCTCCACTATGTGCAGTATTATTAGTTAGCACTTATTAAATGCCCCAAATTCCTAAGGCGTTGTACCAAATCAGATGATGGAACAAAAAGCTCTTTGGCACACTGGCACAGGAACAAGGTAGAGGCAGGGAGGGTCTGCTTGTCTGTGGTCCTCCTATTTTGATGTCCATGCCCCAACCATACTATTGATTCCTAAACAGTTTCAATCTCATTTAAAATTTGCTCATGATTCACATGCCCTGTTCATCATAGGTATTAATAAAGAAACTTAACTTTGAAGAGGAAAGCACTAATACCCTCCACATCTCTGCCCTTTGGTCTATGAGAAACCTTTAAGACTGGCAATGCAGCCACCAAGGGGTCTCTAGATATATTTGTCTTAACTTGTGCACTCTAATATAGCACAGAATTTTTCTTTAGTAGCATGTCTAGGAGTCTAATTCCATATAGAGCTTAATACGGAATCGTGCTTTAAAATATTTTATTTTTAATACCTGTAGTCAAATCTCATTTATCTCTTATAATTACAATGCTTTCCATTTTATTTGTGGTGAATTGTTATGCCCACATTGAATTGGTCTGGCTTCCAGTTATGCTCCCATCATTTGGCTTGTACCCAGGAAGCACAGTCATTTTTCATATTATCCCGAGAAAAAGATGATCAAATAAATCTCTTTAAAAAATTAATAGACATTTCAAAGCCAACTAGAAGTGATTTGCAGATTGGTTTTGATCATCTGTGCTTCTGCCTTCAGTTAACATAAATAATCAAAAGTTGGCCATGGCACAGCGTAATTCTTGAACAGAGCAGTGGTCATCTGGTAATAAATACTTTCAAGACCGGCCATCTGTCCTAAAGGAATTCAGACACCAGAGTCTCAGATTCCTTACTTTACTTCTACCCATCTTAGAAATTAGTGTTAGGTTGCTGGGGGGTAAAGGGGGTAGGGATAGGGTGCCTGGGTGATGGACATTGGGGAGGGTATGTGCTATAGTGAGTGCTGTGAAATGTATAAGCCTGATGATTCACAGACATGTACCCCTGGGGCAAATAATACATTATATGTTAATTAAAAAAAAAGAAATTAGTGTTAATCCTGATTAGAGGAGTAAATATATTTAAATAAGGCTGAAGTTGGTACTATTTGTTTGAACTGAATTACAAAAAGTTAATGTTACATTAGTCATTGATACTGTTGATATTAGTTATATGTGGTGGAAGTGATTAAAAATTTGGTAAACAAAGGGCTGTAGACTTAGTAAAATTTTATTAAAAAACTGATGTAGATAATAATTTGAGGGTATTGAAATTACTCTTGCTTAAAAAAGTGTTATGTAGATAACACCTGTCACTCCTAAAATGTATTTGAATTTTAGCGTTAAAATCAGAATGAATACTTTTTCCATTTCTCCCACTACTCCCACTCCCATTTGCTTCTTCTTGTTAGTGTTGACAATGCATGTGCTCCTAAGGAACCCATTAATTTCCCCAAAGTAATGTGTAATTTTCTCATCTTTTAGGTTTAATACTGTGGACTCAACCATTACTTTTTTATCTTAAGAAACCAATGAATTCCTAGTTATCGAGTGTATAGGAATAGATTCACTCTAGGTGACTTTTCCTGACAAATTGGTACCTCATTACTATGAATTTGCGAAAGTGGTTGGGGGTTCTAATAGGCAATTCTGATGTTTAATTTTACCAATATCTATATCAGTAAGGGTACAGATTAAGCTATTCTGTCAAAGAGACTCAATGACTTCAATAAAAATAGAAAGTTACTTTTTTCTCACTTAACAGTCTAGGGCCGATAGACAGGCTCTCTCTCATAACCTCAGGGGACTCAGGTTGCCAAGGTGGCTCTGCCGTCTTTAAATGAGAGACTGTGAACTCAGAGCAAGGGACTGAGGGTTTTGGAGGGGAGGGAGGTGGGGGTGATGGGCGAGCCTGGTGGTGGGTATTGAGGAGGGCACATATTGCATGGAGCACTGGGTGTGGTACATGAACAATGAACCTTGTAACACTGAAAAAATAAAATAAAAGTATTTGGGGGGAAAAAAAATGTGACTTCCATGGTTCCACTGGTGGATTCCTGATAGCAGAAAAGTACATGCCCAGGGTATCAAGACCAAGGCTTGGAAATGTTAGTCATCATTTCCACTCACATTCTGTTGGTGTTACTGGCCACACCTACTGGCAAAGAAAACTGGGAAATGGGGTCTCAGTTGGTTAGCCAAGTGCCCGCTAAAATTTGCTAAGCAGGAGAACAAGTTTTAAAGGCCTGCCACTCCATCTTATATCTAATATTTTCTTTGTTCATAACATAAAATTCAATGTCATATTGTCAGTACATGGTAGTTAAAGTGAAGCACTTTCCCTAACTCTCCCTCATCTCTACATCTCAGAAAGAAATAAAAATGTAAGAGATATGCTTGCCCTTGTGTTAAAATGGAAGATTAACCTGATACATTAGATCTGCAAGATCAGCAGAAATGGATAGAAGTGCTCTTTGCCCTGCAGGAGTCTTTGATAATCTGTGTGTATTTACATATCCAAAAAAAAAAAAAAATGTCAGTCAGAAATACTGCTGGCCACTTGTGAAAGAATAGGAAAAGGAGGTTCACTGTGATAAATTTCAGGAGAGTATATCCAAGCACTTTATAGGGGAGTAGTTGTTTCTAGTCCCAAAAGTAAGGTTGTTGGTCTGATGCCTTTGTTCTTTTGAATCCTAACTTTCTTTTTAGGAGTAGTACAGACTCCTCAAACACCTTACTCATCCCCATGCCATTCTCTCTACACAGAGAAAGTGCATCGATCATGCAATCCATAAATATTTCTGATTTCTGGGGTAGTGATTTCTCATGATTAAAAAGAAGTGGTTGGAAATCATAGTGACCTATTTCCTCCTTCTCCCAGAAATTAGTCTCTGGTTATCATTTTGACTAATATCGAAGTGGTTTAGCTACAGGAATGGACATGTCATGCCAATGGAATGCTGATCATGCCAGTGTGTACTCTTTCACCCATATGACAAGGTATTTTTTTATTGTAAATGGATAAATCATTCTAGTGCCTACTAGAGTGAATTTTACTAAGGGTGAGTCCATTTCTAAGGGTTTCACCCAGATACTGACAAGATAGCCAGGTTGAGCTGGCTTTCCCTTGTTTGATACCACTACCCTCCCCAAGGAGGAACTGACTTATTCTGATCTTTGTTAACTCATGTCATCTTCATGACTTGTGAGAAATTTAGCTGGAGGACAGACTACCTCTTTGTGGTTTTATTATATAATGTTGATCAAGTAAGAGTGGCTTTAAGAAGGAATTGAGTTTTTTGTCTAAATGCCACCAAAATGAGTATCAGCGGTTCCAAAACTAGAACTAATTTCTGAATGGATAGAACTATGTAACCCCATATTATATAGTCCATGTGTACATTTTTCAGAAGACTCAATCATAATGTTGGACTTATTGGAATGCATTTTTTTTTTTAAGATTTTATTTATTTATTTGCCAGAGAGAGAGAGCACAAGCAGGGGGAGCAGCAGGCAGAGGGAGAAACAGGCTCCCCACTGAGCAGGGGGCCCGATGTGGGACTTGATCCTAGGACCGTGGAAGCAAAAGGCAGATGCTTAACCGACTGAGACACCCAGGCATCCCTGGAATGCAGTTCTGCATAAAAATTGTGTTCTACAGGAAACAACTTAGATAATTTTGTGGTCAAGGTAGCTCATCCATTTATTAAATAAACATTGATTTAAATCTTGCTATATGTTCACCATTCTAATAACAGTCCATTTTTCTACTTTCAGGCACTACTCAATTTTTCCTAGGCATTTTTTTTTTCTTTTCTTTTTTTTTTTTTTTTTTTTTTTTTAGAGAGGGGAGAGGGGCAGTGGGAGAAAGAGAGAGAGAATCTTAAGCAGGCTCCATGCACAGTATGGAGCCCAACACAGGGCTTGATCTCACACCCCGGAATCACAACCTGAGTGGAAATCCAAGCAGACGCTTAACCGACTGAGCCACCCAGGTGCCCCAACATTTTTTTATTCTTGAGGATTCTAAGGCGAAGAGAAATTCTTTAGCCTATCTTACAACATTTTGTAATATATAACCATTAAAAAGTTTTTTTCCAATATTCCATAATTATGGGTTGTTCTGTCATCTAGAAATGGAAACCAGCTAGTAATCAGCTTTCTTCTAATAAACCTTCTATACTTAGAAGTGGTTTGAAGTCATACCCCTCCCCAGATTTTTAAATTTTGTCTAGCTACTCCTATTTCTGACATTTTCTTGTGTTTTTTACTTAATAAATCTATAAATTAATATTTATTGATCATGATTAGTAACAGGAGAAATCTTAGTAGTAAAGGTTCACCCCTTGCTTTCTAGGTAGTGGAACTGGGGAGAAAAAATAGAAGTCTGTCTTGTCACCTTCTGCTAATTGAAGAGATGTCTCAAAGCAACTTACTGACAAACGGACAGCATGATCTAAGCAAGAATATTAAAGGAGTCCAGATAAGCAGTAGAGCACAACAGTTTGAAAGACCAACTTTGGAGCCACACCACCGAGGTGTGAATTGTTAGTCTGCCCACAAGCTCACAAGCTGTATGTCTGGACAGTTGCTTAGCTTTCCTGGGCCTCAGTTTCCCTGATGGTTAAATACAGATAGTAATAGATCCACCTTGTAGCATTGTGAGATTGAAATTCAGCGAGTTAGTGTATATAGAAAGTGTTAAGACCGTGCCTGATACACATTAAGCATGATGTGTAGTAATAATAATAGGAGTAAAAACATTCTAGACCAAAATGCTGTTGGAAGATTTTGTGGTGGATTAAGCTCAAGATTTGAAGGACAGACAGAATTTAGTTAATCTTAGATGAGGGGAGAGCCCTGTGCCAGCAAGGCAGGAAGAGGGCATGATGTGGAGAGGGCACCGACTGGACTGGTTTGGTTGGAACGGAGTTGAGTTGTCTGCAACATGAGGATGTGAGTCCCAGGCAAAAGGCAGACCTACACCCAACTCTGAGACTTCCAGTGTATTGTCAGAGTTTGGATTTAACCCTTGTAGGGGGAAGGGTACAGGCCTATTTTAATTTTGAGATGAAGTAGTGTGCTGGATTGGTGGAGACAGGTGGAGAGAGTGGTGCTGGGTGACATTATAGCCATCGCACCTGGAGGTGACCTGGAGGGGGCCCAGTAGAAATGGAGAGGAAGAGATGTCTGCAAGAGGCATTGTCATGGACAACTGAAAGGCTTTGCCTGCCTTCAGTTTTTGAGCAGTTTCCTCCTACCTAGTACGTGTTCTCCCCTCACTTGGTATTTTTAACTACAGAGGGAAAGTCAGAATGAGAAGCAATCTGTGGAAGGGAATATCAGATTTTTTTGGGCATGCTTAGATTGAAAGTTGGAAATGTCTGACAGGCATTTGGAAATGAAGGACTGAAACTCAGGAGAGAAGTCAAGGCTAGAGGTAGAAATATGGCAGTCATCTCCTTGAGACTAATATTTGAAGCCATGGGAAGCGTCAAGATCTTCGAGAGAGAAAACAGGAAAAGCTAGGCCAACTCCTTGAGGAACATCTGGTTTAAGGGAATGGGACAAAGCAGCCAAAGAATTGGGAGAAAACCAAAATGGTGTGAACGATTTCCCTGAAAGAAGAGTTTGCAAACAGAGTGCACAATCGGAGGCTGCAGAACAAACAGGGTGAGACCTGAAGTTGTTATTGAATCTGGCAATAAGGTGACCATTGGTAATCTTGCTAAGTGAAGTTTCAGGAGAGTACAAAAAGCCAGATTTGGGGACTTTTGTCTGAGAAGTGTGGGTGTGAAAGGAAGAAGAAATATAAGGTGGTTCTGATAGGTTCAAGTTAAGATTCTTTTTTCAAAAGATTGTAGATGTGTCCATTTTCGGGGAGGGAAAGAGAGAGAAGCCACTGGAAAAGGAGAGATTAAAGATTTGGGGGAAGGTGGTAAACTGGCAAGGAGCTGGCGTAGATGGGAAGGACAGAGTGGAGCCTATGGACTTAGCCTCACAGAGGAGGAGGCCCACACTCTTGGGCAGTGGCAGGGGATCTTGGGCCTCAGACAGGGCTGAACACCCAGCAGGCATTTGGAAACAGCATATAAAAGGAAGAAGGCAGGCTAGTTGTAAAAACAGATACTCCAAAATAGAGAGGAAGTGAAAATGAGTGAGTTAATAATGCCTGATGTGATAAGTTCTGTTATTAAGGTAAGAAACAAGATCATCAGACAAGATAGTCATGAGGATGTTAACAATGATGGTTAGAACATCTACTCTGTGTTGAGCACCATTCTAAGTGTTTTACATATGCTATTTCATTTATTTCTCAAACCTGCATGGTAACTAACTTGGAATATTCGTGAACATTTAGAACATTTATGGTGGAATGGTGCCTAGGAAGCAAACTGCAAGATATATATTTTTACAATCTTTAATAGCAGTGAATATTTATTTATTTATTTTAAAGATTTTATTTATTTGACAGAGAGAGAGCACAAGCAGGGGGAACGGCAGGCAGAGGGAGAGGGAGAAGCAGGCTTCCCGCTGAGCAGGGAGCCCGATGTGGGACTCGATCCCACGACCGTGGGATCATGACCTGAGCCAAAGGCAGACGCTTAACCAACTGAGCCACCCAGGTGTCCCAGCAGTGAATTTTTAAAAAATAACTTCTTTTTTGGTTATTCTTAAAGTAATATATGCTTATGGAAGAAAATTTAGAAAATAAAGAAAAGTAGACATTTAAACAAAATAATCCTAAACCCACAGATAACCTATGTTGACAATTTTACATATTTTTGTGACTCTTTTTTCTAAGTTTATTTTTTCTTTTTATAAAGTTATATTGATTTATATATACACAATTATATATGTATGCATATAGTTTTGTGGATTTTCATTTAAAATTTTATCAGGAATGTTATTTCATGTCATCAAATATACCATCAACATTTCACCATTTTTCTTTTGTTGAACAATTGGGTCATTGCTGTATTTTGTTCTTATAAATAATGTTATAGTGACCATCTTTCTTTGTCTACAGTTCTTATTATTACCTTAGGCTAGTGTGTTACTCAAGACTGCTTGTTATGTAAGTTATAGGAAGCCACCTTGAACTAGGTTAGGTGGAAACAGAATGTTTTGGCTTGGATATAACTGCTGAACTATCAGGGATGCAGCTGGGCCCCATGGGTAGCTGGTGCCAGGGGCAACTCAGACTCCTCAAAGCCCTCCCTGTTCATTCCTGGTTCTCTCTGCATGTTTGCTTTCTGAAACAATTTTCCCCTCATACCTTGGGAAACGAGACTACAGATAGCTCCTGGGCCATAGCTCACAGCATTGGCCACTGAGTAGGACCACAGCTTGCTTTCCCCAAAATATTTGTATTACAAAATTTTTCAAATGAAAAGATTTACTATACAAGTATGTTACTATATTTGCTTTATCACATATCTATCAATCCCATTATCCAGTAACACATCTTTTAAAAATACATTTCAAAGTCAGAGACATCAGTACACTTCCTTCTAAGTACTTCAAGATCCTGTCATTAACTTTGAGTTCAATATTTATTTATATTTTTTCTTCTGATATAAAACTTGCATATAAATAAATGCACAGATTTTAAATTAAATTTGCTGTCTTTTGGCGCGACTGGGTGGCTCAGTGGGTTAAAGCCTCTGCCTTCGGCTCAGGTCATGATTTCAGGGTCCTGGAGATCGAGCCCCGCATCAGGCTCTCTGCTCAGTGGGGAGCCTGCTTCCCCCTCTCTCTCTGCCTGCCTCTCTGCCTACTTGTGATCTCTCTCTCTGTCAAATAAATAAATAAAAATCTCAAAAAAAAAATTTGCTGTCTTTTGAAAAATCCATACACCTGTGTAACTCACACCCTTATGGTGCTCACTTTTATGATCTTAAGATTAAAAAATCCCAGGAAATTGTTCTGACTAGCCTATTTTGGGTTTGGCACCCCTTCCTGAACTCACATAGAGTGAAGGAGGCAGCATTTCCCACATGCGAAGGATGCTGGACAGATAGGACTATAGATATCTGCAGGGGAGAGCTTTCTGGAAGTTGAATTACACGAATTGAATTTAGACAGCATATCCTTTATACTATGTAAAAGGATGTATATTGGTTTCTTTTCCTTTAGAAAGCTGCCTCTAATGCCCCAGAGTAATGATTCTTTATTCTGTGTATCTGTGCTTCATCATTTTTCTTTAATTGATATAGCATGTATTTTATATGTGTTAAAAAATAGATCGTGAGCTCTTCAGGGCAGAGACCAGTTTTTTTTCAAATCTAACCTTACCCTTTGTATAATGGCATGTGATGGTAAGTACTCAGATTCTTCTCCAACCAGCCAGATCCTTTATGAAGCAGTGAAGATGCTTTTAACTGCATGTAATAGGAAACCATGATCCAAAGAGGATTAAATAACAAGGAAGTACACTTCCTCATATCAAAGTACAGAGATTGGCCAGCTTCAGGGTGGTTAATTTTTGACTTAACAGCGTTGTCAAGGACCTAAGATTTTCTGTCTTTAGGCTCTCATTGCTTTAGGCCGTCAGCTTTGGAATATTGCTATGTCAGCTTTGTCCTCAGATGATATCCTTTCATGGTCATAAGATGGCTCTTAAAAGTCCAGGCATCACATCCAGGTGCAATAGTATCTCTTTTTGTCCCTTGAAAGAGCTAAGAAACCTTTTCCAGAAGCCCACTAGCAGACCTCCGCATGTGATTGGCTAGAACTCGCTTAAATCATCAACCCCAGATCAGTCACTGGTGAGGATAATGGAAACATGGTGATATCTGATCAAGATATACCCCTGGATAGCACATTCCTCCCCTTTTCACCTGAGAGGGACATGAACATTGATACGGTCAGGACTCTCCTAGAAAGAAAGAAGGCAAGAATGTTGAACAGGCAACAAATATAGTGCAATTTGATGGCATTATTCCTTAATGAAAATGTCTGATCTTGTCCTCTGAAGTTGGTGGTGGGGGAGCACATGGAAGGAATTCTGTATTTGACTCTTGTTGCTATCGGAGTACTTTCTTAGGGACATTTGATACTGTATTGGCCTTGGCCTTTTAGGTTTTAGGTGCTTAATATTTTTTTCCTAGGATTTATCAGTGTTTCACTTTTATTATGTCTTGGAAAAATGCATTTTGTTTGTTTCTTCTTAATTTCACCTGGAATTAAATCCTATAAGCCTGATGTCTAAGCCTGGTGTCAGGAAAACAGAGCCTGAGGCAAGGATTAAAGTTTTGATGCTTTTTTTGAGAGGTATAGATCCAGGTCTACAAGGGTAAGAGCAAAAGGAAGAGAAGCAAGGAAAGATGCAAAGAAATGGATTTGATATATTGTCAAGCTAGCTCTTGCTTCACAAGAAGCTGTGAAGAGACATAGCAGGTCGCAGAGCAGTCATGTTCACTTGCCAACAGGATTTCTCTGAAAGGGTAGCAAGGTGGAATTATACATGGAGTAGTCCTTGGAAAAGCTAAAGGGGGAAATTTACCTATCTAGTTTCCTCCTGTCTCCCATTCCTAGCTGTTGGAGGTTTATCCACTGGGCAGCTGACTCCTCTGCACTCCCAAGTTGTATCATCCAGTCCCTTTGGGGCTATTCAGGTTGATAGATCCCATGCCCTGCAGTGTGGTATTATATCCAGGTCCAAAAGTGACTTGGATGAGGCCCCAGCTGAGTGGGGACGTGGCTGGAGGGAGGGGAAGATGGTTGCAGGTATCTGAGAAGGTATGCAGGTTTGTGTCTCAATATTCCTAAGAAGACTGAAGTTGAACTTAACTTGCTATATAGCATTACAGCAGCAACCTTCCCCCTCCCCCACAACCTTATCTGTGGTTTCACTTTCCACGGTTTCAGTTACCTGTAGTCAACAGCAGCCTGGAAGCGGATAACCCTCTGACATACCATCATCAGAAGGCCGGTAGTAGTCTAAAGTTATGTCACAATGCCTATGTCATTCCCCTCACTTCATCTCATCACATGGGGATTTTATCATCTCACGTCATCGCAGGAAGAGGGGTGGGTGCAGTACAATAAGACATTTTGAGAGAGAGGGACCACATTCACATAACTTCCATAGCAGTTTATTGTTATAATTGTTCTATTCTGTGATTAGCTATTGTTGTTAACCTCTAACTGTGCCTAATTTATTAATTAAACTTTATTATAGGTATCATTAATTAAACTTTATTATAGGTAAATTTATTAATTAAACTTTATTATAGGTATTATAGGTAAATATAGAAAAAAACAATATAGAGGGTCCAATTCTATCTGTGGTTTGTGGCATCCACTGGGGTCTTGGAATGTATCTCCCACAGATAAGGGGGGACTACTGTACTTTGGTTTTTAATTACTTGGAAACATACTAGTTTCAGAAAGTGAGCCAGAAAATGCTTTTGCTATCCCAGGCTATAAAGTTTAAGATAATTACCTTATGAAATGTTTTACTTGTCTCTGGTCTGGGAATCTCTTTAAGAAGTATTGGCACTGTTCCAGAGCTCACAAATCATATTGGTTGTTGTGGATCTAGGTCAACATCGACTTCTTCATAGTCATCCTAAAATATGACTGAGACAACAGAGTGCCTCTGGGCACCCTTTCCAAGTTTACCAAGATCGATGGGCTCTTTGGAACTCTAGACACTTGGAAATCCTCTAAGTATTGGCTTTGAATTCTGAAAGTTCTTACAAGGCCACCTTCTTTTCAGAGAGCAGTTTTTACTTTTTATTCAGAGAGCAGAGAGAAAATTGTATTGAATTGGTGACAATTCAGATTGTGACAGAAGAGGCACAATCTGATGGAATAAAGGAAGGAATGTCTTTTCTGAGTTGGTTTGGTTTTTGCATTCTTTGTATGTTGCTTCCATTTTCTTGGGCGAAGATCTCTTTGTTTTTTTTTCCATTAGTGTACTTTACTCAAATCACTACGTCTGCTTAATAGGTATTACAGAGTGATGGTAGCTGTTTTTGTGTGGGAGATTAAAGGATGAGCTTGTCAGAGATGAATGTTAATTGGGTGCATCTAATAAGCCCGAGGAGACTTCCTACTTCTGTGTCGTCATAGGAACTAAGACAGAGCAGGTGGACATTCACAGCATGTCTCTAGCAGAGTGCTCTTGACCCTTTCTGAATTGCCTACAGTGGGTGGGGGCCCTGGCAGGACACAGGGAGGCTGCATTGGACGCCACATTGAAAGCGTGAGAATCCTTTGCCAGCCTTTGGTCTGTGCTATCCAGATTTTGGAAAGTGTTCTGAAAGGATTTGTGTTGTTTTCACCAGGCTTTTATGTCTAGACTTACCCTAGGGATATTAAGTCACATTAGGTGTATTAGCATTAAAACACAGTTCTATGTGTATCTGGTGAGTGGACCCTCTTCCAATTTTAGAAAATTCATGGAATGACTGTTAATTACTTGATTTAAGATAATCTTGCAAATAAAAAGCCCCCCCCCACCCCATTTTCTAGTCCAGTAAAGACGTTTGCCTTTCTCTTCTGTCCACCTTGGACACTTGTTACCAACCATGAAGCGTGAGGCTACTTGGAGGGCTGATTTTAGGTGAGATATTTTCTCCTTTTTGAGGCTCTACTTATGAGCTAGAATCATAAAAATTCAAGAATTGTGCCAAATGTTCTTTTGTTGATGACTGTGATTTAGTCTGTTATGTAACTGTAATGTATAATTTACACATCCTGAAGATCATCAGTCTCTGTGCAGAGTGACTATATTTAACCTTCACTTCTTTGGAAAAAGAGAACATTACCAATTATCTTTGAAACTATATTTGTGAGACAATGCACATTGATCCACCCTCTGTCTCCATTTTTAATTTTTGGTGCATTAAGTAGTACTTTATGATTTATTCTATGCTTTTCATGTATAAAGGCTCAAAGGGGAGAGAGCTTAGCAGCTGACGACTATATCTTGAGGTCCCCACTGCTTATAGTATCTAAACCAAAAACAACAGACATAATATCCCTGTCATCTCTATTAATATGCAGGTCCAAAGAGAACAAAAGGGTAAATTTCTTTCCACTCTTATCTTTTAGTTGTAGAAGTGGAATGGAGAGAGAGAATATTGAAATACTTAATGGTGAGCAGTTCTACGCTTAGTAGTATGAAAATAGCACTTCCTTTTTCTGTTTTGTGATGCCACTTAGTGCCTGTGTCATTTGAGAGGTTTTTGAGAAAGAAAATAGTTAATGTTGATGTTCTTGTATCTTAATCTTTGTAAGTTAATTCCAGTTTTAAGCTCAGATTCCATAATGGTGTCTTTTAAACAAATTCGCTTATTTACCACCCAACATTTTGGCCTCATTGCCCTGCCACAGGCTCTGTTTATATGAAGTTGTCATGATGTAAGAGGAAGTATTGACTCTGTTCACGTAGGACTATGTTCCCTTAAGAAAGAAAGCCTCGAGTAAGAAAATGATGTTCTCATTAAATCAGCTCTTTAGGAGTAGGTGGGAGGAATTGCTATCGATCTAATGGATTTAATAGTTCATATACAAAGTCTGTGGAATAGAAGTAATATTCTGCAGCTGAGTAACTGTAGATTAATCCATCTTCAGACAGAATTTTGGAAGCATCTGTAAAACTAGAAAATTACTTTTTCTTTCCTTTTTTCAGGCACAACTGGACTAAATGTATTTCCCAAATACTTTAGAATTAAATTATATTCACATAAGTAGATCTACTAAAAATTATGCGAAAAAATTAAAATAAAATCATAAAATATAAATGTTAGGTTCCTCTTGGCTACGTTTGCTCTGGTGCTAGTTTGTTGGGAATGGCTGCAGTGTTGAAGGGTAACCAGAGGTCACTTGTAGAAAGTCTTTCTTTGTTAGGTGGTTCTCTAATAGCTAGTGGTGGTCTATTTTAGTTTAGTTGGGTGAAGTAGTCTTTTTAAGGTGGGTGGTGAAATCGGACATTTAAGCTTCTCTTCATGCTCTCCCTTTGACCCTTTTAAACCTTTTTCTTTTATTCCACTCACTGAAAGCACATCACTGCGCCCTCCTTCTTTGTCACGAAAGGCCAGCCATTCCCTTTCCCCTTTCTGCCCTAGCCTTTAATGAGTGGTTGGTTCTATGAAGATAGGGGGGCTCCCAGGACATGTGAGACTTTGGGTAGGTATACATGACATTCAGTGGATGGAAATGAGATGTCCCTGATCATGTTCATGCTTCATGTTCATAGAAACTTTGTATTCCATTCATGCTTAACACCTGCAGGAAAGTCCATTTGGGTAGCGCATGCCGTTTGAAGGTTCTCGAGGAAATAAAATGTAGAGTGGTAATAATATTAACAGCTACAACTCTCTGTATCAGAAATGAAAAATTGCAGAAGGAAGTGGGATTTTTGATAAATTTACAACGAAAAGAAGAATAGACCCATATCAGGAACAAGAGCGCTACCATGCACTTCTCTAGAGCAACGCAGTTTGCCGAGTTTTGTGTGGCCTTGTGTGATAGGCAGCAGGGTGTGAAGCGGTTGGATCCCATGGTTTCTTTAGCCTTGAAATCTCTGGATCTAAATCTTCACACCAGCGATTTCAAGCAGGATGACTGCTGCATTGTATTGCTGAACTACTTGAATAGTCCAATAGGCGTTCTTGGTGCAGCCGTTCTTCCAGGTGTTTCATCGTTTCCCTCTTTTGCCTCTCTCACCGCTGTCACTTTCCAGCCTGGAAACCAGAGCATATGGAGCCATCTTTATTTACTTTTGTTCAGTGCTGGCATTTGCCTTCTTCTAAATGAGGTGTCCTTTATGAGACAGCTGACAATTTGTTTCTACAGTCAAGGCTCATATAATGCGTTTCAGAACCTGGGATATGTTACTAAGCGTTCAGAAATAAAAACATCATCTGAATGAGCACTGCCATGGCGTGGAGGTGCGGACTGCCCTCCCTCCTCCCCACAAACCAAAGCCACTACCTGACTGTGTCTCGTCAACCGCAGTGTACTTCTGCTTATCTACCCCACCTCTCCGACAGTTTTATAGTCAATAGTTGTCTGTGAGAATGACTGTGAACAGACACGTGTGTGTGTGTGTGTCTGTGTGTCTTCATATAAGTCTCTTCTCTCTGAGCGGAATCATTCCTTCGGTTCATTTTCATGAGCAGTACTCTTAATTTGATTTTAATATCAGCCCATGGAGCTTTTTTTCTCTTTCATTTACATCAAGGTAGTTGAAAGCATCATGAGACTTTCAAAGCACAATGGGAGCACTTCTTAAAACATGCTGTTATTAAATCAACCTCATAAGAAAAATTTTCTAAGCCAGATAAATCCCAAAGTTCCCTGGGCTTTATGAAGTTCAGAGTTAGGCATTGGGTTAAGGGTAGGGTACCATGAATTCCTCGGGATTTATACTTGGAGTGTATGGCCCAACTCAATCAAAAAAACACTGCTTTTTGACTGGATCCTCGTTATATCTTTGTCAATTCTGGTGTTTTTAGATTAGACATATTTTAGAACCTTGTTATCTTCACATTATATGTATCATAAACTTTAGCATTAGGCTACATGGAAATACTTAAGTCTCAACCGATATAGTATATCACTGTAATAGTTAAATATGTGTATATAGTATAGTGGTTAGTTTAAATTCTATCAGTATAGTAGTTAAACTTATTTATTTATTTATTTATTTATTTATAGTTAAACATATTTATATAAAGAATAGTTTGACCGAAGGTTGCTGGAGGGGAGGGGGATGGGAGGGGTGGGGTGGCTGGGGGATGGACATTGGGGAGGGTATGTGCTATGGTGAGTGCTGTGAATTGTGTAAGACTGATGATTCACAGACCTCGAAGTCTGAAACAAATAGTACATTATATGTTAATAAAAAAAAAAGAATAGTTTGTAATGAACTGGGTTCATTTTAAAGTCTACCCCTTCATAGTTAAAAGCTCACTTCTTAAGGGTAATGAAAGTATTTCCTGAAATTTACTGAACTGTTGGTTACTGCCTCTAAAAGGATTGTTTTGTGTTGTTTTGTTTTTATGAAAGGGTCAGGCTAAGTAGTTTATATCCCAGCAACGCATCTGCTCTGTTACAGAAGCTGGTAATAATTTTGCAGAGCATGTTATGTAAAGTTGCTAAAGAAGAATTCATTTCAGTTCAGTAAGCGAACTCCCACCTTTTGCTTGACACTGGAGAGACAGAGACGGTGAGCTCACATCCCTATTCTTAAGCAGCTCACGGTTTACTGGAAGAGTGAGTTTTATGTGGGTCATCTCAGTTGATAGCACCTAACTGATAGTCACCATATGGTGTTTGGTGTGCCCCATTCCACGGGCGCTCTATGATTAGGTGGGTGATGGGAACCATACCGTCCCTTTCCTTCAGTTTGAACTTAGTGGTAGTTTTTTCATTTCTCCGTGGATCGAGCTCAGTATCCCTACTCTGAGCTTTGAAGAGAGCCTCACACTATTTCATTTACTTTTTCTCTACTTGTACGTATCTGAGGTTCAGTCTTTCCCAGAATTGTGCTGTGTGTCCTTCAAGTCATCTATTTAGGCAAATCTTTTACTCTTCCATGTAAAAAATTTCCAGATCTATGTGAAAAAAGTCGATGGCTTCCCTTCATGCTTTGAATTGTGCATAATGAATATGTAGTTAATCACCATAATTCAAAAGGGATTCAAATACACTGAAGGTATTTACAAAATACTGTGGAAGAAGAACACAGAGGCGGAAGTGATTAATTATTTCTGGGGAATTCAGAAAATGTGTCATAAAGAAAATAATGCTTCTCTAGGTCTTCAAGGATGAGTTGGAGTTTCCCAGGTGGGAAGATGATTTTGGGCAGGGGGAGGAGTATCTATGAAGAGTTAGGGCATCCTGAAAGAACGTGGCCTTCTGGGGGCCGCGCCAGACTGCATGCTGCGCACGTTCAGCTGGAGGCGCTGGTGCTGGGAGACAATGGCACCAACAAGATTTGTATGATAAGCCCTGAAATGCAAAAGCCAAGCGCATGCGGTTCTTTTAGAATGCTGTGTACTGGCACGTTACCAGCTGCTTTAGGCACTTGATAAATTTTTTTTTTAAGAAACATGAGGCTAAGAGTAGCTGACTCTTTGATCAGGGGAGGAAAACGTGAGTAATCCTTTAAGAACCATATTCATTCATCATTCATCAGGCATTCATTCAACAAATATACACCGAGGCTGCTGCGCTCAGAGCAACAAGGGAGATATAAAGATGTTCCTGCCCTGTTTGTGCAATGCCTCTTCCCCAAATACAGGGTTTTATTAGATTTTTCTTTTGAGAAGTGTTAATTCTGTGCCATTTTATTATGTTTTATGCTTCCTTGCTACTAAAGCACTGTATATTATTGCTCTCTCGGAAAGGTTCAGAACCATTTAACCCACTCCACTGCTTTTTTCAGGAGTTCTCACTCTGCATTTTGAAGAAAGTACAGGGGCTCAAATGGCTGGCATTTTTCTGCATATTGTGCCTTTCTAGCCAGTATTTATAAGGTCAGGAAGGCGGAGCATGCAGGATTATAGATGTGAAAGCTGATTTGTACTGAACCTTTTAGGCCTAACATATCTTAGCTGCCATTCTTTACTTATAGTTGATGCAAAGAGAATATAGTTTAACTGTAGCAAAGAAAAACTGAGTAACACTGAAATCAGAAGAGAAATTTTATTCTTAAAGATTGGATTCCTGGTAATATGTCCTATTATGCATGGAGAACGTTCAAACCTTTTCTTGAGGATTATTTTAAATTTATCCATTCCCTGCCCCTCCTTTCCCTTTCCCTGTCTTTCCCTTCCTCTCCCTTCCCTTTCCCACCCTTGCCTTCCCTTTCATCCACCCACTGCCTGTTCCCTTCTTTCCTTTGCCACATATTTATCAAGTAACTTGAATGCAGCAGCTCTCTGCTGGTGTTGGGTTACAACCACAGCCATCACACTCCTTGGCCTCCGGGAGGGCACAGCAGTTGCTCTCAACCCTGGCTGTGCATTAGCTATACATGCGAGCCTCTAAGAAGCACAGATCCTGGGGTCCCTGCCCTGGAGATTCCAATTCAGTGGCTCTGAGGTGGGTAGGTAGGATCACTGATGACTTCATAGACAATTACAGTTCTCCGAAGTGGGGCTGCAGGATAGTTAGTGAGTTCAAAGAAGGATCACCCAGCCTGGTCTTGGAAGATCAGGGTTGGTGGAGGGGTGCAGAATAGAAGGCAAAAAGCCTTTCTCGGGCTTTCGGGAGTAACATGGGACTGCAAGAAGAACGAGCATGGGAAATCGGTAGTTTATTGTGGTTGGAGCAGAAAAGAGGAGGAGGCAAGGAGTAATGAGAGATGGGACTGAAGAAGCAAACAGGGTCCAGGTAATTCAGGGCTTTGTCAGCCAGGTTAAGAAGTTTGAGTTTTGTCCTGAAGACAGTTGAATAAGAGAGGGAGATTGGAAGAAAATTGGAAGACCTTTGCAGATATCTAGACAAGAAGTGGCAGTGGCTTGAACTTAAAAGAGTGGAGATGTAGAGCAGTGGACAATTTAAATAAATATTTGTTTAAAAAAAAAGTAAATCACCTACAAAAAAAAGTATTTAGTTGATAGAATATACAGACCTTGGTTAATTTTAAATGTGTTGTTGGAGGTGGGAGAGACATCAGTGTATCAAAGACTAGGTTCTTGGCTTGGGCTCATGGGATGGATGCCATTCACTAAGATAACACAAGAGAAGGGGCAGATTTGGCGAAGGGACGTGGTGAGTTCAGTTTAAACATACTGAGTTTGAGGTGCCAGTTGCACTTCTAAGTAGAGGTGTCAGCTGGGTATTTAGGCAAGTGGTCTGAAGCATGGGAATAGGATCTGAGCTAAAGATAGAGATTTGGGAGACGTTTTCATGTCAATAGTAACTGAAACTACGTGGGTGCTTGAGATGATTGATTCGGTGTGTATAGAGAGAGAGTTCTCATGGGTTAAAACACTTAGGAGCACCAACGTTTTAGGAAAGGAGGAGAAAAGAGGGAACCTTAGAAAAAGATATTGAGAAGGAGTGATAAAGGTAGGAGGAACATCAAGAGGGTGAGTTGTCATGGAAAGCAAGAAAACTTTTTAAGAATGAAGGCATGACCAACAGGGTTAAATGTCATAAAAATGTTAGTTAAAAAAAAAAAAATCCCATTTGCTTTAACAAGAGGAATATTCTATCAGAAGGAAGACCAGTTGCATAGCATAGAGAGAAGTGGGTTGAATGGTCTAAGGTAAAATAATCATGAGTAATATCAAACCCATTATGTTGTAAACACCTTAAACTAATACAGTGTTAACAGCATGTAAATTATATTTCAATAAAATTGGAAAAATAATCATGAGTAGACAATTGTTTCAGGAGGTTTAGGACAACAGAGTTGGGGTGGATGGTAGTAACTGGAGGTAGAAAGGTTGAATAATTGTCAAGATAGGAGAAATTTGATCATTCTGTTGGTTCCCACCCTCCAGTCCCCTGGGGTGATGGATCATTGAAGACCCTCTGTGAATCAGAGTCTGTGTTCTATGCTGAGAAGAGATCCTGATTCTCATGGATCTTCATTCTAGTAAAATAATTTCTTGGTAATTGAATAACAAATAAAAATAATCAGAAGCGCTCTAAAGGATGCTATGGCTGAGAATGAGAAGAACTACTGAAGATAGTGTGATCAGTAAAGGCTCGTTAGGGGAGGTATCCTTTTAAACTGAAATCTGAAGGATGCAAAGGAGAGGTGTAAAGAGCCTAGGCACGAGTGTTTCATTCAGGGAGAGTGTTAAGTGCATTGGTCCTAGGATGGGAAGGAGCTTGGTGTATTCTAGAAACCAGCAGAAACAGAAGGTTTCCATGGCCACAGTGAGGTGAGCTGGGGAGAGTAGTGTGAGTTAGGTCATGTACGCATGTATTAGTTTATGTTTTATTCCAGAGCAATGGGAAGCCATTGGAAGAACTACAGTGACACAATCTGATTTAAGTTCTGGAAAAGTTACAATGGCTGTTGTGGGGAGAATGGGTTACAAATGGGGGTAGGGCAAGAATAGAATCAGGGAGATCAGTTAGTGGTTAGTTGGATTAAGGTGGAGGTAGAGAAGAGAGAATGGCTAGCGAAATGTATTATAAGATAGAATCGGCATGATTTAGCTGATGATTGAGGGGTCAAGGGACAGGGAAGTGTCTGGTTGGTGTCTGTGTAACACGTTTACTGAGGGGGAAGGAGCTGAGAGGGGGCCAGATTTTCAGTGTGGGCTGGGGCTGGGAGAACATGCAGAATTAAGAGTTCCTATTTTATACATGCTAAAATTCAATTACATAAGAGATTTTAGCTCGGCACTCAAATATAGGTATGTGGAGATTAGAGGAGAGATTTGATCTATGGCTAGAAATTTAAAGTTTGTTGACACATAAATGTGTTTCAAGCCATGAGAATGGACAGGATCACTTGAGAAGAGGATGCAGGACCAAGCCCTGAGGAATGCTAGCATTCAGAAGTCAGAAAGAGGAGACAGAGCTTGCAAAGACAATTGAGAAAGCAGCTAATGCAGTAGGAGGAAACTCATGGTACAGCGGAAGCTGAGAGAGGGGTGTTTCGGGAATGAAGGGAATACGCGACTCTTGAATGGTTCTAATATGGTCAGTGCATAAAAGGGGCAATGCATTTGGCCTCACGTAGATGAATGGTTACCATGGCAAAAGCATATTCTGTGTTATGGCAGGGACAGAAGATGAGTGAAAGAAAGCAAGTGAGGAAGTAGAGTTATACCAATCACACTAGATCTATTAGGATCTAATCATTCTTTCAAGGGCTATATGATGGTCCATAGTGTGGTTCTACTGTAACTTATTCAGCCTTATATTATCAGCAAGCATTTGCTTTATTTTCATTTTTGCAATTGAAAATAAGGCTATCATAAACATTCTTCCCTCTATCCACCTCACCTCTCGCGCAAGGGTGTGTGTTTGTGTGTGTGTCCTTACACACTGGTAAATTTATTTGTATAGGTTCTAGGGATGGGATTACTGGGTTGAAGGATATATATATGCATTTTATGTAATTTTAGCTGGTATTGTTCATTACTCTCCTAAAAAGCTGGACAAATTCACATTTCAGCAGTTTATAAGCACTTGATGATACAGGGGAAAGGAGATCTACGTGAAGGTGCAAAGTTCTTGAATAGGTAAGAGGAGATGGGTTGTCAAGCATGTGTGAAGGGACTGGGCTTTGGTAGAAAAAGGGACACCTTCTCCATTGTAATGGGGGAGAAGGAAGGTTTGAGATGTCCATAGTTGTACAGTTTTGGCGGTAATAACATGAGAAAGTTTTATAATCTCAGTGAAATAAGATATGAAATCATCACTGAAAAGCAGGAAGGCTCAAAATATGAAATCGTTACTAGAAAGTTGAGAATGATGTCTAGTAAGATTGCTGGGCCATGTTTTAATGAAGTCTGACCATTTAATGAAGTTTGACCATGTGGTTTCTCTCTAGCCGTGTGCTGTCACTTGGGTTTGTGCTCAGAGGAAGTGGATATTCGGGGTCTTCTAGTGCTGGAGTTTGTCAGGCAAGTCTGGTGAAGGGAGAGGGACAAGGGGACTAGGGGTATGCTGCAAGGGAATGATTACTCATAGACCGTACAATCTGAACTCAACAAAGAAGGGAACAGAAGGAGACAGAAAGGGGTTGCGATATTGTGACAGGGTCCATGCATTAGAATTTTTAGCAGTGAAGATGCTAAAGCTCATGAACAGGAAGGATGGGAAGGGGTGATGGAACATGGGATGTTTGAATTTAGAATTTTGGCTCAGGTACGATTTCTGTTGATAAAGTCAAGGAGTTGCCTGTGAATTTGGGTCACGGAGGAATAGCAGAAGAGGGATCCCTAAAGGAGGATACTGAGGACATGATGGGCTGAGATACCGTTTGCACAGTGTCCATTATGTTGACAGGTGGTGACAGGAGTGGGAGTGGAGGGGCAGTGAGCCAGGAATAGAACTTGCCAGTTGGTGGAGTGAATATGAGCTTGGCAGATAACTGTGGCAGCCTGGGGTGGGGGGTATCCTTGAGCTTTGAAAGAGCAGGGAGATTTGCAGGCAGAAGGGGAAGAGGAGGGTGCAGGGGAGCGATGGGGAACAGGGATAATTGCCTCCCCTCCCTCCTGGCCCTGGGACTCATGGGGCATTGAAAGAAACAAAGAGTCACCTCTTATGAGGGCTGCAGAGGCAGCATGTTTCCACGCTGGTGATAAGGCATCAGCAGTGAGGGGAGGATGCGAAGGGACAGGGTGGAGAGCGGAGGCTCCTGAGAAGAGAGATTAGGTGAGCTGTAGTCTTTGGGGAGAGATTAGCCTTGGCCTCTTTGTAGAGGGGCAGCTGGCCTGGGTATGGCTTGGGTGGCCAGAAGCTGATGCCTCGCTCTCATCTCTGCAGAAGGTGGCAAGAGCAGCTGCTGAGGGTAGGGCCCTAGGGATTGCATAGGAGATTGAGAGGAATGGAGGAGGTTTGAAATGGCAGCTGTGGAGAACGGAGGAATGGAAGTGAGACATGGAAGGATCATCAGGAGATGATGAGCGCTCCGCTGAGGTTGGAGATCATGAGAAGATCATAAACTTCTCCCTCTCGCCCTTCCCTTTACATATGTAATGTCTATTTTACTCCATTCCCACCAGACTGAATGAATTGCTTTCTCATCTGTGTTTCCATAGTGTTAAACGCCTACTTTTATATCACTCATCACATTGTGTTACAGTGATTTACCTGTTTTCCCTTTTCCAGTGTGAGCTCCTCGACAGTGGGCCTTATGTCTCATTTATCTTCTCTCCATGATCACCTAGAATAATGTTGGAACATAGGCGCTCAGTTAGTGTTTACGGAATCGAATTGAGTTACACAAGTATAGTCATTTTATTTTCTAAAAGTTCTTCTCCTTCATTGATCTGACAGCATATATTCTAAACAACTTATTGGTTTCTGTGGGCACAGTGTGCTCATTAAGGGTGAGCCTTCCTGTGTCCCTGCCATGCAAGAGCAAGACCAGTGCAGAAGATGAAGGCATCGCACTCCACTCCGCAGGCTTGGCATGAATTTATTTGCCTGCAGAATTTCTGTCAACAGAGTCTTTGTTTGCCTTGCTGTTGACCTTACTCTGACCATAAGGACATTTTTTGGAATGTAGTGAATGTCCATATTCTTCTGAGTGAATGGTACTGTGCTGTGTGATTTGAAAGCCGTGGGAGGCTGAACATGGAAGAGAGAGCTTTTCTTATAAAAAAAAAAACTGAATAAGCGAAATAAAAAAGTCACCTTGCTTCCAAAACATTGGAAATATTGTACTGACACGAAACCATGGAAAAATATTAATTTGCCCATTAACATGCTCATGTTTTGTGGGTAGGAAAATGAAGGTACATTAAGTATTATTCATATTCCATGTCAGTAGCCATGACTTTGGAAGGAAGCTTCCTTAGGTTCCCTCTAAGATTTAGAATTCTAGAATGTCCTACGAGAAGGGACCGTGGAGAGCGCGGCTGGCCCAGCCCTCCAGGCAACACCTGAATCCCCTCTTCAGCATGCCCTCAGGTGGGCGCCCAGCATCTACTGGTGTTCTCTGAGGATCAGCGGTTTCCCTGAGAACAGAAACCACGCTGTGCGGTGACACCAGAACGGCACTCTCCCTAGAACAGTCGTTCTCAAAACTTGTGTTCCCAGGAGTCCTTGTACTCTTCAAAATTGTTAAATTATTAAGGACCTCAGAGCTTTTTTTATGTGGGGTGTATCTATCAATATTTATTAATTTAAAAATGCAGTGATAATAAACCCATTATGTGTCGACATAAATAATATTTTTAATGAAAAATAGCTATATATTTTCCAAAACAAAATAAATGTAGTGAGGAGAGTGGCCCCGCAAATCTCCTTCGTATCCGTTACAGTAAGTAGAAGACCTCTGGATCCTCATAGCTGTTTCTCATTCAGTCTGTCGTGATTTCACAGATCATGTAACCTGTGGAAAGCTCAAGTGTACGTATGGGGGAGGCAGATAACTTCTTAGGATTCAGGTTTGACCTCACAGGCCTCTTCCAAGGTTCTGAGACCCGTGGAAGTTGGGCCAAACCATAACTCGTGAACTGGTACTGTCGTGCGCGCACCCGCAGATGCGGTGATGTCGTGCGCGCACCCGCAGATGCGGTGATGTGCGCGCACTCGCAGATGGGGTGATGTGCGCGCACCCGCAGATGGGGTGATGTCGTGCGCGCACCCGCAGATGGGGTGATTGATGAAGTGGACCGTCGGTGCCGGAACCGGAGGAAACAGATACCAGAGGGGAGACGGACCATGTGCGCAACCTGCAGGGAACAAATATTGAATGCCCACCCTGTGCCTGAACGTAGAGCTCTGAAAACTCGAACACTCACATCGTTCGTTCCCTGTCCTCGTCAATGGGAAAAATATTTTAGGATTGCAAATTAGCTATTTTACCTATAGCGTCCGTTCACTGAGAAGATGACAAAAAGCCACTATGAATGTAGTTAACGTTTTTAAAATAAATTTCTTTCGTAAGCATCCCAGCAGTATGGACATGAGAAAACGAATGCCGTGTCTCTGTCTTTATACACGATACGGCTGGTGTACAGGCAGTGCTTGGGGTCCGTGGAGATTTGCCAAGCCCTTGCACACAACTGTGCCTGCCCCCGCCCCCTGCCATCCACAGGCTGGAACCATGGCTCTGCGCGCGGTTTTCAACCCCCTCCCCGTCCAGAAGCCATCCATCAGTTCTTGTCACCAGCGTTAAAGGTGTTGAGTGATAGAGTTGTTGTGGCGTTGTTTGGGAGCCGTTAGGACTTTTGGTGCCTTCGCTGAAGATGAAGGCTGTCATAAAGGCAAGCCAAAGACAGATACACGCGTGTGGTTGTGGGGCCGCCGGTTCCCTTCACTTGCACTTCTCTTGCCGAGAGCAGTGGACGGGCGCGAGCAGAATGAGCGTGGCTCCCCTGTCCTGTGAGAGCTCGCTGAGAGCTTGTGGAAGGGAATTGTATGGAGAGAGTTAATATTGAGTTAGAGAAAAGTAGAAGTGTGGTAATAGTGCAAGGGGAGGAGTGAGAAATTAAATGGTATCTTTTTAGAAGTCTGCCTTATTGCAGTCTGCATTGCTCCTTGGGGATTTTTCTACTGAGTACAAGAAAATCAGCAAGCACTTCTTGAAAAACCCAGATGAAATTACTGCCATAAATTTTTATTTTTTTTTTTCATGGTATAAAACCCTTAATTTAGATGGGGAGGGTTTATTACCAGTGTTTTCTTGGCATGGCTAAGTTCAGTTAATTTCAGATGACAAGCTTACCCCCCTCTTTCCCTTTTTCCTTTTTTTCCAATATGTGGAAAGTACAATTTGTTATTGGTTTGCCTTTGGCTCTGGAGACCTCATTAAGGGCCCGAGAAAGGGATTCTATCTCTCTTTCTTTGACACCTTTCTGTTTTTTGCAGGATTCAGACCATTTGCATTGTCACATGGAACGTATGTATGGTGTGTGTGAGGGGAAGGTTACCAGATAAAGGCGGTGGTATTTATACCTTTAAAAAAATGATCTGAAATGACTGTTGCAAGTTAAGAAATGGTTGCCAGTGTTCAACTAAAATAGGGAGCCTCAGCTTAAGATGAGGTTTTTGGAAAGAATGTGGGCACATTTAGACAGGAAACTTATTTAGCTGTTCCGACAGTTCATATGTAACATACCTGGTTGTTTGAAAGCAGGAACAAGATGTCAACAGAATATTGTATTTACTCATGCTCCTAAGACAGCGTGCTGCACCTTCAAGTTCTTGTTTGTAGCAGAAGACTGTGAGCCTATCTTGCAAACAAGGGAAATAATCTATGGTGTTTTGTTTTGTTTTTCTCTGCATGGTAATATGGAATCTATTGTAGTGTGAATAAAAGAAGTCACAAGAGATTCATTACTGTTTGTGAAGTGTACTGTCTCTGTCTTGCAGCATATGATTCTTTATTTTACTTACAAAGTGGGTATAAAAATTAGAATTGAGGTGATAAGAGAATATATATTGCATAAATAAGCAATTCAAACAAAAGTTTTACCATTATAACAAGTAAATACCCTGCTTCAGAGGTTGGAGATTAGAATCCTGTTACATTAAATGCTTGACAATTAATTAGCTATTGTCTATAAAGTACCCAAGATAACAAGTTACTTAAACACTATTATTAGGAGTAGCTGGATTAGTAATAATAATGTTCAAGTGCCATTGGCAACAATGAGAAGATTTTAAAAATAAAGATAAATGCGTGTGATCACAGTCAAAGTGATTTGTGGGCTGAACGCAGGGCGGGCGGTCCCTGGGGGGGGTGTGCTCTCGGAGCCTGCGTGGGGGCACGGGCAGGACTTGGCACAGTGTCTGAGGAGGATGAGACCAAAGGGCTTCATTGGTTAATATTTCTTCTCTGCTTTTTGTGTATTGCTTAACCCCTTGTCAAAATAGCGTTCACTTAGCAAAATTAAAAAGAAAATAAGAAAACTGACAGAAAATGCTCAGCAGAAGGCCAAGTGTAGAAGCTGAACCTCTAGCCGTCGCTGACAGGCATTGTTTAAGATTCCAAATGCGCTGGATCATTCATTAATGTGTTTTCTGCATTTTAAAAAAAAAATATGATACATAATTGGGATGGAGAGAAACGTGTGGGAATTCAACTTGATTGTACAGGTTCTTGTGTGGAATTTACGTCCTTAGGGCTCCATCCATTTCGGATGTAATTTTGTGAGAAAATCAACATGGAACCGAGGACTGGCCCAATATCAATAATAGGGGGGAATTCCAATGGAAATGACGCACGTGGATCCTTCTTAGGGCAAGTGAAGCTTGCAAGAGGGATGGGGGGGCTCTTGATTTCTAGAATCAAAGAATTTAAATGCTGGGTGGTGCACAGAAACAGTAGTGCCCCTCACCTGTTTCCCATGTCCCTTACGTGAACTGGCCTTGGTCACGGTCAGGTTTGGGCTATGCGACTCGCTCTGGCCAACGGGCTCCGGGCAGAAGGGATGTATGGCACTTCACAGCCAAAGCATTTAAAAGCCAGCGTGCCCCTTCCAACCCTTTCAGGTTTACTTTTCTGCTCTGTATTTTTCAGTACGAGATCACGGAACAAAATAGAACCGTACACATTTTGAAATATATGTGTACCTCTAAATAATGAGGCTTATGTTAATGTATATCTATTTAGCACAATCTGCTGTGTAGAAGCCTGCAGAATAGCATTCTCTTCTCCATGAATACGGAATGTGGAGGACAGACTAGTTCTGGTATGGTGAGTGTGGTCCTTGATACCTCATACGAGCCTTGGGAAACCCTCACCATGGAAAACACTGGGATAGGTGGAATCTGGTTTTAGATACTATAGACTGGTGCCTTAGCCAAATTCATTCAGCAGACCACTTTTTATCAATGATCAGAGATCCGTCTCTGATGCTTTGCTGGGAATCACTCAAATGTTGAGCTCACTAAAGATTTATTAATATGAAAGTTAAGTGTTTCTGTAAAGCTAACAAAACTCAAACATAGCAGTGTTAAGACCAGGGGACACCTCAGCCTTAAATCCACTTGTTTTCAGCATATCCAACCCACGTGATTCTCATTGAATGCCTCTTTCTGTAAAACTGGCTGTTGCCACCTTGGTTGTTTGCTTGCAGTTTGATTGTAGCCAAGCTTGTTTAATTAAGACTTGAAAAAAATACCTTTAGCCCCACCTGGGCTTTGAGAGAATGGGCAGACCTGAAGGCTTTGCTTGCTGTAATAGCCACTCAGCTCGTTGGCGGGAGTTTTGTAGCAACAAGGTTTAGAAATTCTCCAGTCCGTGATGATTTTCATTGTAAGAGGTCTAGTTGTAAGAAGTAGTCATCTGTTTCAATGAAGGTTCTTCCTTACTGAATACTTGATTCTTTTGCTCTCCTCTACTCTCTCTCCTCCCCCCCCCCCACCCCGCCTTCTCTCCCTCTTTCTTCCCATATAATGAACTGGGAAACTTGAAGAATGGGACCCCACTCTGCTGCCATATGTGGGGTCCAGGAATCCTGCTCATTTGGAAGAGCTAGCCAGTTATGACGCTATACTTAGGAGACATCTTACTGAATATGGCATCTTTGGTGATGAGTGAAATGATAAAAGAGGGAATGTAATTTGAAGATGAAAAAAAAGGAAAGCATATTCTTGGACCTACATTAGAGAATATAGATTGCAGATCAATATAAGGTTCAGATAATACTTCTTCATCCAGAAAGTATATGTGACAGCAATGGGAAGTTGGGAGAAGTTCTCTCCATGTGTACATTTTGAGAAGTACAGTGTTTTTATTTGGTACAGTTGCATATTCATTTCTAACAGACTGCATCTTAAAAGGATTGGACTTTTATAGATTCCATGAATATTCAGAGAGTCACCAAAACCAATTCTGTCTTTTACCTTATGCATCCAGACCCATCTGTCATGTGCCCACTAGAGGGTCCTAGCTCTGTATTGCGAGCTTTTCCTTTTGAGAAAAAGGAGGGGGGTGATGTGGTACCTTTGCTGCCCTGGTGGAAAGTTTCAGCCCTCAAGGTGGATCTTGGTGTGTCTGTGTGTCTGTGTCACTAGGCCCACTTTGGGATCTGGCATCAGCTCTCTCATGCTTTTAGGGTCTTGTGTAGGACACGGACATAGCAAGAGAAGGCATAATGGTCCCTGCTGCTAGTAAGTCATCAGGGTACTTGGCAAGCTGGCGAAAGCTAGAAACCTCACCATTTGCATTTTAATTGGTGTGACCATTAGCCTAAAGCCCGAATTTTAAGTTGTCCCTTGAGCCCTTTCTCCCTTTTACCCTCTCATTTTCCTGAAGCTGATTAGCATCTTAAAAAAAAAAGTTTCTCCACATTTTAAAACTCATACCCTTTTTGATAAGTATGATAAGTCTTATGCCTCCTTAAATTTTTTTAAAGATTTATTTATTTATTTTTTTAGAGAAAGCATGGGGTGAGGGGACAAGTGGGCAGAGGGAGAGAGAAACTTAAGCAGACTCCACGCTGAGTGCAGAGCCTGATGGAGCCCGATGTGGGGCTCAATCTCACAACCCTGAGATCATGACCTGAGCCAAAATCAAGAGTCGGAGGCCCAACTGACTACGCCACCCAGGCACCCCAGAAATCTTACACCTCAAATCTTACACAATCTTATATTATTTAAAATATCCATTAAAAAGTAAGAATTGCAGAGCTCCTGGGTGGGTGGCTCAGTCAGTTAAGCATCTGCCTTCGGCTCAGGTCATGATCCCAGGGTCATGGGATCGAGTCCTGCATCGGGTTCCTTGCTCAGCCGGGAGCCTGCTCCTCCCTCTCCCTCTATCTGCTGCTCCCCTGGCTTGTGTTCTCTCTCTGTCAAATAAATAAATAAAATCTTAAAAAAAAAAAGGTAAGAATTGCAACAAAAGAATCAAGGCAATGACAGTCTTAGAATGATGCCTTTTTTTACTTCAGCCACGTGAGATCAGTGTGAAAGTGGGGTCTGCTTGCTTGCCGCAAGCATTTTTCCTCTTGCTAATGACAGAGCACAGCATAGGTAACTTCAGCATCAACCTGTGCGGCTGCTTTGTCTTCATGGTTACCCAGGGCGGACAGCCTGCTTTACAAATATAGTCTGTTATTATAATTCCGAAAGTGCACATCCAGACTACACATGTGCCCATCTTCCCCAGAAAAGATTTTGATATGACTCCCATGCCATTTCCCACCACCTCACTGCTTTAAATACTTAACTATAAAGAGCAAAACAGATGAAAGTAATTAAGATGGGATAAGTAAGACATTCTTATTCATGAGCACATCCCTGTCTCTCAGCCACCGTCCCCCGGGTCTCTGTTATTGCCCCTCCTCTTTGCTGTCCCGGCCACCCCCAGCTCTAGCTGCCAGGCAGTTGGGCCCGGCCCTGCAGTCTTACTTGGACGAGAGTCACCAGGCACCACTGAGTCGCATCACTGGATAGACACTCGTGGTGCCTTAAATGGAAGACAACATACAGAAAGACTTGGAGCAACGATAGCATGTGACATACAGAACCCATGCTCGCTCTGTTCCCTCACCGCCCCTCCCCCATCGCACCCCCTCCTAGAATTCATTGTTTTTGTTTCCAGAATCATCTCTGGGTCTTCTCATGGGTGATAGTAGAAGACAGAATTTTCATGGATGCAGTTCTAAGTGGGTTTTGTTGATTTATCCATAAGCCTCCATCTCTTCTTACTCTGGTTCCAGTCCTCCTTGGGGGGAGAATAGGTCTTTTGCATTCTTTCAGTGGTAAGGATGGATATAAGGAAACCAGCATTCTTTGAGGATCTCCTGTGTGAGTGCAGGCACTGGGCTGAGTATTTTACTTGCATCAGTACATAGAATCCTCACAATGTTCCCGTGAGATGAGACTAATTATCTCCATTTCACAGATGAAGAAACTGAGTCACAGAAATGTTATTTGCCTAAGTTGCTCTGCAGTGGTGGAGTCAAAATCCAAACTCAAATTTGGATTTTCTCATTCATTCATTCATTCATTTATTTATTCATTCATTCATTCATTTACTTACTTATTTATTTATTTATTTATTTGGATTTTCTCTTTACACCATAGAGTTGCTTTGTTGGTTCCAGTGAAATGAATGATCCTTTCAAAAACATGTTTAAACTTTTCTGGGTTTAGGGTAGGCAGAAAACTAAAAAATTAATCAGATCGTTATTATTCTTTGGAAAATAATTACTCTGCCTAGTAACTATTTGCTGTAGGGTCTGGGGAAAATCTTTTCATACCTTACAGTTTACAGAGTAGAACACCAAGAATATTATAATCACTTAACTGTGTTTTCACTTGTTATTATAATTAGAATTATGATCCCTTTTTATATGAGGAATCAATATATTTTCAAGAATAGAAGTATTATAGGTTGGCCTAAGGGGGCTTTTTTGATAACCTTTAAGGGTAAATATCTTTCCCCGCTTGTTCAGAATAATATTTGGAGCTCTAACTTTGGATCCATTTTAATAGGAGTTGTGATAATGAAAAAATAATGTACATACAATGAATCTCTTATATTGTTATTTATTTATTTATTTATTTTTAATGATTTTATTTATTTATTTGACAGAGAGAGAGTACAAGCAGAGGGAGGGGCAGAGGGTGAGGGAGAAGTAGGCTCCCCGCTGAGCAGGGAGCCCGATGTGGGACTCGATCCCAGGATCCTGGGATCATGACGTGAGCTGAAGGCAGTCACTTAACCACCGGAGCCACCCAGGTGCCCTATATTGTTATTTAAAAACAAATGTTCATATATAGAAAAAATGAGTATAAGACAGTTCTATAATTTTGAAGTTGCTCTTTGTACTCATTGTAATGTAGAAGAATTCCATGACTTTTATAATTTCATTCTAGTTTAGATTTGAACACATAAAAAATAGTTAATACCACTCTAGTGTTGACATCCCAGGTGTTTTGCTAGGCTTAAAGAAAATAATTCACTCATTGTCACAGGTGTGTCTGTCTGTGTAAGGTTTGGTTTTATTAGATTTTTTTTCTCTCCAGACCATTTTTTCCTCCCTCCCTCCCTCCCTTCCTTCCCTTCCCTCCCTCCCTCCCTCCCTCCCTCCCTCCCTCCCTCCCTTCCTTCCTTCCTTCCTTCCTTCCTTCCTTCCTTCCTTCCTTCCTTCCTTCCTTCCTAAAATTTATTTATTTATTTTAGAGCATGCATGTTAGTCTGGCAGGGGTTGGGGGTGTGGGTGAGGGAGAGAGAGAATCTCAAGCAGACTCCCCACTGAGCACGGAGCCCTACACGGGGCCAGATCCCATGACCCTGAGATCATGACCTGAGCTGAAATCAAAAATCGGATGGTTAACCAACTGAGCCACCCAGGCACCCCTCTCCAGAACATTTCTTGGGAGCAATTTAGATTTGAGTAAAAAACTTTAAATTCGATGAGGGAAATTGCCAGTGGAAAGATGGTCTGATATTGAAAATATGTGCCGAAATAAGCCATTGTATTAAAAAATAATAAAAGGAGCTCACCTTTTATTATCACCATTCAAGATTGATTTGCTAATGAACCTTGGCCCTTGGAAATTGCATTTTGAGCCTCTGACCACTCGAGGGCGCTGTGCTACTGCAAGCCACTCATTCCAGGCAGAAGTCATCAAATCTCTTCATTTGTTCTTCTCACTAAAAAGATAAAGGATTTATATTCTTGTAATGCCAAATCAGTTCATACTTAACATTCAGCCTTTAGCTGTAGAAACTTGTTTGAATGACAGTAATGGCTTCATTTCAAGTTATTTAAATGTTTAATGCTGTGTAATTTACTCAAATGTGTATAATCCTTTATTTAACTAGATGAAAATAATATACTGTTAACATTGTTTTTAGCATTAATTAATGCGACTAATTGAAGTTAAAAACACTAAAACCAATTTCCATGTTATGTTGCATGATCAGACTTCAAAGAGGTTTCCTTCCGGCCGGGGCTGGTCTTGGTTCAGTGCTCATTTCCCCTCAACCGTGCTCTCTGCCCCCCACACACTCCACCCTCTCCCTGTTATTTCTGTAGTTAATTTGATTTCAGTTTACTGACAGCTATGGTTGGTAGCAAAACTGATTAACTGTAGATCGTTTCCCCTCTGAAAACTGGTCTTTGCAATGCATTATGACAGGAGCTTCCTAACATTATTTTGTTATTCCAAAATAAACGTAGTAATGATTGAAATCACTGAATTACTATAAGCACGTAAAAGGAGGGAGAAAAGGTGGAAGTACTCGTTGACATCACTAGTCTTGGCAGTCGGTGAGAACTCATTTTCAGCAGGCAAAGGTAGAATATCAGTATTCCCACCAGAAGACCCCATCAACACCGCTCTTGTTGCCATTGACTCTCAATGATAATGAAAAACAAAACCAAAAGCCCCTGCTGTTTTCAGAGCTTTGGTATGGTCTTGGAAGTCAGAGGAAAATAAGTCAAAACCAGATAACACCTTTCTGGCAGCTTGCTTAGACTACTGAGATGTGTTATATTGGAACGGCCCATTACAGTTCTGTTTGTAGGCATAAATAATTCTTCCTCCTTAAACAGGGCTCCTCGGGCGTGCCAGAGAAAGGAACATTTCACTCATTGAAATTGTTGATAAATATCCTTTATTCATAGTAATTGTTAGGTCACAGCACATTTTGTTATTTTAAACTCTGGAAGTTTTGTCTACAAACTGGACAAATTTTTAAGGGTTAAAAATGCAAGGAGTATCTCATTTTTAGATTAAATTCTAGATTAGGATTGTCTTAGTTTAAAAAACACCTATAAACAAAATTTTTCAACTCATGAACAGTATTTTATATCATCATGCAATTCTTTATATGCAATGGCACTGTTTTATTTTGTGAATAGAATCTTCAGTTGAGAATTTAAATTTAATTTCATGAGCAAAAGGCAATCTAGTTTAATTTAATGAGCAAAGTGCACATTGGCTCTGGTTTATTTGTTTACCGACAATTTTTTTTAAAGAATTTATATGACATTTGTGTCACAACATAATTTTATCATAATTTTAAGCATATGTGTATATTTTATATATATACACATATTAAGAAAATTTTTCAACGTTGTGTGTGTGTGTATGTGTGTGTATACTGTTAGAAAACAAAATTCAGCCGAATCAATTTGAAGATCTAATAGGCTTTATTCAATGATTCATGAATCAAGCAGCATCCCGTCTAGCAAACAGAAAGGAGCTCAGAGGATCTGTACAAAATGGAAGGCTTTTGTCGGCAGAAGGGGGCAGGGACAAGGAAAAAGAGGACTGTCTCATCTTTCTTTGGGAGATGGAAGGGATGTATCAGGCAGATCACCTCTACTGCTGACCAGGGAATTCCAGACCAACCCATTAAGATTCTATTCCTGGGGCGCTTGAAATTGCAGTTAGCTTTGTATTAAGTTTTGGTTTGGGGATGTGGGCCTAACATAAGTGACTCCATTTTGGGTCTCTTGTGTCTTCTTTTACCCTCTTTTGAGCAGACTCTCAGCTTAACTAAGAGATGTGATCAAAATTTAAGTGCCACTTGAAGCTGCCACTCAGGCCATGCCATTTTTTGGTTAATCTCTGTGGTACTCACAGGTCACAGCTTCGGGTTCATGATTCTTGAGTCAGTCATTCTCCCATTCCTTTTCTAATATTCCCGTCTTAGGGAGATCATTTGCTTGGTAGCTAACAACTGTGAACATGCATTTAAGGCTTGTGAGAGAATATGGCACAAGAGGGAGGTTACTATGATTATTATAAGCGGGATAATTCCCAATGTCTGGAGTGCACTCTGGAACTGTGTTCCCCAAGACTCAAACCAATCAAAATCAAATAAGTCAAAGAAAGACCCCACTAATGGAGTCACCTATTTAAAACCAAGTGGTGTGTGCAGTGATCCTTTGTAATCGCGTTTCAACCTCCCCAGACACCTCCTTGCTCAGCTAAAAGTTCATCAAGGGCTCTCCTCTCATCAAGGACAACTTTGGCCAGAGTTTAAGGATGTTCACTGGGCAGCTGTTTTGTTAGCAGCAGATTCTGTAGTACTTTCAAGAGTTAAGGAAAGGTTCCTGACCAGAGCCTCCTTGGTACTCCTAACTGGGGAAGTAGGGCCCTGTCAAAGGAAGCAAATCCTGAGTCATGAATGTTTCCTGGTAATTCCCATTTGAATCTGTGGCTCAGGACTGGAAAGGTGACAGCCATGGAGGCCAGGAAAATTTTCAGAGTTGATAGACCACCCTGGTGGTTTTATTCTGGTTGTCCCTTGTGTCCCTCTCTTTGCATAGAGCCCGGTCACAAGTTTCCCAGTGTTTCGAGTTGTTAGCCAGAGACAGGGAAGTAGACCAGGGTGTCGCTAGGGTCATGGGCGGATTGGAGTTCTTGACAAGTGCAGCGCTCTGAAAGATTATCCCCCTTAGCAGTGGCTTGGGAGCTGCGGATGATGGCATTATCTTTCCAGGCCAATGCCAGAGTCAAGAACAGAAGGGGAGGTCTTCATGTCTAGTTAAAGTATGAAGTCTTGATCCGGCATCTTGTGGGGGAGGAGGCGGTCAGTGTCAGCTACTTCTCTTCCTAAGCGGTTTGATTTGGAGTCTCCGGCGTTGTCATAGGACCAGAGGCCCGGTGGAGCCTTTTTCACCGGTAAGATGTATATTCAAGTTTCAAGTCCCTGAAGTTTGGCTGCCAAACTTCTTACTTGTCAAACTTCTTAAGTTCTTTCCCAGTTCAGTTTTATGATCTTAAAGTTGTCAGAAACCTGTACTTGTCAGAAGTCCTTTTCTTGAATTTCCTTGAAGATGTACTTTTATAAGAATATTTTTGCAAAGAAAGCATCAGGGTGAAACAATAACTGCTTGTAAATGACAAAAGACTTAAAAATTTCCATTGTTAGGGGCACCTGGCTGGCTCAGTCAGTAGAGCAAAGAGATGCTTGATCTTCAGGTCATGAGTATAAGCCCCACCTTGGACGTAGAGCTTACTTAAAAAAAAAAAAGAAAAAGCCTATTGTTAAAGATCTGATGAGAGTTCATTATAATGGAATTGACAAAGAAATTTGGTTATTTCTGTGACAAACAACATTTCAAGAGAATAACTGGGTATATGACTGAAACATTAAATATCAGATTTTTAGGAATTTTATATAATTTCTGGAACACTTATGTTAATAACATGCATACAAGGATATTCATAAGGTTTAGCATTGCTTATTTGACATTGCTTCACATGTAAATTAATATATCAAATATGCTTAATTTGTTTAACATCTTCCATTTGGTAAGGCGAGAGAACAAGTCTTAGATGTTTCAGAGACCCTCTTAAAAATCTCAAAATTAGTTCAAAAAGATTTCATTTAGAATTTGATTTTGGAAAGCTTGTAAAACATGCCAAAAGTTTTAAAACACTTGGTTAAAAAGGATCATAGGTCAGTGTGAAACAATACTTAGTTATCTATTTAACTATGGTGACAAAGACTTTGCAGACAAATACAGAAAATTAAGTAGTTGTATAATTTCTTCTTTTAAAGACTTTATTTGAGAGCGAGAGCGTGTGAGAGAGCATGCACAAACAGGGGGAGGGGTAGAGGGAGGGAGAGAAGCAGACTCCCCTCTGAGCAAGGAACCTGACTGGGGCTCAATCCCAGGACCCTGAGATCATGACCTGAGCCAAAGGTAGACACTTAACCGACTGAGCCACCCAGGCACTCCTGTACAATTTCTTATTAAGAGTAGACCAATAAACCAAGAAAACTTGTCTTTTTAGCCAATGAAAGAAAATTAAGTTTTTGTTGATATTATTTTGAAAACCTTTATAACAAATTCAGTCTTGTCCAACTTTAACACACATAGAATTCCTTTATTAAATTTTTTTTCTCACGAACTTTTGACAATTTTATCCTGTTTTTCCTCTTTTCCATTTTGAAATTACCAGACTCCCTTTAGGATAAAACTACTTTCCTTTCCTCAACAAAAAAGCTTTTCCATTCCTTATACCTTTTTTTACCAAAAAACACACCTCATACTTTCCTTGCATACAGAGGTGTCTCTCTCTTGGTATTTCTAGTAGTTTTAGATAGACGTGTTAGAATTCTTAATCTTTAAAAACCTAATTTGTCGTGAAAATGAAGTAAACATGTGACCATTGTATAGCTTGGCAAATTCATAAATACTTTTTATAATTTTTAGAAACGTGTTTTCTCATGGTATATTTGTCAGCATGGCACAAAACATGTTTACTAATAGACCCAGCTATCTTTAATTTCTCTGTAAAAAGAAGCAAAAAGTGAAAAATTCCTGTGTTTAGTAATTAATGTTTTCATAATTTACCTTATTTGGAAATCATCTGGATATTCAGTGAATTCAACTTAATTCAACCTTTAACTTAACAAAACTTTTTATCCTGCTTATATCTATCTAATTCACTTGCTCTTAATAATTATGTTTAGATTACCTACAAAAACTTCATGAGACATTAGACAAAGTCAGCCATCATCCCAAGCTATTTTTCTTGCTGACACATTTTGTAAGAGATAACATGAACTCTTTTAACCTTTAGTAAGCAGAAGGAGAATAAAAGTTGTATGTCTGCGTTATTTTTAATTTGGGTAACTGAAGACATGTCTATGTTAATTAAACCAACAAACTTTAAATTAGTTTCATACCAAATATTTTCCTAGATCATGTGAACCTGAAATTCATTTGGGTTAGCTTTGTTATATTTCTGAGAGTTTCCTTTATGTAAACCCTTCATTTTCTTAATGCCAATAAAATAGAGCTCTCTCACAAATTAACTTTGGTGATACTATCCAGAGGTAGAAAAATACCGTAAATCCACAGCACACCTATGTATAGACACCCTCAATAGAGACCTTACAGCTTCTGTTTTAAAATTACTGCCATGAATCAGGTACAAAACTCATTGGTTATAAAAGAAGTTAGATCTAAGTTGTTTTTCTGCTTTTGTAAAGATTTGTAAGATAAGGACAGTTGATTTTAATTCTTCAAGGAGTGGGATTGCAGCTCAAATGATTATCAGGCTGATCCACCCATAAATCCCTTTACGGGGGCTGTAGGTTTTTCTTTGCCTCTGGGTACCTTTAGCTTAAGGGACGAAGCCTAAAAGAAAAGTTCTTACCAGATTCTGAACCTCTAACCAGAGAGAAACTTGAAAATTCATTTAATCATGTTGTCAGTTTTCCACCAGGACTAACAGCAAGCATTTCCGACAGTATTAAATAAGCCCCCTAAGCTGTAAGAGAGGTGCCCAGAGGGGGTACAAAAGATATTTTCTTTTCCTCACACTATGGGGAGGAGTGTTGTGTGTGTGTGCTGACTTCAGATAGAAATCTGGGAGAGAGGACTTTGCTAAGAGCTCTCACCCTTAGCTGGCTTCTGCCCAGGATCCCCTCTGCAGGCTCAGAGAGGGGTTTCGAGAGGGTAGCTCCAATGTCTCTCAGAATTCAGCAAGATTTGTCATTAATTTTAATTTTCGTTTCCCTTTGCTATTTAAGGGAATAACATCAGTTTACTAGAAAACCCCTTGGAATCTCATCAGCCCAAGGAGGAGCCCATATGGGGCCCTTCTTTGGAAATAGATATACCAGCACCTGTAAGGCCACTAACTTGACGGACTGTCTTTACAGTCTTGTTTCAAAGTCCTTTCAAGGTGCTCAGCTGTGGTCGGGAGTTCAGTCACAACAATGGCCTCCCATTCTATTTTCTGCCTTTTTATCAATTCACTAATCTCAGGAAGTAACCCATTTAAAAAACTTTTGAGGATCCTCCCTGGGTTTGGGAAATTCTTCGACTATGGCTTTAGATCAGCCTTTGACCTAGGAATGAGATACCTGAAGAGGATCCCTATAGCCTTGGGTGGTCTTATTTTAAAAGGCAACTGTTTAATAGTCTCTTCAGAGCCAAAAGGCAGTTCAGAGGATCGCTAGAGTGAGTATCAAGTAAAGAAGGACAAAGGCAGTAAGAGTTAAGTCAGTCTTGCTGTCTTTTGTTTTAGATACCTCTTGTACTTTATTTATTTATTTTTTTTAGCCTTTTGCAACAAATCTTTAAATGAAGCCACTTTGGAATTTTGAAGCCTTTTGGAAGCTTCTCATGCCAGTTAAAATAGGCATCACATTCTGTTTGTTTAATTTGCAAGCCCTTGCTTTTCAATGCACTTCTTCACTGATCTTCCCTAATTGGAGCATTTCTCATAATGGCCACTGTAGTTCTTGCCTGTAATTCCCCAGAAAGCCAGCAGCAGTTTGGTAGGACCCTAGCCACAGATGGAGTTTTGTTTTGTTTGTTTGTTTTTTAATTTTATTTTTTATTAACATATAATGTATTTGCCTTAGGGTACATGTCTGTGAATCTTCAGGCTTACACATTTCACAGCACTTACCATAGCACATACCCTCCCCGCGTCCATAACCCAGCCACCCTATCCCTACCCCCCTACCCCCCAGACACCCTCAGTTTGTTTCGTGAGTTTAGGAGTCTCTTATGGTTTGTCTCCCTCACAATCCCATCTTGTTTCATTTCCCTCCCCTACCCTCCATGACCCCCCTGCCCTGCCTCTCAAATTCTTCGTATCAGAGAGATCATATGGTAGTTATCTTTCTCTGATTGACTTATTTCGCTTAGCATAGTACTCTCTAGTTCCATCCATGTCATTGCAAATGGCAAGATTTCGTTTCCCTTGATGGCTGCATAGTATTCCATTGTATATATATACCACATCTTCTTTATCCATTCACACAGATGGAGTTTTAACCCATTTTCTGTCAAGCTAGATCTAGCTGCAGATGGGGTATAACCCATATTTCTCTCTGGCCATATTTTGAGGCCCCCAATATAATGGTTGCCAGGTCAAGCTCTCAGGACACAGTAGTTTGTGCTATTTTTGTATATGCGTACAGCTTCTGAGACCACAGTTCTTAGACATAGAATAAATAGGTGGGCCAGAATAGGTGGCATGTTCAACTCTGAAATTAAAGGATCCTAGCTTTCTTTTTTATTTATTTACATATTTACCTAAGCTTTTGGGTCTCAGAGCCAAATTAATACCTAAAAGGGAGGTACTCGGGGGTTGGAGATTGTGTGGTGTTTTACAGTGTACATTGCACAGAAATTTTCTTGGGGGTTGGTGGGTGATCTAGTATCAATCTAACCCATTCACTGACCAACTTATCCTAATATGGGAGTCTTTGAGTTAAGTGGTGAACATTCTAACAGTTTTTAAATGTTTGGCTTGGGCCCACCAATTTTTACAGCTTTTTGGTTTCAGAAATCCCTATTAACAATAGCCTTTGTCTACACAAAATGAGACAAAAACATGTACCTTAACACATCAGCAGTAACCAAGAGATGTTACTATAGACTGGCCAAGAGAAGGGCCTGTGTGCAGCTGGGACTGGAGAAAGGAATAAACCTAGCAGACCCCCAAATGAGAACTGGAGACTAGACTGGATTCCCCAACAAAAGGGAAATTGCAGCCAGTTAGATTAGAAGCATGACACAAAGAGACCAGAGCTCAGAACCTAGAGGAACTTCCCAGTGGCCCTCAGAAATAGTGAGAAAGATAGTTCACAGGGCACCATGCCTGCATTTCTTGTTGTCCCTAAATATCATCAGGATTTTGCTTAAGGTCCCACTGCTGTCGCCAAATCTGTTAAAAAACAAAATTCAGCTGAGTCAATTTGAATTTCTAATAGGCTTTATTCAACAATTGCTGAATCTAGCAACATCTCATCTAGCAGATAGAAAGGCGCTCAGAGGAGCTGTACAAATGGAAGACTTTTGTTAGCAGAAGGGGGCAGGGACAAGGAAAAAGCATCTTTCTTTGGGCAATGGAAGGGTTCTATGACATGGATCACCTCACTACTGCTGACCAGGGAATTCCAGACTGACTTGTCAAGGTTACATTCCTGGTGGAGATTGAAACTGTAGTGAGGTTAGGTTTTAAGTTTTGGTTTGGTTAATGTGGGCCTAGCAGAGGTAACTCCACTAGCGGCTTGTTATCTCTTTTTTAACAATTTACATGCACATAGTAGTTGTCTCAGTTGGGTAAAACAAAACAGTTGAAACAAAAAATTATGCTTATTCTTAAATATCTGCCAGATGGCTCTTTTAGGAGATGAGTGCGTGAAATTCATGAATGACAGAGTGATACAATTTTGAAAGTCATTATTTTAGTTGTATCGTTCTTCTCTTTCATGTCTGTAAATGCTAAGAGTGCCCAGTGCTTTATAAAGAGGCCTTCCTTCCATTTGATCTTTATAAACACTATGCTAGGGAGTCAGTGTAAGTATTAGCCCCATTTTGTAGTCAAGGACATGGGTTACTTTTGTTACATAAGTATTTAATGTTCCTTTCCTAAGATCCCAGCAGTAGTGTGGTATGAAGCTGGGGCTGAGCTCAGTTTCCTGCTCTTTCCTCCACCATCCTATCCTCTCTCCTTCCAAGGCTGCTGTGGACCCTGAATGGAAGCCGTGAACCAAGATCCCAGAAGAGCCCTTCTCCCAGGGAAGGCTGGCCTTTGTTTCCCTGTGTGTTCTAGACTTGCTTAGGCTGCTTTTGTGTGTCAGTTTTCTCATCTCTAAAATGGCGTATGGTTAGTCTTTTTCCAGTTTTATCTAAGACATCATAAATAATAATGGAACGGTGATTTATTCAGAATTTTGAGCCCGAGGGTAAAAATCTACTTATGGTGTAGTTTTTTTTTGTTTTTTTTTTTGTTTGTTTGTTTGTTTTTTACCTCCTGTGTTTTTGGAAGGGGCAAGTGGCTCTTTTCTTCTTCTTTACATGAAAGATAATAAACAAGCTTGAAAAGGAGAGTCCTGGAACTAAACAGATGGGTGAGTCATTCTCCATCACTGAAATGCAAGGAAATAACTCTAATTATTCCTGATAAACTTCACTGGGCCAGGTGGAGGACTCAGGATTTGTTTTTCTTCCTTCATTGCTTCCTAGCTTTGTAGTTTCCTCTCACTTGAGAATAAGCCACCCCCCCACTTTTTTTAAAGTACTTATTGGTGTGTGATAATAGGCTGATTTCTTTAATAGATGCAATGTTATCGATGTTTGACTGCAAAGATTAAATTAAACCATAAATTAAGATATAACATTTCCTGAAGACATTTTATGTTTTAATCAGTGCTAAGACAAAAAAGATAAATAACTGCTAAAGTAGCAGTAAAGTGAAGAAAACGAACCAGCGTTACCACTTAATACTATGCAAGAAAAAATAATTACTTGTTAAGTACATGTAACTAAATACTAGTTAGTTACCGAATAAAGGTAAGAAGGGCTTTAGCTCACTGATGTGATTTCTTGTGACCTCGTGTAACCTGGACTCGGGACTTTGTTGGTAGCACCCACAGCACATGCCACTCTTGGTTCACCAATGCCTGCCTGCCTTGCCGGCGCCGTAACACTGGAGAGCACGAATCGTTTCGTGACAGTACAATATTTTGCAGTTACTTCACAGGGACGGGAGACCTCACTTCCATCTCTGTCACAAGTCTGCCAACCTCTTCTTGAGACCATCTCTTCTCTGTGCTTCATGCCTCTGATCTGACTCAGGTCTACCCTCAAAGACCTTCCTCTCCACACGACCCTCATACCTCACGACACCTTTTCCCTTTCACCTCAAAACTTTCACCGCTGTTTCTCATCCAGATCTCTTTGGGGGCTTTGTTATTCTGGTTTGTATTCCAATAACCAACATTTATAGTCCCCCACCCGACTCAGAGGAAACCACAGTGAGGTTCCCCATTGCCTTCTCTGGAAAAGTCTGCTCATAGTGTTAAGCCCTTTCCCGGCTTTGGTTCTGCCTGCCTTTGACCCTGCAGATCGTGCTGACTAGCTTGAAATGAATTTATGTAACCTACATATCGAAAGGACTCTAAGGTCTCTCCTGTCAGACTCCCTTTCGCCGCCTCTCACCGTCTCCACTCTTCTCATTGACAGGTTTCTCTGGGGTGTGGATTCTAACTCGGCTGCAACATTTAGTACTGAGCTCCCTTCCTTCATGTGTCAGTAAGAATGAGCCTTGGAACTGGGCATGTCTTTTGAGATTGTAGTGTCCGTGCCTCTCATTTTATAGGGGAGGTATATGGTCCCCAGAGAGACTGTGGGATTTGCCTGAGGACATGCAGCAAGTGAGCAGCAAACCCAGGACTAGCATCCTATCCCCCTGGCTCTGGAGCCATCCAGTCGTGCTTCCTCTACACATTCCTGCCATCTGGCCACCACTGAGCAGACCCTGTGTGGGCTGTGCAGATTTGGAAGACTTAGACTGCTGCTTTTTGGAGACTCCTATAGATCGTTGGCCAGCTCCGGTAGGTATGACCGCCCATCAACATTGGGCTATCCTGACCTCTATCAAAATCATACAGAACAGAGGTAGAGGATTTGATCTGATTGCTACATTTCCGAAATTGAAAAAAACAGCAAATTAAAGAGGCAGAATTAAAAAAAAATAAAATAAAGAGGCAGAATTAAGAGGTAAATGGCAAAGTAGGAAAAATACAAAATGTATGACCAAAAGAAAAAGGTTAAAATCTTTACTGTTTGGCTCCCTAAAAAGAATAAGATGAACAACCCAGAAGAAAAATGGGAACAGGACATGTGACAGTGGGAGTAGACCATGCACAAAAACCCCATGTAAATAAATGTTCACGTGAAGAAAACACCAACCTCCTTGTGAAGCAAAGAGAAACAATTTTGTGCTTATCAAATGGGAAAATATTCCGAATTATGTTCATAGTCCTGCTGATCAGGGCGGGGTCAAACATTCTGCCATACATGCCTGTCCTGGAAGGCTAATGATACATAAATACAAGAGAATTGTCGGACCATTACAACAGTCTTAGGAGAATTTTATATGACACAGAAATGTTCACGAGTTGACTTGTAAGAAGTGGGGAAAAAAGATACTGAAATAAGCCGTATTCTAATTTTTTAAATGACATATGTGTATATGCACTTTTTTAAAACCTGTAAGGAAATACACCAAATGTTAAGTATTTATCATTGAATGGAGGGATTATGAATGATTACTCTCTCTCCTCTTTTTTTTTTTAAAGATTTTATTTATTTATTTATTTGACAGAGAGGGAGAGATTACAAGTAGGCAGAGAGACAGGCAGAGAGAGAGGGGGAAGCAGGCTCCCTGCCTAGCAGAGAGCCCGATGTGGGGCTCGATCCCATGACCCTGAGATCATGACCTGAGCCTAAGGCAGAGGCTTTAACCCACTGAGCCACCCAGGCGCCCTACTCTCTCTCCTCTTTAAATTTTTTCACATTTCCTAAGTTTTCTGCAATGAATGTATATTACTTTTGAAATTAAAGAAAGAAACAAATGAAACATTTTGTAAGAGGGGTTGAGACCTCACCTTTGGATCACACATTCTTTGCAGATCTGCTGGTTCTTGTCTGACCTTTTTTAAAAGCTGCCTCCCACTCTGGTTTGCAGAGCATGGCTCTGTAGTAAGGTAAAGGGCACCCGGCAGAGTGGGAATAGACCCAGCTGAGGAGCCGGGATGGGCTGCGGGGCTGTGTGTGCACATTTGGCCTGAAAAACTCATTGCCCCTCCACCAGGGATTTCTTCATTTACAAAGTGAAGGGATTGGTTCCCAGTCTATAAAGCCCCTTGCAGCTCTAAAATTGGATCATTCTGATTTTCCCCAAGCTCTTGAGCAATCTCCTTTCCTTTTTATGTCCCCCTATATCATCTCACTGATCCTAGTTTGGAAGGCCAGACCCACCTTAAAATCTGACTCTGGGAAGTTTTGTAGTTCATGGTATTCTAAAACACAAAAAATCAAGACCTCCATAGCTACTTCCTAAAACCTTCCAGGAGTTGCTTTTGCTAAGCAGTGTTTTAGTCTCTGTTACAGCTATTTTGTATTTTCGCACCCGTTTTTAAGTTCTAGATTCTAGACCAGGGGTCAGCAAACTTTTCTGATCAAGGGCCTATAGTAAATATTTGAGGCTTTGTGGGCCACACAAAAGTCTCTGCAATGTATTCGTCTTTTTTTCTTTTAAACAATGCTTTTAAAAGTTGTAAAATGCATTCTTAGCTCGGAGTCCCTAAGTAGGCCATAATTTGCTGACCTGTGTTCATAACTGTAGAAGAAGAAGAAATTCTTTTCTCGTACCTAGAGCTGCTTTCAAACTTATTTTACTTTTCCCATATTTCTAAGACAGGTCGTCAGACTGTAAATAAAATAATCCTTCAGGATGACAGAAGAGAATTTATTTTAATGGGTAACCGAAAGCACACTCTTTTGTCCAGTTCATCAAATGTCTATTTAACCAAAAGCTCAGAGATGGAATCTGCATTAGAGGACCATTTTAAGTTGTTTTTTGTATTATGTACTTTATACTATCCCTGAAAATACCTTAAAATCCTAGATTTGGGTGAAGACTCAAAAAGCTGACCTTATGCTTTCAGCCAGACTACATTCGGTGCTTTCAAACTCTCCCTTCTAAATATAGTAGTTAAGAGCACAGATTTTATAATCAAATGGGCATGGGTGTGGTCCCAACTTGATCATTCATCCCCTGTGGTCTTTCAGGTTAGCTAGCCATGCTGAGCCTTAGCCTCACCTCATCTCTAGAATGAGGGCAATAACCTGCAAGTGTCAAAGGAAATCAGGCTTATAATGCCTTGGTACAGCTCTTGGAGCTCTTGGGGGTTCCTCAGTTGGTATGGGATTATTATTATCCCTTTGTTTTTAAAATTTTAAATTATTTTGTAAATTCCAGTATAATTAACAGCATTATATTAGTTTCAGGTGTATGATATATAGTGATTCAACAATTCTATGTGTTACTCAATTCTCATCATGATAAGTGTACTTTAATCCCCTTCATCTGTTTCACCCATCCCCCACCCATTTCCCCTCCGGTAATCATCAGTTTATTCTCCATAGTTGAGTCTCTTTTGGTTTGTCTCTTTTTTTGTTGTTCATTTGTTTTGTTCGTTAAATTCCACATATAAGTGAAATCATGGTATTTGTCTTTCTTTGACTGACTTATTTCACTTAACATTATACTCCCTAGGTCCATCCATGTTATTGTAATTGTCAAGATTTCATTCTTTTTTATGGCTGAGTAATAGTCCATTGTATATATACCATATCTTCTTTATCCATTCATCTATCAATGGATACTTAGGATGCTTCCATAATTTAGCTATCTTAAATAATGTTGCAATAAACAAAGGGGTGAATATATCTTTTTCAATTAATGTTTTTATCTTCTTTGGGTGAATACCCAGTAGATCATATAGTAACTCTATTTTTTTACATTTCTTGAGGAAATTCCCCCCACAGTGTTTTCCACAGTGGCTGCACCAGTTTGAATTCCCACAAACGGTGCACCAGGGTTCCTTTTTCGTTGCATCCTTGCCAACACTTGTGGTTTCTTATGTTTTGATTTTAGCCATTCTGACAGGTGTGAGGTGATATCTCATTGTGGTTTTGATTTGCACTTCCCTGATGATGAGTGATGTTGAGTATCTTTTCGTGTGTCTGTTGGCCATCTGTATGTCTTCTCTGAAGAAATGTCTGTTCATGTCTTCTGCCATTTTTATTTGGATTATTCATTTTTGGGGGTTGTGTTGTGTAAGTTGTTTCTATATTTTGGATATTAACAATCCCTTTTTGTTTCAGAAAGATGTTTAGTGTTCTTCTTCTGGAACTAATTACAATTTCAAACAGCAGTCAATCCCAGGAAGTGTTTCCATGATTCTAACCCACATCTCATCCACTCTAGGACTTGTAGTCCTAGACTACTGAACCTGCCATCCATTTCTTTCTATTTAGTCCTCGCCAGACATAAAAACATAAAAAAATAAGTGAAAACAGCCAGTAACGACCTTCTGAAGAATGAAAATAAAATACATCCTCATTAATTCTAGTTCTGTTAACCTTTGCCATAAGTCCGATTTCCCTATGCACTAGTTATTTTTGTTTCATCTTTACCCTTCCTGTGCCTTTCTGCAATTAAAGAGCAAAGAGCTGGGCACAGTATCCTAAACAAGGATTGCATCATCATTTCATTCATCCATTCAGTAAATATTTACAGAATGCTTGCAATGCACTGAACCCTATGCCTGGAGCTGGCCATACAGCAGTGAATAAGACCAAGTCTCTGCCATGCGCACCTTGCATTCGAGTAGGAGAGGTAGACAAATGAGATGTTGAGAAATAAATATGATACTTGCTGGTCGTGTTTTGAAGAAATTGGAATGGGGTAATGAGCTAGCAGGTGACTGAGCCCAGGGGAGGGACACTTGAGTGGGATGATCAGGGAAGGCCCCTCTAATGAAGTCATTTGAGCTGAGACTTGGATGATCAGAAGTTGGCCATGCGGAGAGCTGAAAGAAGAGTGTTCCAGGCCAGGGAATAGCTATGGGAAAGGTCATGAAGTGGGAACTAGCTTGGGGTGTTTGAGGAGCAGGAAAAAAAGCCAAGTATGTCTGAAATCTGGTCATAGTCTTCAGGGTGTTAGAAGAAGATATGGCTAGAAATGAGGGCAGAGAGGAAGGCAGGAGCTGGGAAACACAGGCCTTGGTAGTATGGAATTCATTCTAAAAAGCCATTGAAGGGTTTCAGCCAGAGACTGAAATAACTTGGTATATATTTTTGAAAGATCACTAGCTACTGTGAGAATGGACTACAAAGGGGACAGGCAAGGAAAAGCAAACACTGAGAACTGGGAAGGAGCTGCCATTGAGGCAGAAAGAAAAAAAGGAGAGAATGTTCATGGAAGCCTGAAGAAGACAGTCTTCAGTAAGGACAGATGGGAGATGGGAGCGGGCAGTAGATGCTACACTAGACAAGTAAGAACAGAAAAGTGACTAACGGATCTAGCAAAATGGAGTTTATTGGTGACCTTGCTAAGAACCAATTCAGTGGAGTCATGGGAGGACAGGAGGGAGGGGGAGGTAACAGGGATAGCCATACACCCAGAAGATGAGGTATCACTGGGAAGAGAAGCGGAGAAGTGGCAAAGAGGCTGGAGGGAGACTCAAGGGCAAGGGAAGATGATATTAAGGTATTTCTATGTGAATCAGAATGATTCTGCAGGAAGGGAGGATTTGATAATGCAGGAGAGTGGATCTTTGTAGGGGCCAAGGGAGAGAAGGGCTGGGACCTCACACTCCAGTGGAAGATTAGGTAGAGATGAGGTCCTCCCTTGTAACAGAAGGAGAGACGGAGTGCGTGTAGAATGCATATATAAGGCTAGATTGAAAGTAGCAAAAATGGAAGAATTTCCTTCATGTTCACAATGTGTTTTGCTTGTGTTTTGTGTTTTGCTGGGCCTTTGTGGTATGTTATGGCCCTCTAGATTTTGTGGGTTTTTTTGGTGCTGTTATGCTGATTTATTTGTGCAGTATATTTTTTTTCTCTTTCTGCAGGCCATGTATCTTACATACAGATCTGTTTCCATGTCTGTTTCTCTCACTAAACTGGCATCTCTTCAACAAGAGTGGTTATCTTTGTATCTCCAGACACAGCTCACTGTTTGGCAAGAACTCGGTTGAAGGAATGACAGCTACATCAGTACAAAGGCCTCATGTAGGAGCTACACAAACATGCAGTAGAAAGGAAAGTAATTCAAGAGCATGAATAAAATTCACTGTTTATATTACTTAGAAGAATTAATAGATCTTTTTTTTTAAGTTGAATGAATTGTCACTGATTACCAGAACTGAGGAGTAGCTAAGGGTCAAAAAAGGAAGCACTTCCCTATGGCTTGGAAGGAGGTGGGATTTTAACAGCCTCTCTGGGTAGGGATGAGTTAGTGTCTGGAATGCTATACTGGAAAATACTGGTGGAAAACGTAGGTTCCGGAGAAAGTAAGATGCAAACGTATATGGGGAAAAGCAAATCCCAGTATGGTCAGTTCTTTGAGGGGATCTCAGAGGAGCACGGAGGCTGTATGTTAAGGAACAACATTAAATGTAGAGAGAAACGGTCCAAGCAGATTTGTGCCGAAATGAGCGGGAACAACTTTATAGAAACTAGTTTCAGTTTGGGACGCCTGGGTGGCTCAGTCGGTTAAGCTTCTGCCTTTTGCTCAGGTTGTGACCCCAGGGCCCTGGGACTGAGCGCTGCCTCGGGCTCCCTGCTCAGAGGGGAGCCTGCTCCTGCCTCTGCCTGCCGCTCCCCCTGTTTGTGCGCTTGCTCTCTCTCAAGTAAATAAATAAAATCTTAAAAAAAAAAAAAAAAAGAAAGAAAGTTTCAGGTTAGCAGACGAAGCTCTTTCCCAAATACTTTCTGCTTGGATGGGGAGAAAAAAACCACAACAAAACAAAATAGTTAACTTTCCCTTTCAATATTATCCAGCACATCCTCGATGAAACATGACTTTCTGAGTTACAAGCTGCCCCTGGCAAAGACGCTGGTTGTAAGAGCATAATCCAATGCGTGCCCTGAAATTAATGTTCCATGGGCGCTCCAGATTTGTGTGATGTACTGTAAGTTATATCCAACCCAACTGTTCTCTAAACCAGCTGCATAAAGTATCATGAAATGAGTTGCCCTGAAAGGAACCATCTGAATAAAGAAGCTTTCTTGCCTTTATAACTCCTTACGGCATGACCCCAAGTCACTGCTGTTGCTACTGGGAGCTTCCTCTCCCACTTTTCACTCTCTTGCCTTTAACGGGTAGGAGGTCTCCACACCAGGCTTTCTTTCTCTTTTTGGCTGCCGGATGCTGGCAAATGGTGCTGCCATCCCCATTGTGGCTGAAAGATGCAGGCGCTGGCCTCTCCATCACGTCTCTCCCCTTCCCAGAGGCCTGTGGGGCGCCAGCTGAAGAAAGGTCACAATCAGAGCTGCCCACCCCACAGAGCTCATTTCCTCCAGACTAATGAAAACGCCATCTTCATCTTTCCCCTAGATTTTTACTTTTCAAAACACTTTCCGATGTGCGGCCTCGTTTCATTTTACATTAAACTGACAACCTAACATCTCACCAGGTTTCATCTGGGAATACAATTCTGCCCTCACTGCGCTGTGCCAAGTTGCCAGCTCTGTCTTTGTTACCCAGCTCTCAGCCAGAAAGGAATTAATTTGCATTACATGAGGCTGTGGTTGTTTCCTTAAAGAAAGCTAGATTCTTGCACACCTTGGAAAAGTATCTGTGAATGTACTCGAATCTTCCAGATTACGTGCCATTCCTCTTTTCTCTTCTTTCTCTTTCACATCATCGTGGGGTCCCCTCAAGTTAGAGCTAAATCTTCCTGTTTCACTCTCCCCACTCAATGGGATTTTACTCAAGGGGCCCATGGCTTCTGTCTTTCATTCCTTTTTACCCGAGAGAAGTTGATACAAGTGGAAAGGCAATTCCTAAACGTAGGGCTACTGCCACAAAAGAAGAGAATTTTGACTCTGCTAAAGGTGCCCAGGTGTTAGCTTACTTCCCCAGGAGGATTTGGAGCAAGCTTGGATTTGGAAATCAAGATGCTTGTTCTGGGGTATGTGGACTGAGCGGCATGGCAACATCCGTGGCCCCAGTCCCACAGCTGCGGTCCAGAGAGGGAGTGTTGCCTTGTACAGCAGTGATTCAAGCTGGATCTGGATTTTTAAATGTTGGAAGATTTTGAAGAAATGAGATATTTTTTTTCCCCCCCTCCAAAGATTTTAAAAACTTTGCCATGGTGCTGTTAACTTAATCACTGCCTTGAATTTGTCACGTAGCCAATTTGTGTTTTCACTACCATGAAGGACGGTATTCTTTTTATGCTTTCTCCGTTCTCTCTTTCCACTTTTTCCCCTGTGCACTGTGGGTTATCAGATAAACTTAAATAGGAAGGTCAATACCGGGTTCGCCAGAGTTTAAGTAATGCTGTGAGTGGGATGCTGGGTGGGATGGGGATAGGGACTGAATGGGTCGTGTGTCTGAACTCCGGTCACTTTGATGTGTGTTCCACGGTGGACCCCTGTTGTTTTCTACTTACCCTTCACGGCATATTCGGAAGCTATCCCACAGGCAGACCAAAGCTCAGGGAAATCTCTACTCTTGCAGTTTTGATTGTGTTCTTGTGGTTTCCATCTGATAACAGTCTAGTTTAGAGAGAACTTTTGGAGCTTTCTGAGAACTCCTGAGACTCTTATTTTGTCTTCACCTGCAGCCAAGATAATTGAAACTTTGTCAGTCGATTTCAGGGGCACATCTTCAGGTAGAATGTTTATTTGGGATGTTTAGATAGACCAAAAGGAATGCAACTTGTAGCTCTTCCTGGAGCTATAATTCTGGTTGTGTGTGTGATGAAAACGAAATGGAATTTGAGCCCACAAGACATACTAAAGCAACTTAGTCATTATACAGTAGCAGCCTCTCCTGTAATTTCCAAAGTCTCCTCGGGTATTTGGTTTAGTGATTGTTCATTCCCTTCTTAAAGGAAACCAGAATTCCTCAGCGCTTCCCTACAAGGGCTGGAATAGATTCACACAGAGTTTGAAGGTGAGTGAAGTAGGTGAGGGCCCATCCAGGAGCCAAGAACCCCATTTCTTCACTTTCTTAATCTTCTGCTTTGTCTGTCCTGTCCACCTTTCCTCTTGGTGATGACAGAGTCAGAGTCAATGATGCAGAAAGGGGAGAGAGTGATTGTACAGGAATGATGAGATTTGGCCCCATCCTCACTGCCAGACATATAATTCTTTAAAAAAAATGGGAGACAGGATATAGACAGTCAGATCATACTAATAGGCCATTTATCAATATCCACATGCCCAGGGGTGCCTAAAAGACCAGTAAATGGAAGTGTCAGATGATATATGTGGGTAAATTAATATGATATTCAAATCAATAAAGTAAAAAAGTATTTCAAGGATAGTAAGTCTCATGAAAAGCACAGTACTCACAAATACGTGACCTTCCTCTGTGTACAGCCCCCTCTCTTGAATTCATACACACCCAAGCAGAGACTGACCGTGGACATTTTGAGCCTCTGCTCCCTCCCTGGTAGAAGGCATTTGAGGGGACAGAGAGGAAGCAGCATACTGACCGTGGGCTGTTGGCTCCGAGGCACCTGTGCGTACTTTTGTCTCCCCTCATGCTGCCCAGCATCCTCGTGCAGTAGGGCTCCTGCCGTGTTTACCCAGGAAGAAATTGGAGCTCAGAGAAGTCAAACCATTTTTTGAAAAGGAAAAAAAAAAATGGTGGGACTAGATTTCAAAACCGGGTCTGCCTGACTCAGTGACCTCGAGTGGATTCTTTTTCTACTAAACAGTGCTGCCTCACCAGAAAACTATGGGCGTCTTCACTTAGGTATTTGTAGTGTCTTTGCTCTTCCCTTTGAGTCAAGCGAGTGATTCTTAAAGGACTCCAGGATAATAGGACCTCCTGTGGACCTTTATAAAAAACAAATATCCCCGGTTGTATTGCTTTCATCCTCACTTTCTTAACTGTAATCAGCATTGATTCTTTCTTATTCCCTGATAGCATTAAGTTATGATAACATTAGGGTGACAGAAAATAAAATCGGCAAATACAGATATTGCCTAGTAGATTAGTAAAATGTAAGAATCGGCAACAGTTAAAGCAGGTCTTATCTAAAAAGTATGAACATAAATACAAAGCACAGGCTTTAAAAGCATTTCATATAAAGATAACTTTGTTTGCTAAACAAGGTTTTTTTAAGGTGTGAAGGAAAATACAATCTTGCTTCTGAGCACCTTGTTATAAGCACGATTCTGTCCCTGGCATGTCCTGTAGATGAGAGTTAGCGCTTATAAAAGAAGCCATGTCCATTCAGTTTCATTCAGACTTTAGATCTAGCATATAGTAGGTACTAGGGAAAGGTCATGCTGTGGACTGAATGTTCATCTTCCTAAAATTCATACATTGAAGTTGTAACCCCAAATGTGATGGTATTTGGAGGTGGGACCTTTGGAGGTAATTAGGTTTAGATGAGGTCGTGAAGGTGAGGCCCTTATGATGGGATGAATGTCCTTATTGAAAGAGAGAGAGAGGAAGGAAGAAAGGAAGGAAAGAAAGAAGGAAGGAAGGAAGGAAAGAAAGAAGGAAGGAAGGAAGGAAAGAAAAAGAAGGAACGAGAGACCGGAGATCTCTCTTTCTCTCTCACCACCTTCTTGCTGAGGATACAGCAAGAAGATGGCCCCTGGCAATCAGGAAGAGAACTTTTACCAGGAACCAAATCAGCCAGCACCTTCATCTTGGGCTCTCCAGCCGCCAGGACTGAGAAATAAATATCTTTTATTGAAGCTACGCAGTCTATGGTATTTTGTTACAACAGGGGAGCTAAGACTGGCTAGTTGAAATGAATTGGAAATCAGTCTCTAATAAAATGTTGCCGTCTTTCCAGGATATCGTCTTGCTTCTGTTCCTTTTACCTCAGAATGGCTGTACTCTGCTCTCATTTGACTGCCATCCCCAGTGATTAGAGAAAGAAAGCACAGATTAAGGTTCTCTTCTCCTTTCTCCAACTTCTGCCTCATTTCCATTTTAGTTTAGGAAAGACATCTGTCTTTGTCATGTATCTACCCCCCCCCCCAGCCCTTATTAATCATCTTCAAACCCCACCCATCCCAGGTGTCATCTAACTTACACCTGCAGGCATTGGCAGGACCCTCCCCAGGGCTGCTGTCCCCTCCCTGGGTGTATTTAAAAATCAGTTAACAAAAGTTTCTATTTAAAAGCTCTAAGGGAAAATTAGGTAGAGTAATAACATTTTCATACGATTATTTGCCATATTGGCATTGAGGCAGCGAAATCTGTTAGAAAAACTGTTTGCTCTTTTCCCATGTGTCCATATTGAATAATATAGAGCTGGATATGCTGTCTCTATTCTGAAGCTGTCATGTGTTGTAATAACTGGTTTGACACTTATTATCTTTTTTAATGCAAAGAGGAAATTGTCAGAGTTTGCAACAGTAGAACAGATCCTTTGTTATTTGTATTATTTTCACTTGAAAGTCTATTTTACTCCCTTTGCCTTGATAAAACTGAAGTTTATGTGGTAAAAGACGATGGCATGACATGAAATGCCAGGATTTGGACAGTATCAGAGCAGAGCAGGATTTAAATGAGTCGTTAATTGGTTATTTTTAGAACCAATGTTTATAGACAGAGCTGTCAACTCAAATCATAGCCTAACCTCATAGGATCTTGGTGCTTTATCAGAATAATTATTCATCAATGACTTTAATGTATCTTCCTGGAGTGGCTAAAAGCCTCCTTTCCATGCTGGTTCGTAAGCACGTATCACACACCCTGGCTTTCCTCAGGCCCGTGTTCATGTGTTGTAGGGGTAGAAGGAGGGAAGATACAGCCTCACGGGGACACTGAATTATGCTTTTCATTTTATATTCCTGGGAGGAATTTGTGATCAGATTATTCTGGCCTTTGTGCTGTCTTAAAAACAATTTCTGAAGTGCCTTAATGGTTAAGCGTAAAAACTAGTTTCATTTACTTTTAATGAGTCTCTGATATTTAACAGTTAGACTAAACAGAGTGAAAAACACAGTGGCAATCCCAAATTAATTTTCTGCAGCCTGTCAGATGGACATTTGGGCTATGGAATGGACATTTCCAAACTTGCTTGCCGTTTTACATTCTCTGAAGAGCTAGAGAGGAGCTGCTGGAGTTCCTGCCCTGGGATGGACTGAGGATAAGACCACTGAATTTGAGCCATTGTGTTTCTAGTCCTGGCTCTCTGCCTCTGGCTCCCCCAAGGACCTGACCTGAGTCTCTCTGTACTTTTCTCTGTCACTAATTTCAGTGGTTGAGCCAGGCCCTATCTCAGGCCTCTTCACTGCCCTGTCAGTGATTTAAAGCGGCGAGGATGGCAGCAGCTTTGGGGCAGGAAGCAGCAGGGGACCCAGGAGATGATGGTCTGGCCAGACTTCCAAAAGCCGGACACTGCCCCGGGTGGGGCAGTCGAGTAACTTCTGAGCAAGCAACAAATATTAAAGCCTTTCGTAGAAGGGGCTGTGCTTGGTGCTGTGGGGCAGGATGAAGGAGCAAAAACATGGTCGATTGGTTCGAGAAGTGAGAGCTAAAAGCACAGAAAAGAAATTGATGCGTCAGGGCACAAGTGCTGTGCGTCTAGTAAAGGTTATGAGCAGGAGTTGAGATCCTCAGGGAGCACTCAGAGACTCGGGGCTGTGGAGCGGGAGCAGGCCCTGTGCAGGCAAGGGTAGAAGCACGTGAGTGGCAAACAGAATCACAGACGTTTGGGCAAAGACTGGGAGGTCGGCCTGGGAGGTAGGCTGATGTTTTTTCCTTTTACATGTAACCATTACTGGGAGATCTTTCTGAGAATAAAGGTATTACTCTTACGGAAAATTTGGATACTAAAAAAACATGGTAAGGAAGTAAAAATTACCCATAACCCCATAATCTGTGGGCCACGATTTTAATCTTTGATTTATTTCTCTTGGGTCACGTGTCTCTGTGTGTATTTTACAAATGAACTTCAGGTCGTGTTAAATGCTTTACGTCCTTTTTTTTCTTTGCTTAATGTTTTATTACTTTCCCCACATTATTAAATACTCCTCGAAAACATTTTTCAGGACCATATATTATTTCATTATGTAGAGGTACCATAATTTGATTTTTCCTCTATTGAAGCACATATAGATTATTTGTTTTGATATCGTAAATAATGCTGTGATGGATATTGTTATATATAAATTTTTGCTTGTTCTTATATATAAATTCTGTGATTTGAGATTTCAAAAAATTATACTTTTATGTAGAATTTAATGTGGCATTTGAGGAGTTCAAACTTTAAATTGTAGACATTAGGTACAATCTAAATATTTTTTATCATGATCTAAACTACAAATTCGACTCTAGAAAATAAATGTAATTGTATCTCAGAAAGAGGCTGGAGGATGCCTCTACGCTGGGCCAGGCAGGAGTACTGGGAAAGAAGACTGTAAGAACTGATGCTGGTATCTACTTATGGACTCATTCATTTATATGAGCCAGGAACTGTGTCAGACCCTGGGAATGAGGATGGCTTGGATTCATTCACATCACTGTCAGTTCTCTCTTGAACTTCTGTAGTTGTCTCTTAACTAGTTTCCCTGTCTTACACGCTTGCTTCACTCCATTTTTTGCCTAGGAGCTACAGTGTGCTTTTTAAGACCGAAATCAGGTCTTGCCCTTAATCCTTTTGACTTCCCATTTTACCCAGGTTAAAACCCAGTGCCTTAAGGGTGGTCACTGTACTGCCTACTTACTACCTCTGGCCTTAGTGGCCTTTTGCTGCATTTTCTAAAATGTGCTGGGCTCTTTCCTACCCTAGGGTCTCCCCACATGTTGCCTCCCTTCCTAGAATCCTCTTCCACTGATCTTCATCTGACTTACCCTTTAGCCTTAGCTCAGTTTTCACTAGAGAATCTTGTTGACTATTTCCACCCTTATGTTAATTAAGTCTTCTCCTAGAACTCAGGTCTTTTTCTTTAAAGCACTTATCACAATTTGTAGTGATGCCTTTGTATATTTAATGTGTGACTCCTGTGCTAGACTATAAGCTCCATGAGGGCAGGGACCATGACTCTCTTGCTTACTTTTGCCCAGCATCCCTCCCTGTCCTTGTCACATGGTAGAGGTGAAAGCATGCATGAAGGGTAAAGCATAAACACAGGCCCAGTCCTCTTAGAGTTTATAATCTTACTGAGCTTCAATATTGTCTCTGAAAGTAAGAGAAGAGGAGGAATCAGAAAGGATGAACAAGGGCTAGGATTTAGGTGGTTGGTAGGATACAGATGTCATTGACAGAAATGGAGAAATGGTTAGGCTAAGTCAAATTAGGAGAGGGATGATGAATCCAATTTTTGACACATCAAATTTAAGGATTAAGGTGGGATAAGTGGGATAATCCATTGGGAAAATCCAGCGTTTCAATACCAATCTCTTGCCTTAATGAAGCAAGGCCTCAACCCAGACTTTTTGTTCATTTCTCATTTGGGAATGTTATTCATGAATCAGAGGACTTTTTTTTTTTTTTTTTCAATTGAAGCTCTACAGCTTTCTTTCCTTTTTTTTTTTTTTTTTAAGAATATTACATTTATCCTTCTAAATGGCAGATGAGGAAATAGAAAGAATAAAGCCATCATTTTCGTCTCCCTTGAAGACATGGCATTCTGCCATCTCAATTACAGAAGCCCTGACACCTTCCTGTTTGGTGTGGAGGAGAGAAACAAGTTGGAACTTTCCTCCTCCTTCCCTACCCAGCCACCACCATAACTCCTACTTTAATTATTTCGGAAAAAATATCTAAATTACAAATGTGGGGAGCTTCCATAGTGTTTTCATATCCTTACTGGGATCTAATCATAGTATCAGGCTTATAATGTTAAATTTTGAATGTAGTGTTTAAAGTCTTGATATTTTGCAGAACTGCAAACATAAATTTAAATCGGAAGCTGATTTTCTCCAAGAAGTAATAGAAATATTCTTTGCTCTGTGAAATGTGAGTAATGCAAGAATGGACTTGATTATGACTTGAGCAGGATTATGGATCTTAGAAAGCCAAACCTAGATATGAGCTCATCTGTTCACATTATAGACCGAGCATATTTTTAGAAAATGAATGAAAATATAAACCAAAACCCCATCTCACATAGATGCCTTTGGCCTTGTGTCTCTAGAAGTTCTAAAATATATCCCCTGGATTGGTTGGTTCTCTTTCACTTGTTTGCAAGATGGAGACTGCCTTTGAGAGATTAGTCAGGCACAATCCGTAGGTCATACAAAATTTTTAAAAAGTTACTTAAGAGTCCAAGGTGTTGTCTTTTGCTGCTTGGGCACCTTGCTGTGACAGTGCCCAGCTCTCTTTCTCAGTAACCGCCTCAGCCTGACACAGTTTGTACTTGCTGCTTAACGCTCTGTAAAATGTTATTTAAATATTTCTAACTTATTGTTTCATGCTGGGTTTTATGGAACATAAATTTCTATTTAGGCCACTAATTTACAGTAGAAGTTTGTTACTAATATCACTGCAGGCTCCATCCATCTAAAAATATTGCTCATAACCTACGCTAAAAATATGTTATATATTTGCACTGTATGTAAACAGTGTTGTGTTTTATTAGCGTGCAGTGCTTTGTCTATGGAAATGTCGTATCGCAGCATATATTTAGAGGGGCTAGGAACTCAAGTAGGGTGCAAAGTCTACAGAAAAGTGAAATCCCTGCAGGGTGGGATTTATGGAATTTTCAGTATGCTTTGCAGAAAATCTACATACAGTATCTACGTTTTTTCTCCAAAGGCAAAGTGGAATCTTGCAGAATGTTCTGGGAAGGTTGATTATTTCATGTATTCTCCATCTTTCTAAGTGATTTATATAGAGGATTGAAACTGCAAATCTGTTCACCTTAAAAGAGGCAGTCATTATTGCTGTAATGACCATGCTTTTATTTTTAAAACATATTTATTAAACGGACCAGAGATAATGTAAGTTGTA
>CM052886.1:100434441-100507439 GCA_028534135.1 Potos flavus
GTGCTGGGCAGGATGATAAATGTGAAAATTGGACTGCGTTTCGTGGCCAGGCTCTTCACTTTGTCATTTTCTTTCCTCCCCTGGTTATTTCTTCTGTTCTTATAAAAAAGGAAAACAAAGCCCATTTAACAACTGCAAAGCACACAGTCTGCAGAGGCCTTAAAGATTACTGGCAACAAAATATATTTATGTCTTTAATAAGGATTTGAAATTTACCACTCACTAGATAAATTTTCCCTCTCTGTTCTTTCTCTCTGGAAATCTTTGGTGTTGGGTGAAACAATTTGGTCTACAGGATATTACATTAATGTCTTTTGATTTCTGAGGAAATACTTTATAGTGTTTTCTGCCAATAATAAAATTTTGAGATAATTCTAAATTCTGGCATACATGGGCAGTTTTGAATTAAACATTAAATTATTCTCTACGACTCGCAAATGTCTGAAATCTGAGAGAGTACATCTCATGTAATGAACGTAGGTGGGTGTGAGAGTTTATTGAAAGGCCAAAGATGTGGCTGTGGAATACAGGTGATATATTTCAAGGTGAACATTGAGTGATCGTCCGTGGAATCCAAATTAAAATCACTCAGATGAAATGATCATGTTGCCTGTGTAATGGTCTTTTATCAAAGCCTGACTTAAAAGATGAAGAGGTTACAATGCAGCAAATCAGGCAGAAGTGGGCTTTGTGATCACTCCTGATCCCCCTTTTCCATACTCTTCAGGAGAGATGGCCAGGCAGGCGTCAGAGACTGTATCTGGAGACGAGGAACCTGGACGTACTGTGGAATTCCCTGTGGAATATATTGAGCTGGGCCATCCACTGCTTTTGCCTCATTCAGGATATTTACTTGTTGGCCACTCATCCAACATTTCTAAGTAGGCTTTTTTTTTTCCTTTTTCATGCGACTCTAGATTTCTACAAACATACAAATGAAAATAATAGGCCTGAAAAATTGATATTTTATTTCCTTATTAAGGAATGGAATTACTTTCTTTTCTTTATATTATTATTCTTTTTTTTATTATTATTTTTAGTGCTTTGATAATCTTCTGAGTCCCAAATCCATCCTCGGGATTTCCCCTACATAGTCAGACTTGGTTCAGTGTTTTCGGATGATTATTAGGGAAAGAAGGCCAGAAGTTTTGCTCAGGGAGAAGCAGTAAACCTTTGAGGTGGAATACAGTAACTGCATTTCTGCCTATAAATGTTCTTTTACTAAAGTTTTACATACTGAGACTGGGATATTCATTCATTAGTCATTCTGCTCATGTTCGAAGATCTTCTCTGGAACTATAAGGTATACTGCTCATAGTAACATCATACAAGTTTCAATCTGTTTTGATTTGAATTTTAAAATACTATTTTAGGGAACCTAGAGAGTTCTAGAGGAAAATAAAACATGATCCCTGCCTTCAAGTGGCTTACAATTTGATAGTTGTATAAGAACTCTAATAAAAGTAGTATATGTTAAGTGAGATAAAGAAGTACAAATGCTCTAGGAGTCTAGTGGAAGGAAACCAGTATATGCAGGGATAATCAGGAGGCGCTTCCTAGAAAATATTTATAGGAGGTCCTAATGTCTGAAAAATGTGGGCCATCTTTCAAGACCTAATATAAATATTTTTTAAGAAGCCTTCCTTGATTATCCCTGCAATGCACTTGCCCTTTGCTAAATATATTCTCACACCCCACCCCACCACCGTAACTCTTTAAATGCAAGAAGATAGGGAGTGAAGATGGCGGAGTCAGGGATGACCAGACCGTAAGCTTGGGTAATCGAGGAAAGTTGTGCAGCCAGAACAGAGAGGTGAAGAGGAGGGAGGAGATAAGTTTTTGAGGAGCCGATGAATCTTTTGGACATAATGGAGCAGAAGTGCCACAAGCCTATGGAAGTAGCTTTGTCCAGCAGGCAGGTGGAAATGTGGAGTGAGGTTTCATAGGGGTAGGCCAGGTTTTCAGTTGACTCTGCACAAGTTGAAGCTCTGGATGTGGGTGGAAGAAATTGTCTATCAAGTTCTTCTAACCCTAATTTTCTGATACCTAAGTAAAACTATTCCTAGTACTCTTGATTAATATCTAAGTTGGCACTGTGGTCTGCTCTTCTGTTAGTAGGGGGGAGATGATTTCTGTGATTTCTACTCTGGATTTATAACTGAAGTATTTGTCTATGGTGCTAATTAGAGCTGTGTAAGTTCAGAAACAGAAAAATAGCTTTATGTTTGTTCTTGTGAAAATGACAGGCACCTCTTCCCTAGGTCTAGGGGGAGAAACGTTAAGGAAAACGAAGGACCTGACAGGTTCTGGAAACCAAAGCTGAAAAGGACAAAGAAAGGATGAGATCCTTTTCCATAGCCGCCTCTCTCTGTGGGTTTGGGAAACTGTCTTATTACCTTTTTCTAATTCTGTCGTCCTTTTTTTCTTTCCTTAAATTCAAGACCACAAAGAGGAAAAGCTGTCATTTGCATTTTGGTTTAATCAGCTCTCTCATTAGCACATTCTAATGTAAATGTTCCCTGATTTATTGACTGAAGCTTACTGGATGCTGTATGTGTGTAAGAGAAAACCTTTGTGACCTTGGCTTAAAGTTAAGGTTTTTAAGATACAGCATCAAAAACATGATCATTAAAAAAAAAAACAACACAATGAAATTGATGAATTAGACTTTATCAAATATGGAAACTTTGGCTCCTCTAAAGACACTGTTAAGACAAATGAAAAGATGAGCCACCAATTAGGGGGAAATATTTGCAAATCATATATCTGATAAAGAACTTGGATTCAGGAAAACATGAAGCATGCTTATAACTCAGTAATTTAAAAATCCTAAAAACCCAAGGATAAAAGGGCAAAAGCTTTCAACAGATAGTTCATCAGAGAGGATACATAAATGGCACATAAGCACGTGAAAAAATGCTCACTCTCCTTAGTCATTAGGGAAATGCAAAACAAAATGAGAGGCCACTACTAGATTGGCTCAAATTAAAAAGACCAACCACACCAAGTGTTGGTGAGGTTGTGAAGGAGCTTGTAACTCTCTTACTCTGCTCTCTGCTGGGGAGAATGTGAAATGGCACAGCCACCCTGGAAAATAGTTTGGTAGTGGTTATGTTGGCAAGTTCCTCAAGTGTTGAGCACACATCTGCCTTATGATTCAGCCATTCCACAACTGGGTCTTTACCCAGAAAGAATAAAAGCATATATCCACACAAAGACAGACACATGAATGTTCACAGCAGCTTCATTTGTAACATCAAAGACTGGAGACAGCTCTAATTTCCATTTGATAAGTGGAAAGAGAAATTGTGATGCGGCCCTACAATGGAATACACCTCAGCAATAAAAAAGGGTGAAGTATTGATCCATGCAACAACGTGGATGAACCTGAAAATAGTTATGTTGAAGACTGTAATTTTGTGGAGGAGAAATGAAAGCAAAGCAAGGAAATTCTTTGATTGGCCATAGCTTAAGTGGTTGCATTATTTGCAAAAGCTTTGTTGGCTGTTTGTAATTGGTTGTTCTCTTTATCCTTGAGGCATTTATAGGAATTAATTTTGGCTTAGATTTCATTTTGCTTACATAGGCTACGAGGACATTAGAGCCACCTCAGTCTAATGACTTCCTTGTTTGATTACTTCACCAAGAGAAATAAGCCGAACCAAAGAAAAGGGTATACACTGTATGATACCATTTATAGAAAATTATAGAAAATTCGGTTATCTCTAGTGCCAGAAAGCACTACAGACTGGGAACAGGGGCGGAGAGTGGGGAGAGAGAAAGGGACCCAAGCAAACTTTGGGGGTGATGTATATGTTCATTATCTTGATTATAGTGATGGTTTCACATGTCAAAAATGATCAAATTGTACACTTCAAATATATGCCATTTGTTTCATTCCATTAAATCTCAATAAATCAGACAAGGCAGACGAAGCCACTTTCTTTTAAGAGGGGGATGGAATTATGAAGTTCAGAGTTTTTACCAACCTGGGAGAGACTTTTTAGGACTCGAATGTGGGTCCAGCTTGCCTGAGGTATTCCTACTGGAAACTTGGAGGTATGTGGCTATGTAAATTTACTGTGTCGTTCCCTTCACCCGGGAGGCCAAATAGAGAATGAAAGTCCTAGTCAGGATTAGGGAGGTGATTTCCTAAAGCACAAAATTTAATTACTTTATAGTTAGGTGACAAAAATTAAAGATTTCATCAATTATTAAGTTATCCAACTTTAAAAAAAAAAAAAAGCCCTGACTGTGAAATAATTAGTAACAAATTCCAAGGATTGGCTGTGTCTGTATGGTATATGAAGAAACATTTCCTTTTGTTTATTATAAATTCACCAGCTATTAGTTTAAAGTGTCCCATTGTTCTTACATTACACTAGTAAATTCCTTTTTTCTTCTCTCTTGGAAGGAGAAATAAATACACAACTGCAGTATGCATAATGATGTTCAGACTAATGTTGTTACCAACCAAAAAACAAATAGCAATGTGTTGTCAGCTTCCTGGGTAGAAATGACATAAGGGGCAGACTGGTTTTATCATTTCTCAGATCCAACTGTTTGATGATTGCTGTGATATTACTAAGTTGGAAAGGAAAAAAAACCCACAAAACTTAAATACATAGAGAAACTCATGTGGAAATAAGATCATTTGCATTTTTTTTTTTTACTGTATAAAATTTAGATTGCAGACCCTTGGAAGTTTAGCATTATAACAAGACGTCTGTTGGCGCCTGGGTGGCTCAGTGGGTTAAAGCCTCTGCTTTCGGCTCAGGTCATGATCTCAGGGTCCTGGGATCAAGCCCCATATCGGGCTCTCTGCTCAGCAGGGAGCCTGCTTCCCCCTCTCCCTCTGCCTGCCTCTCTGCCTACTTGGGATCTCTCTCCTCTCTGTCAAATAAATAAATAAATAATATTTAATAACAAGACGTCTGTTAACTTATGAGTCAAAGTGTAAGCAGCGATTATCTCTGAAGTAACGATAGATTCCCGACACTATTAAATAGGCTATTTGCGTAGGAGTTTTAGTTGATACCTCTCTCATAAGGTAGCTGGAGGTGATCCCCTACAGATGATAAAACAAATGCGACAGCATAGACCTGACTTTGTCCATGGAATGTGTCAAACCATGATAGACAAATCAATTCAGGAGGCAACAGTAGGAAACAAAATCAAGGATAACATGCCTCCACTTTAAAAGAATTAGTCTCTGCAAATAATTATACTTGCAAATAAAGTATACATTTGTGCAGCGTGAAATGGGTTCTTTGACCACAATTAGTCTCTGAACTAATCTCCCCTGGATTATCCATAGTTATAAATATGACTTTCAACTGGGAAGGTGTATTAACAAGGGTAGACTAAGCTATGTTGTAACAACAACAGAATCACAATCTCAGTAACGTAGCGTAACAAAAGTCTGCTTCTTGTTGACAGTACACATCTCCCGTAGGTTAGAGATTTCATTCCACAGAGTCTCTCAAGGACTGAGGCTGATGGAAGCTCCACTGTCTCATAGCTGTACCTTCTGGAACATGCAGCCTCCTTGGTCCCTGCAGCAGGGAAAGGGAGAGTGGGAGAGGCACACATCAGCCTTTCTCAGCATGAAACTGACATGTTCTTTCACTCGCAGCCCATTGGCCAAAACAAGTAATATGGCTCCACCTAAGGTAGCGGAGAGTTGTGGGGGAGCCCATGCATATTGAGGGATAAGTAAATGTCTCTGCCAAAGAAGAATGGGCAGATTATTACATAACATGAATTCTACTTTGCCTGGCATCTCTGTAATAATACCTTTAATAGAAAGTTTAATGTTAAATAGTTAAAGTGTCCGACTGCTAAAGATGCTTATAAAATGGCCTTTTCATGTCATACTTAAATTTTTTGTGTATTCTCATTTGGTAATAAGGAGGGGAAGGGGAGAAGGGAATCAGTATATTCTTCAATTTACTATTATTCATGTAAATAATAAATTGCCAGTTTCCATTTTCCAAATAATCAAAACGACCTTTGACCACAAATTGAGATTATGTGTGTGTGTGTGTGTGTGTGTGTGTGTGTGTGTGTGTGTGTGTGTATAGAAGTGTTGCTACAGGAGTGCCTGGGTGGCTTGGTTGGTTGAGCAACCAACTCTTGATTTCAGCTCAGGTCATGATCTCAGGGTCCTGGGATTGACCCCTGAGTCAGGCTCCATGCTCAGTGGGGAGGATTCTCTCTCCCTCTCCCCTCCTCTCTCTCTCCCAAATAAGTCAAAAAATCTTTTTAAAAAATATGTGGCTACAATGAAAATTCAAAATTGATTTTGAAAACAGCTAGAGTTATTTTAGGCATATTTAGTTGGGAGTATCCCCTACTGGGAATCTTTCAATCCCTGTTTTTACTGAGTTACTATGTTGCTTTTCCCTCCAATAAACTCAAGCCATTGAGGAGAAGAATCTTCTATCATGAAAGCGTTATCTTGAGATTTTATTTAGGCTATTTCCCAAGTCTTTATGGAGACAAATGTGACATGAATCTAGGATAGCAATGGCAGGGCTGGTAGAGTCCCTTTGCATTCTTAAGAACACCAGGGAAATTATTTATATTCAGACCATCAAGTCCACAGATACTCAGTCCCAATTTAACCCAGTCATTTGAGCTATTAACTTGTAAACTCTAATGAAGGGAAAGAACCCCTCATTATTTTGCAGGTAGGAAACCAAAAAGTAGGAGAAAAGAGAGTCCTCACAAAAGTTCTGGTTGAAAACCAACTTCCTTTACTTGCAGACAGATATACTAACTGCTGTTTTGAAGAAGCCCCCTTTTGCTGGAGACACTAATTGCCCATCATGGACACTGCAAAATCTGGCATCTGAAGTTTTCACTCTGGGACTTCAGTCTCTCCTGGAGTTGCTCATTTTACCACTCCAGTCCACTTTGGACATCCTGATGTTCTCATCCCTCACGTATTACGCCTGTGAGAGTTCCACAACCACTTGTAAGCGCTTGTTGAGTATCAGGCACCAAAACTTGTTAAATATACAGTATGAGAAAGACATGATCTGTGTACTTGAAGAACTAATAAGCCAGTTAGTGGAGAGAGACATGTAAACATATTTTAGTCTAATGTTGAGTGCTGTGGGGTTTATCCTAAACTATTCTCTTTTCTCTACCTACACCCTCCTTTCTTATACATGTATATGCTTCTGACTCTCAAATTTATCCCTCTGGTCTAAGCTTCTCTATTGTGTTCCAGCATTACTTGCGTGTCCGTTGACATCTCGAACTTAACATATCGCAAACGGACCTTTGATTGGCACTCCTCAGGCAGTTCTCTATCCCAGTGAATGCCATTATTATCCACCCCCTTTTCTTGGTCTGCAAACGTAGGAGCTATCTTTGATTCTTCCATTTTTCTTACTCTTCACATTTTAACCCACGGGAGAGTCCTATTGGTTTTAACTCTAAAATAAATCTTAAATCCATCCACTGCAGTCATTTTGCACTGCTATCTCTCCATCTGATTCCAGCATCATTTCTTGCCTGCACTGTCGTGGTCTCCTAACTGGTTTCCTTGCTTGCCCCTCCAATTAATTCTTTATGTAGTTGGACAAATCTTTAAAGTTAAGGAAGATTGAATGACTTTCTTTGCTTAAAACCCTTCAGTGGTTTCTCACCTTCAAACTCCTCCAAGGCCTTCAACACTTTCCCTGCCTCTACTTCATCTTCATCTCATGCCTCATTCTGCTTCCCTTGGTGAACTCCGACCATGATGGCCTACCTGTCTTCCTTGAACTTGCCAAACTCTTTCCCACCAAAGGGTGTTAGCCTTGCTTTTCTCCCTGCCTTTCTGTTCTTCTCTTTGGTGTGGATCTCGGCTCAAGTACCACCTTCTCAGAGAGTCTTTTCTGATAACCCTTCTTCATCATATCGCTTTATTTCAAAGTGATTCTTATAATGTTATGCCAGATAATTCAGCGAAAGTCTCACAAATGGAGCCAGGGAATGATAAATAAAACAGATGATATTTGAGAAGATACGTTAAGAAGACTACAAGGGGGAGAAAGTATTTGCAATTTCACATATGGCACAGGACTTGTATCCAGAATATGTAAGGAACTCTCAAAACTCAACAGTAAGAAAACAGACAACATAATTTTTTTTAAAAGACAAAAGATTATAACAGGTGCTTCATCAAAGAAGATATCTTGATGACAAATAAGCACATAAAAGATGCTCAACACCATTAATCATTAAGAAAATGCAAATTTAAAAAAAAGAAAATGCAAATTAAAACCACAGTGAGATAACAAGAACCACAATAAGATAGCACTATATATCTCTTAGGATTACTTTTTAAAAATAACCCCCCTCCCCCCAAGAAAAAAGCCAATACCAAGTCCTGGCAATGATGGAGAGCATCTGAAATTCTCATTCATACTGGTAGGAATGCAAAATGGTAGATATATTTTGGAAAACAGTTCAGCAATTCCTTAGAAAGTTAAACATACACCTACATCTCACTCAGCCATTCTACACAAAAACTTGAATAAAAATGTTTATAGCAACATTGTTAATAATTTGTAAAAGCTGGCTATAACACAAATACCTCTTCAGTTGGTGAATGAGTAGGCAATTTGTGGCATATCCCCATTATGGACTACTACTCAGCGTAAAAAGGGAACAGGTTACTCATAGACACAGGAGCATGGGTGAATCTCATATATTTTCTACTAAGTGAAAGAAGCAAGATATTACATACTGTATGCTTCCATCATATGTCATTCTGTAAAAAACAAAACTGTGGCAAGTGGTTTCTATGGGTAGGGGTCGGGGGAGGTTTCCCTGCAGAGAGCACAGGGGCGTGTTTTGGGTTGATGAAACTGTTCTCTGATTGTAGCCGTGGCAGTTTTTAAAATTCATAGAATAGCACACCAAAGAGAATAATTTTAACTGTTAATTTCAATTAAACTTAAAACAAAAAAAAAAAATTATCATTGGCATTGCTCTGGAAACCTTGATTTTGTTTTCTTTATTATACTGCTTGTTGTACCGCCAGGCTAACAAAATTCAGTTTTTATCTCCTTTCCAGAAAAGAAGTATCTAGTTACAGGAAGTGCTGGTTTCTCTCAGGCAGCCCACACGACAATGACATTCTTTAAGCTGATAATACTGTATTGATTCTTCCCATTTTTTATTAGCTTTTGTTAACTGAATAAGGTTTATATTTCTTATCATGAACTTGCATTATTATTTCCAGTATTTAATTTTATAGTAATGTTGCTTTTTAAAACGACTTGTGGAAAGGTATTTTTTAAACTTGCATTTTCCTAAGAATGGGATGATTTGCAGTGCTTTATGACCCGACATTCCATACGTGAACTTTAACCACAAAAATAATTAGACTTAGAAGGTGCATAATACAGTGTTTCCCGCAATTTTTAATACTTTGTGCTCATCTCCAATAAAGCAGCTGTGTCCAGCCACGAGGATATGAACATTAAGTTAACATTTATCAGACAATGTTTTGTACGCTAACTTCATTATATTTTGTCGCAATCCATTGTGCAAATGTTAGGTTAATTACTTGAAGCCCAGACCTACTTGCCTGAAGAATTTCCGTTTTGAAGTACATCAGAGTCATTATTCACTGCACCTTTTGATCTCCTTGGAAAAACTTCCCAGCATTTATTTTTCTATTCTCTCCCTCAACAAAAGGAAACCACTTTTTGAGCTGCTGATGCATGACCTGGTGTGTATAGCTCTGTTTCATGAGTCTGTCAAACACAGGATTGGGTTTGGAATGCACCCTCAACATTCCTGCACCATGTGAGACTTATCCCACGTTCTGAAGTCTCCTCTTTCCCAAAAGCAGCTTGATTTATTTACGGAACAGTTACTGCGGTTTTAGCATCTCAGTTGCCTCTGTCATCTTCTCTCTCCATTTGGGATGATGTGCAATGTGTGGGGGGACATTTGATGTTCCAGTGGCTAGCCTAAGAGAATGTGGAATAGCTAAGGAGGGAGCATTCTCCATACAGAACCTACCCTGTAACCAGGCTGGCCTCAATCACAGGGTGCTACCGGGGCTGCATCCTCAGCTTATATCATCACATTTCTTTTAAAACTTGTCATTTAAAAACTATGAAACCAAATATTTAAAAGCACTCTGGCTGTTTACTTTGCTGAGCCTTACTGTTGGTTTTGTTGTTTTATGGAATGCTGCGGAGGAGTTCATTGTTAATCACGTCCTAACCCTATAAAATATGTAACAAGCTGCTGAACAGAATGATGACAGCAGACAGAGAACAGTTTCATTTGAATGCATGCAAATGCAGAGGTTTCCCAGAAAGCCATTTTTAAAGTATGAGCCACATTTTGAAAATAAAACAAAGAATAACGCCTTGGAGTAGAAATCTGTAATGAAACCCATAATAGCTGAAAGAGTACAATAAATTCTGCGGGGAGAGCATTCCATTTTCTGTTCCTTTTCAAATTCTAATAGTAAACTCTATTAGTAGTCAGTATAAAATAATGAGACATGAAGCCCTGCTGGTGTAAAACTATTACTAATCTGTTACTTTGCATAAATTTTCACTCAAATGATTGTCTGTGGTCTTCTTATGAAGGACCTGTTATATGCTTTCCAGCTAAACAGATGAGACCTATTAACCATCTCCTTTGAATGAATGGTGTTGGAATTTGCAGGCATTGCACTTTTTACAAGTTTGGAAAAGAAAGAGATGCATGCCAGGGACACAAGCGTATTTACTCCAATCAGAGGTCAGTGTTCTTCTGTGAATATGTGAATCGAAGTCCCTTTCATTACTTTCGAGGTCACACTAAGGAAAAGCAGAAAGGCATTTTTACTCTAAAGATAGGTACATCTTCCTGTATCTTGGTCACATCGTTGTTTTACTTTTCATAATTAAAGCAAGGAATTGATTATTTCCCCTCCCACAAAGCCTGATCTTGTCCTTGCCTTTCCTGCTTCAGTCACGTCTCTTGGTCACACAGACTTACAAGTTAAGTCAGTTTTGATTCTTTTTCTCTCACTTCGTATGTTTCAGCAGCCGCCAAGTTCTTTTGATTCATCTTTCATAATTTCTCTCATATCCGTCTCTTTTTTCCATTCGCATTGCCAGCATCTTAGTGCAGGCCATTATGGACTCATGCCTAAATTATTACATCTTTAATTGGTTTCCCAACCTCAAGCTAATTCCCTTCCGATTCATCCTGCATATTACCAGTAGATTTATCTCACTAAAACATGGCTTTTCTTACCCTCTCCAATTTGGAAGTTTGGAAGTGATTGCAAAAGCAATTGAAGCTATTAGTGTTATGAAGGGTTGGCGTGGTGTTGTGGTGTATTGGCTTTGGAGCCAAATAGACATGGGCTGGAATCTCAGATTAATCCCTTAGTAATGGCATGACCTTAGGCACTGAGTTACATGACCCTTTGGGGCCTCAAGTTCTTCAACTGAAAATAGAATAATATCATGGCTGTTATAGGGAGTAACCACAATATGTCAAGTACCTCGCTTAGCGGGCTCAATTAATGATAGTTCTTGTCAGTAGAATATTGTTGCTATCTTTAGGACAAAATAGAGGAAGGAAACTGAGATTAGGAAGCCTGGGGAAAAGAGCCCTTCTATACTGGCAGGTGCTTCTGAAAGAATGAAGACAATAAAACATTTGTTCCTCTTACAGTGTTTGCATTTTTTTGTATGTCTAGGTTTCCACCCCTTAAATAGTATGTGATTTTTCAGATACCCGAAGACTTCTTTGCAAACCCATGGATCAAAGGCCATTGGTTTCGATTAGGAAATTAATGCTGATATTCTGCATTGCAACCTCATGTAGGACAATAGGTGCCAGACGGGAATGAGAGAGAGGGACGGACGTAAGAGAAATTCTCAAAGATGAATCAAGAGGACGTGATTCAAATTGTGGTAGAAAAGCAGAGAGAGTGTGGTAAACCTTTTATCCAGTAAGTTTAGGGAGAAAAGAAGAAACAAAATAGGGCTTAGCGGTGGTGCCCCTGGCAGCAGGGGGACGGGGAGGCTTTTCCACCACAGGCTGGTGACGTAAAACATCTAGAAGACAGAAAGGAACCAGTATTGAGGATAAGTGTGGAAGCAAGGGCTCACCATCCTTGTACCATAGAAGAAATGGAGACTGCTCCTCCTTTGCCTCTCCTGCGACTCCTGATCATCTGTGGACATGTTCGAAGTATGTATTTAAGGCCAGTGGCAGGTACTGGATGAGACAACTGTGTTTTGTAAAAATGTCTTCTGACCTGAAACCCAGGGGGGAAAAAAGGCTGTTACTCATAAGTTAGTTTGATTCAAGGTTACAGTGCTTTCTGGTCTACTTCAGCACTGTGCCAGGACCCCAGCGACTAGAGATGAGCACCTGCCTTCACAGAACTCACTTCCTTTGAAGGAAGCACAAAACACTCACAACGTAAGCTATCCATTCAGCAAATACGTGTTAAATTTATGTTTGTAACACTGTGTGTGCCAACCTCTGTGCAAGTAATGAGGATGGAACGGGTATGAGACCCAGACCTTTCCCTCAGAGTATGTGCTGTTGACGCCATTGTGTAGTGACAGGTTCCGTTGGTGTGGCACAAAAGAGTGCTGTAGTTTGGAGTAATCAGGGGTCTCATGTGGTTGGAAAATCAGCAAAGAAATCATTCATCATTTGTCCACGCTGGATCCTGAAGGGGTGGGTAGGCTTTCAATAAAGAGAAGGAGTTAATGAACCTTGAGTGAGGATGTTTCCTGACAGAGGCCACAACAAAAATAAATGATCAGAGCAAGGAAACTATTTAGACAGCCCGAGTGACAGCACAGGATAAGTGATAGAGGAGACTTCAGAGGTCACCTAGCCTGGTTCTCAGTGCTGAGCGTGCATTAGAATCACCTTGAGGGCTTGTTAAAATGCAAATTCCCAGGCACTCCCCTGTTCTGAGTCATGACACCTAGAGAGAGGTCCAGGAGCTTGCGTTATTTTCCGAATTCCTATTATTTTCTGTTCAACAAGCACATTTGGTGGTTCCAATTCAGTTTGCCCTTGTATTACACCTACGGAAATGCTGGCCTGGTCCCAAACTTTCAACCAGTGCTTAACCCCCTTTCTAAGCCTCTAAGTGGTTGTCTACCCTTTGCATGTCTTCTAAGGCAACCTACTCTGTCTTTGAATAGCCCTGCTAAGAAAGTTTTTCCTTTTATTGAGCTGAAATTTCTCTATGTGCTGTATGCGTTGATTTTCACTCTCCCACCTTGAGGCCACAGAAAATAATAATAGGCTTTTTCCCATGTGAGAGCCCTTCAAGTATTAGAAGGCCTCTATTTTGTAGGCTGAACACATCCAGGTCCTCGTTGATTTGGTTTTGAGTCCTTTCCCTGTCCTGGATGCTTGCCTCTGAATGTGTTCCAATTTTTCTGTGACCTTTGTAAAGGGTAGCACCCAGAACTAAACATTATTACTGCGTGGTCTCTGAGTTGTGAGTGAATAGTACCCAGATGGGCCGTGTGGTTTTATCAATTATTTCCTCATATGGTCCTCATAAATATTGTAATGGAAACACGGGGACAAAGGGTTGATTGGAATAACCTTTATTAAGAGATTTTATGCCACTGAGAAAAAGAAAGAGACTCAAACCGGCTTGTGTGCTTGGTAGTTGTCAGCTACTAGATTTTGGAATGTAATAGAATGAGAGAGAACACTGTTCTTGCCTCCTTTTTCCCCATGCTTAATTTTACTCTAAGCGTGACTTACCAAAATATGCATCTCTTACCTCCTTCCTTTCCTTCTTAATTTTTTTAATTAAAATTTTTTTTAAATTTTAATTTCAGTACAGTTAACATACCATGTTATATTAGTTTTAGATGTACAATATAATGATTTTACCAGTTCTATACATTATGCAGTGCTCAAGATAAGTGTGGTCTTAATCCTCTTCACCTGTTTCTCCCATCCCTCCTCCCTTCTGGTAACCACCAGTTTGTTCTCTATAGTTACACATCTGTTTTGGGGTTTGTCTCTTTTTTTCCTTTATTCATTTGTTTTGTTTCTTAAATTCCACACATGAGTGAAATCATATGGTATTTCTTAACACTTTGTTCTCTCCCCTTCCCTGTCTTTTTTTCCTTTCCTTATGTGTTAAGAATTTTGCATGTGTCAGGTTAGAGGGATTATCTGAGCTTTCATCTCATTGGAGGTACTTTCAAGTAGGGCAAAATAGAGAATTTGGGTGGCGCTGGAGGGTTTCAGTTTAGGGACAGAGCGAAGTCAGCCATGTCCATCCCCTTCTTCCTCCTGGGCGGCGCTTCACACCCCCTGATGCCTACAGGAGGCTCTCAGGCTGGGGCTCGGGGTTAAGCTAACCAGAGCTGCAGCTGAACAAGCTGAATTTAAAGCATGAATTGCCTTTTGGAGGGCAAAGTTAATTTTGGAGGGTTACGTAAATGTACGCTTCTAGATCTGTTTTAAAGCCATTGAACCAGGACCAAAGAATGTTCATGTATCTTCCTACAGACTGCATTCTCCTATGCCCACAGTTTTAACTCCCATTTTTGCATCCCTACAACGTCTTTGACTTTTCCCTCAAAAAAGCTTAAATATCAGTTGTTTCAAGATGGGGTATTTTTCCAAAATGGTAAACTATATCATATAGCCTTCTAATAAAGAGGCTTGGGGAGGGAAAAGAGGAAGGAGAGATACAGTGTTTTTTCCTTTTCTTGAGGAAGCCCTATAATAATTTTTCCTGTTTTGTAATCTTTATTATTAAGATGTCTCTTAATTAGCTCTTTCGTGTTAGTTCAGTATGACTGGACAAAGTCTGTACTCCAGCATCCTTGAATTTTTCCACTTCCTTGCCCTTTAGCAACATACTAAATTGGTTGATGACTGTAGGAGCCTTTATTTCTTCTCCTGCTGATATTTTTCTTCTAGAATAAGGATGCCAGTGGGCTTTACATGAACTCAATCACAGTTTCCAAATATTACTATCATTTTAGGTTCTTTTTGACTTTGCTGAATTATTTGCAACATCTTTTGTCTGTTGCTTGTTATACCAGGTAATTGAAAAGTCCCTTGAGTCTCTCGCTCTCTTTCTGATCCCAAAATTGACAGCTGAATTGTAACAAATTGCTATATACACTGACCCAAATTCTCTATCTCTAATTGGTGGGTCGTCCATACTTCCATGAGTGTTAACAAAGCAACAGGATTTTTCTGAACCTCCACTCTACTGCAGCATTTTGTCTCAGTACTAGTGAGCTTTTATAGAGGTTGCTATATTTTTTGTTTACTTAAAAAAGTAACTGCAGTTAAGTACTCTTAACAAAAATCTGACCAATGACAGTTCTGAGGAGTTGTAAAATTGCCACTAATAAAGAAGAAAAATATGAATTACGTGGGGAAGAGTTATTGTTGATTTTTTTTAAAAAAAACAAGGATTTTTTTTAAGGATAATTTTAGGCTTTCTAATTAGCCCAGTGCACAGGAATTTTGCCTGCTCTGATTTAATTTGTCTAGATTTGTGTGCACATTTGACTTAGGACTTTGCAGTATGTATTACATTGCTTCCGGGGGTGCCTGGGTGGTTCAGTGAGTTAAGCATCTGCCTTCAGCTCAGGTCATGATCCCAGTGTCCTGGGATCGAGCCCCACATCGGGCTCCCTGCTCAGCAGAGAGTCTGCTTCTCCCTCTGCCTCTGCCCTCCCCCACCCCAGCTCATGCTCGCTCTCTCTTGCTCTATCTCAAATAAATAAAATCTTTACAAAAAAAAAGAAAAGAAAAATAGGTTCCACTCTGCCTAGTCATTTAGTGTAATGTAGTAAGCATTTGCTTCGACATCAAACAGACCCGGGTTCAAGTTCAACTGTATGACCTTGGGTAAGCTACTCGTCTAAGCCTCAATTTCCTTATCTACTAAATATGGCTAATGCTAGATCCTACCACACGGAGTCCAAGATGAAATGAAATCATAAATATAGAGCTGCATGCAGTGCCTGGCATAGAGTTAACACTCAATAAATGGCAGGTATTGGTGGTGAACAAGAGTGGTCCATGAACAGGGTCCACCTCATTGTCCGCAGGTGGAGATAGACACTGAACAAATCCTTATATGAGAGTACAAGCATACCTTGTTTTATTGTGATTTGCTTTATTGTACTTTGGAGATAATTGTAATTTTTACAAACTGAAGTTTTGTGTCAACCCTGTGCGGAGCAAGTCTATCAGCGCCATTTTTCCAACAGCATTTGCTTGTTTCGTGTCTCTGTGTCACATTTTGATAATTCTCATAATATTTCAATTTTTTCATTATTATTGTATTTGTTGTGGTGATATGTAATCAGTGATCTTTGATGTTACTGCTGTAATTGTTTTGGGGGTGCCACAAACCATACCCACGTAGGATGGCGCACTTAATAAATGTGGTATGTGTTCCGAGCACTCCACCTACCAGCCGTTCTCTTGTCTCTCTCCCTCTCCTCGGGCCTCCCTATTCCTTGAGACACAATATTGAAATTAAGTCAGTCAATTACCTGCAATGGCTTGTAAGTGTTCAAGTGAAAGGAAGAGTCGAGTCGCATGTCTCTCACTCCAAATCATAAGCTGGAAATGCTTAAGCTTAGTGAGGAAGACATGTCAAAAGCCAAGAGAGGCCAAAAGGTAGGCCTCTTGTGCCAAACAGTTAGCCAAGTTGTGAATGCAAAGGCATAGCTTTTGAAGGCAATTAAAAGTTCTACTCTGGTGAACACACGAATGACAAGAAAGTGAAACAGCCTTACCGCCGATATGGAGATTTTAGTGGTCTAGTTAGAAGTCGACTATACCATTCTCTTAAGTCAAAACCTGATCCAGAGCAAGGCCCTAACTCTCTTCAATTCTGTGAAGGCTGAAAGAGGTGGGAAAGCTGCAGGAGAAAAGTCTAATTCAGATAATCAAGAGTCGGATGCTTAACCAACTGAGCCCCCAGGCACTCCTGTTGTTGTTTAAGAAATTGCCACAGCCACCCCAGCCTTCAGTAACCACCACCCTGATCAGTGAGCAGCCTTCAACATGAAGGCAAGACCCTCCCCAGAAAAGAGATTACAACTCACTGAAAGCCCAGATGATGGTTGGCATGTTTTAACAATAATGTAGATTTTAATTAAGGTATATACAGTGTTTTTCAGACACAGTGCTATTATTACGGTATAGTATAGTGTAAACATAACTTTTATATGCACTAGGAAACCAAAAAATTCATTTGATTTGCGTTATTGCGATATTTGCTTTATTCCAGTGGTCTGGAACCAAACTCACAATATCTCTGAGGTATGCTTGTAGTTGTTTAATTTTGATTACCTGTGCAGCACGGGCAAAATACAGGGTCTATTTAAAGAGGCTGCTTTTCTGTGGTCAGTCCCTTGTGGTGATTTACATTGACTGAATGTGCTGTGTCTTCAGCTGGGCTGATTAACTGGATGTGTGTATGGGAGTTAGAAGTGGTATGAGAGAGAGGGAGCAGAAAGGGGGGGTGGGAGGAGAAAAAGAGACAGAGCGAGTGAGGAGGAGAGGAAGGAGAAAAAGAGAGAGAGGGAATGGAAAGAGAGGAGAGGACAGAGAGCGAGATTAAGGCCAGTTTCCTGGTTTCTGGCTTGAAACTCAGTGCTTTCTGTTCCCTACAAGGAGAGAGAAATGGGGGAAAACCCTTTGGAGGGGAAGATATGAGGAGGTAGCATTGTGTACTCTTGCAGTGGAAAATAGGAGTGAAAATGCCAAGATAAGGAGGGCATGAGACAGGGATGGGGAATGCATCGTGAAATGAACATGAAAACAACATGCCAGGAACAAAAGTGAACAGTGAGGCTGTGACACATCTCTAGGTTTTGAGGCAAAGGAAGATTCTGCCAGGGAAAGGCACATTTACCTCCCTTCAAATGGACTCAGGACCAATCTAGACTAATCTAAACAGGTTTTCTTTTCTGTACAGAGAGGACTTCTGTTTAGTATCAGGTTTTAGTCTTTGTTAGTATCTCACAGAGGTCTCAATCTGGTTTTCTTTGATTAAGTCAAGTAGAAGTATTATCCACTCTTGTTTGGGAAATTGTTCGCCTGGCCCTTTGTGTCACAAGGTCCTGTCACCAAAGTCCATTTGCATGCTAGGTAAATATTTGCTGGACATACAAAAGCAGAAATCAAGATGATTCTGTCCCATTTCAGCTCCTTACGATGTTTTTGTTTTGTTTTGTTTTGTTTTGTTTTATCTTGCTACTTCTGTATTCAGGGAGACTTTTCTATATTACTCTCTCCAACTTTCCTTCTTTGTAGTAGAGGGGCATCTGAGGCTGACCAGAGCAGATAGCGCGAAGTTTCTGGGGGCATCATTATTAGCATGGGTGTCTTCTTACTCTGTAGATACTTGGTACTTTTCTTTTTATTTTATACACAGCTACAGCAAGATTCTGTTATTATCTGAATTCAGGTTTATTGCCAATTAAATCTTGTCCCTGCAAAATAACAGGTGAATCTAACAAAGAGCCTGCTCCACAACACCAGCATTACAAAGGTGCTGTGATCTTGTTATTTGTCTTTCTGTACATTCTGGTACAGGGGAGCCATTCTGTCTTGCCATGGTGTTGCTTGGCCCCTTAGAGTAGGACCTTTTGCTCTGTCTCTGAGGGATTCAGGGGAGGAAGCTTCGTGCTTAAGTGAGCGACTCTGGAACCAGAATGCCTAGGTTGTCTCCTGGCTCTGTGTAACTCTGGGCAGTAGGACTGTATGACTTCATTTGTACCATATGTAAAATGGGACTCTTGGTAACATCTGCTTCATAGATTGTTGTCAGGAATAATGAGGTACCATATGTAAAGCATTTAGAATAGGATCTGGCGCATAGTAAAAGCTCAATAAATGTTAGGTATGGTTGCCTTCCCTATTCCCCAGCCCCCACCTCCCTGGTTGGCAGTGATAGGTTTTTCCTCTCTGTGACACTCTAGCATCTAATATAGGATTCTGTATTCAGAAACCTCCTGCAACCAACCTCTTTTTTCCCTCTAAAAAGTTGTGGGAGTTAGTAAAGAAATGGAGTGGGGCTCAGTATATCCAAAGGAACCACTAGCACCTAAGAGAAATGAAAACCAGCCTCAAAACTGGCCCCTTTTGAGCTGTGAGCAGCACCACACACTTGGGCTGGGAGTAGGTCACCCAGCATTCCTTGCTCCTTAGGAGCTTTCTCTTTTACCTTAGTGTGTTAGCTCTCAGTTCTGTAGAGTAGTGGGTTTTTTACCCTCAGAGTTGTAACTCCCTTTATTGCCTTCATAGGTAGTCACCCTGTTTCTCTGCCCCTCCACGGGGTGTTTCTGGGAATCATACCATAAAATGAGTTACAGTTATCTATAGGAAAAATACAAATGTAAATTACTTCTCTAACTTAGCCCTCAGTATTAAAAAAATTCTAGATTGGGCCAATGTGAAATTAGAAAAGCAAAGACACATCAAGTGAAACATCTTTAAAAGGCCCTTAAAATTGCTAGAAGTCTCATGATTTTAAGGTGGCAGAGGATTTACCAATGATCTAGTCTGACACTCATTTTACGGATAGTAGAAGAGGCCTGGAGATGCTCTGCGCACCCACATCCTGCCGTCCGCACGGTCACCATTTATTTCCCAGTGCTAAGCCCAGCGGTCTGTGGGGTTCTGCGCCTCTTTGACCTACCAGCAGCATTCAATTTGGTGGATCCCACCCTGCTCCTTGAAACACTTCATCTACTTGACTCCAGGACACCACTCTCCCTGGTCTTCCTCCTGCCTCATCGGCGGCTCCTACTCTGTGTGTCCCTGCCGCCTCCTGGTCTCCCTGACCTCTAAAATTGAAGTTCCCTGGGCTCAGGCCATGGCCCTCTCTTCTCTCTTTATACTCACGCTTGGACTCTTGGCGATCTCATCTGAGCTCTAGGGCTTTAAACCATTTCTAGGCTGAAGACTCCCAAATTTATATCTCCAGCCCAGACTTCTCCCTTGAGCTCCAGGCTCATAAATTCAGCTGCTTACCTGACATCTTTACTTGAATGGCTAATAGACATCTGAAATATAACATAAACAGAGTCACGCTCCCGAACTAACTCCTAAAATCCCCCTCCTCCTGTGGTCTTCCATCTTTGGCAAATAGCAACTCCATCGTTTGGCTCAGGCCAAAAACCTTGGCACCCTCTAGTCTCTCAGTAAGTCCTATTATTCTTCCTTTAGGATAATTCTAGAACATGATCTTTTTTCACTGTCTCAACTGCCCCAGCCCTATTTAGCACCTGCCCCTATCTCCTGCTTGCACCCTTGCCCCCTCGGTGTCTTTTCTCAACCCAGCAGCCAAACTGATCCTTTTAAGGTCACTGCTCATAACATTCCTAGCCTCGTCTTTTCATCTGCAGTGATTTCCCATCCTACCCTAACTAAAAGTCACAGTGCTTACAGAAGCCTACAAAGCCCCACATTATCTGGTACCACGTTACCGCATAGACTTTCTTTTTTACTACTTTTGCCTGATTTCCTCCACTCCAGCCACAATGACCTCTTTGTTGGTCCTTCAATGTAACAAGGCATACTCTTGCCCAGGACCTTTGAATTTGCTGTCCCCTCAGTTGGAAGAAGCTTTTTTCTCCCAGATACCGGTGTGACTCATTGCCTAACCTCCTTTAGGTCTTCAAGGTGGATGTCATTTTCTCAGTAAGACCTTTCCCAACTACCCTACTTTGAAAATTACCAAATGCCTATCACAGTTTTATTTTCTCCATAGCACTGGTCACCACATACCATATGTATTTTGCTAATGTATTTCATCTTATTTAATTTGTTTACTATCTATCTCTTCCCCCACTAAAACCCCTCCTAGATCCTCCAGGATCTAGAGTTGTACATGACACATAGTAGGTGCTCAATAAACATACTCGAACGATGGAAGGAATCAACTCTTGCTCTTCCTTGGTAGTTTTCAGAGGAGCTTGTTCATTTAATTGAGGCCTGAACGACCAAAAGTTTATTACCTGTTGTTTGTACTTGAAAACATGGCCTTATTGGTAGTACATGGGAGATGTTTGAGTAGTTCTATTTACTTACTCCCTCTGAGCTTGTGCCCCGTCCATCACTCCCATAGCCTTGCCAGAAGAATTGGAGTTACCCATGCCATCTTAGTTCCGAAAGACTGTTAGCTCCTAGTCTGTATCTCACATAGTGATCACCATCTCCCCACTTTGCTAGTTTATCTGCTACCCAAGCTTATATTGAGAGTCCAGGGTATGTGAAAGTGATTTTTGATGTCTCACATTGCCATAGAGCAATAAGACGGTGGTAGCACTCCAAAGCCATGTCTCTGCTACAGATGTTTCAGAGCTTCAAAGTGTGTGCTGTCCATGTGGGTGAAAGTGTCCTCCTGCTCTGTCCCCAGAGATCACAGGGCTTTGGAACTGATGGGTTTTGTTTTGGTTAGAATTCCAGCTCTGATACTTACCCAGCTGTGTGACCTTGAAAAGGTTTCTTAAAATCTGAGACTTTATCTGAAATGTCCCCTTTCAGCACAGGTTGCTTCCCTTTGCCTTTTCTGCTCCCTTGTCCCTTTTCTCTTCCTATCCTCTACCCAGAGAAGAGATTGATTGCTGGGTTTTCAAACCTTAAATACAGAGATTTCCATGTGGACATTGTCCCATGCTTTAAAATTGTATTCTGAGTTAATCTTGCACATTTCAGTATGATCTTTCCCCCTTAATTGTTGTTAATGAAGCCACCTTACCTATGTGACTGTGTACTGAGAAAGCCTCGAATCTGCACCTTACAAGCATTGCAAAGTAAGACAAATAAGTCTTGGATGTAAGATTAAAGATGACTGCACCAGAAAACATGTGGAAAGTGTATTACCGCTCTCACAGTCCCTTTCCAGATGCCATTCTTTTTCAGAGAAATAACAAGAATCCCAGAAAAAGACATATATCATTTTCACACTTCTTCTTTTCAGTGACTAGAAATAAAAATTAATAATAATGGGAAAAGAGCATGAATCTAAATGAGATATTTACATCTTCCTCTATCTCTTCATCCTCAAGCTGAGCTGGTAAACCTCAGAGCCATGGGGCTAGGGGCAAGATACTGACTAGAACTTTCTTCCCTCTTGTAAGGAGTTACTAGGTGCTTCTAAGTCTACCCTAAGGGGAGGAGGACACATCCAGGGGTGCTCTGACAGTAATGTCCCTGTTCTCCCTCCATCTTTCTGTCATGTTGACCACTCAGTCTGAAAACACATACAGCTCATCATAGTTGACTCTACATTTACGTATTCGTACTCTTTAAGCCTTGGATTTATGGTAATTTGTATTAATCAATACATCAGTGTGGTATACATTATCCTCAGTCCAGCTTTTCATGATACCATATTTGATTCTGCATCTTTAGGAGAACAGGAGAAACTGGCTTGCTTTAGGTATCACGGGAAGCCAGAGGAAAAGCTAGTCGCTCAAAGAGGGGGCATCCATACATATTCTTGTGGCTACAACTGTCATCTTCATAGACTTGTAATTTATAGCACTTCCTGCTTACAGATACTGCGAGGGCTCCACCGTGTGACTTGAATAATGCCAACAGCTGGCTCAAACAGAGATTCTGATTCTTGCTGAGGGAAAAGCACAGAGCTAGGGCGTGAGGCATCCAAACTGGTCCTGCTCTCTTTTTTTTAATGAAAACCTTCATGAATGAGAATGCTGATGTTAACATACATTTATCCAGATTAGAACTTGGGTGGGTATTGCTTCATTAGTTTCATTTATAGAAGATTCTGTAGCCTTTCTTTGAGTGTCAGACAATAAGGTATAGGGGTGGGAGTGGGTAGGTGATTTGGATTTAAGAGAGAAATTGGAATATGTCTTTTTGGATGTTCCTCACTCTATTGCTTCTATTGTGGGCAGGAATCTGTAACTCTTAGCCTCATTTTTTACCTTCAGTAAAATGGTACTTCCAAAAAAAAATAAATTAAAAAAAATAAAGTGGTACTTCCTATTTATCTGCTTATTAGTACAAGGCAGAGATTTTGAATAATTTTCATGTTCAAGATACATAAGAGATTTATGACATTTAGTGATTTTGCTCCAAATTGTTAACTTTATATTCAGAGTGTTAATGTTGAACATTCCCTTAGATCCGTGGTTATACCAGAATATTCTCATGCCTCAATGTATTATTAGAAAGATAGAGATCTACGGGGTACTTCTATTCTAAAGTTTGGCTGTTTTGTGTTTTAGTATGTTCTAGATTTTTTTTGAGCAAATTTTTAATTATTGTTTCTCTAGGGTCAAATTCAATAGTTATCTGTGTCTCATGCTTGTGAAAGGCTGAGAGGAAAACACGATGTGAAGTAGTAGCATTTCTCTGGGCTAACAGTGAACCAAAGGAACATAAGTCCTTAACTGTGGTAAAACAAGTCAAACCTGTAGTAAGCATTGTATATGTTCTAGAACTTTGGGGGTGCAGTAGAAGCAACAGCATATTTTCTATTCTCTAAAAGTTTTTACATGAAGAGATACAGATAATCTAATATCCTTATCTGGATGTCTCCATAGATATACATACTTATTTGTAGATGTAAGTAAACATTTTATATGTATCTACATGTAGACATCTATGTGTATTTCTATATACACATACATACACGAAACAACTAAAAGGAAATTTAATGTGTAATCACAGGCTTTTTGAATGCAGACCAGTACTAGAGAGAGAGCAAAAGAGAAAACTCACTGAAGAAATATTCTTTGAGTGCCAGGTACTCACTGTTGCGTTCACTGAGGATCGAACAGTGAGCCCAACAGACATGGTCCCTGTTGTTGTGAGGCTTATATTTTATGTTGGAAGAAAGAAAGATAATAAATAAGCAGTGAAATACATGTGACAGTTGCAGATGTGATAAATGCTAGAAGAAAATAAAACATGGTTTAGGGACTGGGAAAGTTCAAATGGCACAGTCAGAGAAGTAAGATTTCACCTGAAGCTTAAATGGCAGGAAGGAATCGGTAAGTTAAAACCTCAGGGGGACACATTCCAGGCAGAAGGAGGACTCTGGCAAAGCTGCAAGGTCAGGATGAGCTCTGTATGTAAGAGGACCAGAAGGAAGGCACACGTGGCCAGAGGGATGGTGGTAGTGTGTGAAGCTAGAGCTGTGGCTAGAATCCTGATCAGGTAGGGCCCTGTAGGCTCTATCAGGGAGTTTGAGTTTCATTCCAAGTGAGATGGGATGCCATTTTAAGCAACTGTTAAAAAACTTTTAAAAGAAGTTTTACTCTTGTTGCGGTGACAATATAAGCAGAGAAGAATACAAGCAGAGGGACCACCAGTAAGGAGTTAAAATGGCCCCGAGGAAAAGCGATGGGAGCTGGGCCTTCAGTGCTACTGGTGGAAAAAAAGAGCTATGATCAGATTCAGGATGTATCCAGAATTTGCCATTGGGGTAGCCATAGTTTGGGGAGGAGAAAAATTTTTGGTTTAAGCAAGTAGGTACAGGATGGTGAGGAGGACCATGGGAAGAGCAGATATAAGGGACAGAAATCAAGACTTTTGTTCTGGTCATGTTAATCTTCACATGTCCATGCTTCTGACATGTACTGGCTGTGGGTATTGAGCAAATTGTTCCATTGCCCTCATCTTTAAAAAGGGGGGTTTTACCTTTTTAAAGGGTATGTACTCTTTAAAATTGTATGTACCCTATATGGTTGATTTGAAAATTAAATGAATTAATACCCCTGGAGCACTTAAAACAGCACTGGACACCCCTTAAGTTCTCAGTAAGGGTTAACTGTTGCTGCTGCTACTGTTTTTCATATTATTATGATCGAAATGTAATATATTCAAGGGAGATGTTCATTAGACAATAGGATATGTAAGTCTGGAGCTCAGGACAGAAGTAAAGACTGGAGATGAACTTTGATAGTTATCAGTATACAGGTAGATATTTAAAACCATGAGACTAGAAGAGATTGCCTGTAGAGAGAGGAGAGAAGGGAAGGGGGAGGACTGAGGAATGGGGAGCCGCCAGCATTTAGAGGTCAGGAGAGGAGGCAGAGTCGGCAAAGAACTGAGAAGATGCTGTCAGGAGACATGAGCAAAACCCAAAGGGTATGGATGGCACCATGGAAGCAAAGTACAGGAAGCGTTAAAAAGCAAAAGTTGACTATATCAAATGATGCTAAAAATAAATTAAGAATAAAAAGGAGGACATACCTGATTGTTGGATTTGTCAAAGGGTAAACTGAAGAACCTTGACAAGAGCCATTCCAGTGGAGTGGTGGGAATGAAATCCCTACTGGAGTGGCCGGAGAGAATGGAGAGGTCAGAAATGGGGCAGTAACTAGAAAGGGATAGAGGTAGGAAAATGTCTTGCGTTTGTCTGTTACCTGGAATGATTCAGCAGAGAAAGAAAAATTAATATTAAAGAAGAAAAGGGAATAATTGTGAAGAACAAAGTCCTTCAGTACACAAAGAAAGGATATGATCCAAGAGTGACAGTGAAGGGGAACAGAGATACTTCTTCCATTGTAAATGGAGGCAAGCCAGAATATGGACACAGCCACAGGTAAGGTGGTGGATTTGAGGATGGAATGGTGGTAATTTTTGTTTCATTGCATACCTTTCAAAATGTAGTATAAGGTGAAGCAGTAAGAAAGGAGGAAGAAACCTTGAAGTATTCACAATGAGTTGAATATCTGTATAGGCAATAAAAACTGGTTTTATTTTTTATTTTTTTAAAAGATTTTATTTTAATAAATAAATAAATAAATAAATAAAAGATTTTATTTATTTATGACAGAGAGAGAGCGAGAGAGGCAACACAAGCACTGGGGAGCTGGAGAGGGAGAAGCAGGGAGCCTGATATGGGGCTCGATCCCAGGATGCTGGGATCATGACCTGAGCTGAAGTCAGACGCTTAACGACTAAGCCACCCAGGCGCCACCAAAAATTGGTTTAAAAAAAAAATTCAAAGCTACATTCTGAACAATAAGGAAATAATAAGGAAAGGATAGTCCTCATCTAACAAAGGTGATCTGATAACATGTATTACCCCTGATAAAACATAATTATTAAACTCCTAACTTACTTCTATTTTCTTCAGTAGGGAGTTTGGCCTTCAAAAAGGAAAGGGTAAAACAAACATGGTTGAGAAGAAATTGAAGCCCAGTGTGGGTAAGAGAGTCAAAGAAAGAGTAAAGAAGTATTTGTAGCTTTGGTTTGTTCTAGTCTTTAGACTGTGCTAAATTAAATCCCAGGGGACTCCGAGAACTTCCAGATCTGATTTTGGATTTTTTGTTCACCGTGATTTCTAGACAGAAGACCAATACTGCAGGTGATTTTTTTTTTCCCCCAAAAAGAGAGATTCTGTATACAAATAGCAATAGACCTGATTTTTTTTTTTTTTTTTTTTATCCCTGGTAAAATTCTAGAACTAGTGATTACCCTGATGATTTATAAGCTTTTAAGGAAAAAGACATAGTTTTAGTAACTGATTTGAGTTGTCTAAAAAGAAGTCATTCCCAAATAAATGGATTTTCTTTTAGAATTTTATTGGAAAACCAGGGCAATGCTATAGACACAGTATATCTTGATTTTAGCAAAGTGTTTGATATGGTTTCTCATGACATTTTTAAAAATAAGGACAAGTTAACATTTAAGTATCTATATGTGCAAGGCACTTGGTAGGATGGTGAAATTATATAGAATGTTGGTTCTTAAATCAGCCACTCCTGTAGTGGAGTATCCAGGATTCTGTTTCTGGCTCTGTCTTAACCAGTGGTCTTCAGAAATCTAGATGAAAATATAATGGGCACATGGAGAGAACTAATGCAGTAGATGACATAGCCAAATGAATAAATCATCTCAATGACTGGAGAAGCTGTATTATTTAACAGTCATTCAGGAGCCATTCATTAGTTCATTTATTGGTATTTATTGAGAGCTTTGTATCAAATACCATTCTTGGTGTTGGGAATACGTGGGAAAACAAAGAGCAATGAGTCATGGTCCCTGCCTTCAAGGGCCATATAGTATGCTAAAAGAATACATTAATAGAGCAGTTTTCAACCTAGAGGAGGGTACAAAGGTCTTTTAGGGCTTAAGGAGGGGAGTGGTCAGTTCAGCTTGGGCCCTGCTCCATGCAGAGCTGCTTTTTCTTCCAAGTGCCCAACCCCTGCAGAAGAGTCACCACTTCAAGCTCCTCTGCACCTTTTGCAAAAGTCCTCGGTGCGGTACCTCTTGATGTTTAAATGTCAGGGATGTATCTCATTAATCTTTGCGGGGCCCCATCTCCTCTTCCCCACCCTCATTCCCACCACCCTTGACAAAGTACCCCTCCCAAAACCTGTAACCTTGGGAGTAGCTGGTCTTTGTTCCCCATACCTTTGAAAGGACCTACTTACCTCTTTTTATGCAAATACAGAAAAGTACCTTCACTTATGCAAATGTTGAACATTAACACTTCCTAGTGCCCAGGAGCAATGTTCCCTCAAACATTACACTGTTCTGGAGTAACAAACTATGAAGGTTAAGTGTACAGGAACAGTTTAATCTTGTAATCAAATAAAACTTACTCTAGTTAACGCAAAACACGTAATAATGTAACTTATCGTTATTGTGCTGCATTGTAATTAGTCAAGTAGAGAGTGGTTGACCTAAGAGAATACAATTAGCATTTCTTTTATACATGAAAGTAGATCTGTGTGCTGTTTCCTCTTCCTTTTGTTAGTTCTCCGTTACCTATAATTATCTTTACTGTTGACAGTTTTTCTTGAGACCAGTATAATCTAATCATTTTTGTGAACTCATAAACACACACACAAATACATTGACACACAGGTTAGAAAAATAAAACTCTAGTCCTTCTGGCTGCTGGGATTCCCTCTTCTCCCTTCTAGAGAGGTGTCTTTTCTGTGCTTGGTTAACTCCTGCAGTAATGACTGCTCTTCCTTCCTTAGTGTTGGCTTTTCTCAACTCCAGCTGTAGGCTGGAATCATTTGGGGAGTTTTTATAAAACCATGATGCCTAGATCCCCCCTCACCGAGAGTTTGACTCAACTGATCAGGGGTAGGTCCACCATCAGTATTTTTTTTAAGTACCTCAGGTAATCTTAATATGCAACTAGGGCTGAGCATTCATTACACTGAAAAGGATGGGGGTACAGTGGTTTCTTGGGGTGTCCCAGGAGGGTCAGTGGAACATCATGGTGCTACAGCAGAGAGCAGAGAGGTCATGCCAGGCTGGATCGTAATGTGCAGAGCGTACAGAGACTTCACTTGGGAATCTGAGGAGACCGGGGATTGAAGCTTTATTTCAGGCACATAAGGGAGTGTTGAAGGCTGGACGATTCTGCATCCTAGGCCACACATTGTACCACATCAGACATTCTTCATTATTTCTTGGAACCCTTAGGAATAGGCTGGTAGCAGCTCTAGACAGTTCCTTGTCTCCTCTTGGAGGTCCATCCTAATCCTCCTTTTTATAAAGACACCAATATGACTGGGCTTGCCATTAAATACAGTGTGATCGCAAGGGGCCTCCTGGAACTCCCTCTCCCATTCCCTGCCTTGGATATAACTTTCAGTTAGAATCTCAGAGCTTGAAGGATGATAAGTCATCCTTCTCATTTTTAGATGAGACATTGAAACCTATAGAAATTAAATTTACTGCCTAATGTCACACTGTTATAAGTATTAGAACTAAAATGAAAACCCAGTTCTCTCGGCCACAAGTTCATTGCCTTTTCTGTACATCATACTCTCCTCTAGTATATTCTCCTGTATATTTCCAGTAGAAAATGTCTCTATATTTTGAAGATAGATTAACTTTTGGAAACTTTTGTAACTCATTCAGATTCAAGCATAGTAGGATGGGAAATTTACCTAATATTTGTGGTCTATAATTGACAGAAAATTTACAATAAACTGGAGCATTGTCATTGAGCCAATTGTTGGGCAATATTACTTTTTTCTGTATCACAGAGAATTTCTCAACTGCTTCAGAATTTCTTCCTTATAAACTGAATGGACAGTATGACCTTGTGGGATGAATTTTGAATGTACTATGCCATCTGCTTGCTGATGCCTGAAGTTCCTTTAAAGGAGAAAAAGATTTTCATTCCACAATTAGAAGTAAAAGCCTTAAGATGCAAATGTCTCGGAGACATAACCCATTGAAACTCATTCACTCATTCACAAATCAATCAGTAACGTATAAAAATAATACTAATAGCCATCACTTACTTAGTTCCTCTCAGGTACCTAGCTCCTGGATGCTTTGCATACTCATCTCCAGTAAGTCATACAAAAAAATTGAATGTCAGTATTATTTCCATTTTACAGATAAGGAAGTGCAAACTTCTGAAAGTTCAATTAACTTGTACAGGTTCATGCAACCAGTAATTGAAAGTGCTGAACATGGCATGGCCCCTGTCCTGAAGTAGTTAAAAATATAATCATTTATTCATCCCGGATGAATAGGCCAACAGGTCTGGTTTAAGTTTTTGAGATTCCAAAAACATTCTTTTAACCCATTTTGTTATCTATCATTTTTTTGATTATATGATTTAACTACAGAATCCCAATACTAACTTTTATCCTTTAACCTGGTGGATTTCTAGTTTTGTTAACCACTTTGACTTTAATTGCCCAAATGAAAACTAAGGAGCTTATTTATAATGACCTGTTTGATTCATGCATATGTCCTTTGGTCCTCTAATGATAATTTATTAAGGAGTTAATGGATTTTGATAAAAATCACTTAAACTCTTAAAGGATATCAGGCATACTTATGCCTCGGAAACCCTGGGTAAAATAATTAAATGGGCAAGTCACGACATCTGAGAAATGGGATTTTCAAATGGGGATATTCTCAATTATCATCTTGAGTAAATTTTATTTTTCAAAGAAGATCTAGTCTTCGAATATTAAATCCCTGTTCAATAGGGGAGAGTACCACATCCTTATTTCATTTAGAACATTGGTTCTTATCTCTATGAGGCCCAGCTTTCCCTTTTTTACAAAAAAATATGTAATGGCCCTTACCATCCTGAAATAAAATTTTAGAAAATATAGCCTACCCACAAAAGTAAATGTTAAAAAATCAACATAACCTCTACTGTTTTGTTTTTTTTTTAGTGGAATTAATAGGCTGATTCTAAAATTTATAAAGATTCTAAAATTTATAAAAATTTATAAAGATTCTAAAATTTATAAAGATATAAAGAGTCAAAAATAAGCCCATAACCTATGAAGGAGAACAGGGGGAAGACTAGCTTTACTACCTGCCTATCAAGACTTACCAAGAAAGGGCACATGTGGGGCTTCTGAGGGGCTGAATAGGGGTTTATTCTACAACTGTTTGCTAAGTTGTACCTTTGTACTTTATCCATTTTTCTATGTGTTGGTTATATCACAGTGAAAAGGAAGTTTGAATAAATCAATATTATGCTCTAGCTGTGGCATAAAGAAGAAATGAAAGGAAGGGATTCTACCAGAAGGTAAAAGTGCTCCCACAGATTTCCAGAATGCCTCCAAGAGTGACACCACCTCCATGGGAAACCTCTGATTGAGAAAAATAACTTGATAGGGAGGTTTACAATTGTATTTGACGGCACTGGTTTTTTATTTAACCAGTTGAAGAATTGTCTCTTAATTATTCTTTTTTTTTTAATTTAATTTAATTTTTTCAGTGTTCCAAGATTCATTGTTCATGCACCACACCCAGTGCTCCATGCAATACGTGCCCTCCTCAATACCCACCACCAGGCTCACCCAACTCCCCACTCCCCTCCCCTCCAAAACCCTCAGTTTGTTGCTCAAGAGTCCACAATCTCTCATGTTTCGTCTCTCCCTCCGATTTCTCCCAATTCACTCTTCCTTTCCTTCTCCCAACATCCTCCATATTTTTCCTTATGCTTCACATGTAAGTGAAACCATATGATAATTGACTCTCTCTGCTTGACTTATTTCACTCAGCATAATCTCTTTCAGTCCCGTCCATGTTGATACAAAAAGTTAGGTATTCATCTTTTCTGATGGAGGCATAATATTCCATTGTATATATGGACCATATCTTCTTTATCCATTCATCTGTCGAAGGGCATCTTGGCTCTTCCCAGTTTGGCGATTGTGACCATTGCTGCTATGAATATTGGAATACATGTGGCCGTTCTTTTCACTACATCTGTATCTTTGGTTATTCTAAGTCTTACTTTACTGATCCTTAGTAGAAACTGAGAGCAAGTGATCATTATTTCTGGAGGCAGACATGCATATTTTGGGTCAAGCTTTCTGTATTTGAATATTTGTAGTCCCTATTTCCATTCCTTCCTCTTTGTTTTCTTTTGCTTTATTAATGTACCCTGTACTTGTCATAATGAACTTAATTATTTATTCCATTGACAATTACGCTTTAGTCAAAACTTCTTGTGTCTGGCTAATGGCTCTGTTTGGTGTCCTCTCGAAATTCAGTGGAATCTATTTCTCATGCATTTATCTGGTCATGGATGCAAATGTTAAACATACAACATTCTTAAAGCTGGCCATGGTACTATGAACCACTTAAATCCTTTGCTCCACGTGCCTATCCGTAGGCTGACATACAGAAGCGGAACATCTCTGAACTGTCCCATCTATAAGGCAGCCTAGGATGTGTATAAATACAAAGGAAATTGTTAAAAGATAAAAACAAATTTTTAAACCAAAACGTGTTCAGAAACACAGAAAAGAATCTTGCCATCTAGATAATCTTGCCTCCTAAAACTGTAAATGTTTTCTAAAACTCTTCTATTATAAAATACACTTTGAGACATCATAAAAGGAAATAATCTTAAAAATTTCATCCAGCCCTATCAATGTAACATTTTCATTTTTTTCCATATTCAACAGTTATAAGATCTTTTAAAAAATTTTTGTGCTTTTCTTAGGTAACATTATCTTTTAAACATTTTGCATGTAGCTATCACAGGTACCACTTTTAATGGTTGTTATTTTATCAAGTATTTATTTTTGATAAAATTTTATCAAATGTTTTATCAAATAAATAACATTTTACCAAATGCTATTTAATGGTTATCTATTTTATCAAAAAGATAAAATCCCACTATTGACATCTTGGTGATCAAGTCAGACGCAATCACAAATGTCCCCCCTGATCCTGGGATTTTACTGAAGCACTAGTTTGGGTCACTGCAGGTGTTGTCCCACAGGTGCCAGATGAGTTTTTCATGTAGTGAGTGAGCAGAGTCCCCTGCCCAGCAGAGTGTTCTGGTACCTCCGTGTTGTTTTCTGTTGGTCCTTGTGTGCACGGTAACTCATAGAGTGATTAAAGAAAAATACCCTCGCAGCCTCATATAAGTTTTTGGATATTGCCACTATAGTAATGATGCAGAATAGTGTTGATTTAATGATACAACCTATTGTCTTATAAAAAGTTCTAGTCATCTATTCACAGAATACTTAAAAGCTTACAAGGGTTAAATTTTTTTTTTTTTGGTTTTATTTATTTGTCAGGGAAGTGAGATGTTGTCAGGAGTTTTGCAGAATTGGTAGATTAAGAAGTACTTTGGGATAAGTCAGTTTTGACTATTTCAGAGCTAGTGCAATTTATTTCTATTCCATTGTTGGACATCTAGTTTGTAGAGCAGGAAGATTGTTTTGAGCACACTAAAAAGTGCTAAATACTTCTAAACCAGTATTTTAGAGTCTTCCAAAATGAGCATTTTCTCTTTTTTTCTGGACTAGATCAGACTCTGACTCTCTTAATTACCATGAATTTGAAATTTCAGATGAGGAAAAAAGGGACTGATTAGAGAGTCTCATCAATATCATGTCCAAGCATTTCTAAAGTACAAGCAATACCTCTTTTTGGTTAACAGCTTTATTGAGATATAATTCATACACCATTCAATTCACCATTTAAAGTGAATAATTCCAAAAAATGAAAAAATAAAGTGAACAGTTCCGTGTTTTAAGTGTATTTACAGAGTTGTGCAACTATCACCACAATTCAATTTTATGACGTTTTCATTGCCTTCAAAAGGAACTCCATGCCCTGTAGATATCACTCTCCCCTTTCCTCCTCCCCACCCCCATCCCCACCCCAGCCTCAGGCAATCACTAATTTTTCTGCTTTATAGATTGGCTACTCTGAATAGTTCATGTAAATGGAATCATAAAATATGTGGTATTTTGTGACTGACTTCTTTCACTTAGCGTAAAGTGTTCAAGGGTTCATCCATGTTGTAGCATGATGCGTGTGCTGATAAATTCTTAATATCTTTTTTTTTAAGATTTTTATTTATTTGACACAGAGAGAGAGAGATAGCAAGGGCAGGAACACAAGTAGCTGGAATGGGAGAGGGAGAAGCAGGCTTCCCGCTGAGCAGGGAGCCTGATGCAGGGCTTAAGCCCAGGACCCTGGGATCAGGACCTGAGCTGAAGGCAGATGCTTAACGACTGAGCCACCCAGGCGCCCCAGTACTTAATATCTTTTTATGGCCAAAAAATATTCCATTGTATAGCTATGCCACATTTTGTTTAGACATTCATCATTGGAAAGCAGGATTCTTTTAAGAACTTGAAATCCCCAACCCTAGAACTAATGGGGCTTACTTGGTATAAGAATAGATAAGGGAAAGTTTGCCCATAACCAACCTCCAAAAAAAAGAATAATCAGCAAATGAAATGCCCCTACCTTTTATATAGACCTTCTTGGGAGTAGAAATTGTAAGCAAAAATTAATCTACTCCTAAGGTCCCATAACCAGAATTCCCCCTTGGGCCATCAGGATGGTGGGAGGGAGAGCAGAAAACACGGGGCTCTATGACATTGGAACTCAGCCAGGTATTAAGTAAAGGGATAGGATTGCCACCTAAGAAGATTATGAAACACATACTAAGGGTAAACTAACAGTATTCCTAAATGTAAATAACATTCTTGAAATTCATCTCACTAATGTTCCTCAAATGCAAACACATAGCTGTTTTATAAGAACGAGCTTAGTGATCTTTGGCCCACCTTGCTTAAGAATAGTGCTTACCATGTTGATGTCCTGTAGTCCACGTATTCTCATCAAGAGGGGGTATTGCCCACAGAGGTGAAAATTGGCTCTCGGGGTCAAAAAGATCTTATTCCTTTATGTATAACAGATGTATGTATGTGTGTGTATATATATATATATATATACACACACAGTACATAAATAAATAGATAGTTATGCTACTAAAATTTGATTGGGAGTGAGAGTAATTAGAAAAAAAAAAAAATCTAAAAAAGCTCCTTAGGAAGGATGGTAATGAAAACATCATGAGAAATACTGCCATAAGGAGGAAAATCATTATTCTAGAGGCACCTGGGAAATTTCAGGCTCCATTTGGGGATTTTCCTGAGAATTTCATGTAGCAGCCAGGAAACTTTAGCTCACCTACTGCATTCATACACACATATACTCTTTCTTCCTCCTACCTCACCCCCCCCCCCCACTGCCTCATTTTAGGGTGGGATAGGAGGTGTTGGCAGTGTTAGAGCTGGAGAGGGAAAAAGGACCAGAATACACTTGAGTAGATAAGTTGAGACCAATCTGTAAATGGGCAGTCTTGTATACAATTAGGCCAATTTCTGCATCTGGACCATAACACATTTACATGATAGTTGTGCAACCCTAAACATATTTCTGCCTATGCTTAGAGTCAGAAAGAGTGATTTTGTGTAATTTATTTCCCTTGGAAGGCTCATCTCATACCAACACTTTTGTTTCATCAAGATCCTTTATATTTTTCCCTTAAAATTTCAATGCAGTTAAATCTGACTCTTTATGGGCCATAAGCAAAGACATAAATGATAATAGAAAAAAACATTCTTCAATTATAGCAGGCAAGAGTTCTAGGGTACATTGATCAGCTGCTTTCTTTTCCCATGGTAGAAAACTGATAAATGACTTTTAAAAGGTTTTCCATTTTTTTTCCATCTTCCCTTTTGGGAAAAAAGTAAGCTGTGATGCTCAGTTACAAAAAACAAATGTTACTCATACTGTGGGAAAATGGAAAAGTCAACTAAAACTAATATTCATATACTTATTTGTTTATTCATCAAATGTTTGAATACCAGTTATTTGTCAATAGTTTATTAGGTACTGGGGCACAGAGGTGAAGACAAAGTCTCACCCTCAAAGAGGTTACAGTCTAGGCAGAGGAAATGGATGAAAAGCAGTCAACCCTTTCATCTCAGCGAGATTGTCCCAGGCGATATAAGAGTTGATAGGGCACCTAACTCAAGCAGGTGGGACTGACTCAAGCTTCACCTCCTAGGAGCTGCCCTTACAGATAGGTAAGGTGCCTGAGCAGAATCTGGGTGTCGCAGACAGAGCCACAGGGGATGAGAGAACATAGCTCCCAAGTCTGGGGCAGACAAGTTATTTGGTCCCCTTTCTGGAAGTATTGTTTAATAGTACTTTAGAGATGCTGAAGGCTGTAGAGGAAAAGGTTTGAGTGAGCTCAGATTGCAGAGCCTTTCCAATAGTACTTGGTAGTTAAAGGGGTGGGCCCCTCGTAGATGGCAATTCAACATCTGTTTGTGCCACTCAAGAATATCCCTGGGGCCTTTCGCTCATCCACACCCTTCCCACATCCCAGTGTTTTCTTCCAACCTCAAACAGTGCTGGGTTCTTTGGAATTCTGTTACGTGTAGTTTTCCTCCATCTCTTTATGGTTCTAGCAACGTTTAGCCCTCACCAATGTTTTAATGCTCCGTATAGTCTCTGTTCTGATACGGCTTCATAGGCTCTGCTGGGATATTTGAACTTGGTCCTGAAGTCATTGAAGAACTATTTGAAGAAATATGATTAAGGAAGGGATGCTTATTTTTTTTGAGAACTCCTTTAGCAGGCAACAAGAATCACTGGATAGGAATGAAGTTGGATGAGGGTACCAAACTAAAAAAAGAAAAGCCAGTAGGAAATTCTGATCATAATCTGACAAAATTGGATGAGATTGTGTTAATGGGGATGAAGAAGAAGAATTAGATCTGAAGGGAATTTAGATGATAATAGTACTTAGAGAGTAATTGACTGAAAATAGAGGGTAACTCTCCAGCTTCTTTCTTGGGTGCTGGATTAGTGTCCTATAGTTGCTACAACAAACTACCACAAACTTAGTGGCTCAAAACCAGCGCAAATTTATTGTCTTACAGTTCTGGAAGTCAGAACTGAAATGGATCTCACTGGGCTAAAATCATGGTGTTACCAGTGCTATGTTTCCTTCTGGAGCCTCTAAGAAAGAAGCCTTGTGTGTGTATTTCTAGATTCTTAAGACTGCCCTGCCCACATTCCTCGATTCATGGTCTCCTTCCATCTTCAAAGCTGGAAATGGCTGGTTGATTCTTTCTCGTATCACATCCTCCTGACTTTGCATCTCTGCCTTTCCCTTCCACATTTAAAGACCTTGATGGTTATATTTGTCCCATCCAGATAATGCAAAGTAATATCCCCATCTCAAGGTCAGTTGATTAGCGACCTTAATTCCTCTTTGTCAGTAGCCTAGTTTGTTCACAGGTTTTGGGGATTAGGACATGGACATCTTTGGGAGAAGGGCTACCTACCTGTTCTGCCTACCATAAATGCCTATGTAGGTAGTGGTGCCATTACTCTGTTGGAAAAAGTTTGTGTTGTGGGAGCACTGAGTTGATGATTTCTCTCTTAGATATATGGGGGCTAAAGACCCCCATGGAACCTTTCAGGGGAAATGTCCAGTAGGCAGTTGGAAGTGGGGGTCTGGAGCTTAGAAATGATTAATTTGGATGTGTGGATGAGATTGCCTAGGATAGGTATACAGAGTAAAAACAAGAGAAGGCCAGGTGAGACCTTGTATAATACTCTAAGGGGCCAAGTAAAGGAAAAGGACCATACATAAAAGAGCAAGATACTGACAAAGAATGTAGGGAGAGGCAGGAAGAATACAAGGAAAGAATGGTGTCACAGAAGAATGCACAGCAGTCAGCAGACTGCCCACAATCTGAACAGGTGCATGGGGCGGTGGGGGCAGGAAAGCAGTGGCAGCACCCTGAGGAATGAATGGGAAGAGGGGAAGCAGAGATTGATGGGAAGCAAGGAAAAGAGAAAGGGTGGTAGCTAGAGGGAGGATACAGGTCTAAGAAAAGTTTTGTTGTGTTTTTTGTAAATAATAAATGGTTGGGGGAAAATGATGAATTCATAATATGAGGCCCTGTGACTTGCATCCTCTGTTATTCAAAGAATTAGTAAAATGTATTGGTAGAGCCACTATTAGCTATTATTTTTGAGATGCCATGGAGCACAAAAGACAGCTGTAAAAAACTAGAGAATAGTTTCTGGATGACCTGGTAATTACAGATGTCTTCCCATTCCAGACAGCAAGGAAGTTATTACAACATATCATCAAACAATCCACTTAAAATAAGCACCTTGACAAACACTAGGCACTGAATAGCAATGACTATGTTTTTGCAAATGGCAAATTTTGTTAGTTGTTAGTCTCCTTCAGGGATAGACGGGCCACAAAACAAAAAGATAATAAATGTAACACCTAAACTTTGCTGAAACTTTTGGGGATATTCTTGTATAATTGTTAAATGTGCACAGAGTTGACATAGTAGCTACAAAGACACTATTAGTCCCTTTGTCTGATAAATTTATCCATGTGCCAGACACTGTGGGGAATACTTGACACACATCAAATCATTCAGTCTTCACAACAGCCCCATCAAGTAGATATTCTGTTATTCCCATTTCATGGATGAGGATCTTCTCAAAAGTACACGGTAGGGCATTGAGACAGAAGGGCTGCATCAGGCATCAAAGGAGCTGGCTTCTAATCCAAACTCTGTTTTTTAGAAAACAAGTCCCAATATAGGATGATGCTACTTCTTTTCTTATTTTTAAAGAATGAGATCCTAGAATGCTTATATAGGAAAATGACATGTAAAACTAAGATGTCACACTATGCATTAATCATATCACACTTGCAGAAAATTATATCCCTTTCTGATCTCTGTATTTAGACAATTGATGACTAACTGGCTGGTCTAGAGAAGAGCAACCCAGATGATGAATCGGCTAAATAATAAGCCCCCTGGAAAAAGATTTAACATAGAGCTTACAAACTGGAGGTATAAACAGTGGCATTTTTGCTTGACTTGTACAGTGTAAAGAAATCTGAATTGGATGTTGTGTTAAAAATTGAAGAATTTCCCATAAAAAATTCAAATCACTAGCTGCTCTTGAAAAATAGGAAACTTTGTCAATACGAGATTCATAATCCCCCTTGACTACACTGAATCCCCCTTGACTACACTGAATCCCCCTTGACTACACTGAATATAAGTGTTACGTTCTCCAGCGTGGCCTTGCCTTCCACCCCTGCCACCCTCAAGGACATTACAGTTTGCTGTTTCTCGTTTAAACCATGTGGTTAGAGAGGAGTCTAACTTTGAAAAAGAATGGTTTTTTTTTTTTTTTAAGATTTTATTTACTTATTTTAGAGAGAACCAGCACGAGCAGGAAGGGCGGAGGGAGAGGAAGAGAGAATATTAAGCTGACTCCGTGCTGAGCGCAGAGCCCCACACGGGGCTGGATCTCATGACCCTGAGATTACGACCTGAGCTGAAACTGAGAGTCCTTGCTCAACCAACTGGGCCACCCAGGCACCCGTGACGAAGAATGCTTTCCTTTTTCTTTTTAAAGATATTTTTTTATTTCTTTATTTAAGAGAGAAAGAAAGCATGAGGGGAGAGGGGCAGAGGGAGAAGCAGACTCTGCTCAGCAGGGAGCCTGATGGGGGGCTTGATCCTGGGACTCCAAGATCATGACCTGAGCTGAAGGCAGTCGCTTAACCGACTGAGCCACCCAGGCGCCCTAAAGAATGCTTTTAAAAAGAGAGATGTTATTTTTCTCCTTGATGAAATAGTTAAGAAAAGAAAAGAAAAAAGGGAGGAGAGGGAGGGGAGGATGAGAAGGAAAGGAAGAAACTTAATTTGAATCAATGGAAGCAATGATTTCATAAGGGTTAGGCAGTTGGTAGCAGGGCCATACATTGAACTCCAGTGGGCACCACTTTATATAACCCACATGAAAGTCAGCCTTTGGTGTCATACACACCCATCATGGATAGCTATACGCAGTGGGCTAGATTGAGAATTTCTAAGGCAGTTCACAAAATTGCCAACTGTAGACTTTTTTATGTAGTCCAAATGGCTGCTGGTTCCATAGTACTCTGTCACACAGTAGCAGGATGTCATCCCCTTCCTCAAATGTCCCCTCCAGTGCAGATCCTACCTGCAGTGTATGAGAGGCCTGTTTCCCCACAATGCTGCCAAAAGAGTATGTTTTTCAAACTTTTGGAAATCTTGTTAATGAGAGATCTTCATTTCTCTTGTCAGCAGGGAAGTTGAGCATAATTTCATGTTTGGGGGATGCTTGGCAATTCTTTCTGGGAACTCTGCTCAGTTCTCCTAGTTTTCTCTTTTCTTTTTTTAAAGATTTATTTATTTATTTTGGAGAGAGAGCGCAAGAGTACATGTATGTGTGTGAGCTGGGGGGGGAGGGGCAGAGGGAGAGGGAGAAAGAGAATCTCCAGCAGACTCCCTGCTGAGGGCAGAGCCTGATGGGGAGCTCCATCTCACTATCTTGAGATCATGACCTGAGCCAAAACCAAGAGTCGGTCACCCAACTGACTGAGCTACCTAGGTGTCCCTCTCTCCCAGTTTTCTACACAAGTTCTAGTTCTTTTTTAATTTTAGGAGTTCTTTATATATTATGAATATTAACCTTTGTATGTGATATGAGTTACAGATTTTTTTCTCAATTTGTTGTTTGTACTTTTTGTTTTGTTTATGGAAGTTTTGTGTTTTTTGTTTTTTACTCTGTAAGATTTTGTTTGTTTTTATGTAGTCAAATTAACTAGTCTTTCTTTCTGCTTCTGGACTTTGAGTCACTTAGGAAACATTTCTCCACTCCAGGAATGTGGAGGGATTTAACCCTCCCTTTTTCTTTAAGCACTTAATATTTTTTCATTTTTTATATTTAAATCTCATTTATTAGGAATTTATCCTCATGTATCATATGAAGAATGTTCACCCAAAATGTCAGTCTTTTCCAACCCCTGATCTGAGACGATATGCACATATTTTCAGATACAGTTTGGTTCTGTATCTTGGATTTCTATTCCATTCGACTAACCTGTTTATTCATATACCAATACCGCATATTTTATTTATAATATGTTGTAATATCTGCTCTTCTTTTTCAAGGTTTTTTCCTGGCTGTTCTTGCTTGATCGCTCTTCTAAATTAGCCTTTTAATTAACTTGTCAAATTCCAGGAGTAGGGAGACTGATGGTATTTTTGTGGGATGTTATAAGTTAAGAATTAGGGAATAGGAATATCCTGTGATTTTGAGCTTTCCTCTCCAAGAACATAGGATGTCTTAACGTTTGTTCAGCTCTACCTTTAAGCCATGTTCTTACGTATACATGTGGCCCCCCAGTTTGGGCCAGGCCACAACTGAAGAGCTTAGTCAGCCAACAGTTAGAATGCGGGCAGGCAGTCTCAAGAGAAAGAGGTGGAGCTGGAAATATACGTTGGGGACCACTTTCATTCATCATGTATGATTTCATGAAATGACATTTTCAGTGTTGCATACGGTTGCACCTTTAGGTTAGTTATTCAATAACATTTTCCAAAGATCTACCTCATTGAAGACATTTAGTTCATAGTCAATACAGGACCAGGTAACACTTTTATGTCTTCTTACCAATGACAGGAATGGCTTAGAACTGTTTTCAAATCCCGTATAGCATGGTTTTTCAATTTTGTGAAATTTTTAAAAAAGTTAAGTTTTTGAGACTGTTTCATTGACTAAATTTCTTTCTAATGCCAGTATAGAAAGATAGATGTTTTAGTCATCAGCTATACAGAAATATTCAAATAAAAACCATCAGTATTTTTTAAGTCATCAATTTCCTAGAGCAAAGAAAATGGCAATGTTTTAAAATAAAAACTCAGTGATGTGCTGTAGCCCAGAAAATGTAATAGTTTAGCTTCAAAACTTAGTAATTATGGGATTGGGTTCACTATAAGGAGATGACTAGGTAAATTAGTTTGAGTTATACATTGCTTTTAGTTTTATACTCAGAAAATCACATAGACACACACACATGCACACACATTCTAGAAATAGCCTTTTAAAGAAATTCTTAAGGAGAGATGTAAGCCAGAGTTATGAACATCTGTTTTTCTGTATTTTAGAAATATTTTTATAGTTTAAAAATAAAAATTAAAAAGACAGCTCCTGGCTACTCTCTATCTTATGCATTATCTTTCATTTCAAAACTAATTAATACCTATTAAACCTGTATAGACCGTCTTAGGAAAGGAATGCCATTGTGTTGTAAATTAAATTTGCTTAAGGAATTAAGGTGATTCACTTTGCATTATAGGCCACCAGCTATTTTTCTTATGGACAGTCGTCTAGGTGTCTATTTTTCCTTAGCACCAGTACCTGCAGTAGTACCTAAAGCATTGAATTTCCTATCATTTTCTCTCTTGATACTTGCTTTGAGCTCTTTGTATGCTGAGAATGGACTGAGGGCAAAATGGAAGAAATGCCTACCTTTAGGCATAGTTGCAGAGAAAGAGGGGAACCAACAAAAGTAATTTGGAAGTCCTGTTGGCAGTAAGACTTAGGAAATAATAAAAACTGTTGCCTCCTCTTTGTATAGATCTCTCCTTTCTTTATGGATACTTGAAAGCTATTTTCTTTGGAGTATTTCTAGTTTGTATGTTAAATGGTTTTTCAGAAATTTTTCTTATTAAGCCAATATGCAGACATAATGGCCCTCAGACTGTGTCTCTTGATGTAGGGCTAAGGTTTGAATGTACTGGTCTTAGAATTGTTTCAACCACGGGGGCGCTTGGATGTCTCAGTCGGTTAAGGGGCCAACTCTTGATCTCAGCTCAGGTCTTGATCTGAGGGTCCTGAGTCCAAGCCCTGTACTGGGCTGGAGCCTACTTAGGAATTGTTTCAAACCAAGCAGAAGAAAAACATACTTTGGTGGGCTTATCTCCCTATCTGCATTACAAAGCTTTGAATTCTTCAATCTTCAATGCATTTAACCTTTGGGCATTCGAATAAGCGAGCAGACGGAATAAGGGATGTGAGAACATTTTTTAAAAAGTTGGAAAATGGTTGGGGCGCCTGGGCGGCTCAGTGGGTTAAGGCCTCTGCCTTCGGCTCAGGTCATGATCTCAGGGTCCTGAGATGGAGCCCCGCATCGGGCTCTCTGCTCAGTGCGGAGCCTGCTTCCCCCTCTCTCTCTGCCTGCCTCTCTGCCGACATGTGCTCTCTCTCTCTCTGTCAAATAAATTAAAAATAAAAAATCTTTAAAAAAAATAATAAAAAAGTTGGAAAGTGGATAGGATGTTGCGCTGTGGCTCGTACATTATGACTTGAATGAAACAGTGCATGGCAGGAGCAGCTTTTCTAGAGATTCACAGGTGTCGGTGACCGCAGTTGGCTACTACTCCTGTCTGCACTACTCCTGTCTGCAGGGCCACCGCAGAGAATCCTGTTCACTCACTACTTAGATGCCATGATTTTAAATCTTGGCCTTCGGGTGTGAATAAGTAAAAAAACTGATTTTTAGGTTATATATTAACTGTTTCATCGATACTCCTTTTCTGGAGAAAAAAAAGAAAATCCGCTATCTCCAAAAAGAAAGCAGAAAGCAGCTTTCCTTTGATCATACATCTGATCATCCATCAGAGCGGGCCCATTCAGGTCCTTGAATGCAAGGATTCTTGAATCGATCTGGACAGGTAGGCAAGCATCATGGATTTTGTTCATCTTCTAATTGAATCCAGTTTTGATCATCATTTGCATAGTTCTTTTAAGGTTTCCTATTGATGATCCTCATAGCCACGAGCATAGGAAAACGTTGTGAAAATCCCGTGGAAAAATGAAATATTATTTTGCTTTTTATTGAAAACAATCCCTTAACTGATTTTATTCTGCATACTTGCCGACATTGACCAACCCAACCTATCTCCCTTTTCTAAACTAGAACCGAAGTCATTGAGAAAATGACTTTAAATGCATGGCTGGCATTTTTCAAAACCCCCCACCAGGCTACTCAAGGGGGTACTACAGATTGCAGGCAGAACGACTGTAGCTGATGAACTCCTTGTCTGCATTCACACACAGCCAAGCTCGTGCACAGACATGAGAAAGGGTAAACGTACCTGATAAATAATTGGTCTTAAACATAAAATTTCAAAGAACCGGAATTCAAAATTGACCTCCCACCGAAAGAGCTTCCTCTCTTATTGCTCAGAAATGATCTTTCAATTTGGGCTCATTCTGAAAGCTGCTATTTGAATTGGACCGGGAACAAATGTTGAAATTTACTGAAAACAACTCATTGCTTAATCTCTGGCAATTTTGTTTCATTATGTGATCAACAGATGTGTTGTAAGTCGGATTCAAAATGAAAATAAAAGTTTAAACAGTTAAATTGTGGTCATCAAATAATTTTCCAGACTTGGAGGAAAATAAAGTCTGTTTCAGAAGTACTCTCAGGTGTAGCACAGATTTTTATTCTGTTCTTTTCTCGCTCACTCCCATCTCTGCACCCCTGGTTATGTTTGTGTGTTTATTTATGAAAGACTGCCAGGTAGGAGGAACAAACCAAGGAATTTGGACTCTTGACGACTTCCATTTCTGTACCTGGCTGTGTCACTTAGCTGTGTGAATCTTTCTTAGACTGGTCACTGAGGTTTCTTGAGCAAGGTGATGGAGGTTCCAGTCCCACCTCCCTCAGCAGGGCAATTATTGATTTCAGATGATGTGATGCATTTAGATACTTTAATTTACCCCAGTGTCATTCCTCTTAATGAGATCACACACCCAGGATCAGTCCTTTAATCTTTTGATGCTGTCTTTGAGGGTAAGAGTATCAGAAAACTACTTTCCCAGTCTTTTCTGCTACTACCGAACTCTCTGGAATTGGGAATGCCAAATCCTTACTGTAATAAAATTTAATTCCCTAATCTAAGATTCCTTTCCAAGTGCCAATTCTGATAAGAGATTTAATGGGATGGTAATGTATGTATATTCCTATACAGTGTGATGTGGGACTTGCTTAAACTTGCTGATAGTAGAATTTGGAGGTTTTTTTTTTTTTTTTTAATCAGTTCTCAGACTGTAGATCAACATTTCAACAGTACTTACAACTTGGCAAAGAATTTTGCCTTTGGCCTGTGTTGATACTCCTTATAGTCTCTCTTTCTGGGACTCTAAAATGTTAGAGGTGTGTTGGAGCCAAAGATTTGTAAGAAGGTGCTAGGTCCCTCTCCCACAGAACTGCAAGGAATTTTTGTTCCTTATCTTCCTCTGTCCTTTACCTAAGGACCTATAAATGCCTGTTGGATGTAAGCTCAGATTCTGGGTTAAGAGGCATAAAATTTAGGCCCCTTGAAGGGTAGCTTACTAATACATCTCTCTGCTGGCCCCCTTGCCCTTTGACATTCTTACCACTATACTGAGCTCTGAAGCATCCCTATTTCACCACTATTCCCTAACATCTCCAAGCTTCACCAACTAACCCTCCAGAGGCTTTTCAACAATTTTAATTTGTAACTGTTGTACGCACATTGTAGAATTAGTCTAAATGCTGAATTGTTTATTATCATAATACTAAAATATTTATGATTAGTATAGAAATTCAAGTAGGCTGTATGGCTCCTTTTCCTGATTGCACTGATTTCTACTTATTTGAAGATATTTGGTTTTTAGAAATCATAGAAATCAGATAAAATAATCTGAAGGTGCAGTCACAAAACAATATATCGTTTGCACTGGGAATGCAACATTAGCCCCCCCTTCCCTCCCCCCCTTCCTTCCTTCGTTCCTTCCTTCCTTCCTTCCTTCCTTCCTTCCTTTTTACAACAAAACCAATAAAATGCTTAATATGTATTTTTGTGGGGCTTATTTCTCATCATAGCTTCAATATTGGAGCAGAGATTAAGTTTCTGAATTTGAATCTGATTTTTCAGACTTTCAACTTCCTGTAAGTTTTTATGTGCTGATGCGGGGTTGCTGTTTTTAGGTCATAGTGATTTGGCTTTTCTAGAAGCTATTCTTTTTCTAAGTGACTGACAGGAATCATTACTCTCTATGGCAAGAAACCAGAAGTTGGCAGGAGCCCTACAACAACTGTCCGATTGGATTTATTTTTTTTAACTGTCGTGCCAATTTCCAAATTATCTTCAGTTAGAGGGCATCTGTTTTCTTAAAAAGGTTCAAAGCGAGTGATACACACATAGTGACAGCCCGGCCCAGGTCAGTTGTGAGGGGACAGGCCCTTCCTCAGACAAAGACTTTCTATTTAGTGCTCTGGACAGAAGCCAGGGATCACAGTGCATTCCTAGAATCGCGCCAAGCCAAAGCCACAACCATCAGGCAATTTGTGTTTGTTCCTGAGGCTCGCACATTGTGACTTTGATTCCTTCTGATTGTTTATAGAGGTATGACTCTGACAGGGATCGCTTTGTAACGATTGACAATAAGCACTAAAAGCCTCAGTGATTATACTGATATTTCCTGCCTCAGCTGCTTCCCAGTATGAATTGTAAAACAGAGAAGAAAGGGCCAGGGCTCTACTCTGAAGAGAATTCTGAATTTGCCTCTTTCTCGAGAGAATTAATTGAGGTAGAATGTGTGTCAGGTGAGGGCCACTTGGAGCCGAGCCCTCGCTTTTCCCCTGTGTTGAAACAGCCCCACTTTTATCTCCTGCCTTGCTGGCCAGGCCAATTTGATAATAACAAGCCCAGAATGAAACGCATCTGTTTATTTTCCCTTATCTGCTGGTAACAACTAGAAATGCTTTTGCTTGTTTGAGCTCTGCCGTCCCCAGAATCTTGGTATTTGTTCTGAATTTGGTTTTTGGCAGAATGATATCCAGTGCAGCCAGGCAGACCCAGGGATGTGTGTTTAGTAATGTGAGGTTTTGTTTTCTTTTTTTTATTGACTCACTTTGGGCTGAAGCTTTCAGTTTTTGAATGTCTGACTCTTCTCCCTTTGTCCTAGCTGTGCCGTCAGTAATAAATGCATCCTCTATTTTGGAATTGTGCTGGATAAGATGCAAATTTGTCTCTCCTGTTCCTTTACCTAGTGAGTTTACCCAACAGGGCTTACTGCTGTTTTAAAATACTCAAGACAAGGGACGCCTGGCTGGCTCAGTCATAGAGCATGTGGCTCTTGATCTCAGGGTCGTGAGTTCCAGCCCCACATTGCGGGTAGAGTTTATTTAAAAAAACTTTTTTTTTTAAATGGGCGCTTGGGTGGCTCAGTCATTAAGCATCTGCCTTCGGCTCAGGTCGTGATCCCAGGGTCCTAGGATCAAGCCCCACATCAAGCTCCCTGCTTGCCAGGAGGCCTGCTTCTCCCTCTCCCACTCCCTCTGCTTGTGTTCCCTCTCTCGCTATGTCTCTCTGTGTCAAATAAATAAATAAAATCTTAAAAAAAATTTGTTTTAGGGGCACCTGAGTGTTTCAGTCAGTTAAGCGTCTGCCTTCGGCTCAGTCATGATCTCAGAATCCTGGGATCGAGCCCCACATTGGTTCCCTGCTCAGTGGGGGCCTGTTTCTCCCTTTCCCACTCCCCCTGCCTGTGCTCTCCTGTTCTCTATCAAATAAATAAATAAAATCTTTAAAGAAAATTTTTTTTTTTATAATATTCAAGACTTACGAAACTGTTCTGTGGTAAAAGAAGAGTACTTATTCTCTGAGTCTGCTGAGGGGAGAAAACAGGCTAGTGCTCTAAAGGAATGGAACTATATTAGCTACCTTTTTTGAAATTTATTTTTTTATTGAGATTTAATTAACATCATAAAAGTGACCATTTTACAGTGTACAGTTAAGTGGGTTTTAGTATATTCAGAAGGTTGTGCAACCATCACCACTGTCTAATGTAACGTTTCCATTGCCCCCAAAACAAACCCCATACCCATAAGCAGTCACTCCCCATGAGCCTTCCCCCTCCCAACCCTTGGCAACCACTAATCTATGCTGTCTCTATGAATTTGTCCCTTCTGGATATTTCCTATAAATGGAATCATACAATATTGTGGCCTTTTGTATCTGCCTACTTTTACTTACCGTAATGTTCTCAGGATTCATCTGTGTTGTAGCATCAGTCGATACTTCATTCTTCTTATGGTAGGATAATGTTCCATTATGTGGATATATAATATCTTATTTATCCACTCATCAGCTTTTAGATATTTGGGTTGCCTTCATCTTTTAGCTATTATAAATAATGCTGCTATGAACATTCATGTACAACTTTTTGTGTAGACATACGTTTTCAGTTCTCTTGAGTATATACTTAGTAGAACTGCTGGGTCATATGCCAACTCTTTTAACTTTTTGAAGAACTTTTCAGGCTATTTTTGATCGTTGCACCATTATTAATTCCCACCCTCAGTGTGTGATGGTTCTTAATTTTCAACATCCTGACCAACACTTGTGTTATCACAGTTTTTGTTCAGAGACATCCTAGTGGATATAAACTGATACCGTATTGTGGTTCGGTTTGCTTTTACCTGATCAGTAATGATGTTGAGCCTCTGTTTCATGTTCTTATTGGGTATTTGTATATCCTCTTTGGAGAAATATCTTACTCAGATCTTTTGCCCACTTTTTAATTGAGTTATTCTTTATTTGTCCATTATTTAATTGGGTTGTCTTTTTATTACTGAGTTTTAAGAGTGCTTTATATATTCTGTCTTATAGACCCTTATCAGATATATGTTTTAGAAATATTTTTCTCCTAGTCTGTGGGTTGCTTTTTTAGTTTTTTGATAGTGTCCTTTGAAGTACAAAAAGTTTAATTTTGATGAAGTCCAATTTATCTTTTCTTTGATTGCTTGTGCTTTAGGTTTCATATCTAAGAAATTATTTTGCCTAATCCAAGGTCATGAAGATAAACACTTAACGTTTTCTTCTAAGTTTTATAGTCACAGCTCCTATGCTTGGGTCTTAGATCCATTTTGAGTAAATTTTTATATATGGCATATGGCAAGAATGTAAATTCATTCTTTTGCATGTGGCTATCAGTTGTCTTAGTACCATCTGTTGAAAGATTCTTCTTTCCCCCATTGAATTGGCTTGTCACCCTTGTCAACAATCAATTGACCATAGATGAATGGGTTTATTTCTGGACTCGAAATTCTAATCCTTTATTACATATGTTTGTCATTTTACCCGTACCATGCTATCTTTTTTTTTTTTTTTTTGTAAGATTTTTATTTATTTGACAGAGCACAATCAGGGGGAGCCGTAGACAGAGGGAAAAGCAGGCTCCCCGCTGAGCAAGCAACCTGATGTGGGGCTTGATCCCAGAATCCTGGAATCATGACCTGAGCCAAAGGCAGATGCTTAACCAGCTGAGCCACCCAGGTGCCCCAGTACCATGCTATCTTGATTACTTTGGTTTGGTAGTAAGTTTTGAAAACAGGAAATGTGAATCTTCTTACTTTTTTCCCTTCCAAGGTTGTTTTGCTATTTTGCGTTCTTTCTATAAGAATTTTAGGATTGGGTTGTCAATTTTTACAAAAAAGCCAGCTGGGATTTTGAAAAGGATTACATGGTATCTGTAGGTTGCTTTAGGGGAATATTGCCATCTTAACAATATTAAATCTTCCAATCCATGAACACAAAATGTCTTCCCATCTATTTAGGGCTTCTTTAATTCCTTTAAACATATTTTTGTATTTTTCAGTGTATATATCTTTCACTTTTGTTAAATTTATACCTAACCATTTTATTTTTTTGATGATATTTTGATGATATTTATTTTTTGATGATTTTTGATGAATTTGTTCTTAATTTCATGTTCATATTGTTCATATATAGAAATGCACCAATTTTTGTATATTGATTATATTCACTACTTTTAAGAATATATGCTTGTTACAATTCCAAATATATTGGAACTGGTAGATAAAGCCAGTGATAGTCTTCTTTGCGATTCTTTTAAGATGAGAATATGTATAGGTAATATTTATTGTTAATAATAAATGTGTCATGCCCTAAGTTAGTATGTTACATTAAATTATTTTCATTTAATGCTTACCTCTATCTCTATTTTACAGTGAGAAATCCTTGCCCATAATCCTACTGTTAATAAATAAGTAGCAGAGCTGAGATTTGAACCCAGATCTGTCACCACAAAACCTAGCTTCTTAACTACTTGGCCATACTGTCTTATTGGAAAATGCATAGTAGTTCTACCTGAAAAGCAGGCAGTAGATTAAGTAACATGGAAATGTTTTCCTGTCCTCTAATTTTTGCTTCTTATCAGAGTTGATAATTTTCTTTTTGTACAGTGGTGATTCTCTCCCTCTTTGAGGAGATTTTAATTAGAGACACTTTAGCAAGAACATTTGAGTCACTATAGAGCTTGGAGGCAGGAGGTTCTCTCAACAGGCAGGAGATGATTAAGTAGCAGTAGAGAACATGAGATAAGGTTATGCCTTTGAGAGACATTTTGAAAGTAGAATCAAGAAACCAGTTATATTTGGGAATGAAAAAGACAAAGAAATGAAAGGTGATTGGGACTATTAGTTTGAGTGACCAAATAAATGATGATGGCGTTGGCTGGAAGGTGGGTTAGTTAGGTGGGAGAGGATGATGGGTTCATTGGGGCAGTAGAGGGAAGTTGGTGATGTAAAGGCGGTGATCTTAGAGTATAGTAGAGTAGAAAGATGACCTAAGTCACATTCTAGTTCATCACTTACTACACATGATTTAATTTATTGTTTAACAAATATGTTGCTGACTGTATAATGGTAAATAAAACAGGCATGGTCCCTATCTTCACAGGACTTAGAGTTTATTAAATGAGTCAGACATAGTAAACACAAAGTACATAAATAGCAATTATGATACATACCCTGGAGGGAAGGAACAAGATGCTATGAGAGAGTAATATGACGTCCTGATTAAGAAAGGGGGTCGGGAAGGAAGTGACTCTAGACTAGAGCTGTGAGCTGCCTGAAGTATGGTAGGAATTAGCTTGGCTGAGTGGGAAAGAAGCCTTCTAGGCAGAAGCAATAGTAGGTATCTCACAATATTCTGGTGAGGATTAAATAAATAATGTACATGAGAATGCCCAGGCCTGTCACAAAGTATGTGCTTTAAAAAAAAAACAACAACATTTTTTAAGGTGGTTACAGTTAGCATGAATACTTTTATAATCAGAAAGCCAGGTAAACTTTAATGTTTAAAGTCATTGAAGCTCTGGGAGAGACTGAATTAACTTTGGAGAGTGTATTTGCTGAAACAAGAGAAGATCTGGGATGGTATCCTAGGGATTGACCATTGGGGTAAATCAAAGAGGATGTAGGTGCAGAAGAGCCTGAGAAGAAAAGGTGAGTTAGGAAGGAGGAAATAGGGAGAGTGTCACAAAAGGTCGAGGGAGGGAAGACTTCTGAGAAGAAAGGATGGGTAGCCATGCTAGATGCTCTGAAGACTGTCAAGTAGGACAAAGACTGCAAAGAAGTCATGGGGTTGGCCTTTAAGTGGACGCTGGTTGATCTGTAAGATGAGTTTCAGTAGAGCAAGGAAAATAGAAGGTAGACTGAGAAGCTAAGTCAGAGATGCAGAAATGAAAGGAATGTTGTGTATGAACTATGAGTTCAAGCAGCGTGATAAGAAAGGGGATTTCATAGAGTGAATAGGGTGAAAACAGGTGTGTTGTTTAAGGATCTGGTCTGAGAAGAAGTGGCTGGTGGAGAGAGAGCTGTGGAAGATACTTGCGAGAAGGAATAACTAATGGGCAGACGGAGGAAGGAATTGACAAAGGAGGTAAGGTATTGTACAGTAGGAACACAGTGGAGAATTGTGTGTTAGAAAAGAAGGTTGACTGAAAAGGGGGAAAATAGTGAAAAGAAGGAGAGTGGGAAGACACCATGTTGAGGGCCTCCATTTTCTCCATGAAATAGGGGGCAGGGGTAGGGTAGAGTGTTCTGGAAGAGAGGTCAAGGTTTATAATGGTCTCCATAAGGAAGAGGCCTACAGGAAAAAGGAATTGCTGAATTCTGTTGGCCTTGAAAATTTTGGTATAATTAGGAGATATGATATGTTTTTTCTCACTTACATGGTATTAATACACATTTGTATAATATATTTTATAATCTACATAATGCTTTTTCATATGCTGTCTTATTCTGACTCCTGGTAACCCTATGAAACAGCTGCCTAGATGCACTGATCATCACACCTTCATTTGTCTTTCATTCTTTCTCTCTTTTTTTAAGAGGGACTGAGAGAGTATATGTGAGCTTGAGAGGGGGAAGGGGCAGTGGGAGAGGGAGAGAGAGAATCCTAAGCAGGCTCCATGCCCAGTGCAGAGCCTGACACAGGGCTGGATCCTAGGACCCTGAGATCATGACCTGAACCAAAATCAAGAGTCCGATGCTTAACCGACTGAGCCACCCAGGTGCCCCTGTTTCTCCTTTTTCTTACAGAGAAAGTAGTCGGTTTTTGTACAAGTATTTATTATCTACTGTGTGCCAGGCACTGTAGCTTCAAAAACAAATTAAATAGACCTAGTGTTCCCCTCATTGAAATCAAAGCCTAGTTCGAGATGCATGCAGGTAAACAAGTAATTACACTACAAGTGTGTTTAGTATTAAAATGAGGGAAATATATGGTTTTATGAGACCACCTGAGAAGAGTACTGTCAACTAATATTAGGTTCAGTTGCATGTGACCAAAAACCCAAGATAACAATAACTTAAGCACACAGAATAGATCTTCATGTAAAAGAAGGTTGAATGTAGGCATTCTGGGACTGACATGGTGACTCCATGAGAACGTGAAGAATCAGATTCCTTTTATCTCTCTGTTCTGCCATCATGAGTACTAGCTTCTTTTCTCAAGATTACTTCCTTGTCCAAAACGGCTGCAGAACTCCAGCTATCAAGACAGAATAAGAGATAGCTCAAGGAAGTGCAGAAGAGTGCATTTCCCAGTTGAGTCTGCTACTTTTGAGCACTTTTAAGAACTTTTAAGGTGTTTTGCACAACTTTCCTACTAGCTAGCTGAAAGGAAATTTGGGGAATGTAGATTTTATTTCAGGCAGCTATGTGCGCAACTTAAAAAAAAAAAAATCAAGGTTGTTTAAAGAAGAAGAGAATAGACTCTGGGGTAGGCAATTCACATCTCTGCCATAGAGAACCAGACCCATCTTGGCTAGTTGGTAAGCATGTGTAGAGAATTAAAATTATTTACTAGCTCATCAATCACTTCATTTTATTGGCAGGTAAATTGACACTTAGGAAGGTTAAGTGACCACAGTTGACATGATGAGTGGGTAGCATAGCAGAAATTGAGGTCTCCCAGATTTAGCATCCTTTCTCTTGTACTGTTGCTTTTCATGTGATTATATGCATATAGAATTTATAGTTTAATTGGCAATTTTAAGATTTAGAGCTTTACAAAAAACAAACAAACAAACAAAAAAGATTTAGAGCTTTACTTCCAGATATCTAAATATTTTGAATCTAGGTGGTATTATATGCATTATATTAAAGTCTAGAGAGATTAAGAAGTCAGTGGGATTTAGATGTGGTCCATCGAAAAGCTTTTTATAATGGATTTAATTTAGTTTTTGTTCAGAAACTCATTTGGTTTTTGAGACACAGTCATTTCTCAGTGTTTTGCAAAATGTTTGCAAATTCTTTCCACTATAGGACTTGCTATTATATCATAAGGAACACTGGTGAAGGCTATTGCTGAATACCATTTATTTTAAAAACAAACCTTTTCTTTGTGAAAACAAATGTTTCTCTATCTTAGTGTTGTGAAATGTATTTCATCATAGAAAACCCACAATGGAATGAAAAGTGGTGTGATTACAAAGGCTTTGAACTGAGGAACAGGGAGTATGTGATTCTGGGCAAGTCCCTTCTCCTAGCCATAAAATCAAGTAATTACTTTTAAAAATGGGTATGAGAAACCAGGGAAAAAATGTTAAGTGCTTAGACTTTTACATTTGCAGTAAACAGATAATGTTAAACTGTCTTTCAGCTACTAGTTTACTTCCCTGTCATTGTCATAATGAACTTCTTTGGAGGTTTCCTTGTTTTCCTGACCTGTTTGCTTATGAGGGGAGGGTAAGTGTGCAATGAAATCATTAAGAGCCAAAGAGCACGTGGGTGGAGGATGGTGAACGGGCCTGGATGAGTTCCCTGCTGGATAAACAGCCTGGACTTCCATTGTCTCTTTTTAGTTCAAGTTGTTCGATGACAGCCCTCGAGAGGGTATTAACTTCCTTTGTCCTGGGTATTTTGCCTGATTACGTGCTATGCCACTTCAAAGTGAACATTGTTCGTTGGTGTGCCCTCATACTCCTAACATTCAGGCTTATACCACATTACCACATAGTATTACCTGAGCGTGAGCGAAGGAGTGAGGAGGGAGGAGGGGAGAGGGAGAGGCGTGTGAAACAGGCACAAGTACAATTTTATACTCTTCTCACAAACCTTGAACCATAGACTCTGTCGATGTTAAGGCCTAGGGAAGTCCTCTAGCCCAGTGATTTGTGTTCCGTGGAACCCAGCATGTCAGGGTCAAGGAGATGGGGGCTCCTTGTAGTTAGAAAACATGTACCTTAAAGAATGGTATAAAGATCAAATGAGGTGGTGTCACTTCTCTACCTAAAACTTCCCATGACTCCTCTTTGCGTATAGAATGAAATTGAAGGTCCTTAGCTTAAAACACAAAGCCTTTCACTCTCTGCTCCCTCTGTGCCGTTGTGCTTTTCTGTTCCATGCTTCACGCTTTATATTCCAGTAGGACCAGACTCCTGCGGTTTCCTGAACTTGCCAGGCCATTTCACAACTCTGCATTTGCACTCGGTGTTTCTTCTACATAGAATGTTCCTTCCTTCTCTGTGCAGCATTCTTCCTTGCTGCCATCTCGCTTACTCCCATCTCGCTTACTCCCAGACTTAAAGGGCCACCCAGCCCTAACCCATTACTCACTGTCCTTTGGTCCTGCTCTGTTTCTGGTACAGCACTGCATCCAGAATCTGGTACAACACCATCGCAATCCAGAATATCCTTCATGCATTTATTTGTGTTCTCTACTCTTCTTACTCTTCATACTCTCCCCAAGTAATCTCATGGGCTCATGCGGCACCAGTCAGTAAAGATCTTCATCTCCTGCCTAGATCTCTCCCCTGGGCTTCCAGCTAACACACTGAAACAGCCACTGTGTCACTTCCTTAGAGTGAACATAGATCACCTCAAATTCTCAAAACAGAATGCCTCCACCTAACTTGTTCACACTCCAACAGGGTCGTCTTCCTGTGTTTTCATCTCAGTGAAGGACACCCACTTGCCCCAGCCAGAGAGCTGGCCCTCATCTTTTGTTCTTCCCTTCTTCCTCCTTCTACAGCCAGTCATAGCACTCTTGGTGAACCTTTCTCCTCAGATTCCTTCCCATTCATCCTCTTTTCTACATCTCCATTGCAACAACTAGCTGCCCTTTTCTTGCCTAAATTACTTACTGTATTATTCCAGGTCCTCTAGAACATTGCTGCCCAACAGAAATACATGTTATTATAAACTTTTACATTAAAAAGGTAAAATGATGGGGTGCCTGGGTGGCTCCGTGGTTAAAGCCTCTGCCTTCGGCTCAGGTCATGATCTCAGGGACCTGGGATTGAGCCCCACATCGGGTTCTCTGCTCAGCAGGGGGCCTGCTCCCCCCCCCCCCCGCCTGCCTCTCTGCCTACTTGTGTTTTCTCTCTCTCTGTCAAATAAATAAATAAAATCTTAAAATAAAATAAAGTAAAAAAATAAAAAGGTAAAAGGAAACAAGTGAAATTAACTTCAATAATTATCTTATTTAAACCAGTATATCCAAAATATAATCAGTTCAACATGTAACCATAATCAGTTCAACATGTAACCAGTATTTAAAATTATTTATTATATATTTTTAACCACTTTATTTAAGTATGATATAACAAGAAGCTACACACATTTAATGTATACAGCTTGATGAATTTGGAGATAAGTGTATACCTGTTAAACCAATGTGTGCCATCAACAATATATCCATCACCTCCTAAAGTTTCCTGCTGCCCTCTTTTATATATGATGATGATGATAAGAATAGTTAACATATGTCTTACCTCCTTAGCAAATATTTAAGTATAACAATACATTACTGGGGAGCCTGGGTGGCTCATTTGGTTAAGCATCTGACTCTTGATTTTGGCTCAGGTCATGATCTCAGGGAGCCCGGCGTTGGGCTCTGTGCTGAGCATGGAGCCTGCTTGAGATTCTCTCTCTCTCTCTCTCTGTTCCTATCTCTTTCTCCTCTTGTACACGTGCTCTCTCTCTCTAAACAAACACATTATTGTTAACTATAGGCATATGCTGTGCAATAGATCTCCAGATCTTATCTTGCATAACTGAGATTTTGTACCCTTGACTGGTACCTGCCCCCCAGCCCCTGGCAACTACCATTCTACTCTTTGCTTCATGAATTTGACTACTTTAGATGCCTCACATGAGTGATATTATATAGCATTTCTTCTTCTGTGTCTGGTTTATTTCATAAGGTTCTTATCTCCCTAGGTTCAACCATGTTGTCACAAGTGGCAGGTTTTCCTCCTTTGTTTTCTTTTTTTTTTTTCAGATTTTATTTATTTATTTGACAGAGAGACACACAGTGAGAGAGGGAGAAGCAGGCTTCCTGCTGAGTAGGGAGCCCAATGCGGGCCTCGATCCCAAGACCCCGGGATCATGACCTGCGCTGAAGGCAGACACTTAACAACTGAGCCACTCAGGTGCCCTGGTTTTCCTCCTTTCTTTTTTTTTTTTTTTTTTTTTAAGATTTTATTTATTTATTTGACACAGAGAGAGAGATCACAAGTAGGCAGAGAGGCAGGCAGAGAGAGAGGGGGAAGCAGGCTCCCTGCTGAGCAGAGAGCCCGATGCGGGGCTCGATCCCAGGACCCTGAGATCATGACCTGAGCTGAAGGCAGAGGCTTTAACCCACTGAGCCACCCAGGCGCCCCTGGTTTTCCTCCTTTCTAAAGGCTGAATAATATTCCATTGTTTATGCCACATTTTCCAATATTAAAAATTATTTTTATTTATTTATTTATTTGGGAGAGAGAGAGAGAGAAGCAGACTCCCCGCTGAGTGTGGAGCCCGACTCGGGACTCGATCCTGGGATCCCGAGATCATGACTTGAGCTGAAGGCAGACACTTAACTGACTGAGCCACCCATGCACCCCCAATATAAAAAATTATTAATGCGGTATTTTAAATTCTCTTTTTTAATACTAAGTCTTTAGAAATCAGTGTGTATTTTACATTTACAGCACATCTCAATTTGGATTAGTCACATTTCTACATCTAAACAGGCAACCGTAGTGGACTGAATGCACCATGACAGCTATAAAATACAGAGCCTGGAGCAAGGATTAAAGTGCTTCGCATTGTCTTTGGAAGGTCTCAGTCCAGAGTGGTGAGGGTAGATGTCAGATAAGGAAAAATGTGATGCGGGACTTACCATAGTGGTCACCACCTCACAACCACGGCAAAGACACAGAGCAGGTTGTTCAATGGACGTGTTTCTCTCTCATCTTCTGTTACCCATTGATCAAGCTTCACCCCATGGGAAGCTAACTTCTCTGTACCTCCTCCAACCCCTTGACAACTGTTCTGAAAGCAGTGTGATATTTTATCCACAGCCGCACACGGAAGGGTGCCTCAGCGTGGGTTCAAGAGAATGTTGGAGGAGGTTGAGAGAACCAGAGTCAACATGAGCTCTGCATCCAGTACAGTGACTGAGGTTTTTGACTCCGGTTTGTCTCTCTCCAGTACATTCTCCACACTGTAGTCAGTAGTCAGGTGCTCTTGCTAAATGTAAATCTGACTCTATCATTTCCCTGCTTCAGAACCTGTAATGACTCCCCAACACGCGTTTTGTTCAGAGTTTTAACTTGGTCTGGCCCTGCCTATGTTTCTAGCTTCTGGTCTCAACTACCTCCCTCCCATCTTGAATGCTATGTGTATTACTTACCGATTTCTGGGTAACAAATTACCCCAACCACAATGATTTAAAATAACAGTGAGCCTTTATTATCTCCTACTTTCTATGGGTTAAGAGTTTGAGACAAGTTTAAGACAAGTTAGCTGGGTGGCTCCAGCTCCAGGTCCCTTATGGGACTGTAGCCAGGTTGTCAGCCAGGGCTGTGGGCATTTGAAGGTTTGACCAAGCTTGAGGGGTTTACTTTTAAAGGTAGCCAGTTCTCTACAGGCCTTCGTTCCTCTCCATTAGAGGGCTTCTGGATGGACAATCCTCACAGCACAGTGGCTGCTTTCCCCCAGAGAAAGTAAGTGATCTAAGAGAGGGAAGCAGAAGCCACAGTGCTTTTGTTTTGTTTTGTTTTGTTTTGTTTTGTTTTGTTTTGTTTCGCCTAGCCTTGGAAGTCACACCTGGTCATTTCCATAATATCCAGTTGCTTACAAAGGTCCGCCTTTTGTAGGGGCATGAATTACAGAAGACAGCCTTTGGGGGCCATACGGGAAACTGGCTACTACTGAATGATGCACATACAGAATTTCTTCAGGTCCTTCTAACGTGACCTGATTTATCTCTGAGCATTTCCACATATTGTTCTTGCTTATCACAAAAGAATTCTCTCTTGTTTCTCTTTTCCTTATTTGCCTCTCTAATTCCTGTTTATCCTTCGCCGATGGTTTCTTTATTCCGTGCTATCAGGGTACACTGTCTTTTTCCTATCATGGCTCTTCTCACGTTTTGTCACAGTTGCCTGTTTCCTGGCCTGTTTCCCCATTAGACTCTGAGTTCACAATGGTAGAGACCGTTTCTTTCTGGCTCGTCGTATCCCCAGTGCCCAGCACAACACTTGGCGACACATTGCAGTTTGGTTGGAAAGATGAAGGGAAGGATGTGTGACTATACGTACGAATGATTTACCAGGCATCTTGTCTTTTCTACTAGGCTCTGAACGGTGCCCTGGTGTTTTCATTTCTGTATCCCAGGGTATAACGTAGAGCCCAGCAGATAACAAACGCCTAGTAAATATCCCTTTCCCTTTCCTCTCCACCCCCCTATTCTTCTTAATGGAATAAAGATTTCGAGAGCCTCAACATCTCTATGGATCTGTTATTAGTGGTAAATCTGATTATTTATAAAAATTCACCTCTTGATGATTTCTTATTTCAATTATTGCTGATATTCCCCTGTAAGTGAACACTGTAATAAGATTTCAGATAATTCGTATATGTGTTTAATAACTGTAGCAGTGTTTATTCAAGCTTAAGTGGATACCTTGAACATAAGAGCTGTTTTGTGAGTGGTGAATAAACTAAACATATTGATAAGTGCTTTTTACTGAATGACTGTGGTGAAGCTTCAGGTTGTATGAATAGTTCTTCGATCTTGGTTCTGTTAACACAAGGAATTACTGACATGTAAGTTGAAGTAAATTGGTTTTGCTTCCGGATTTGAAATTTAGAAGAAAATTGACCTACTACTGTGGCATTTGATTGTTTTTAAGGCCAGTTCTCTTCAGCTACCCTGCTAGCTACATAAGGGCAGCAAGTGAAAGGGAGGCTTATTATCAGCAATACCAGCCCTGCCTCCTCCCTCAGACTGTACAGAACCAGGGGTCAATTACTAAGAACCCAGTAGGATGAAAGCAATAACCTGGGAAATAAAATGTGGCTATGTGTTCCTTTTACTCTTTTCATTTTCTTTAAAAATTCTTCTTATTTTGAGGCGCCTGGGTGGCTGAGTCACTCAAGCATCCGACTCTTGGTTTCTGCTTAGGTCATGATCTCAGGGTCGTGAGATGAAGCCCCGGTTGTCAGGCTCCGTGTTCAGGGGGGACGTCAGCTTGAGATTCTCTCTCTCCCTCTGCCCCTCCCACTCCCACTCACATGTGCATGCGCTCTCTCAAATAAATAAACCTTTAAAAAAAATATTGTCTTATTTTATGTTTTTACTTATTTTTATGTTTTATAAGTTAATTCCGTATTTGTTTTTTTTTTTGATTTGCATTTTCAAATTCCCTACTAGCAGTTCATTAAAAGGTGATGGGCTTTGGAACTGAACAGAACTGTATTCAAATTTTGACCTCTACCTCTTCCTGGCTTTGAGTCATTGGACAGTTACTTTATATCTCTGTATCTTATTGTCTTAGTGTGTAAGATGAGGATAGAAATGACCCCTCCATAAGATTATCATCAGGCTCAATAAGATATCGTCTGTGAAGTGCCTTGTGTGGTATATGTAGACGCTCAGAGCGTCTACATATACCACATACCGAATATGTATTCGGTACATATACATATGTACATACACATACCGAGTATGTATTCGGTATATGTAGACGCTCAGTCAAGATTGGATAATGCCCCTTCCTTAGGCTGTTCTGCCTAGCTTGAAGCAGTGCTTAGCAGGGTGTCATGGTGATCTGAGTCCCATGGCCTCAGGAATAAGTGACACATTTATTCCAGCAGAGAGGTAGTTCCCTAGACCATCTGACTAAACTCCTAGTCTGCTCTCTCCCTTGGTTTATTATTCAACCAACCAAAGTGGTGCAATCAGAGAGTATTGTGCTTTTCCTGTGTGTGTTTTCTTTTCTCTCCTTTTTTGCATTCGCTTTTCTTCTTTGACCTTGTTTTTTTCTCCTTCCCTTTGGTGATGACTGATATTTTTAGATCCCTGCTTCCTTCCATTTTGTGGTATCACCAAGACTAGTTCCTCCTGCTCCCCCCCACCCCCCGGCCTTTGCTGTGCCACAGAACCTAGACTCTCCTCCGGGGAAGCCTTTGCTCCTACCACTCACATCTGGGGTTTCCTTGGTGCCCTGCCAGGAAGTGGTTCTTTGGGTAATGTGTCCGTCCTCCTTTTCCGCCCATATGATCTTCAGAGAGATCTGCCTGGGAAGAATTCAATGAGCCCTACAGACTGTCTGGGTATCCAGATCTTGAGTTGAGTGGCCTGTTAAAACAGGTCCATGTCAGAAGCGATGGATAGTTTTTGTGGATTTTGAGCAAGTTGCCAATCGATCAGCTACTGTTTAATGAGAGAGAGGCACTGTAAGAGGAGCAGGAGCCCAGCTGCCTGTTCACGGAGCCACCTGCCTTTTCTCTTTACTTCATTTTCTTGCTAATGAAGGAACCAATTGGTTTAGAGCGATCAATGCTGACCTATTAGGATCAGACATTGTTTTGGCATTGCCAAGGCAATTAAATTCAGCAGGGTGAGGATTAGAGAGAGGAAGGCTGTGAAAAAAGAGAAACAAGAGGCTTTTTATTCAGAAACAACCACTCTGGTGTTAGAGGTATAAAAAGGATTAGTTAAAAAAGAATTAGTCATTAGAGCATTCTCTTTCTTGGTAAAATAATCAGAAGATTTGTTGACATTAGTTCTTAGATTTAGGGAGATAGGAAGCTGATCTGACTTAAGGTACAGGCCTTTATTATCGCTCTCTTTCCTATTTAGAGCTGTGATTCATCCAAAAAGCCTCCTCTGTAAGACTGTATCAGGTAGTAGGTACTGTGACCTACATGTGTTAGATTTTCCAAAGCAGCTCCGATTTAAAGAGTCTGGTCCCTCATCATTCCGTTAGCAGATGATGTGATTCAGAAATTGTTAATCAGTCTATCACTGAAGACTTGCTGACTATGTTCTCAGTCTATCACTGAGAACATAGTATATAAAACCCTTGAGAGTAGGGTTCCTGAGCTAATCATCCTGGCACACACCCAGTCCTCCTCCCAATTCTTCCAGCCAAGCATGGTGCCTTCCATTTAGATGCTCAGTAAATATTTGAGTAAACTCACAGATAAATTGACTGATGGGATGAATAAGAGGTTGGGTTTTTAAAAATTGTAGAATTTGAAAACTTGGTATTCCAGAGTTAAAGAAAGAGAGGAACAAGCACATAAAAGCAAGAATGAGTAGAGTAAGTTAGGGAGACCATAAGTCCTTTTTAGAGTGGAAAGCATCTACTAAAGCAGGAATTCCCAGACTGAGATTTCAGCAGCCTTTGTAATTTCCAAAAGTAATTTTGCTAAATAGAAATGTTGACTGGCTGTCTTGTCCCATAATATCAAAATATAGAATGGATATAATTTTGGCCACAAAAGGGCAGTTGCTTAAATTGCTCATATTTTGCTATATCTTTAAAAGTCTCTATAGGTTTTTTTCTGTTCTATACTAAGGAGAGCAGTTTGCACAGACACAGGCAGTGGCCTCTAACATCTTGGTCCTTGTAAAGTACTTCCCTCAGAGTTGTCACCAGGTTGCCTTTCATGAGCTGCCTAGTGGGGTGCCCAGGAAATAACTAAAGATGGCTGCCACCATGAGAGAGGAGCCACGCATCAGTTTAAGCAGCGGTGGTGGTGAAGGTGATTGCTTGCATGTTCCTTAGAGTGGTATACTGACCTTGATTTGGAGGTAGTATCTAGATGTCTACAACTGGTGGGTCTTTGATTTCCCCCACTGGTTTCCCATGCTTTTTGGCTTGATTTATATGTCATCTATGGAAGTGTCTTTTCTCTTCTCCAAGAAGAGATAAATGTCTTACTGCCTTTGCTTCAGAATGTTCTGTGGAGGGGCGCCTGGGTGGCTCAGTGGGTTAAAGCCTCTGCCTTCGGCTCAGGTCATGATCTCAGGGTCCTGGGATCGAGCCCCGCATTGGGCTCTCTGTTCAGTGGGGAGCCTGTTTCCCCCTCTCTCTCTGCCTACCTCTCTGCCTACTTGTGATCTCTCTTTCTCTCCGTCAAATAAATAAATAAAATCTTAAAAAAAAAAAAAAAGAATGTTCTGTGGAGTTTTCATTGGATAACTGCCCTGAAATTGCCAGTCAACTTTATACCAGTGGTCTCGAGAAACTTTTTTGATCATGCACACCATTAGTTTCTTAAAAAAAAAATTTGCACATGAAAAAGATAATCAACATTATGAGTCGTCGAGGAAATGCAGATCAAAACTACAGTGAAATACCACTTCATGGCCAGTGGGCTAGCTAGAATCAAACTGCTTGTTGCCAGAGGGGATGGGGGGAGAGTTAGGCAAAATGGATGAAGAGGAGTGGGAGATACAGGTTTCCAGTTATGGAATGAACACGTCACAAGGATAAAAGGCACAGCCTAAGGAATATAGTCAATGATACTGCAATAGCAGTGTACTGGGACAGATGGTAGGTAGCAACACTTTGGTGAACACAGCATCATGTAGAAACTTGTCAAATCACCAAGCCATGCACCGGAAACTCACGTAATGTTGTGTGTCGACTATACCCAAATAAAAGGGAAAAACGTGGTATTAAAAAAAGTCTCTGATACCAGCAAGTGTTGGCAAGGATGTAGTAATCTTGGAACCCTCACACACTGCGGGTGGCAATGCGAAAATGGTATAGTCCCTTTGGAAAGCAGTCTGACAGTTCCCCAAAAGTTATATATAGAGTTACCATTTAACCTAGCAATTCCACTTATTAGGTAAATACCCAGGAGAAATGAAAATACGTAGCCATGTGAAAATTTGAACATGAATGTTTATAGCAGCATTATTCACAATAGCCACATGTGGAAAATACCCAAGTGTCCTCAGCTGATGAATGGATACAGAAAATGTGTTATAATTGTGCAGTGGATTATTGTTCAGGCATTAGAAGGGCTAAGTTACTATTACATGCTACAACACAGATGAACCTTGAAAATATTATGCTAAGTGAAAGAAGCCAATCATAAAAGACCACACACTTTGTGACTCCATTTTTAGGAAATGTCCAGAATAGGCAAATCTACAAAGGCAAAAAGTAGATTAGTGGTTGCTTAAGGCTGGGGAAATGGGGAAGTAGAGAGGTTGATAACTGAAAAGATATAGGGTTGTTTTCTGAGGTGATGAAATGTGCTAAAATCAATTGCGGTAATGGTTGTGCACCTCTGTGAATATATTATAACCCCTGAACTGTGTACTTTAAGTAGGTGAGTAAGCCTGATGATTCACAGTCATGTACCCTGGGGCAAATAATACATTATATGTTAAAAAAAAAAAAAAAAAAGAATAAAAAAAATAAGTAGGTGAATTATAAAGTATGTGAATTTTTTGTTACTGAAGCTTTTACAAAAAAGATTTTCAAGTGGACACCCCAATATAAGTCTATTTATTCATTTATAAATTACACACATATATTCCTGAACCATTATGTACATTATACAACACAAAAAACATAGACATTTTAAAAGTAAAGGTGGTGGTAATATAAATTCTAGTGTTTTCTTTTTGTAACTAATGAATCAGAATTTTACAAGCCCCTAGAGTACATGCACCCCACTTTGGAAAGCACTCTTTTTGATGACATGATAGAGATGAATGTATATGAGACAAACCTGTAAAGGAAGGCTAGGTCTTGCAAGTCCAAGGAGCCCACTGTATTCTTAGAGCCTAGCACACATATAGCCTGGCCTCTATGTGATGGCATGAGCAAAAAGGTATTTCCGGTCATTTCATTGTACCGTCAGAAAGAAGTTTGAGTGGCATATGATAACAATCAGGGATGGCCCTTATAACCTTATATTTTATAATTACTACTAGAATATATTCAATATGTATGTGGGACTCTACAGAGAGAGAAGGAAGAAATCCTATTCCCAACTGAATGACATAAAGCTGTATTTTTATTAAGAGCTTTGACTGACAATATAAATCATATCACCAACATGAAACTTGAGGCACCAGAAGCCAAAGAGAAAAATATGCCTTGTAAAATGTGCCATTCTGGTATATTTTAATATTCATAGTACCCAGGATTTTAAAGCTATCATATACTAAATTAAGGCATCCAATTTTTTTATTCCATATTTTCTTTTTTCAGATGAGTTAGCCTTCTTGATCCTTTGTGTAGTTTCCTTATCAGATCAGCCAATAATAATCAGTTTGGATATTTCCGTAGTTGACCGATGGGTTCATGAGAAAGACAGTGAATAATTGCATATTTTTCATTAAATCTTTGTCTTTAGTCACTCCAAAGCTGTCTTTAGTCACCCCGGCAGCATTTAGCATGGGTCTGTAAGTGTAGTGCCAGTGTTTAATACATATTTATTGGCAGCAATATTGATGTTGAAAGGTTAAAAGGAGAGTATTTTCAAATTTCCTGGCTCTGTTTGAAATGTAAAAGGAACATGGTATTGCATCTGCTTGTTTTTTGGTGCAGTAATGTATCATTAACAATTTATTGTGGTGTATCAAGCCATGAAACAGACCACGTCTTGAGCATATTTCTCTGGGAGACAAAGGTACAGGTTTTATGTATTGAGTTAAAGGAAATGAAACTTTCCCAGCAAGGATAAGCAGAAAGAAATTTGGCTCTAGATATAATATACGTCTTTAAAATGTGGTGAAAATAAGTTAGAAAGATTCTTTATTAAATCCTCACCTCTATTAATTAATCTCTATACTATAAATTATCGCAGATTTCCTGCCAGTTAAAGACAGTTAAAAGATCAAGTGGAGAGGTTGGTATATTACATAGTCCTAAAAATAAATTATTATTGTACTATTGTCATTTTTCCCCTTTTGTTTAAAAATCTTTTTTGCTAGTATGAAACCTGTGGTCTAACACAACTCAGATTTCATTCTTGAGGAAGGATAAGACAATGCATTGTAAAACACAATTTATTCAACCCCTTTAAATGTACTTTTTATGATGACATTTTAATATTTCAGAAGTCATGAAGGTTTAAGTTCCAATTTATATGATCCTCAGATTTGGGGTATTAGTATTTATGAGAGACAGGGTCATTTCAAGGTTAAAGTTTAGAAACAGCATAGGTGTTTTTATACATATACAAAAAAACTGCTGGCCGAGGAATTGATGGCGACTGCCATTTTCAACACACTTCATTTGAAAAGGACCATGTCAAATCTCTAAACACACTAAATTCAGCTGGTATATTCACTTTCAGTCAGTAAGAACTCTGGTAATACAGTGAGGAGATAGGAGAAAGCTAATACACCATGTGCAGAAAATACACAAATAGCTCTCTATTCCAGAGCATCTTTGTTCCCTTTTCCTCGGTGAAAAAACAGAAAGCTGTAAAACAAATCATTAAGAGAGCCTAAGTAGACTGTAATCCTAACAGCTAATGTAGGTGCTAAGTTATGCCATCTTCCTTTCCTTCTCTTACAAAGCAGAACAGAATAGCCCCTCCCTAATGTTGGGGAGCTGAAGCCGCTGTCACCGTACAAGTCAAGCAGGAGGGGGCCCTGGTTACAACAACGCGGTCCGGCTCCAGCCAATTAAACCGTGAACCTCAAAGCTGTCTGACTAACGCAGACTTTTTGTCGGGGCAGTTTTACTGGAAGCATTTCCTTGGCACAAAGTACACATCTGAACATTCAAATCCAAATACGCTAACAGATGTCTCTTGAGCAAGAGCACCATAAAACCAGATTTCACTTGAGTGAGGAAAATACTTTTTGTCATCATTTTATATTTTTCACGTGGAGATTCCATTTCACTTTAGACGATAGCCCTATGGCCTGTGAGTAGAATTGGTCCATCCTATCAGTGTGAGGTGAGCACATGCATTTTAAATCAAAGTGATGTTACCTAGTTCTGAGAACAGGGAATACTAATGAAACGGCCCATTATTTTCTCTCTTGGTTTTCAGGCCTCCTTGCCACAAACGTCTGACACACTGTGAATTCGCTCTTTTCCTTTATGATTCTGCATAAATGTATTTGGCATCTGGGCAAGTTCTTTCCCCAAGAATTTAGTGGAAATAACTTATCTATTTGGCTGATTTCTCCTCTGGGCACAGATGGAACAAAGTGAATGATACAGGTTTAGAAGGTGTCTCCCAAATCCTTATGGCCAGTCTTGCGGCCAGCACCCATGATCTCTGCCACACTGACCAGACAGCAACCACTGAATGATGCCCATTAGATAGATGATCCCTTCATATGCTTTTTGTCTGAAGTTCTAGGTTTAATATAGCATCTCCCAACAGCAAACAAATATGTAAAGATTTTCATTCAGAACAAAAGTAGTTGAGAAAGAAATGTGATTTGATTATTGCCTTGAAGTTCCTAATAAGGTGAATGTCCACGAAGAAATTCTTAAATGTTTCGTAGTTCATTCTACTTTATGTTATTCTTTCTTGCAACACAATATAGAATGTCCCTTGAGAGGTACAGATACATAGTTCGGCAAAATGTAAAATTGAGACCAAAAATATCACTAACATAGAAAGGACTTCTAGCAAAGAATAAATCTGAAAACGTATGCCAAATATAAAAATCATTACAAAATCATTACATTTTTAGTAATCAGAATTTTTAAATTTGACACACTATTGTAGGAACCAGCATCCTTAGCACTATCACCTGTTTAATTGATCTTATGAACACTATATTGCATGATAATAGACACTTTGAACTGAAATCCAATGAAGAGCAAGATATTTGGGGGCAACTCATTTTTCTTTAATTCTGGTTTTCTTCTTTTGAAATTTATTTAAATTGAAGACAATTATCATGGATGTTATTTATGTTTGCTTAAAGTCTTATGAAATTTGGAGGTAGCAAAGTTGACGTCTACCTTCAGTTTATCCTTACATGGCATGAAGATTTCTGAAATAAGATTGTTTCTTTTCTTTTCTTTTTCTTCTCTTTTCTTTTCTTCTCTTTTCTTTTCTCCCCTTTCTTTCTTTCTTTGGAGAGCAGGCGAGGTGGTGGTGGGGACACAAGAAGGGAGGGAGGGGCAGAGGAAGAGGGAAAGAGAGAAATCTCCATCAGGCTCCCAACTGAGCATGGATCCTGATGTGGGGTTGGATCTCACCACCCTGAGATCATGACCTGAGCCAAAAGCAAGAGTCCAATGCTTAACTGACTGAGCCACCCAGGCACCCCTAATTGTTTCCTGAAACTCATATCCTATGTAGAACAAAATAAATTTAAATAGTTAGAGGGTTTTTGCTTATAGTTATGAATAATAGTTTACCAAATATTATAAAGATTAGAATTATGATATTAATCTCTAATAGTTGGCCTTATATTTTTTAATTTTATAGGAATATTTTGATTCAAAAAGTATATAATGTTCTTCCCAAAGATAACTAGCAATCTGTTTCTTAATATTCACAATATTAATCTATCTCCCTACTTATGTGACCATTCTGATTTTTAATAATTTTATACATATTAATAATTTTGTAATTTTCACATGATAATTACTATAGCAATTTAGTCCCACAGTGACAAACACAGATTCGAACTTCAGCTGATTAAGATTTCAATATCAAAACTATAGGAAGAACTTTTCACGCCAGGTTGCATCTAGCATGCGTAACTGTATTTGAAAATGAACAAACGAATAAATAAATAAATAAATGGCACACCTTATTCATATTACTTGGGTTGTTATGTTAATTAGATTAGATTAGATTTTATAGGAACCTACATATCACATGATCATTGATCATGACTATATTCAGACGCCAGAAATGATACTGAAGCAAACTATGGGCTTTTAACACCCTTCCAAAGGCTAAGGTTGAAACCAAACAGTGGATAACTGAGGTCAAAACTAAAAGAATCCTGAACATTTAGGTTTGATATAGAGCAAATGTATTTTTGTCAGTGTATTCCAAGCAAGATGAGAGAAAATGCCCCATGAAGCCTGGAGGCTTTTATCCTTTTTTTTTTCTTTCTATTGAAATGGCCACCATATTCAAGCATTGTCTTCTTGCGACATTTGAAGTCATTCACAATTTATCAAATATACCCTAGCCAAACTGTTTTCCAGTCTCCTGGGGCCTGAAAACACTGTGATCTTCCTTATCAATTATGCGACTATTAGAAAACACTAGTTGGGAAGACCTTCTAATATGTATCTTTTAGAGATGGGTTATTCTAGTTTGTAAATGCTAACTGATCTAACTTCTCTATGAACTAAGCAGACCTTTGCTGGTGGGATGCATTTTGCAAATCCAAAAGAGCCGTTTGCCGAAGGCCTAGGCTCAAAGGAAAGATAAAAAGGAATTTATATCTGACAGCAATCTTTGTCTCTTTTAATACCGTTTTATTGAATTCTTCATAAGGTGAAAACTACTCAGTGAGTCTAAAGATACACAAATTAGGCCTGGAGAATCAAGCACATTTGGTGTTATAGCAGAGAGGCAGTAAAACTTTATATAATGCAGTGTGCTTTATTTTTATATAGCCTAATTCACAGTATCACAAGGCACTTTACAGAAAGAATCAACTGCAAGCTTAAAAGAAAAAGGAAACTTTTTAGGTGAGATGGGAGGATAGAATGTACTCTAATTTTGTACGTATGGTGCAACTGAGTCAGAGTTACTGCGATTTACGTGCTGCCATGAAAATTAGACTTAAGGTTCCCCATCCCTCCCCAAGCCCTAGAATGTCAGCCTGCCAAAGGGGGCTGTTGTATGACTGAGAAAGAGTGCCCTGTTCAGTGCAGCTCGCCAGTTGTCTAATACAAAAGGCTCTGTTTCTGCTATAGTCCACTCAGTCACCCTGGGATTTGGGCAAAGTTCCACCCAAAGTCCATGCCTTCTTCTCAGTTATCAACCCAGGCTTTCAAAAGTTAGACACCAACATCTTTGTTATTGTCTCCATCGTTCCTTCTGATTTGATTCCAGTCCTTCTATCATTGAGTGTTGTGTGTGCATATATATGCATGTGTGTGTGAGTTTTTTTTTCTTGGCTAAACATTTAAGACACTGGGGTGCCTGGGTGGCTCAGTAGGTTAAGTGTCTGCCTTCGGCTCAGGTCATGATCCCAGAGTCTTAGGATCGAGCCCTGCATCGGACTCACTATTCAGTGGGGAGCCTGCTTCTCCCTTTCCTCCCCACTCATGCTCTCTGTCACTATGTCTGTCTGTCTCTCTCTCTCAAATAAATAAATAAAATATTTTTTAAAAATTTGATACACTTATTGATTTTTCCAGGAATTTGCTTAACTTCTTTAAAATAAGTTTATCCCTTTAAAATTTTCTTAAAATGTTATTACTTGGACTATAAAATTTTTGCAAAATAGACCATACATACAAAAGAAGGCATATAATGTTTAGATACAGTTTAAATAGTGAGTTTTAAGGAAGTGCAGACCCATTACTCATCAGTAAGTTTAAGAGATCAAACATTACCAGTACTTTTGGCATCTTTACAATGTTGGGTCTTCCTATCCATGAATGTAATGTGTGTCTCCATTTATTTTGGTCTTCTTTACTGTCATTCAATAAAATTTTATAATTTTCTCTACATATAGCATATCTTTTGTTAGATTATTTCTAGTTGTAACATATTTTTGTTGCTAATATATATAATATCTTTAATATAGTCAACACATTTATTACAAAATGCAGCTGACTTTGAATTTTGAGCTTGGATCTGGCAATGTTGCTAAACCGTTATTTATCATAATTATTCATAGATTCTTTTGGTTTTTTTATTTTTTATTTTATTTTTTCTTTCAGTTTTTTTACATGGATAATAATTTCATTTGGTTTTTGTTTTTATTTTCCCTTTCTTTCTTTTACTCTGATTGTAGGCAATCAGAATGATATTGAACAGAAAGTGCAGTGGTGGTCATCTTTCTCGTATTTGTTTTTAAATTTTATTTTTTGTTTGTTTTTAAATTTTAAAGAAAATGCTTGTATTTTACCATTAAAAAAGACATTTGCTAACAGGTTTTGAACCCTCTTTATCGAGTTAAGGAAATTGCCATGTATTTCTGGTTAAGAGTTTTAAAATTTTTTGAATAGTGGTTGAGTTATATTAAATGCTTTTTCTGAAAATATTGAGATGATCATATGGTTTTTCTCACTTAAAGTTAATGAAGTGGATTATATTGTAAGATTTTCTAACATTAGACATATCTGGAATTCCTGGCTTAAATCTAATTTGGTCATGATGAATTACCTTTGCATATACCATTGGATTTGTTTTGCCAGGTATTACTTAGTTTTGCATCTGCATTCACAAGTCAGGTCAACTAGAATTTTCTTGTGCTTTCCTTGTCTGATTTTGTTATCAAGTTTTATCAGTCTCATAAAATGTGTTGTGGAGTTTTGCTTTTTTTTCTCTAAAAAAATTTTTTTTTAATATTAAATTTTTTTTTTAAAGATTTTATTTATTCATTTGAGAGAGACAGACAGATAGACAGACACAGAGCATGAACAGGGGAGAGAGGCAGAGGGAGAAGCAGACTCCCTGCTGAGCTGGGAGCCCAACATGGGGCTCGATCCCAGGACCCCGGGATCATGACCTGAACTGAAGGCAGACACTTAACCATCTGAGCCACCAGGCTCCCCTAAATTTGTCTGTTTCTTGAATGTCTGGCAGAACTTTCCTGCTAAACCTTCAGATCCTTGTGGGAAGATTATTGGCTATTAATTAATTATCTTAATGTTTATGGAGCCATTCTTTTATTTCTTTTTGAGTCAGTTTTAGTAATCCATATTTTTCTAGAAGTGTATCCATTTCAACTAGGTTTTCAAATTGATTGACTTAAAGTTATTCATAATTTCTTATATTTTTAATCTCTGTATTATTTGTAATTATGTTCTCGCCTTCTTATGGCTAGTATTATTTACTCATCCCTTTTTACTGTTATTCCCAGTCCATCTTGTTACAGTTTTTATCAGTTAATATTTTTGAAGAACTGACTTTGTGGTGGTACTGATTCTCTGTATTATATCATTGTTTTGTTTCAGTGTTTTCTGTTCTTATTATTTCTTCTTTCTATTTTCTATTGCTTTTCTAACAACTTTAACGATAATAACAAATTGATTGAATAATTCAGTAATTTTCAGTCTTTTTTTTTTTTTTTTTTTTAGACAGAGAGCATGCACAAACAGGGATGGGCAGAGGGAGAGAGAGAATCTTAAGCATGCTCCACACCCAGCATGGAGCCTGACGTGGGGCTCAAACTCACGACCTTGAGATCATGACCTGAGCCTAAATCAAGAGTTGGAAGTTTAACCAACTGAGCCACCCAGGCGCCCCAATTTTCAGTCTTTCTTATTTTCTAACATAAGCATTTTAAACTATAGATTTCCTACTATGGCCTACATTATCTATAGCCTACAGGTTTTAAAGTCTTTGTCTAGTAAGTCTAGTGCCTTCTTTGTGGCTTCTTCTTGGACAGTTCTTATTAATTTCTTTCTTTCCTGTGAATGGGCCATACTTTCCTGTTTTTTGGCATGCCTTGTAATTTTTTTCCTGAAAATTGAACATTCTGAATATTATAATGATGTAGCAGCTCTGAAAACCATATTCTCCCCCCTTCCCAGGGTTTATTGTTGCTGCTTGTTATGGGTTGCTGTTATTCTCTGGTTAATGACTTTTTGCAACTACTTTTAAAAAATTGTATTTTTTGCTATATGCGCCATTAAGTGTATGTTCTATTTGCTTGTGATCATCTAGTGTTTTGACAGTTTCCTTAAATACTTGGAGCCAAAAAAAGAAAAGAAACCTCTCCCAGATTGGTTCTGTGTTGAGGAACCGCTTCAACACTTAACCAAGCTGTTTACAACTCTGCCTTAGCCTTGACTTCCTGCTTGCACAAAGCCTGCTTGCCAGCCAGGGGTGGAAGCTGAAGGGCTTCTCAGGCCTTTCTGAGTGTGCACCCAACCCTTGAATACCTGGGGACTTCTCCTTTCTCTTGTACATGCAGGAGCATTTAAATCTCCCATGTGTGTCCTTTTCCAACTTCTTCTTTCTCAGGCTTCTCAGTCTATCATTTGTCCCAGCTGTTGTCCGTTGCCCCAGGCCATTCAGCCAATAGTTGTGCCTTGGTAAACAGCCTCTCAGGAAGCCAGCTGAGCCCTGGGAATGTTACCTGTTAGACAAAAGAAAGGTAACCTGCACCAGTCCTTAAGGGCACCACCAGAGAGGTTGAAACCTGCAGCCACAGTTCTTTGGAAATAAGGTCCCTGTTGTTCCCTCTGGCACTGGAGACCTGCACAGGGAGTGCGGGCTGCTCTCTTCATGATCACTGCCACAAGGGGTGAGTTGTGAGGGACAGCATGTGGGCGAGTTCAATGTCACAGCACTCTTCTTCTTGCAAGCAGCTGCTTTTCTTTCTTTTTTTTTTTTTTTTAAAGATTTTATTTATTTATTTGACAGAGAGAGAGAGATCACAAGTAGGCAGAGAGGCAGGCAGAGGGAGAGGGGGAAGCAGGCTCCCTGCTGAGCAGAGAGCCCGATGCGGGGCTCGATGCCAGGAGCCCGAGATCATGACCTGAGCCGAAGGCAGAGGCTTTAACCCACTGAGCCACCCAGGCTCCCCAAGCAGCTGATTTTCTTCACCTAGCCTTCCTCTGGTTGTTCTAAGTTCTTGACTAGATTCCAGCATCCTGCAGAAGTTGCTTTTGATGATTTCTGCCAACTTGTGAGTTGATCTTGTAAAGCACTGGAGCCTGGAGTTTCTTACACCACCATTTTCAGTGACATCACGACATCACCCCACGAGTTTTAGTAAGTGGTGTTTTCACTATTGTTCGTATCTAAGTATCTTCTCATTTCCATTACTGATTTCTTCTCTCACCCATGCGTTATTCAAAAATATTTTGAGCTTATAGACATATGGTTTCTTTAAAGTTATTTTTAAGGTTTGTCTTTGTGTATTAATTTTTCAGTTAATTGACTGTGGTCAGAGAATATGATCTATGTGGTCATGAGCCTTTAAAATTTGTAGACAAATGTAGTCTTTTATTTTTTTAATCTCTTATTTTTTATTTATTTACATAAATGTCTTATGAGTGCTGAGAAGAACATGCATGTTCCAGTTATTGGGAACACTACTGTCTTTATGTCCATGTTATTTTAATTGTATTGCTGAAATAGTCTATAT
>CM052886.1:100507939-100551705 GCA_028534135.1 Potos flavus
TTTCTTTTGATGTCCATTAGTGTAGTAAATTATTTTCCACCCCCTCACTTTAAATTTGGAGGTGTTTTGGGGTCTAAAATGAATTTTTTGCATACAGCATATCGATGGGTCTTGTTTTTTTATCCATTCTGATACCATGTGTCTTTTGATTGGGGCATTTAGCCCATTTATATTCAGGGTAACTATTGAAAGATATGAATTTAGTACGATTGTATTGCCTGTAAGGTGCCTGTTACTGTATATTGTCTCTGTTCCTTTCTGGTCTGTTACTTTTAGGCTCTCTCTTTGCTTAGAGAACCCCTTTCAATATTTCCTGTAGGGCTGGTTTGGTGTTTGCAAATTCTTTTAGTTTTTGTTTGTCCTGGAAGCTTTTTATCTCTCCTTCTATTTTCAATGACAGCCTAGCTGGATATAGTATTCTTGGCTGCATATTTTTCTCGTTTAGTACTCTGAATATATTATGCCAGTCCTTTCTGACCTGCCAGGTCTCTGTGGATGGGTCTGCTGTCAATCTAATATTTCTACTGTTGTATGTCACAGACCTCTTGTCCCGAGCTGTTTTCAGGATTTTCTCTTTGTCACTGAGACTTGTAAGTTTTAGATGACATGGTGTTGACCTATTTTTATTGATTTTGAGAGGGTTTCTCTGTGCCACATGGATTTTGATGCTTGTTCCCTTCTCCAATTAGGGAAATTCTCTGCTATAATTTGCTCCAATATACCTTCAATCCCTCTCTCTCTCTCTCTTCTTCTGGGATTCCAATTATTTTAATATTGTTTCATCTTATGGTATCACTTATCTCTGGAATTCTCCCCTCATGGTCCAGTAGTTATTTATCTCTCTTTTTCTCAGGCTCTTTATTCTCCATCATTTGGCCTTCTACATCACTAATTCTCTCTTCTGCCTCGTTTATCCTAGCAGTAAGAGCCTCCATTTTTTATTGCACCTCATTAATAGCTTTTTTGATTTCAACTTGGGTAGATTTTAGTTCTTTTATTTCTCCGGAAAGGGATTCTCTAGTATCTTCCATGCTTTTTTTGAGCCCAGCTAGCACCTTGATAATCGTCATTCTGAACTCTAGTTCTGACATCTTACTAATGCCCATATTGATTAGGTCCCTGTCAGTACTGCCTCTTGTTCTTTTTTTTGAGGTGAGTTTTTCCACCTTGTCATTTTATCCAGATAAGAATAGATGAATGAGAGAACAAAATACTAAAAGGATAGCAACGACCCCAGAAAATTATACACTAACCAAATCAGAGAGTCCCGAAACCAGGGGAAGAAGAAAGGAGGGGGGAAAAATAAATAAATAAATAAATACATACACACATATATATATATATTCACCAGTCTAATTAGACTTGTGAATAGAACAGAGCCACACACTTGTTTTTGGTTGTATTTTGGTCTGTTAGAAGAAACTGCCTCCCAAGATTTTAAAGAAAGAAAAACTTGTATATATATGTGTGTGTATATATATATACACACACACACACACAAAAATAAGGGTAAACACGATGAAGGGATGGAATATGACTGTAAAGATGAAAATTTAAAAAGATTCTAAAAAAGGAATTGATAAGAAGTTGGTTGAAAAAAGAAAAAAAAGAGGAAAGACCATGATCAGGCTGGAGACTAGAACAAAGCCATATGCTGGATTTAGGGTATATTTTGATCTGTTAGAAGAAACTGTATCTGAAAATTTTAAGGAAAGGAAAACCTATACGTATACAAAATATAAGGTTAAATACAATGAAGGAGATACAAAGAATATGACTATAACAATGAAAATTTAAAAAGATTTTTTAAAAAGGTGTTGGTAAGATAAACTAGTTAAAAAATGTTAAAATAGAAAAGAGGGAACATTAAAAAATAGAATAAGAAAAAAATAAAATTAAAAAAATTAACTTTGAAAGAATAAAGAGTCATGGGGAAAAAAAGCCATGAATTCTATGTGCTGTATTCCCCTAGCTTTGAAGTTTTGCAGTTCTCATTGATTGGTGAACTTGGTCTTGGCTGGATGTTCTTGCTGATCTTCTAGGGGAGGGGCCTTTTGCCGTGATTCTCAAATGTCTTTGCCGGAGGTGGAATTGCACCGCCCTTGCCAGAGGCCAGGCTAAGCAATCGGCTGGGGTTTGCGCTTGGGAGCTTTTGTTCCCTGAATGCTTTCCATACAGCTTTGGAGGAGGAGAATGAAGATGGCGGCCTCCTAGTCTCCAGCTCGTAGAAGCTGAGAGCTCGGGGCCCCGCTCCTCAGTGCGCCCTCAGAGAAATGCAGTCAGTCTCTCCCGTCTCCCTGGTCTCCGGCGGCACTCCAAGCTCACCTGGCCTGTGACCGAGCATTTCTATCTCTGGTGCTCGGCCCCGTTTGGAGTCTCCAAACCCAGCAGATTCTTGCAGCGCGCTCCCGCGCCACTCCTCCCGGAGGAGGAAGGTGAGTGTCCCCAGATCTGCTGTTTGTTGTGTCCCTGCTCGAAGAGCAGTGGCCTGACTTTGCTGGGAATCACGGTTTATGGCAACCCCGAGCTGAGAGCCTGCTTCTCGGCTCCGTCTCTACAGCTGGCTTCCCCGCTCTGATATCTGGGAGCTCTGCCACACTCAGACACCCCTGGTCTTTCTGTGACCCCGCGGGTCCTGAGACCACACTGCCCAGGAGGGCTCCATCCCCCCAGTTAGCCTCTGGAGCGATGTCCCTCAGTGGAGACTTCTAAAAGTTGTGATTTTGTGTTCCGCTGCTCTAGGGCTTGCGGGGAGCTGGCCCCTGCCCCCACAGTCTGTCTTCCCAAATGGCCTCCGATTCACTTCTCCGCACGTTCTACCTTCCAGAAAGTGGTCACTTTTGCTGCTCTTCTTCTCTTCAATCTCCTGTTGAGTTTGTAGGTGTTCAGAATGGCTTGATAACTATCTAGCTGAACTCCTAGGACCCAATGATATTTAGGTCTCCTACTCCTCCACCACCTTGCTCCTCCTTCTTTATGATTTTCTTAATAACAGTTTCTTTTCTCTAGCTTAATTTATTGTAAGAATATAAGTATATAAGACATATATACATATAAGTATATAAGACAGTATATAAAACATAGAACGCACAAAATATGTGTTAACTGACTATGTTATCTGTAAAGCTTCTGGTCAATAGTAGACTATTAGTAATTAAGATTTTAGGGAATCAAAAGTTATACTCAGATTTCTGAATGCATGAAGGGGAAGGGTCAGTGCCGCTAATCTCCACATTATTTAAGGGTCAACTGCATTTTCAGTCTGTTTCTGCTATATCATATTTTACTTGCTATTTTTCCCAATTTTTCTTTAATTTCTTATTTTATAAAAAAAAAAATTCTTTTATCTGTGGCACCTGGGTGGTTCAGTTGGTTAAGTGTCCGACTCTTGATTTCAGCTCAGGTCATGATCTCATGACCCACAGTGGGCTCCATGTGCAGCAGGGAGTCTGGTGGAGATTGTCTTTCTCCCTCTCTCTCTGCTTCTCCCCCTGCCCTCTTTCAAATAAATAATCTTTTTAAAAAAGTCTTGGGGCGCCTGGGTGGCTCAGTCGTTAAGCGTCTGCCTTTGGCTCGGGTCATGATCCCAGGGTGCTGGGATCGAGCCCTACATCGGGCTCTCTGCTCCGCGGGAAGCCTGCTTCTCCCTCTCCCTCTCTCCTTGCTCGTGTACCCTCTCTTGCTGCGTCTCTTTCTGTCAAGTAAATAAAATCTTAAAAAAAATAAAAAGTCTTCTTTTATCCTTTCTTGCCTCCTTTTATGTTGATTTTTTGTTATTGTTATTTTTTTCTTCATTTTGGTTTTTTCCCCCTTCTAGTACTTTGGAAGTTACATATTCTGTTTCCATTTTAGTGGTTATACTAGATTTTAGAAAATAAATCTATGTTTGTACCCTCTATTTAGATTCTGTAAGGACCTAAGAAAACATTTATCTCCCATCCTCCCTTATCTGACCACATTTTTCCCCAGAATTTTGTATATACTCATCACAAATGTGACATATTATTAATGTCTTACCTGGTCTATATGTTTTTAGTATTATCCACAAATATTTCATATTCTTGGCTCACGATTCTTGCATCTCAACTCTTCCCTCCAGGATCATTTTCCTTCTTTCTGAAATATATCATTAAAAATTTAAGTAAGAACCTGTTCGTAATTAATTCTTGTCATATTTCCTTTGTCTGAAAATTCTTCGTCTTGAAATTCTGAAAAATCCTGCCTTTCTTTCACCCTTATTCTTGAAAATATGTTAATTCGGTATATGTATGCAATTGTTTTTCTTTTTATCAATGTAATGCACACATGTGGATTAAAAAGTCAAATAGCACTAAAAAGCATATATAACAAATGCAGCTGCCCCCACACTCAGCCCTGCTTATTCAGTACAGACCCTGTCTCTAGAAGTAATGACTCCAGCTTTTCCCTCAGGCATTTACACATACCTGTGATTTTTTATGTGATGTGTAATTCTTCTGATTAATTAATCGTAGTCATTTTCTACTAACTTCCTATTATGTTTATAGATAACGTTTGGCTCCCTTACACTGCCCTCTCCTGTGGTTTCATTCCCCAACCTCCCAGTGTAGTTGTAGTACAGTTTGTAGTTAAAGCATTTTTTGCTCTTGTCATGCAAATATTATTCACACCAGAGCATACATAATGTGATTGTTTCCCTTATTTTTTTTCCTAAAGTTAGTTTTTAGTAGCTACTGGTGATTTTTTTCACACATCCTAATAGCCTCTAGATAAAATTTTCTTTGAGCACTCTTATCAATTTCGTTTTTGTCCCTTATGTATAGACATCCTTCCTGGAGACCCGTATTCTCTGATTGCTCTCTCAGCCTTCTACACTGCTGTTATTCTAGGGCTCTCCCCTTGCTGTTGTCCTTGTAATTGTCTGCCTTTCTCCTGAGTTTGATTCTCTATTTCTTTGATTTCCTATCCTCCATTTCTTGTTCATTCCCTTGCTTTAGTTTCATCAGATTGCAGAGTGCCCAGTGGACACAGGTGTGGTGATGAGAGACTGTAGTGTTCCTGATTTTTGAGTTACCCTGCTCCCATCATTCAGATTTGTTGCCCTCTGTGACTGGGGTGCAGTGGTCATCTCCTTTCCCCTTCATCCTGGAGATTCCCCTTGATTCTCTTCTTTGGTAGATCTTCTTTTTCCTGTAATTCTTGGTTGGAAATTATTTTCCTTCAGAAATTTTTTTTTGAAGATTATTTGTTTATTTGACAGAGAGAGCCCACAAGCAGGGGAAGAAGCAGGCTCTCCGCTGAGCAGGGAGCCCGATGCGGGGCTTGATCTCAGGACCCTGGGACCATGACCTGAGCTGAAGGCAGTCGCTTAACTGACTGAGCCCCCCAGGCACCCCTTTCCTTCAGAAATTTAAAGGCATTTTCCTGTTGCTTTCTAGCTTCAGTGTTCTTGAGAAATCTGAAGCTGTTCCAATACCCGATCCTCTATATGAGACCTAGTTTTTTGTTTCTTTGTTTTTCTCTCTATGGAAGTTTCTAAGCCTTTCTCTATGTCTAATGTTCCAAAGTTTCAGCGATGTGCTTGGGCTAGCTCATTTCGATCATTGTTCTTAGCCCTTTAAATATGAAAGCCTACATCCTTGATTTTCTCCTGTTCATTTTTTTGATGTCTCTTTCTGAAACTTCTATTTTTTGAATGTTGGCCTTCCTGGATCGGTCGTCCAATTTTCTTCTCTTTTTCTCTCCTATTCCCCCTTTTTTTAGTTTGTTTTTGGTTTTGTCTTTCATCTTTATATTCTGAGATATTTCCACATCTTTTCTGACTTTTATTTTGATTTTTTTAAATTTATGCTATCCTGTTTTTAATTTTCAAAAGCTCAGTTTTGTTCTTAAATAATTATCTTACGTTTTTTTAGTTTCCATTTCTTCCAAATTGTTTTTCCCCCTGTTTGTATTTGCCTCTGTCTTCTGTTTTAGAGGGTTTTCTCATACGTCCTCCTAAGTAACCCTTGATTTTCCTCTTATTACTAACAGTAGAAGTCTAAAACACTGGAAGATCTGAATAGGTCTTTGAGTATCATTGTAGGGCAGTGGTTCTTAACCATGGCTGAACCTTAGAATCACCTAGGGAGATTTTTTTAAATCTCTACTCTTAGCCATCTCCCCATCTCCTCCCTCTCCCAAGACTGGTTAAGTCAGACACTCTTGGGAGTGGAACCCAGGTGCCACTATTTTTTCAACGCTTCCAAGATGATGCCAATAAGCAGCCAATTTTGAGAACCATTGGTAAGCCATTTGTTATGGAATACCAGGTGCCAATATTTTAGGATTCCACTCCCCCCCCCCCACCACCCCGTATGCTAGTCAGATTCCTCAGAGAAGAAACATCTGCCTAGAGAGTGAAGGCCCAGCTAACATTGTTCTAATTGCTGAGTAGGGAAAGAAGGTTGGTTTTCTCAGCATAACTCAGTCAATAAGTATGGTCACTTAATCACCTAATTTCAGTAAAATACCTATGTGTTCAACTTCGTAGGCCAACTTCTAGTCCAAAGACCCTTTTATCCTCTGAAGGATAAACCACCAATTTTTTTTGCTAGAAGAAGGGCTTACCACCTGGCATGGAAATGGTGAGGCGTCTCTAGACACTTAACTGTTTAATAGTTAATAGCTCTCACCCCCATTGTCACCTGTTCTTTACCCCTAGTTCCAGAAATATCAAGGACTGCAGGTTTCTGAGACTTTTCAGGATTCTCTAATATAACATAGACGGATTGTTATCTTCCTCCACTACTAACTAGGAATCAACTGAGAACTGGCCTGCTAAGCCAGTTCCCAGCCTCCACAGTTTTGTTATTATCTTTTCTCCTTTTCTTCCTGTCCTTTGGCTTTGACTTTTTAAAAAATCTTTTTATTGAAGGTTTAAGGGATTTCAGGATTGAACTTTTGGTCAATGCTTACTTTCTCCATAATGCTTTGATGTTATTACACTCTCTTCCATTTTGGCTGTTCAGAAGTCAGATGTTAGTCTCATGGTCTAATAAGCCTATGCACATAATCACTCACTCTGTCTTACTTTTTTTTCTGGCTGCTTCTCAGATCTACATTTTAGTTTTAATGTTCTTCAGTTTCACTAGTGTTTAGGTATGGATTTCTCTTTATCCAGCTTGGGGTTTTGGGGATTTCTTTATCTGAGTATTAATATTTTTCAGTACAAAATGCTCATCTAATACCTCATTGAATATTACCTCTCTCTCGGTCTTCATATCCTTTCTAGAATTTTGATTAAACTAGATGTATATTAGGCTTCCTCACCCTGTCCTTCATATTTCTTAATCTTTCTTCTGTGTTTTTCAGTTTCTTTTTGTCTCTATACAGCATTCTGTGTAATCCCTTTAGCTCTATCTTATATTTTATTTTCTCCAACTGTCTTTGATTTTCTGGTTAACTTATTCATTAGATATCAATTTAAATTACATATTTTAAAATTTCTCTAAGTACTGTATGGTTTTCCTTATATATGCTTTGTCAACTTTGATAATCTGTGTTACGTTATCATACTTTGTCACCTCTTTAAATATATTAAGCATGTTCATTTATATTCTATAGCTAATAATTCTAGTATCTATAGTTTATAACAGTCTGATTATGGTGTTTGTTATTTCTGTTGACTCTTACTCGTCAAGGCTTCTTTCCACACGTTTTTAGTGATTTTTTTATTGTTTGTTCATATTCCTCGGAATTTTTATATGGGAATTATTTGAGATCTGCGTGTAAATGTGTCCCTCCATGCATGACTTGGTTAGCTTCTCTCTGGCACCTAAACACAGAGTAACAACCAAAGATTATTTGGTTAAAAGTTAATTTTTAATTTCAGGTTTTTTATGCTAGAGAGTGAAGGCCTGTGTATGGATTCTGGCCTGAAACCTGAATGAGAGTGAATTTGTGATTAGGAATTTTCAAGGGAATTCTTTTGATTTTTTTTTTTTTTTCTTTTCATGTATGTGAAAAAGAGTCACGTTCCAGTTAAACATGGCTATCTTCTTTTGCAAGACAGATTTCTTTCATTCATTCTTTTTTTTTTTTTAAAGATTTTATTTATTTGACAGAGAAACACAGCGAGAGGAACACAAGCAGAGGGAATGGGAGGGGGAGAAGCAGGCCTCCTACCGAACAGGGAGCCCGACACGGGGCCCGATCCCAGGACCCAGGACCATTACCCGAGCCGAAGACAGACACCCAACAACTGAGCCACCCAGGCGCCCCCTTTCTTTTCTTTTCTTAAGATGAAACCACTAGGGGCGCCTGGGTGGCTCAGTGGGTTAAAGCCTCTGCCTTCGGCTCAGGTCATGATCCCAGGGTCCTGGGATCAAGCCCCGCATCGGGCTCTCTGCTCAACAGGGAGCCTTCTTCCCCCTCTCTCTCTGCCTGCCTCTCTGCCTACTTGTGATCTCTTTCTCTCTGTCAAATAAATAAAATCTTAAAAAAAAAATTATTAAAAAAAGATGAAACCACTAAAAGCGTCATCCTTTGTGAGTCAGGGCTTTTTTAGGGGGTCTTTGGAGATCTCACCCTGTTCAGACCCCAGGCTTTGTCACCTTACCCCTGCATACATGTGGCCTGTTAAAATCCAAACCGCTAGCAAAGATCAGCAAAAGACTTCAAGGTAAGGTGGCCATGTATCTTGGTCTGCCTGGAAAAGTATAAGTTTATTACAGCTTAATTACTCGTACTCAGAAATATCCTGGTTTGCATAGTAAATTATATGGCCACCCTACCACAGGGCAAACACCAGCTCTAAGACTTGCTCATTCCTGTCAGAGGTCCTTTTTCAGAGATTCTTGCCTCCAGTATTTCTTGTGCTTTACTGCCAACTTTACCATACCTGTAAAACAATTTTAAAAAATATGTTTTATCCATTATTTTTAGATATTCTTCTTGAGGAGGGGCTTCTCTGCACATATAGTCAGCTGTATTGCTGGAAATGGAAGCCCTGCCTATATCTTTAAAAAGCTCTTTTCCAATAAGGAATCTGAAGACTTCTTTCTTAGGGAGACCGTATTATGTTTCTTCCTTATACCTCCCTATTGATTATACAACATTTCACAGGTTAGAAAATTATTACTTCTAACAATGAAAAAAAAAATACTACGTAGAAAATTAATGTTTTAGGTAACCATGATTATAAAAAAAAGAGAGAGAGACAGGAACATCTTAACAATTAACGTTCTCAAAGATTGTAACTGGAAATTCCCAGGAGAGTCCAGAATTATTAAAGTGAGAGGTAAATCCAAAAGAAGTGTGTGTGTACATGTGTATGTTCTCAGTCTTTATGAATCCAAGAATGAAATACACAGTAAACTGAGAAGCAAAAATCCAAAGTAGAGGTTAAATCTTGTTCCTCATCTTTAGATGGTAGCATTGCTTTGGCCTCGGCTGTAACAGTTGTATACTTTCATTGGTTTCTAATATTCTTAAAAGGTACCATAATAAATAATGTCTGTCCCTTCACCTCTAAATAGAGAAGATGATTTCATTCTGTTATGAGTAATTGTTTCCAACGGAAATACTAGTCCTAGCCCCAGAGTAGCTTCCTTGCTGTGCCTGACATGGTTTCTTCTGAGAAGAATATATTAGGCAGCAGTATATAGTTACGTACTAAAATGCATCTTCTACAAAGAAGTAAGAAATCATTATGTAGAGTGTTTACTTTTCATTTATCTACATACCAAAATACACTTAAAACAAGTTCAACCAAAAATTTATGTACTTTCTGAACCAAACAAGATGGTTATAAAGAAAGAACCAAACAAGATGGTTATAAAGAAAGAGTAGGTTCAAGTAAGTGAACCTGATGAAATATTAGAGACCTCATCCATCAACTCAAGAAAGTAGTTTAGATAAGCCCAACTTTGCTCAAGAAACTTATCTCTGTGCCTTGGAAAGCAGCCTCTAGTACAAGACAGGCTGGGAGGGTAGGTGTCATGAGTAGGATAATGCACTTAAAGGAAATTATGACACACAGTATATTCAGATGGCAGTCATTGTAATTCTAATTATCCAGTCCATTCAAGGTACTGGATAGCTTTTTATGATTATAACCACTCCAAGAAGGACAAATATAAGGTAATAAGCATACAGAGCTATTGAGTACCCAGATTGCATAGGCTAGGTAAAATGAATGATATTAGAATACATCAGCTTGTCTCCAATTTCCTTTGTACACAATTGCAATAAAATTTGATGTACATTGCAGGGTGTTAGGAGGTTTCTTAGTGGTTAATGATTTACATAATGATTTCCCTTTTATCAGAGAGTTAGCACAGCTCTTGTTTCTGGGTTTAGAATAATTTTGTTACAGCTTTCATTCTGTTTAACTTAAATGTCTAGCCGCATGCACACCTGCGTGATTTGAGATGTGTGTATTTTATACATTAATCTCCGTACATGGTATTTATATTATATAGATTGTGGGAAAGTTCTGGCATTGAGGATAAATTTTCTTTCCCTTAATTTCATTCCTATTTCTCCTCAATTCCTTGTTTCCTAGCACACTAACAAATATTACCAAAAACTTCTTCATCCTTGGACTACTCTCCAATGTTACTTAGTCAGCCCTGAGCTAAACAGTATGTGCTTACCTCTTACAGTCTTCCTGCTTGAATTGGTCCTTTTTTTTTTTTTTTTTTTTGAGAGAGAGAGAAAGAGAGTGCAAATGGGGAGGAGTAGGGGTAGAGGGAGAGGGAGAGAGAATCCCAAGCAGGCTCCACGCCCAGGGCTGAGCCCCACACAGGGCTCGATCTCACGACCCCGAGCCAAAATCAAGAGTTGAATACTTAACTGACTGAGTCACCCTGGTCCCCTGGTCCCTTTTTTCACATGCATTGCTTTCCTGAAAGTTTCTTCACTTTGTATAACATCTTACTCTTTTTTTTTTTTTTAAGGAATTTTTCCTTTGTAGCTTCCCATGATCCTTAAGCAGCAAGGGATAATTTGGAGTTTGCTTTTTTGCCCGCAAATCTTGGGTATGCTTTCTGATTGTATTGAATGAGACAGATGAGATGCAGACATGGCTTTATTTTGTTGTTGTTTTGACCCCTATATGGTTTTTTTGGTTTTCTCAAGGTTAATTGCTTTAGGTAAGTTTTCACTAAGTCCAGATTTCCATTTTTAGTTTAGTAATAAACTGATGTTCAAAACATGCTGCCACTATCTTAAAAGACCTAGAATTGTTCAGTGTACTGTGTGTGTGTGTGTGTGTGTGTGTGTGTGTGTGTGTGTCCATCCCTAGCGACTCAAAGCATGGCTGAATTTTCCAGCTTGCCCTTTCCCACAGACCTTGTCTTCCTTGAAGAAGGTTGTTCAATAATTCAAATGGTTAAATTCCTCTGAGCAAGAAAAGGTCTGATATTGTTGCCAGAGTTCAAATATCTGGTAACCCTTCATGCTGTGGTTAGCAGTGCTAGACAACAATCTGGAGGACATTGTTCCCAGCCTCAGCTCTCTGACTTTAGATGCTTGCCAACTTCTCATCCTCTGTAGTTACTGGACGCGGTGATTAGCATTTGGTACTGCTTGAACTTGCCTTGAAGATTGTAAGCACTTTCAGAGCACAGACTTTCTAACTTACACGAAAACTCCTTAATGCCAGCTGCTAGCATGGTAGTGTGCATCTTATGATTGCTCAGTAAATATTTGATGCTAATAAAAAGCAGGATACAAGCAATTCAGTTGTCCAAATAAATCGTTGCACAGTTCCTGTTGAATGTGATCTTAACCAAATTTATGTTTCATTATTATATCGATTGTCAGTCGTTTTGCATTCGGAGACAGAGCTCACACGGACATTTCTTCTCCTAACTTTCCCTGTACTTGTGTAGTCCTAGCACATCTCCCCTCCTGACTTCTCTTTCAATGCTGATTTTATCAAGGGACTTCAAATTCCATAGATGGAAGGAATATTGAGAGTGATTCAGTCCGTAGTCCTGCCTTAAAGGCAAGAACGTCTGAAAGACAACCGTAAGCCTCTTTTTCCCTCCTCAAGTCTCCAGAGTGATGACTATCACATCTCAGCTGCTGCTGGACACTGCCTTGTGTTTTTTGGACATTGTGTTCCAAAGATCACTCAAATGTCGCTGCTGACTCTGAATCCCTTTCCTTGTTACGAGAGCCGGGGAAAAAAGCCAGTGATACTTTTCTAAGACACAGTAGGTGTATCCATAGGTCTATCAGTGCTTTCAAGGCCACATAAAAGGTATTGATTTCATGCTGATTTCTATTCAGGGTTAGTTCTCTCTGTAGGTCTTGTGTGTGTGTTTTTGTGTGTGTGTGTGTGTGTGTGTGTGTGTGTGTGTGTGTGTGTGTATTGGGGGGTGGTATGCATGCATGCATACATTTTTTTCACATACTTTGTTTTAAATTGAAACATTTCATGTATTAGTTTGTTCATGCTAGTGATTATGCTGAAAATGAGAAGTCTCAGGGAGACAGTTCTTTTATTAGGATACAATAAGTTAAAATAAGATTTTCAAATAATGCTATTTGTAATAATACAGACATTTCAATAAATTTAGCTCTGAAGTTTACAGACTATAATCTCTATGCTATCCTGGCCATTATGTAGTGAGAGTGTTCCTATTTTAAAAGCTTATGTTTCAGAAAGATTCTAGGCATTGAAGCAGAGTTAAATGTTGACCCCTGATATCAATATATTCCTTTTCCAGTTTTGATTTTTGATACTGACTTTTAAACCCGAGTGTTTAACCAGTATTAACAAGTTTATATGTACCTCTCAACACTAAATATAGCAGTGTGCTTCCCTAAAGTGCATATTTTGTGGTCTCATTAAAAAAGAAACTATCACAATAAGTTTCCTTCAACACAAATTGGGTATTTAAGTAATGTACTAATAACATAGGAAATATAAAGATGACTTAATTGTGATTCTTATATTCAGTCAACTTAAAACCTATTAAACAAGGTCCAAATCTTAATCAGGAATTTTTCTGAATTCTAGATTATTTTCAGTGAGATCCAGGGAATCTTGGGAAACTGCAGAATGACACATTTTACTCTTGATCCCTTAAGGCCATGTAGCCCTCTGAGGATGATGGCCAGCAAGGTCCAACAACATGGTTTTTGTCAAACGGTGGTTTGTAAGTTCTTGGTTCTGATCATCACATGGATAGCCAGCAGCCCTTACACTGCAAAAAGCTAATGTAAGGACCTAATTCTAACCCCTTCCTGAAAGATAAAGAAATGTGCACACAGACACATGCAAAGCATACAGAAAAACCTGGGCGGGGGGGGAATGGTAGAGAAAGGCATGGAAAAAGACACAAGTGGAGAAGGAAGTCCAGCTTAGAGTTCTCACAGAATCTGATAGACCTTTGCTATGCTTGTTTTATAGCAAGTGTGAAATGCTTTTGGCTAGAAGGGAAGGCATTGGATATATCACGGTAGAAAGTGGTAGAAGTCATGTCAGGTTTGGGGAAGCTGTTGGAAGGAAGACTGAGAAGAGGCTCATGTGGTTTGAGTAGAGGATACAGGGGGAAAAGCCAGGGAGTCTGAACAGCCCTTCTCCGACCTTCTAGTGCCACATGGGTGGGCCATGGCTCAATGCTGAGAATGCCTAGAATATATCCCCTAAAAAGGGAAAATAACACAGAAAATGATAAATTTGTTTTTCCTGAAAATATGGATGAAAAGGGTTTTTTCCTGTTCTGCTTCATACTTTGAAGGTTTTTTTTTTCCTTGAAGGTTCTGTGGATTGATGGAGCAGGATTTTCTTCAAGCTACTGTAGCACTGTTTGATTTTTAGAAAATGGGTTATGTCAGTCCATACCAGCTCACTAAAACCCCAGCTCACCGCTGCAGAAATAGCCTGAGGAAGTGACAAATTAGTGTACCTCATCATACCGTGATTAGGCTTAGCATCTTTTAATAATGAGTGTGACTCCATGTGAAAAGAGAATAAACTGGCAGTTTTTACAAAGACACAATTTCCCAGGGATTTTGGTGATATTTAAATTTTAATCACTTTAGATTTTGGGTTATATGTGAGCCAAAGACATGGTTAAGATTCTGTCGCTCAAGGCCCAGAGATGCATGTCTCCTCATTGACACGTGTGACTGATGGCCCAGGAGACGGCAAATTGTGTGTACTGCATTTTCCCATGGGATTCTCGGGGGAGGACAGCTAATTGAACCTACTTGTTTTACACCGAGGTGTTGTGATTTGTTGTTACAGTGAGGTATCAGCCTATGGATAACATTGTCTTCTTTTGTTTTATTCGAGTTGTCCAAAACTATATACTGATCTTTCCTTCAATTTTATAAAAATTTGATACAGACAGTGAGGCCATAAAAGGTGCAATAATTTAAAAATTTTTTTAATTTTCGCAATTGTAAGCACAGGTTAGATACTGATACAGCAGTTCGGAGAAATGAAAGATCATCAAGCATGTCATGCTTACTCGATTCACTGTGGGCACATGCCTTATTTTGTGAGCTAACCTTGTTTACATTATTTTCAATGTGCTGGTGTGCAGATTATAGAAAGATTGGGAAGCTGAGAGATTTATTATTTACAGAAGGTGGACAGTAGAGTCTATTGCTTTAGGAAAATACACAGCCCAGAGCAGCAGCCTGTCCGACATTAATGAATCATGGTGATGGCAGTGACCTTGAGAAGTCATCCATCTCATTCACCCCATGCTTCTGCACAGGTCTGTGTCTCACAAACACCCCTGGGCAGCACGGGCCTGTCTGTCATGTGCTGGATGAGATCCTGAGAAGGAGGGCCCGCAGTCTCCCCCAAGTTGCCCTGGCCAGGGATCATCTGGTAATCCTGAGTGGCCTTTGTATCCATCACAGTCACACTGGGGTGATTTTATTCATTGCTGCTTGATTATTGGAACACTTTCAGAGTTTAAATTTCCCTGTCTTTTGGAGAGAAAGCCAAAGTTAAACTCTAGCAAAATAAAAGGTCTCATCTGTGCACAATATACAGAATGGTAAATTGTCCCAGGCGGACTGGATCGCCTTTCAGTAAACTAATACTGCTGAGATCCATTAAAGCAGTGGGGGGCTGCCAAGTACTCACATCCTGGACTCATCAACTTGTTTTTTTGCTGACCACTCAGTCAGTCAGCAAGAGCAATGCGATAAGTCCTGGATGATAAACATGCTTCTGTTGCAGAGACAAAATGGATCACGCCAGAGAAGGAAAAATGTTTCAGATGAGAAAAATAAATGCCAGGAGCAAGGTCCTTTTAGATTAGAGCAAGTCCCTTTAGATCCAAGAGAGTCTTGTTTCCCATATGGAAACTGGGTAGAGGTTGCAGGGGTGGGGGGCATTTTTAAAATGTCCCACACTGGGCCCTTAGCCTCAGACACCTGCAAGTCTGCAGAACCTCTCGAGGGGGAATCCTGGACTCTATGGCATGCTAAGGGCAAATTTCAGTACTTGCTTAATAGAGTAGAGACATTTGTTGCAATGAAATGCAGATCTGCTGTTAGTGTGAATTTATTGTGCTGCTATAGCATCTTTATTATTTCCTATAAAATACAATCTGATTTAAAAATAACTGGTCCTATGACACTTACAAGGTTGAATCTGATGGGATGTCCATTGCAGATGAATAGCCCTGTAAATAATTTATATCATTTGTCACTTGTGTGTGTATTCTCTTAGACCTACAGTAATTAGCAATGAGGTCTGGAGTAAACTAGAGAGTGAAAGTATCAGAAAGTCATGTAGGTTAGTGAGTTCTATTGATTCTTTAAAATAATTCTATAGTAATGACTGTGGGAAAGAAGCCAGTGTTTTTCCAAGTCTGATTAATAGCTGATTTAATTCATAAGCCTTAAAGCCCAAAGCAAAGATTCATTTGTTTTCAATTCTGTTTTATGTTTTTTGGAGCATCGAAGCTTGGATGGTTTATTTAAATGAGGTACATTTATGACTTTTAATATGATTGCCCTCCCATTTACACAGAAAGTAATATATTATAATCAAAGAGGCAGGATGAGTGAGTAGCACTGGCTGTGAAACAAAAGAAGGCGATCTGGATCCCACACTGGATGTCGGTTCTGGACTGACGCTGACATAATCAAGTCCCTCATATAGCAGGGAACAGAAATCTACTCAGACTGGCTGAAACCAGCTAGGAATTTACAGTCAGGATTACAGGGATAGCTGATGGAACCAGGAAGGAAATGCAGTCAAGCCTCAGTGGAGACCAGAATAGGGACTAGAAAGTGGTCATGAGCTGGTGTTACTTCTGTTGGCCTTCTAGGGCTGTACAGTCTCCTGGCTCTCCCCACTGCTTCCACAGGCAGACAGATGTTCTTTTTCAGTGAGACTATGTGGCCAACCACGGTTGCCTTCATTTCAGATGCATATTATTTCCCGATTCAAGAAATGCCAGCCAACCAGCTAACCCTGATTCCTAATTCCAGATTCTTTGAATAGAAACTGATTGGCCCAGCATGGTCAGATAGCCAAAGAGCTATGTCCGAGAGGACAGGGTAGTCCAGCACCAGACGGGCACGAGGGCCAAAGCTCCAGTTTTTGCCTAAGATATTTCCTGTCATTCCTCTTCCCTTTCCTACCTGTCTTCTGCAAGCATTACAAACATTTTTAGAACAATTACTTCATAAGGCACAGAAGGGGGTGAGGAAGCTGTTGAAGACGTTTCAGGCAGAGGAAACAGCAGGAATAGGAAGCGCCATGATGTGCTGAGTGAACCGCATGCAGTTGGTAGCCACCGAGCACCAAGTGCTGGGTGGGAATGGCATGAAAACGAGAATGGAGCAAGTGATTTGGAGGCTGTGCTAGGCATCTGGACTTCATCCGGAAGGCCATGTGTGTATTGGTTTGTCTGGGTATTTTTTTCCTCCAAGGAGTTGGTCATTGAAAGATTTTAAGTAGAAACTGACAGATTGTGCATCCTCAGAAGGTTACTTAGGCAGAAGTTTGAAGAACAGATTGGCTGACGAAGAGCAAGAGTAGAAGCAGAGATGTCATTTGAGAGTCTTGGGTGGGAGATAGAGGCCTGCACTAGCAGAGCAGTGGGAGGGAGGGACAAATTTGAGAAATATGAAGGAAGCTCAATGAGAAGACATGTTGGTGGAATGGCTGTGAAGTGAGCAGAAAGGAATCAGTTAATCCAAATTTCAAACTGGGAGATAGGGTGGTGGGAACTGAGTTGGAATCCAAAAGTAGGTTTGAGTGGGAAGACAATGAGCTCGCTTTGGACAAGTGAATTTGAAGTATCTGTGGGACATCTAAATAGATGTTTCTATCAGCCTAAGCATCTGAGTCTAAAACGTGGAGATTAGGGCTCAAGGTATGAATTGGGATTCCAGAGTACTCAAGTAGTAGTTGGAAGGATGAGAATATGATCGCCCCAGGAGAGCATGCAGAGCAGAGATGCTTAGCTTAGGGCCCATGGAAAGGCCCCAGAATTTCTTTTTTTTTTTTTTTTTTTTTTTAAGATTTATTTATTTATTTATTTGAGAGAGAGTGTGTGCAAGTGGGAGAGGCAGAGGGAGAGAATCTCAAGCAGACTCCCCACTGAGTGTAGACTCCATTGCTGGGCTTGATCCCACGTCTGCAAGATCATGACCTGAGCCAAAGTTGAGTCGGATGCTTAACCACCTGAGCCACCCAGGTACCCCAAGGCACCAGGCGTTTTAATAAGTGCTCTGACTGTGTGTGAAATTTTGTACAGATGTGTTAGGGGCAGAGATAGGGCAGTGAGAAAAAGGGTCTATAGCTTTCATCAAATTCTCAAAAAGGTCCATGAATCAAAAAATCATTATGGAGCTCTGGTGTAAAGCGTGCATTCTGAAAGGGGGCAAAAACTTGTTCTTAGGAGCAAAAAAAACAAGAACAAAAACCACTGTTTCTGTTGTATGCAGTGCAGATATATAGAGAGCACATAAACAGATACGCAGTGTATCTGTGGTATTAAAATGTCATTGGAGCCATTAGGAAGAAAATGTCTTAAAAGGCTCCTTAGTGGAGTGATAATGAGGAAAGGGTGCAAGACATTGGTTTGGAGGAAGAGGAGCAGTGGGCTGTCATCTGTTTTGCTCTCTGTGTCTAAAAGCCAAGAACAAAAAGAATCCGTAGTGTTTATAGCTGGCAGCACACCTTTTCCTCCCAAGTGTTACCCCATCACTGTCACCACCACTGCACACATATCCAATATATACCTTCTGAAAACTTATAGTACAGTTAGCTGCGTTTGCCAAGAGTACAAGGAATAAACATTGCATTTTCCAGGAAGGGTTTTTTTGTTTTGTTTTGTTTTGTTTTGCCATTTCTGGTACAACACTCTTTCAAGATGATGCCCATAATAACTGTTAGGAATATCTAGAGTTGGGAGCACATTTTAAAACCAATCTTCCCTATTAATAGAGATGTCTACTTACCCTGTCTGCTGAATGAGAAAGAAAGCACCGTTTGTGGTCTGAGCTCGCCAGAAGCTTCCAAGAATTGTACTCCCTTGGGCCTTTTCTCTACCTTCTCTTTTGTAGCTAATAACTTCCTCTGCCGAGTATCTGTTGAGCCCTCACTGCACATGACACCAGATCTAAATGTTGAGGAGCTTCACAGAATTCAAAGAGGACCTAGTAAGCTCTTTGAGGATCCTCTCTTGCACTCAGAAGTAAAAGCAGCAGTTCTTTCCAGAGGCAGACCATGCTGCAGGGTCATGGTCAGAGATCAGTCTCTGAGGCCATTGTTCTCAAATCCCTTGTTCTCTCAGTCCCTTCAAAGGATCAAGAGGCTGCCCCTTCTTGGTGTAATGTATTGTGTACATTTCTAATCTTAATTCTTTTAGTGGTGGCTTATGAAAAAAGATTGCCAATGTAACCAAATTTCACTAATCCATTCTTTTATTTTGATGTAAATTATTGGTCACCCTTGGAGCCAGAGCTGAGAGCAGCAAGTTTTGGGAGGGGAGAAAGCAAGATCAGCAGGTTTCTGACCACTGGTTCATTAAGCCAGAAATCATTTATCTGCATTAACTCTTGTTCTAAAGCGTTCACATTTTTAAACATATGTGGGTGAGGGTTTCATAGGGTAACTGCACTTCAAGAAAACAGCTCGACCCTTTGAACCTGTACTCCTCTTGAAGCCTTATTACTGAAAGTGGAGCTATTTTCAGGCCTCCCCATTCAGGACGTTCAGAGCACACTATATGTGCTCACCTTCCCTACCCAAGGACCAAATGCAGCAAAATTGCAATAGCAATGAATTGGGAATGCTAGAAGAGACTAAACATGTATCATTAGAAGGATCATTCTTCTTTCCACTGCTAGTGAATGGTCATAAAGCTGAAAGCCTTTTTTTTTTTTTTTTTAATTCTTCCAAAAGGCCTGATAAGATAGATCACCATTACATTTATCATTCTTTTCCACTTTCTATCATGGGATCAATCACAGTTGTGTGCCTGAAACTATTTAGGAGCATTTCGATGTGTAGCAACTTCCAAAATATTTGATTCTAAATACATCTTTCGGTTTTAATTCTATTAAATACTATTTAATACTAGTAATAGTATTACTAGTAATACTATTTTGTTAAGGGAAGCCAGTAATACTATTTTGTTAAGGGAAGGCCAGCCCTCTGTTTTCCATATACTCTTGGTCGTGCCCTGTAATGAAGTCTCCAGTATCTACGTGCTTTGTATGACATGCATTGGGGACAGCTTTCCTTTTCAGACCCTGCTTTTGTGTCAGCTGACTGGCACCCGCAGAGCTAGGGAAATGGAGTGGTTCCTTGGTGACTCCAGATAGCTGTCAGAATCAATCTGTAGACGGGAAAAGCTTTTCCTTGAAAAGAAGCTGGAGGAAACTGTCGAGCAATGCCCGCACATCATTCTAAGGATGCATTTAATTGTCACGATGGAGGCAAGGAAGGGGGATGCTTACTTTGCAAATTAAACCCGTGAGCCTCTTTGCTTGACAAGTGAAAATCAGATACATTGGGTTTTAAAAAATATTTAATTTGTAAGTTCTTTACATTTTGATAAATCAAGCCTATCCACTTAGGAAGGAGGTCATATTCTCCTTCTAATTCTGAAGATGTACAGCTGGCATTTTCTCACCTGTAAGCACGGAAGAGCCAGATAAGGAAGCAAAGATGAGATCCATGTAATCTCTTCCTTTCACCTGAGAGGTATCCAGTTAACATGGAAACAAAAGTCTCTGTTTTCTGTTATATCTTCTGCACATTGTTTCTGGAAACCAGCAGTTGTCTAATTTGTGAGCAGCCTTCCCTTCAATTTTTTATAAAAGCAGAAATTCTTTTTTAAATAATTTATCTCCAAATTATTAAGGAGACACGGAAGTATTGCTTATGGGTTAACTTGTCCTTGAGGGATTGTATTATCAGCTGTAGTAGCTTGTTACCCTTACTAATTGTTAGCATGTCAGATTTTTACTTCCTGCTTTAGCTCTGGAGATTAGCCCCCAAGTTCATGGCCTGGGACTTATGGACAGACGCAAGTTTAAGTTTTCTTAAAGAAGGGACCTATGACTCAACAACCATAGCTGTTGTATGCTGCCTAGGTGGTTGTAATGAACTAAAACGTAGCTTTGATGTGTAGCCTGGCTCAAAGCATAGCTCTTCACTTCTTAGCTTGTGAGCTTGAGCAAGTTCATTAAACACTATGTATGATTGTGCCTCAATTTACTATTCTTTAAAATGGGGATAGTAGCCATGCCTACCTCATGAATTATGAGGATTTGATGAGATAACATGCATAAGGTGCTTATTAATATAGTGCCTGGCATAGATTCAGTGCCCAGTTTTTTTTTTCCTCGCCCTAATGCTTATGCTGTTAGCATTCAGAACCATTTGACATTAGCCTTGATGTTGTAAGTGTTACAGTTTAGCACAGTCCTGAAAATAGCGTTAGGAGGCTGGATTGCTTGGCCCCCTCAAGTGCTTTGGAATTCCTGTTGTCATAGGATTCAGTGTTCCTAGGGCTTGATACATTTACGTGATACTGGTACCTTACTCAGTGCTTTTGAGGCATCTCTGGGAGAGGTCTTAGAGCTGGAAGAGTACATCAGCCCTCAAGAGCCACAGGACCTTATTTCACTCATCAACCAATCTGGCTTAGTTTTTCTCCAGTCACTGATATGTCAGTATTTTCACTGTGTCCTGTTAGAAGGGCTGAAAGAGGGTAAGGTGAGAGGATTTGCTCTAGATAGCCTGGGTTTGGTAGCAGAACTAGGCCCAGAACCATTTTGACTGCTATTTGTACAAGCTGTTTAGTTAACGTGAAATCTTTCCACAGCTAAGTTAACATATGTGCTGTGTCAAATTCGTTGCCAAGGTTAGCCAAGGAATATTGCAAAGTTTTAGATCTCATGGATTAAATCACTTAAATGTTAATTCTAAACATTTTATCATAAATATTTAAAGCAAATAACCAATTTCCACTTAATCATAAAGCACAACTCTTGTTAGTCTGAAACCATTTGCATGGAAAATTACACATCACTTTAATGTATTTTCTGTCTGCTTTTGTGTCCATATAAAAATAACAAACCACAGATGCATGCTGACATCATCAGCACTGAACCAAAGAAGGGAGAGAAGGAAATTATTTCATGAGCTGAAGATTTAAACTTCTCTATTAGGTCGTCAATGCTTTGCTTAATATTTTTAGGAGGGAGTGCCTGCGTGAAGAGTCAGCTGCAAGATCAAGGACTGTTGATACTTTTTCCTGCAAAATGAGTCCAAAATTTAAAAACAGTGTCCTCCAAATGTCCTTTGGCACCAATGAATGTGAGTTTTTTTTTTTAATGCTACATTAGGTTCTCTAGTTCATTCCACTCAGCTCCATTGCATTTTCTCTAATGTTGTGTCCAATTTTAAATGACTTGAGTGATGGGCCTTCCATCTTTTACCTGGCCAGCGTAACCCCGCAGTGCCCAGGAATCACCGGGCCTTTTTGCCCGTGACAGCCAGGCTGCAGCAGGCCCCAGAACAGGGTGGCAGAGCTCACAAGGTTTTAATTGCTGCCTAATAGGCTATAGCAACCTGAGCATTTTATTAAGAGGACATTTAAAATTAGCATTATTATTCCAGAAGATGCTTTCACACTGCAGTAAAAATCATGCTGAGAGAATGTCTGATATGCAACCTAATTTCACCATTTCCTTAATTTCTTCCCATTACTCCTAGTAATATACCTCTCAAGCCATTTTATATTCTCTTTGTACTTCTCTGATGACATAAATAATTTTATCTCCTCCCTTTCTGTTTCTCCCAGTTACGTATGCCCAGAGTAATCATGGTAAGGCATAATCCTGCCACTAGACTTGGAGGGCGTTGCCTGCAGGCTTTTCAGAGTTAGAGTAACTTCTTGAAAAGTAGATGTTGATGAATCCCATAGAAGTAGGCAACATGCACCTTCTCAGAGCAATAATCAGGGTAGTTTTGAGGGTTTTTGTTTTGTTTTGTTTTTTACTTTTACCTTCATCTTCTCCTAAATCATTTAGTTCTGTCATTTCCGGGCCACTCTTTTCTATTACTGACAATCCCATGAGTGAAAGCCTGATTTCAGTATCATCCTCTTTCTAGAGAGGAATTTTTATCTCTCCTCTGTGATGATATTTGAGCGACTCTGCTATCATGCCATGGTTATTTAATTCTATTGTATTTATAAGCAATTCTCTAACCTGCTGACGGTTGTCATTTAGAATCCTTACTGGTGTTTTTCCTTTCTTCTGCTATGCTCATCAAATCCTACCACCTCATTCCTGCAACTGTGCACTGTCCCATCAGAATACAGCTACTTGATACAAAGAGAGGTTTTGAAAAAAATACTGTCTGATTGAGACTTATATATACCAAGGCATAGGCATCTACTTCCATACTCTGTAAAGTACCTCTGGAAAATTCTTTGTTGCTCTTTAGGAGTAATTGATACTCCTCTAAGAAGTATTTTCACATAAATATTATTTGCTTTGATGAATTTTAACAATCTTTAAAAATTCTTACATCCTTAAATGCAATTCTTATTTTTATTTATTTGTTTGTTTATTTTAAATTTATTTGACAGAGAGAGAGAGATCACAAGTAGGCAGAGAGGCAGGCAGAGAGAGAGTGGGAATATAATCAGGGAAAAATTAATGCTGAGCAGAGAGCCCAATACGGGCCTCGATCCCAGGACCCTGAGATCATGACCTGAGCCGAAGGCAGAGGCTTTAACCCACTAAGCCACTTAGGCGCCCCAAATGCAATTCTTAGAATGATGACTTTTTGTTTGGCCACATTGATTCATTCATTTAGCAAACATTTGAGGGCATTCATTGCACTCCACTGGATACTGTCTGGGTGCTTTGAAAAAGGAAAATGAGCAAGAAAAGTTCTGTGTTTCTTCAGAAAGATCAGAGTCCCATGGCGGGAGGCCAAAAAGTGAACAACTAACTCGTACAATGTGAGATATGCTCTAATAGAAGTTAGGTGAGCACTAATCAGGGAAAAATTAATGCTTCTTGGGGTAAATCAGTATCATGGGAGACTACGTACAGTGTGAGCTGGGCTTTATGGGAGATGTAAGGGTTCCTGAAGGAAGTACGGAGGGAAGGGTACGCCCAGAAACAGAAACCACACTAGGAAGGCATAGACACCTGAAGCCCTTGAGGAATGCCCTGTGATTCAAACAGAGGGCATATGATGGAGGGAGCTAGTAATGGAACCAGAAAAATAAGTGGAGGTCCACTGAAAAAGTGCAGCAACAGCCCAGTGATCCAGGGAAGCTTTAATCCCAAAGTAATCAGTCTTTGCTTTTGAAACGTGTGTCTCTATTTATGTATGACTGTAGGTGTTTATTGTGATTTAGACTAATGGTTCCCACCCCTAGCCGTACATTACAATCTCTACCTCATTCCAATTAAATTAGAATGTCTAAGGGTGACATCCATATTTTTAAGCAACCCCCCCCCCCCCCCGCCCTGCCAGTGATTCTGATAGGCATTCAGGGTGGAGAACTACTGACCCAGACCCCCTCGACACTTGAAGAGGTTCGTGGAGGCACCGCATGAGACCCTGACTCATTAGAGCTAGAAAGGGGTACCCTTGAGTCAGAACCCACTCTGCTCTTAGATGGCTGGGAAATGGCAACCTCTACCTTTCTACTCCCATCTCTTCCCCACCCCCCCCGCAGCATTTTAACCTTCCGAGATCACTTCCACTTACTACTTAGCAAAACAGACCCCTCTCCTGACTCTACACTCTCCCTCTAGCCATCATCCTGCTCTTCTCCTTATAGCCATGCCCTGTGCTTCCCATTCTGTTTCTGCTCTGGTCCAGTCCAGTCTGGACTCCAGTCCCATTACACTGCCCGGTCTTGCCAGCCTTCCAGGTATCACCTTCCTAGACTTCACACACTCTGCTCTTCTCCCTGGATTTTCCTTCCCCATACATTTTTTTTCCTGGTATTACCCACTCATCTTTCAGTATTCAGTAATCAAATCAAGAAAGCGACCTCTGATCTTCCCAGTCTGGATTAGGTGCCAATCCTTGGTGCCACCATGGTATTTTGTGGAGAATTTGTATAACATTTATTAGTACCCATTGTAATTACCTGTCTACATTAAAACAGTGGACTTTTGAGGAAATGACTTACTCATATTTGTTTTTATATCTTGGGCCTAACAGTGCTGAGTGTAGAGTAGTTCTTCAATAAAAAAAATTGCTGAATTATGTTAAATATATTCATTTAACTTTTTTAAAATTTCCCCTCTCTTATTTATATATGTATTATTATTATTTTTTAAGTAAGTTCTACATCCAATGTGGGGCTTGAACTCATGACACTGAGATCAAGAGTCATATGCTCTACTGTCTGAGCCAGCCTGGCCCTCTTGTTTAATATTCTTGACTACCTCCTTCTTGCTAGCTACCAATTGCTTATTATGTGCCTGGTCAAGTACTGACTGCTAGGCACATGTATGTTTGTATGCATGCATGCATGTATGTATGTAAGTATGTATTTATTTTAGGCATATGTATTTTTAATCTTAACACCTGTATTATTTTACCCCCAAGTTAGGGGGTATCTTTTCCTTTACAGATAAGGAAACTGAGGCTTTGAGAAGTTAAGTGAATAAACCGGAACTGAATTGCTCTTTCTGGAAAATTTCTCAAATTACTATTTCCTATTTAATCTGAGCTGACCAGAACTTCTCTAATCTAGGCTGTAAATTTTTAAAGCAAAATCTATAATCATCCAATTATATTTATTTGTAAATTGGCAGCATTACCAGTCTGTCAGATGCCTTTTTAAAAAGATTGCGGTTTAACTAGTAGTTTTTGTATTTTTTTGTCTAACATATATACTTTTGCTAGCCCTTCCATGAAAACAGAAGACCGGCAATTCATCCTATTAGGGAATTAAGAGAAACCAAATGATTAAAATCGACAGATAGTGTCACAAACACCCCTCCCCCCCCCCCATTCCGAATCCTCTCTCCTCATGGAAGAACCTCTGGAGCCAATAGTTTCAATGCCCTCTTTAGGAAACCTGCTCATAAAAAGAAAAATCAGCCAGTTCGACTTGCCCCTCCTTGGCTTCCTCCTCCTCCCTGTTAATGAGCAGTGAAATGGCCTAATGAGCGGGGGCCAGAGGGAGGGGAGAGCAGAGAAGAAAGCCTGAATAATCCCCACACTGAATTATCAGCCTCTGCATAATTAGTTTTCTTTGGCTTCCTTCTTTTCAGAGTTCAGCATTTTAAAGTTCTTGCGGGACACACTGTTTCCAGGTCCTGAGCCGAGCCACGTTTTCGTTCTGTGCCACCATCAGTTTGATTCAGCCGTGTGGGCCGTAAGCCTTGTGCTTCTGACAGGGACTCCAGAAAGGAAGCAGGGAGAGCTCTGAATGACACAGTTCCCTTTTCCACTGAGAGGCAAGCACCGAATGGCCTTTTAATGCCCTTGTCTGTTAGACTGTGCATGATACAGGCTGAGAAGCGTGTGTGTGGCAGGAGCGGCCCTAGAAGATAAGGAAGGTGCTGAGCGGAATATGAATGTAGGCGGCTTCGCCTGAGCCCCGGAAGGGGAACTAGCTGTCGGTGGCGTAGGGTGAACATTTATCCTGCTTTGCCTGAGACTGAGTGGTTTCCTGGGCCGTGCAACTTTCAGGACCAAGACCAGCACAGTCCCGGGCAAACCCGGATGGGCAAAGCAACCATCCTGGATGGTTGGTCTTTCTGTCCCGTGTACTCAAGTTCTGTCCTTACCTTAAAGAAATGTTCACAATCAGCTGGAAATCATTTCCTATTGTCTTTAAATCCTGCCTGGACTGATTGAGAACAAACAAAAAGCTTGAGAATTTCTTTGGACGCCCTGGCGTCAGTAGTGACATTGAATAGACCCTTGTCGAGAGCTTTCTTTCCACTCCACCTGCATCTTGCTCTCCCCTTGCCTGAAACCCTTGGCCACCCTGCTCCCCACGCATCTGAGGTATTTCTTAGTTCTTCCTCCCCCTCTCCTTTTGCTGCTGCTGCAGTAACTCCAAGGATTAAAGAGGAAGTACAGTATGTACTTTCTCCTACTTTGGCACTGGCTTCCCATGGCTCTGCTTAGATGCAGCTGGCTGAGCTGGGGCATTAGGAAGCCTCCAGGCGACCCACAGCTGAATCCGTCAAGTCCCCTGCAGCAGCTGTTATCTGAACCAACTGGGTCGTGCCGGCAGCAGCACAGCAAAGGAAAGGTGCCGAGCGAATGTGCAGGAAGAACCCCAGACAAGCCTGTCTCAGCCCCAGAGAGTCTAAATCACCCCGTCTGCATGTGGAGCATGGTCATTGTTCTGGAGAGAGCGGGAAGGGGAGGAGATGGTGTTTTTCCACCGTTATCAAGATAAACAGAGCAGCCCGTGCTGTCTGTGCAGCTGTTTGAGTGTGAGGATGAGCGGAATTACTTCATTTTTACTCAGTGGGAATTAACACCACCTCCCCCCACACACACACTTTCTTTTGGAGACAGGGAGTCTGTGGCTAACAAAATCACTCAGTGATTTGAATCTTTCTGAAGAATGGTGATAATTTATGGGACTATCTGGACATACCCTTGTTTGGACATTTAGTTAGTGAAAAACCAGTCCAATAAATAAAATAGCTAAATAATCTGAGACAACCATTTGAAGACCTGGCGGAAGGACTGGGGGCAAGAAAAGGAGGTGGAAGAGCAGCAACAAGGTGAAAATGTTATTTCAAGACAAGAAGGAATAGACTTGTGGCCCTCAGGCCGAGGATAGGGAAGGAAATGAGGAAGAATGGTTATTATCTCTTGTATTATTGCCCTAACTACTAGGCAGTTTTAGAGGTTGTACCCTGTGGCCATAGCAGCTTGGAACACCCGAGGTCTCAGACTTAGTAAGTCCAGCAGAGATCCTTGATTGAACCTGTCTCCTTATAGGAATAACCACAGGCACGGACATACTCTTATGAGAAATAGTTAAGGTTTCAGATAATGATGGCAAACAGAACACACATCGATTATCACGGCCTTCAGAACAAAACCTCACTAAAGTAATGGTAAAGGGATTTTTTTTTTTTTAGGTATTAACGTACAAGGATAAGGAAAATGGGAAGAGGAGGTAAAAACATGAAAGAGGAAGCTGTAAAGCAGAGGAACGAGTGGTAAATGATTCAATAGGCTCAAGAGAACTCATTCCTAAGCCACTGAATTCTCAAAGGCTTAGGAATTGGAGGAACCAGGTACCTCTGAAGCCACTATGATTAAGGTGGGTAGGCAAGGGCTAAATGAGGATTGATTGACAATGTGTTTATGAAACAAGAGCTCTGGAGCCTCTTCCCCACTTCACAGAACTTTGACTGCTTCTCCCCCATCAGTTGGGAAAGTAGAAATTTATTATTTTCTTTTTCTAGCTTTATGGAGATATATAATTGATATCTAACATTGTGTAACTTTAACCCGATGATTTGATACAGTTATACATTGTGAAATGATGACCACAGAAGGGTTAGCTAACATGTCCATTACCTCACACTAATACCTTTTCTTTTGTGGTGAGAACATTTAAAATCTACTCTCTTTAGAAAATTTCAAGTGGGGGCGCCTGGGTGACTCAGTGGGTTAAAGCCTCTGCCTTCGGCTCAGGTCAGGATCTCAGGGTCCTGGGATCGAGCCCCGCATCGGGCTCTCTGCTCAGCAGGGAGCCTGCTTCCCCCTCTCTCTCTGCCTGCCTCTCTGCCTACTTGTGGTCTCTCTCTCTCTGTCAAATAAATAAATGAATAAAATCTTTAAAAAATTTTCTAAAAAAAGGAACATTTGGAGAATAATACATACAGTTGGAAATTTAAAATATTACAGCAGAAATGAAAAACTTGGTAGATAGCACAGATGATAAAGTTGAAGAACTATTTTAGAAAGTAGAACAAAATGACCAAGATGGCAAATAAAGTACAGAAGTGCAGGAGAAGATAAGGCAGTCTACTATCCAAAACAAAGAGTTTCATAAAGAAAGATTTTTAAAAATTCAGAGTCAATACCTATAATTCAAGAAAATTTACCAAAACTGAAGTACATGGGTTTCCAGCCTTCTAAGTGCTCAAACCAGTGGAAGAAATCAGACCCACACCAAGGCACATCATAATGAAATTTCAGAATTCTAAGGAGGTAGAGAAAATCTATATGCTTCCAGAGCAAGACATAGTTTCTCTAAAGAAGAAGAAAAAGAGAAACCAGGTCAGGTATCATCATGACTTCTCAATGGCAAAACGAAAAGTTTGACAGGCAGTAGAGTAACACCTTCAGAGTTCTGAAGGAAAACTACTTCCAACTTAAAATTTATGCCCAGTCGAACTACCAATCAGATATTAAGGTAGACTGAAGATATGTTCAGACAAACAAAGCCTTAAAATTTTTACCTTCCAGAGGCGTCTGGGGCTGGGTGGGGGCTCAGTCAGTTAATCATCTGACTCTTGATTTCAGCTCAGGTCATGATCTCAGGGTTGTGAGACCAGCCCTGTATCAGGCCTCATATTGGGTGTGGAGCCTGCTTAAGATTCCCTCTCTCTTTCTCCCTCTGCCCCTCCCCCATGCCTGCTCTCACTCTTTCTCAAAAAAAATTTTTTTTACCCTCTAGATATGGGAGATGCTCTCCACCAAAATGAGAGAATAGACCAAAAGCATAAGATACATGACAGGGACAGTTCAGCACAGGAGAGAGATGAAAGGAGTCCCTGGAATGATGGGGAAGATAGATCTCAGGATAACAGCTTGCATCAGATCAGAGGGCACCCAGACTTGACTGAAACTAGCCAGAAGGCCGGGGAAACTTCTTCAAGAAGAAATTACTAGAAATACTTGATGTGTTGGGATGTTTTGAGAGGAGCTTTAATTCAAGTAAGGGACAACTGGGAGAGTGGGGGTGAGTTAGTGTTGAGCACATACAAAACTAAGCAAAACAAAAATCAAGACTATTTTTACACTGGTAGGGAAAGAAATGTGCAGGAAGGGAAAGTACTTCCATATATTAGTTATGGTGAGTGTTTACATAATCATAATGTAAACCCTGAATATTGATTCAGCCAGAGTTGCAATATAATCTAAACTGAGGGGATGAGAAAGGGTGCATGTAGAGAGGGGAGAGCTAGATAATTGTCCTCCATAGAAGGAGATTGGTAGAAAAAAGCCTAAAACCAAAAAATCAAGAAGTAGCATCCAAATCATGATAACTATAGGGGTGCCTGGATGACTCAATCAGTTAAATGTCCCACTCAGTTTTGGCTCAGGTCATGATTTCAGGGTGATGGGACTGAGCTCCACATCCAGCTCCACCCGGGGTGTGGAGTCTGGCTTGAGATTCTCTGCCTCTCCTTCTCCCTCTGCCCCTTCCCCTGCTCATGTGCTCTCTTTCTCTCTCTTTTTCTCTCTCTCTCAAATAAACAAACATATAAATAAAAATCTTTTTTTTAAAGCATGATAATTATAAATGTGAGATAAATCCGAAAATAATCCACTAAAATAGGTAAAAAAAAAACAACGGTTGTCTCCAGAGAGGGGAGGAAATGGTAAACTTATTATAGGCTATTTGACTTTTTAAACTATGTATGTTTAAAACTTTATTTTAGGGGCATTTGGCTGCCTCAGTAGGTGGAGCTTATGACTCTTGATCTTGGAGTTTGAGTTTGGGCCCCGTGTTTGGTGTGGAGAGTACCTAAAAATAGAATCTTTAAAAAAAGGGACACCTGGGTGGCTCAGTGGGTTAAAGCCTCTTGTCTTCGGCTCAGGTCATGATCTCAGGGTCCTGGGATCGAGCCCCGCGTCGGGCTCTATGCTCAGCAGGGAGCCTGCTTCCCCCTCTCTCTCTGCCTACCTCTCTGTCTACTTGTGATCTCTCTATCTCAAATAAATAAATAAAATCTTTAAAAAAAAAATTCCGAGTACCCTTTAAAAAAAAATCTTAAAAAAAAAAAAACCCAAAACACTATTTTAAAAATGTGAAAGAAGAAAAAGAAATAGTTAAGTCAGTTTTGTTTTGTTTTATTTTAATGAGGAGTCTAAACACCACAGCAATAACAGTGACTCTTAGTAATATAATAGAATCTTCTTGTTTATTAAAAAATTCTCTCTTACCAAGTATGCATTTTACTTGATGTGAATTCCTCTCCTAGGTTTTTCTTTCCTTGAATGTCTGAAACAAGTGTAAGGATTGACATTTTCTTTCTGATCACTGGCTTAGCACTAATGCTGTACCAGTAAAGTCTAAGTCACAAATGGTTGAACACTTAAGAAGCTTTGGGGAGGGGGGGAAGTCCTTGCCAAACTACTCCACCTCCCAACCTGTTTGCTAATCTAGCAGAAATACGGACTGGGGACAGGCTTCAAAATTGAACCTTAACAGTGCATAGGGCTCTTAACACAAAAAGTGTATGGGGAAATGTCTTAAAATGACTGGGCAGACTGTTAGATTTGGACCTGGCCCATGTCTTCTCAGCTCCTGCTAGAAGCTGCAGATCGTGTAGACCACCAAATAGTGTCAGGTGGAGTCTCTTGCTGTTTTCTCTGTTGCTTGTGGTAAAGTTCTACCACATGACAGATTTTAGCAGCAAAATCTCTTAGACCAGTAAGTGCTGAAATTAGTAAATCCTTCATGCTGTTTGGAACCTGGAGTACAGTATAGTCAGTCATGCACTCCCAGTTAACAACCCCTGAGATAGTACATTATATATATCCATACCGGCTTTTGCACCCAGGACAAAAATACTTGCTTTTCTCTTTCTCTCTTCTGTTATCATTTGCATATGTATTGTTGGTGGTGAGCATTCTTCTCAAGTTTTCTGTAGTATTACTTTTATTTAATTTGATTACGTTGTGCCTGGTTGGTAGGTTTGTACATAGTTATACTGATGCGCAAATGAATGTGCTAAGGAAATCTCTGGTCCTTTCTTCCCTCCCACCCAACCCCCGCCCCCCGCCCCCAATCTATAGTCTCTAGGTAAAGGTCCAGAATTTCTCAAAGGGCAAAGGAGGGTCCCTGAAATTTTCTGTGAGCATCGAAGCAGCTGGGGATGGTATGTAGCAAGTGTGAGACTTTTATGGGTTGGGTTTGTTTTCCTCACATACATTTCACTTAGTTCTCTGAGGAGCTATTTTGTCTGAAATAGGTTTCTTTGCATAGCTTGTAAAGAATTCAGAGGCTTTGAGGGACGTATGTTGTGTCAAGCTTTGAAATCTCCAGCTTGATTGTATGAGTGTGTGGGGTATGGGTTTTCCATTAAAGGAAATAATGCATGCAAAGGGTATCACATGGGATGTGTTCAGAAGTTGGTAGCTTTTAATTTAATTCCAGTGCTAGTTTCTCAAGGGTCTAGAGTGAAGATCTGTGATTTCCTTACCCCTATGGTCTCTTTATTATTCTCTTGACTTTGACTCAGTTTTCACTTCTGTTATTCTGAACGTCTTGAGTAGTTCCTGTCTTATTTCTCAGTATGTCAAATATTTACATTCTTAGAAGGATGCTTAAATTTTTCTTTGGAGAGAGGCAAATTCCTTTTCCTTCTGTTTACCTCCCTTCCTTCTCTACTTAATCTTTTACTTTAAAAGACAAGGGAGGGGGGAGCTCCTCCAGCTCTTAAAATTTTAAGTTATAATAAATTGCATATTCCCACCATAGTCTTAGGTTTAAAAAAAGAGAACCTTTCCTTACCCACCATGATCCTAAAACAGGCTTGCTTCAGGTCATAGTCACCAAATGAGTTCTTACAGATTCATAGGGAAACTAACAAATTTAATTTTCTTCTGCTTTTTCTCTAGTGCACAATTCCATTAGTCTCATTTGTCTACATTCGTGGGAATGCACAGCCTATTGGATAAACTGAAAAAGATAATGCAGCCATTTAAAAAGATAAAAGTAGTGAAATCCTCTCCCCCGCCCCCAGCATCTTGGGCTAGGAGAAAAGTTAATGAAAAAATGCAAATGTTGAACTTTTGGAAATTTAGTTCTATTTCTTAAAATATACTTTGTGTTGGTTTCAATGTTTTATTGAGTAATAAAATTGGTTAACAGTATTCCCACATGGGGATTTGTTCACATTAGCACATAACAGAGACAGAAGAAGGGATTGGTTTATTCATATTCACGCTCTCCCCCTCTCCCCTTTTCCCCCTTCCTCCACCCCTCCCTTTATCCCTCTTCTCTCTTTTCCCTCCTTCCCTCCCTCCCTCTCTCCCTTATTCACTTTTCATTTTATATCCTCTCCTTCCCATTTTGTCTCTTTATAATCCCTTGAAAATTACAATCTGAAAAAAAAGCAAAGATAAAGAGAAAAACTAAACCATGAAACAAATAAGACATTTCTTCCCATGAAATTCAAATCAGTTCCCCTTTCCCGATCCTAAGAAGCCTACTTAATTAGATTTTTGCCTATATCCTGCTAAATAGCTGTAATAGGTGAATGGTGTCTACACCTCAGACTCATTTACACTGTCTCCATGTCCTCAGGCTGAGTGTTGCCCCTTCCTATTTGACCCTTTTATTCCTGCAGGGAGAGGTTTTGTAACTGTCTATCCTTCCGGTTTAGCAAGTTTGGTCTATGAAGTTCACTGTTAAATAGATCACCTACCAACCAGTGAGTAGTTATTTAATATAATTTGATTTTTTAATTTGTTGAATGTCCCCAACCCTGAAATATAAATTCCATGGGGAGGAGATTTGGTGTGTGTTGTTCAACCCCATGTCCCAGCACCCAGCAGCAGTAGCTAGCACACAGTAAATACTGAGTTAATATTGGTGTGTACGTGGGTGTGTCTCTGTGCATGAAAGAGAGAGGGATTGAGGATTATTTTTCTTTTAGCCATGTTTGTTTTGTTTTGGTCTTTGAAGCAAGAATAGTTCACAGGGAGGACTTTTGAAGTTCATATTGCACAATTCAGTATTTTAAGACTAGGCTAACCTCTTCACCATGTGTGAATAGATAAGAAGCTGTTATGTTTTTCTCTTCACCACTACTGCTAATATGTTTTAGTCTTGTCTTCTACACTGTACTATAACCTTCTTTAGGTGAAGATGTATATCCTGTCTTTTGGGTCCATTCTTCACAGTGCTTAGCACAACTTCTGGCACCCAGTAGGTGTTTATTAAATCTTGATTAATAGCAGATTTACCCAGCATACCTGCGAGGACTATTGACTCATAAATGTGCAATCAGGAAATTAAACGTTATGGATTATATAATTTTCATATGATTTATGTAAATATATATAATTAAGTTCTTTTTGTGATATTAATTCTAAATATAATTCCATAAGCTGAAGGCATGTAATTATGGCAGGATAGGTTCTACATATTTGAAGGTGGAAAAAGGCCTACTGTTCAAAATTCACAATTCCTCCAAATAAAATGGAACATTTAAATATTTATCTCTAATGTGGAAAAGTGCTATTTTGGTAGCACTGGGTTATGATGTGTTAGTAATTATTTACCCATCTTATCCCCTCTGCATACCTGATTCGCTAGAGCGTCGATTTTCTTTGAAAACTAAGATGACTTGTTTCATTTGCCCTTGAACAACGGAGGTGCTGGAACCCTACGGCTAACGGTCAGACAGCATCGGGGCTGCTCTCCGAGGCAGTAGCCTCTGCTTAGGCTAACTCTGGACACAGACTGTTTAACCTTTCGATAATTCTTCCTCTCCCAAATAAGCAAATGCTGCTGGGGCCCTTTGCTGAAGTCAGTAGAGGAGAATCTATAGCTTCACGGATCAGCCAGAGGAAAGGTTTTCCAAGAGTAACAAATCTTTTCTGTTGCAACCTGCTTTTTCTAGAAGCTTTTTGTCATTCTGGCAGTAAACTGTTTTCCACTTGCTGCCTTAGCAACAAGACCCGAAGTCACTTTCCCCTCCAGTCTGCGGTTTGATTATAAGAGCACTAACCCTGTACATAGAACTGGAAGAAAATACCATACTGGCAAGACCTGCAGACATTACCTGCTTCTTGGGTCAGAGAATTATTTACGTACATTCTTAGCATCTCCTTGAAAGCAAGAGTCAAGTAGGAAGTCTTGGAAGCCAATCTAGATCCTACATGGTCACCAAGTCCCTAGCAAATGCTAGAGCTAAGGTTATCGCTAGAGGACCACATCTGGCCACAGCAGAGTTCTCTGGCTACCCCAGAGGAAGAGCCAAAATGTTTAGGAGCCCTTCTGGTACACAGTCTCAGGCTAAATCTAGTTTCCTCAAGAGTCTCTGTTTAACCCAAGAATATGAAGTTCACTTAGAGAATAAAACTTTGTTTACCAAAGAATAGAATTCTGATGGATTTAGACTTCAGTTGATCCCTTGAGAGCTCGTTTAAATATTTCTTACTGGGTTCAATTTTATCTTGCAGTAGAACCCACTCAGTACAGACATGGGTGAGCCTATAACTAGAGGCAAAGGTTAAGGGTTAACTCTAACCTCAAGTAGGCTGTGGTCCACCAGAACCGAAGGCTAGAGAATACCGAAGGATTTAAAGCAGGAATGCACACATTGCTATTTCTCTGTACTTTCTCCTTTTCTGTACTTCCCTTAGTATGTTAAGAATGTATCGTATGTGACTTAGAAATAAAATCTGGTAGCATCCTGACAAGAAATGACAGAAAGATAGGTTAAGAATAGGAATCTGTACTTTTCCCAGAACAGGTGGGGAATGCTAATGACATCTTCAAAGCAAAATTCCTCTAAGTCACAGTATTATGTCTCTCTGTTAGGAAATGCTAATATATTTTTCTTAAGAAATTAAAACTACAAACTAGGGTTTGCACAAAAAAGAAACTCTTCTTTGAGTATGGGCATCTAGACCAAACATGGGCAAAAGATTCTTTTCTTGCTGCTTCATGTATACTGAGTCAGGTCAAGAACATTTTAAATAGACATTTCTAGAGACTAGAAGCTTAAAGAAGGAAATAATACCGTAGAGCTGGGTAATCGGCAGTCGGAATGGAGTCTTCTGTGGGCATAGTGCCTCTACTGTGGTGCCCTAAGAGGAAGGACAGGACCCTGCCTGTGTTCTCGAAGTCTGCCCCTGGAGTGGCCTGCCTCCTCCTGGAGGCACCGTATTAACATCTACAGTCAGGAGTAGTCTTCCAGACAACCGGCATTCTCGAAGTCTGACCCAAGAAATTTTGCAGCCAGTGATCTAGTCCTTGAATTTCTGTTTAATCATATTGTCCTCTGCCAAGCACTGCATTAAACATTTTAAATTCTTATCTCATCTAAATATCTTGTAAGGTTTGTATTATTGACCTCATTTTATAAGGAAGAAAACCGAGGTTCAAAAGGTTTAAGGCTTTTTTTTTTTTTTTTTGGTTCAAAGTGACAGAGCTAATTAAGTGACGGGGCTGGGTGACAAACCTGGTTGGTTAGCCCCTAAAGCACGCTCTTCAAAACTCTGCTGTGCCTTTCAATTTGAGAGTGCTATCCTTGGAGGCTTTAGGTTTCATTTCATTAAAGAAGACAGAATCTCTTTTCACCCACAATATTACAGCTCCTGGAAACTTCTGCCTTGAAACATCCTGTTGTGAACTGTGTGCGGGATCCAGTCTCTGTCAGTGACGAGAAGACAAGCAACACAGGGAAGGGAGGAGAATGTTAGGAACAGACGGTTCCGCGAGGGCTCGTGTGGACAGCATTCGTCCTCCTCAGAAATGGCCAATCTGTTGCGTAGCTGCCTTCCTCAGTGCTGTTTAAGTTTTAATTATCTTCCAACTGTCTGAGCTGCTGTTGAGGATCAGAGAGAACAAAGGATAGCTGCTCTCTTCTTCAGCAGTGCCCCTCTCTGCACACTGATGAAGTCACTAGCTGCCACGGCCCTTATTATCAGGTTAAATCAGAGTCTGACTGTGCTTTGGAGAGATGATGCTGAAAGGAATAAAAAAAAAAAAAAAAATTCATCTCAAGCTCTCCCCCTTATTCAAAATCTTTGGTGGCAGAGAAAATGTGAGATCTACTCCTATTTAGGTGTTATGACCCCGAAGCGAGTTTTGCTTTGTTTTTCATAAAAAAAAAATAAGTGAAAAAGAGAGAGGACCCTCCGCCCATCCCCATCCCCATCCCTTGGATTTTCAACAGCCCGGGTAATAAAAACTGCTCTTCTGCCTGAGGGATGCTCCATTGTGAGCCCTATGACAGAACCCTGCTCTTCGTCAGGGCTGGAGTCCGTGCTCGCCCCTCTCCCTCTAGCCACTGCTCCCGGGCCGGGCCTCTGAGTTCTCCGTGTAGAGCTCCAGGTTCCCCTTCTGGTCACTGAAGTTGGGGGATTAGTGGCAGCCTATTTTCTACTTGAAGTGCGGATCTTTATCGAAGAACAGAGCCCCGTGCTAAACCACTCCTGGCCGGGAAGGAGGAGCATGGTGTCTTTCTTGTGACTTTGTTACCATTTTTTTTAGAATGTGTATTTGAATAAGGACTTCATGCCATTTTTGTAAATTATGCTACAATTTTGTGGAGACTTAGAAAGTATTGTAGAACCAGAATAATTAAACTTGTTATGAGCATTTACGTGTAACGGGCTAATCAAGAAGTGTGATGTACAGTGGCGAATTGCTAATTTGACCTCAGGATTATGCAGCAGAGATAACATTATCTTCATTTTGAGAGAACTTTTTATCTGGAGGCATCTCTCAGTGCCTTTCCAACCATATATATTATCTTGTTTGTTATCACAAGCACTATCATTAAGGCTGTAAAATGTATTCCTGTATAATTTTCTGTTTTCAGTTTCTTATAATTGGAGGATGAAGGAGGAAAAGGTTGCATATTTTCTCCTATTTTTGATATTTGCACCAGGGTTAAATTTGGGAAATGACTATTATCTAAAGTTGGAGAACCTGGTTCCATACAGTGTTTTTTTATAAAAAGGAAGAAAGGGAGAGGACATGACTGCATCCCCTTAAGTCAGCCCGAACCGTTAACCTTAAGAACTGCCAATGGGGAAGGGCCCTATCAGTCACTTCCTGGCTCCTCTCCTTGCACAGTATTAGGAGAGCTGCCTCTCCTTGTTGGAGACTCGACCTAGGGAACAGGAAAATGATCTGATCAAATTCCCCAAACCACATTCCCTCGATTCCCTCCAAGGTTACAGACAGCAGTACTCACTGTCACGACCATGAGCAGTTGAAAATGCTATGCTGGTTGAGTTCCTGTGGGTTTAAGGAAATGGACAAAATTAGATTCAGGCCAATGTGCCAGGCTTAACACACCCCTTCCCTTCCAGAAAGTCTATAGAGACTGTCACCGCCAACGGTAAAGAACAGCACAATTCCCGTTCCACGCAGACCATTTAGAACTTACTTTACTCGCACCCCGCCTACCCATCGAAAGGCAGTAGCATCAGTACCTTCTGTCTGCCTCGAGGGCTCGAGAGGACAGCTCAGAGCCAACCTCCGGCTTAACCAGAGGACTCTGATGAGCGCAGCCGTCGCCCTGACTCCCCGTACAGGAAGGCTGGTGTCTCCCTGCAGTGGGCACGGGCACACTGAACAGCCAGCCCAGGAGACAGCATTTAGATTGGTTATGAAGATGAGTGACCAGCTCGTGTCAAGGAGCAGATGGCTAAATGAGGTGCACCGGGAATGCTGTGAGGTTCATGCTTGAAGGAACAGGAGGGAAAATAGCTCATGACATAAAAACCCCAAATATAGTCTCCTTAATGTGAATTTTTTTTTAAATTGGCATTTACATTACACAGTTAACTTGGAGTGATGAGAAATGTAAGAGAATTACCGAATTAGTGAACAGCGATTAACTCAGAAGTAAAATTATATCATTGAAGTCGAAGGTTGTTTTACACAGCAGAGGAAGGATATTACTAAAACCTTGCCCAGTCTGTCATCTCCTAATTGAAATGTGTGCATTTAATATGCCCCATCCTTCAGAGCACATAGCTCATAATTTGGGAGAGTGTTATCACTTAATCTAGTTATTTTCCCCTGGTTCTTCCTTTGAATCCCAGCAAGACAGCATGCGGCACATTCTCCAGCGATTTGTGTGACACTCAGAAGAATGAGTTTGTCTGTTCATTAACCTGTGAACTGTCAGGTCCCTCTGGAGAGGGAAAGGAACAAGTCACTCCAAGGTTAATGCTTGTTTGTCAGAGGTGAAACCTCCGGGGAGACCCAGAGGGTGAATAGGCCGGGCTGCTCAAGACCTGCCCCGTGAAACTCTGCACTGTATGCAGACGCCAGACCCATGTGGCCGGGAGGGGGGCTGCCCAGCTGGCTGGGTCACCTCGGCAGATCACTTCCTCTGGTCAGGAGAAGGCCTCCCAGCAGTCGAGATGGAGCGGGGAGGAGGTGCGGGGGGCTGGTGTACGTATATGGGGTGAACTTTCTACAAGGATTTAGGAGCAATGTTGAAATAGAAAAAACTGTGGGTGGTTTTTAGTAGTTCCTGTGGATTTTTCTGTTAAACAGGACGGCAGTATTGATTTCATGCATTTGTCTCCAATGGGTGAAATCTTGCCTTGAGTTGGGAAACATCTGATTTGGCGAGTGTCTGTGCACCATTCCTAACCCACAAGGCGCAGACAGAAGCCGTACTTCTCCAGCGTGAATGTCTCATGGACATATAACTATACCGACATTCAGGGCTTGAGCTCCCACAATACCTGGTTTGATTTTCTAGGTAAACCAAATCTAAGTTCTGCTTAATTCTCCGGAAAGTGGTATCTCCCTAATTTTGCTGTCATGCTTCTAGGCTCAGTTGGAGCTATCCCTAAGGAGCAGGTAGAGGGTCTGAAGTCAAGTTCAGGGTCTCCTTTAGTCTATGCCCAGGTACACTGCATATTTGCACAATGTATCTTATTCTGTTGTCTTTGGATTGGTTGTGATGAAACCTCGTTTTCTTCAACAAATTTTCTTTTTACCCCCAGGTATATTCGAATAGTTGGGACTCACAACACAGTGAACAAGATTTTTCACATTGTGGCTTTCGAGTGTATGTTTACAAACAAAACCTTCACTCTTGAGAAAGGGCTGATAGGTAAGTATTGCAATTATATTTTTTTAAATGTGCTTAGATATTTTGTCTTCAAATGTTTTGCTAGCTCATTAACTCATCTTAACCCACCTCTTAATCAGCTTTGACTAAGAACTGGTTGATTTGAATGCTTTACAGCTGAGTGACATAGGGGAAGTCGTCTATTTTTAGAAGTAGTCAAAATAATAATTCTTGTAAACATAAAAGAGAAGACTATAAATACTACACTAGGAGTTTAAGAATTGAAAATGTTCTAGTGATGCATTCAGATTTGCCATGTGGGGAATGCTTACGATAATCCAGCAAAGCCTTTTACACCAAAGGCTTTTCTGTATTTAATAGTAGGTAAGATCAGGGAAGAAGTCTGTAGAATATTGATCCAACGCTCATGCTTTCCAAGGCTATGGAGGTATTTTGGCCTTTAATTGGATATGAACGGTGTGCTCTCCATGAGACTGTCTCCTTTTCATGGACACATCAGTCCATATTTGCACTGTTTAGCCAAGTTTGCCTCAAGAAAATGCCTGCCTGTAGTTTAAACAAGACCAGAATAACTGAATTGTCATTGTGAAAGTCAAGTTATCTTGTGGGAAATACTGTCTGACTGATCTTTCAGAAGAGTATTTTTAATTTTGGCTTAGTTGTTATTTGGTTGTTTCCTGTTGTGTTATGTTTTTGTTTTAGATAATATTTAGTCTGGCAATGTGTGCAATCCAGCCTAGGCCTGGACATTCTAGATAGCGTGAGTGGCTTTTCCCACCCGGCCATGCCCACGGTTTTTACACACCTCCTGCAAAGATCCTAGTTTGACTGACTAGATCCTCGAATCTGTCTTTACTGCAGCTTCTTTGAAAAGGGATTCTGTATGATCAGGTGCCCCTGCCTTGGTACACATAAGACAGAATTCTTTGCCTTTATGAAGAGCTCCACATCTCCTCTCCTTCTGAGGTCCCCTCTGTGATGGGACACAGAACATATTGATACATGTCCTAAAAACACAGTGGTGACTAAATGGGAAAGATGAGTGTAACTCGCAGATGTCTACTAATTCTTGGGATGGTCATAAGTCTAAATGTCCTTAAGACCTGCTGTGTCCTAAATGTAATCCTTTATTTAGGGAAATTTGGAAGAATAATGTTAGTCAAGTGGCAGGAGTAGCCATTATTCTAACGTATAGAGACATGTTAGAGCTCAGCTAAAATAAATAATTTGGTTTTACCTTTGTTATGGATGTAACTTTTACCAATTAAATAGAAATGTTACTCATCGTTGTGACTTCAAAGTAATTGGAAAGTTAACGCTGCTGAAGCATTACCTGATATTATCAAGGCTTTTAATTCCGTGGGCTGTGTGGAATTGTGGCGATAGATGGTTGCGGGGAGGATACATCTTTTCACCAGCTACCCGTGCTCTGTTGTAGACTGTGGCCCCACAGCATGTGTGATTGTGTAATTAGGGGTGTCCTTACTGAGGAGGCTCTTAGGAGCCCAGCCACCCTCACAGTCACAGCCCGGGCGCTGTTCGGCGACTCACATCAGCCCAGTGCGCTCTGTTCTGGAACCTGCTGCACATCAGGCGCCATCTACATCAGTCAGTGTCCCCAGGTTTGTGGACGCTGTAATTATCCAAGAAACGGGTCTGTTGGGCCTGAGAAGCCATTACAGGGTGAAACTCAGGATCGTCGTAGTGAGGGATGCTGTTACTGGTCTGCATTTTTGTCCAAAGTGAACTCGTCAGCATTATCAGAAGCCATAATGATCTCGGGCATGTCAGGGGATGAAGGAGGATTTCAGAGCTGCAGGAAGAGTGTTTGGTTTCTGGTCAAACACTTTTCTTCGAGCCCTGTTCTGGGATGCTCACAAGTTTGACTGCAAAGAGCACTGCAATCATCCGCCTGTCATCGTCCCTCAACTGAATGGGAGCAGTGGGGCAGGCTGGCAGGCATGTACGTGCACTTGTTGGTAGATGGCCTGCAGCGGGATCCCCTCTGGCCCTCCTCCTACCATCTCCGCAGCTCAAAGCTGTCCCCACCCTGGGCAGACAGGGAGATGGCGTGAGTCATAGAGGAACACTGGGGGATTTCACTATCTGTCTGATGTGGCAGCTCTGCTTAGTTTCAAGGGGTATTTGAAATAGCAATGGCCAGCTCTCCTTATTGATGATCTCGGATGCATTTTGGCTGCACACTGGCCTCAGCCAGCCACCCTACAGGGACCTCCAAGAAGGGAGTGGTCCTCTAATTGGGGGCACCGTGTACATCAGAATCGCCTGGAGTCACCTTTAAACTGGAGCACTTAACTCCTTCCTGTGTCTTGTGAAATATGCACTCCTTCCTAGAGAAGCGCCGATAGATGCTTTAGGTTTTCAGGGGGACAAAAAGTAAAATAATGTCATCATGAATAACTAGTAGGGTATCAACCCTACTTTTACGTTTTAAGATTCAGAACATCTCTCTTTCACAGCTCCTGCTCTCTGTTTCAGAGTTCAGGCTACTCTCATTAGAGCAGTACTCTTCTTATAGGCCTCAAAATTACTTTAAAAATATTTGTGTTGGTTTGTTTTTTTTTTTTAAACGAGATTTTAATGTTATTACTGACAACATATAATGATGCCAGGGAAAAATAAACTTCGTAAGATTTTTGTCTTGTTTCCCACCAAAGGGTTCTTTCCCATTTTTGTTGACAGCATGTCATTCTTCACACATCTTCGCTTGTACAGGGTCCTGGGGGAGCCTTGGAACCCTGTGGGTTCATCTATCCCTTGGGATGGGCTCCCCACCCCCCCACCCCCGTGACCACACTGACCAGATCTGGGTGTCAGCCTGTCCCCACAGCGCTTCTCTCACCTCACCTGCTGCCATCACAGCCCCTTCTCATTGGGCCGCTGCTTCTGGATCATGTTGGGGCGTGTTCTCACCTGGGAGATCCAGCCGGTGATGACCGTCTCCTCTTTGTTGGGAGCCGTTTATAGGAATCGCTAACCTGTCTTACCAGTGGGGCATGGAAGGAGTAATTAGAATAGATATGACCGCTGTTTTACAAACGTTCAATCTCCCACAAAACGTGTTTGCTTTGCCTTGGCGCCCCACCTTGTGATATACACATGACATTTGCCAGGTCCCTGCAGTTTTTCAGAATAATTGACAAGCTTCCCTTCATTTAATCTTGTATTTAAATTCACTTCTTTGAACACCTTATTATTCAGGTAGATGGAACAGTCTAAAGAACTATTAACTATTAAAGAACTATTAACTCACAGACAACCTGTTTTATCTCTATGCTACCCACTTCTTCCCTATCAGATTATTTCGACACCAATCCTCAATGATGATTTTATCATTTTATCCATAAATGTTTCAGTATGTATCTCTAAAAGTAAGACTCCCTTTTATAGCCATAACGACAATATCATTATAATACCGCAAAATTGAACTATAATTTTTTATGGATATTAAATATCCAATCAGGGGTGCCTGGGTGGCTCAGTCCTTAAACATCTGCCTTCGGCTCACATCCTGATCTCAGGGTCCTGGGATTGAGCCCTGCATTGGGGTCCCTGCTCAGCAGGGAACCTGCTTCTCCCTCTGCCTCTTCCTTTGCTTGTGCCGTCTCTCACCATCCTTCTCTCTCTCTCTCTCAAATAAATAAATTAATTAAAATTAAATATTAAATAAATTAAATATCCAATCAGTGTCCAGATATCCCTAATTGGATCAAAGTCTGGAGTGAGTTTATGTGTTGTTGTTTTTTTTTATATTTTATTTATTCATTAGACAGAGAGAGCACACAAGCAGGGGGAGAGGCAGAGGGAGAGGGAGAAGCAGGCTCCCCGATGCGCTGGGAGCCAGATGTGACGTGAGACTCGGTCTCAGGATCAGTCTCAGGACCTGGAGATCATGACCTGAGCTGAAGGCAGATGCCCAACCATCTGAGCCACCCAGGCGCCCCAGTTTATGTGTTTCTACAGATTGTTTAAAACCAGAATTTAGGGGCACCTGGGTGGCTCAGATGGTTAAGCGTCTGTTGAGGGCGGCTTTCTAAGTTGTTTGAAATGACGTTACAGACCAGTGTTCTCCTTTAGAAATGTATAGGTCAGGGATGCCTAGGTGGCTCAGTCAGTTAAGCGTCTGCCTTCAGCTCAGGTCATGCAGGGTCCTGGGATCGAGCCCTGCATCGGGCTCTCTGCTCAGTGGGGAGTCTGCTTTCCCCTCTGCCTCTCTCCTCTGCTCATGCTCTCTCTCTCAAATGAATAAATAAAATCTTTAAAAAAAAAAAACC